>JBBMOL010000063.1:0-631825 GCA_037954665.1 Laguncularia racemosa | reverse complement strand
GTAGTCCTTAAAGGTTTTGTATCACCTCCTTTCTTCTCTCCTTTGTTGATTTCTCTACCTACAGGGTTTTCCTTCCTTTCTACTAGTTTTCATCCTCACTCACGCTTTCATTACCATACGTACACCAACCATTCCCACACACTAACGTACTCTTATCCATATACATATATACTTCGTACACCACGCACACACCTACACGTACATACACACAATCATACCGCACACCTAATTACACGCACACGCAATTGCACTTTATTATCCCCTTTCTCTTCAAGTCCACACACACATGCACCACTAGTGCCTACATACACACACACTTCATTCACTTCTCATACCACCAACACATATATACACACATACCCCACATGTACCTCACACTTCAAATACGTACACATACACACATGCTCTGCATACACCTCACACCACCAATACACCCACACCTACATACTTCGCACACACTACATTCACCTTCCATACCCACATACACATGTTCACACACCACACATCATCTCATACTCATACATACATATCCCACACGCACCATCCTCACACACGCGACACCTTCACCCGCACACACACATCCTCACACACCATTCTTCACCCGCACACACACCACACACCTTGCTCCTTCTCCCCTTTCCCCCTTCTTACGTTGCTGCTATAGTCATCGTAGTTGTCATTGCTGTTGTGGTTGTTGTCGTTGTTGTTGCGATTGTGATCATTATGGTCATTGTTGTCAGCTTGTCGCCATGGTTGGGGCTGCCGTTGTTGCTGTTTGTTGTTGTCATCGTGGTTGTTGTTGCAGCTGCTGTTGGAGTCGTCGTTGAAGTTGCTATGGGATTGTGGTTGCTATTGCTATTGGGACCGTGGTCACTACTACTGCCATGGTTAGGGTCATCGTCACCGCTATTGTTATTGCAGTCGTCGTCATGGTTGCTTTTGTTGCCGTCCTCTTCATCGTCGTCACTATCATCGACAAAGCCAACAGCAACGAAGAGGGGAAATGCAAGAGTTTAAGGATAGAGGGGGTCAACGGAATGTGGGTGAGGGTAGTGGCAAAGTGGTGGAGAGAGTTGTCGTTGTGGTGGTGGAAGAGAAGTGGAGGGTTTGGGTGCTGATGTGGTGACGATGGCGAGGTGGCGGTTAAGAGTTAGGGTTTTCCTAAGGTAATGTTGCGGGATTGAAACCTTAGTTTTGGTTCAGAGGTGAAGTCTTTGGGGGAGGAAGTGAAGATCTGGGGAGAAGGAAGGGAAAAATCGGGGGAAATGAGAGAGAGGGAACAGAGTTCTGGGAATGGGGGTTTCTTCAGGCAAAAAGAAGATAAGAAGGAGGAGAAGAAGAAAGGGAAGAAAAAAGGAGAAAAAAGAAAATAGAAAAGGGAAGAAGGGAATGACATGGTGGGGCTAGGATCGGGGAGGGAGTATGTGGGTAGCCAAAGGAGAAAGAAAAGAGAGGGAAAAGAAAGGGAAAAAAAAAAGAGAAAATAAAATAAAGATTTAGATAAATATAAAGAATTATTTATGTACGAGTTCATTTAGTATACATATTAGTATCTAAATAAATTATGACACTCTATATGAAATTTTACATCTAAGCTAATTTGATTATTCTAGACATAAATATTTACTCAAAATTTTCATTTGAAATTCCTAAATCTATAGTTTCAATTAATTTCATTATTTAACCCAATTTTATTTGAACATTGTGTTTGGGAGAATTTATTCTCTAATTTTTAATTTTTTAAAACCTATTATTAACGCAATTTATTGAGATAATATTTATGCGTCGCAACATTTGAATTTTTATCGTACATTTCTCGAACTTTTTAATGTTGTGAAATTGTTCCTTTGCTACCCCGACCTAGAAGTATTTATTATTCTGTTTATTTTCTTTAATTTTCCATATAGGTTTTCAAAATTTTTAGGACTTTACAGTAGCCTCTCTCTCATATTGTACACGAAAAAAAAGACTTATAAGAACCTACTATGGTTAGGATCAAAGCACACTATCATTTGTCGCATCTTTAAGGGTCAAATTTGCATGTGTTCTTGGCTACTAGATTGAAAAAAAAATAATTTTCCAATTTGGAGAATTTAATTTCCTATTACCAAGAATATAAGAGTTTACGTAACATAAATGTGACATTATTTATTGAGCAATATCTATTTTTATTGGCTAAAAGCAACACGCACAATTAAATGGTGTTGCAAGTTTACATACTAAGGAAGAAAACATAAATTATATGCAGCATCGGTGTCAAGCTCTTGTAATATGAATCATGTAAATATGTATATGGCAACAATGTAGTTATTCCACAAGCGCACATGCGCCAAGCAATTTCCTAGCCATTAAGAAGGCTTCTCTAATGCCTAAACCCCTTCAACTTCATTCAAAGGACTTTGGTCAGGAGGCAAAATGTAAAGGGCTAAATTCGATCCAGGGATTTTTAGCTTGATATTTTAATGGATTTGACTCCTTAGGCTAGAGAGTGAAATCCATGTTTGGGGATGATCATGGGAGATTTGGTATGGTGGGCTTAAGGTAGGGCCTATTAAATTGGCTGATCTGATCTAACCTTCTCAATAAAACTTACACATTATAGGCTACTAATGGGCCTAAACCCATGAAAAGCCTATATGGGAGCTCATTTACTTAGAACCGTTGATCATCATCACCATCTAATAGACAAAATTTATAACTAAATCTTATAAAGACCCAACGAATCCTCATTCAAAGGGGGACTCTTCTTTGGAAAACTGTCGTTACTTTATTGGATTTTCCTTAGATCGAAACCACAATATTCTCACAGAACACTCACTTATCACCATAGTGTTAAGTCTCATTCGAGATTACCTACTCCTCCTCCCCATCTCTTTACACTTTGATCATTCTCGTATGTGTCGCTTCTCTCATTAAGCCATGTGTAATGCATTTCCATGTAGACGTGAATCACGATATTCCCACAGAACACTCACTTATCACCATAGTATTGAGCCTCATTCGAAATTGCCTACTCCTCTCCCCTATCTCATTACACCCGAGTTATCCTCGTATGTGTTACTTCTCTCATTAGGTCACGTGTAGCGCGTTTCCACTCAACACGTACATGACCCTGCACTCGAACCAATGCCTCCACAAATTTTTAATATGTTATGTTTTTACATAATTAAATGCTACAAAATGTTGCACCCACAATGCATATGTAAATTTCAAAATATCAAGTGCATGAAATATTAATTACCAATCAATATCCACTTGAAACTTATCTGATTGAGTAGGATATAATTAGGTACTTTATAAAACATGGTTACTTGCTCACCTTAACAAGAATTAATCAAAAGAAAAAGGTTTAACATAAAAATTGTTGAAAAATACCAATAGTATAAAATTGCATGTATATTTGTTTTTTCTTAAAACAACATAAGACGGTAATACTATTTATTTATGCCAAGGCCCTTGCAGCTTAATTGTATAAATATTAATCTTCTAATGAGACAGATCAGGGTTTAAATCCCTCTTCCCTATTGTAATCACTAAAAAAAATGCTATTTATTTGTGAAACCTCATCATATGAGGTTGTCATCATGATGCACTTATAGAGTGTCTTAAGATTTAGATTACTCTCCAACATATTTTTTAAGCCTAGAGTTGTATAGATATCAAAAGTTGGTATAATCCTTCCATTTGACCTCATCATGTGAGGTTGTCATTATGATGCACTTATAGAAGCGACTTAAGATCTACGTTTTCCCCCAACACATTTTTAAGCCTGAAGTTGTATAGATATTGAAAGTTCCTTCCATTTGATATTTTCAATTGTGAAAATAAAAATGTAAATGTGTAAAAATTATACTATATAAACAAAAATTCATTAAAATTGACTATGCATATAACAATAAGATAATCAAACATTCACCTAATAATCGGTGAAAGAAAGAAAATTCATGATTGATATGGAAAAATGCTATAGCTTAGAAAAGTGAGTTTCCAATTTGTTATCAACAATTTTTGCCATTAATAGTCTTTATGTGATGATAACAGCAATTAATGGCATTGTTGAATCCCAACATAGCCCTTCTTATTCAAAAATTTCCATTTTACATTTTCCTAAATTGCATGTTGTAGGCTAATACGGAAACCCCAATTCTGCAAAGTGCTAATTGCTGAAAATAAAAATACTTCCCAAATAAAGTACAAATGCTAAACATGAAAAGCTTGTGAATTGCAAAGTCACAAAACATATTAAGGAAAACAACCAACCAACCAACCAAGCTTCTATCATGACTAAAGTCAAGAGTTTTTCCATTTTAATGAACTTCAGTTTTCTAGCTACATTTTATAGATTGTCACTATGAATTTATCAAAGGGAATATAGTTAAAGTTCAAGTTAGCATGCTAAATCTCCAAATTAGATCCACTTGTCCAATTTTTTTTTTTTAGATAAATGTTACATTTGATATCTATACTTTATCTATTTTTGTAATTAATTACTTAAAGTTTAAATTGTCAATTAACTACCTATAAAATTTGGATGAAAATTTGCTGTATCAAAAATGTTGTAACCATATTATGCCAACCTGTTAAAATATGCTACATGTAGAATTTAATTTAAAGACGGAGACATGTGGAGAAAATGGAAATTAGTTGTAAAAGATTGCATATTACGTGACACATTTTCATAGGTCGACACAACATGATTACAACATTCTTAACATAACAAATTTTTATCTATTAAATTTTGATATCATTTATAATGCTACATAGAGTATTAATTGCAAAAATAGGTAAAATTCAAGTTGCTAATTACGAAAATAAGTAAAGTTTAAATAGTAAATTGATATTTTAAATTTTTAAATAATTAATTATAAAAATAGGCAAAATTCAAGTATCAAATATGGTATTTACTTTTTTTTTCATATGATTAAGTATAATCTGCCGAAGGAGTTCTTGAATTCAACCTTATGCAATTTAAAAATGACTTTGGTATTATTTCAAAATGATGTGATTGCGTTTGAATTGCAAAAGACCAAAATAAAATGACAAATTATGCATTTATATGTATGGGAATCCAGTTAGAGCCAATGATGAGACACTCATATCATATTCTGTGAATCCAATTTTACTTGCGTATCAACTTTCGATCAATCATTGCAATATTAAAAAATGACCACTTTTGATGTCATTTATAGTTCTGGCTAAAGAAAAAAAAAATGCCATTTTATTATAGTTGCAAAAGCTACGAATAGAAGAAAAATAAATTTGATGATGATGATTCAATGATCGAGGCAAAGTTTGCGTAAACATTTAAAGTAAAGCTAAAAACCCAAAAAATAATGAAATTGTCTTAAATCCAAAATGTAATAAATGATGAAATAACGGTAAAGAAGTGAAAGATGATACGAGTCTCAAGCCTTCCATGGCATAAAAACTTTTTCTGCAACAGTGTTACTCGCAGCACAACTTAAATGTAAAGTCCTAGAAGTTGAAACAGAAATCTCTGAAAAAGAAAGAAACCTAATAATAATAATAATAATAATAATAATAATATAAATCACATTTTAGTCTACATTGGTATTAATATTACTGTTAGGTTGGTTTGGTTCAACCTTTCTTTTCTTTTCTTTTCTTTATAAAGACATGGTGTGGCTTATTCACAAAAAAAAAATAAAAGTCTAAAACAGATGGATTAGGGTTTGTCAATGTCTTCCTCTTCCTATGGATGATTATTTTATTATATGCTATGTTTTTCTTTTTTTATCTTATTCTAGATGGATTGAATAATTTGTTTGTTCATATTGGTCTTTGAACTTAAAGTTTCATTCTTTATATGAAATATGTTTCCTTTTTTTTAAAGAATAATGGGAGAAGAAGTAATAATATGCCGAATAGGAAATAAAAACTCGAGTTATTGGTCGAAAGGAAAAAAAAAACTAAGCAA
The DNA here is from genome assembly GCA_037954665.1 of Laguncularia racemosa. Lineage (NCBI taxonomy): Eukaryota > Viridiplantae > Streptophyta > Magnoliopsida > Myrtales > Combretaceae > Laguncularia > Laguncularia racemosa. The sequence goes on along the minus strand of JBBMOL010000063.1, from coordinate 625,887 downwards.
TTTAAAAAATAAAAGAATGATAATATAAAAACAAACCACCATGAACATTGTAAGATTGAATATTATAAGATAAAATTATGTAACATGAAGTAGAGGTGAGTAAGTACAAAATGGGTAGAGTTCGAGGTCCTATCCTATCCTATAAGGTATAGGTTCCTAAATTTTAGAACCGGAACCTACCTTATAACATTGAGCCATCTTGAAACCTATACCCTATAAAACCTATAGGCAAAATATCTTGTGAATCAGTAAATTTTGTATTTTTTTCCTTATAAATTTTAAGTTTATATAATATTAAAAAAGTAATTTATATATGATATTATAAATACTTCAAATATAAACCTAGGGATCTGTTGGAGAATTTGTGAAATTTGAAAAAGTAATTTTTTTTACTTTATTATTTTCATGTTTATGTTATTTTACTAAGTAAAAAAGAAAAAAAAATGAAAAAACATAAAGTAATAGATGCAACATTGATTTACTCATTTAGACTTATTAATTTGTAATCTTGAACTCCTTTTATTTTTTCTTTTTACTAAAATATTTATTGGTTGAAAAATATAATATTATTATTTATTATTCATTTATTAATATTATTTAATAAATTTTTATACGATGAATATAGAATACCTTATAGCCTATACCCTTTATACCTTAAAGTACAGACTCCAAGGTAGGTACAAAGTAAGAAAACCTCATATCCATACCTTGCCATGTGGAAGCAAGTTTCAAAAAACCTATATCCAAAACCTACCCTATGACCTTTAATATCCACTCAAGACTTATCCGATTGAGTAGAGTACAAGTTAGTACCCTATACAGTAGGGTTATCTGCTCACACCTAATAAGAAGTGAACAATTACAACTAAGTCATTTATGTGCAACAACCTAATCTAGCTCTTAGTTAAATCTAATTGTTCTTACGAATAAATAAGTGAATAAATAAAAAATAAATAATACTGTTTTGCTTTGAAATGAAAGATGATTTTAAGGGGAAAAAAGAAAAATAAAAAATTATAAGTTAAAGCATGCCAAGTTGATGAATTAGGCTTTAAAAGGGGGTTTTATTCTAGGATTTTATATTTTAAGAAAAGGCTTTTACCGCTTCTTCACAACATCGACATAATAATAACAGCCGAAGTAGCAACAATAATAATAATCAACAAACAGGATATTAAATGCTCATTGTAGAATCGTATCATTGATGGTGCCGTTTGTTGATGGTTTTGTCAACTAAATGCAAGCTTTTTCTTATGTTTTTTTTAGTGGTGCCATTCGTTGAATGAAGAATATACTATCAACAAACACACATTTAGTGTTAACACCAATAAGATTGCTAAAGTTAACATCAAAAGGTCAGTAAACCCAATGGAATAAACAAAAGAAAACAGCAGAAACATGAACACCGTAAATACTTGGTTCAATAATTATTATTTAAACATATATATATATATAATAGGTAATTATATTTTATTAAAAATTAAGACAAGGTTAATAGAGTAATTAATTTAAAGTAGTGGGGCCAATTCAATAATTAGACAAGGAGGTATCAATAGGCAAATATAACTCCTGGTGACCCTTTTCCTTCATTTTCGCCATCCAAAATCCTAAACTCTTTTTAGAGACCTAAGAGAGAAGAAGATGATCACATTCCACAATTCACCTATTGGATCACAGTGAGTAAACAAATCAGTACCAATTGATCATCACTAATGTACATATAACAGGAATTAGTAATTAACCCTTTAGAATTCCTTGTAGAACGAATTGGGCAATGAAAGGCTCAAGACAAGAATTTGAGCATTAGAACAATTCGAACCAGTAATTCATTAAACTAATTTTAATTAGTATTTTCCATGAAAAATAATGCATAATTAGGTCTAAAAATGTTGGATTTGATTTAAGGTTGGAAAGATCTGGGATTTTGTGAGTTGGGAAAAGGATATTCGTGATGAATAGTAACCTACACGGCCAAGTACACGCTTGTGTACCTGCCTATGCTAGAATGTAAATGTGTATAGAAACATACACGGTCATTAACATGCCCATGTACTTGAGTGTGTCAAATTGCAAAAACTTACAAAAAAGTACATGGCCTCTAGTACAGTCATGTACTACCCTGTGTCCCTCTACACGGCCTCCTACATGGCCATGTTAAGTTGAAACACTCCCATTCCATTTTACTTCATTGAAATGAAATCTTAAGAATATGTAATTGGGAATGTGTATAGGTTTGGAGAACTTGTGAGATTGTAAGTGTAAGGAAATCAACTGTCGAATATTGAGATACGTGTATACTATATTTATTGTTTGTGTTTATTAAGTTAGAAATTGTGTATGGATTAATTATATTGTAAGTGAACTTGACTAATTGCTTGTGTGATTTTGATTGGCTAGGTCTAAGAAATCAATTGTGGGTGGATGTTCTTAGGGTAGCACCTCGATGATCAATATGTGACATTATCCTTAGTGAAGTCATGTATCGAAATGATCTAGGTAGAATGTGGAAGGATGTTGTGAAATGACTCATAAACTCATGAATAGTAGAGAGTACCTACTATCATATATGTATTATTATTATGTATGAAATAGACTCATGGATAAAGAGGAGTACATTTTTTCATATATATATATATGTTTGTGGAAGGATTGTGTGGATACGTGTAAGGTTGTATGATGAGATTGTGTTTTAGCTAAATGATGTGAAAAAAAAAATTGTGTATGAATAATATGTTGCATTATGTATGTAATGATGTTCCTAGCATAACATGCGTATGTTTGTATAAGTATACATTATGCTGAGCATTAACTCACCCCTCATGAGTCCTTTTTTAGTTGTAGGTACCACATGAGAAATTATAGAGTATGATGAGACCTTAGTATAAGCAAATCAGGATACTAAGGAGAATGTGGAATACGTATACTATGATGAGTAGTATTCCGATGAGGAGAAATGAGAGATATTGGATATTCTTGTAAATGTGATTTTAGACTATTATTCTATTTAAGTTGTTGAAAGCTTCCACTATATTTAATTGAGGAGATTGTATATAGGTTATGTATTGAGGACATATGTTTTCTTCAAATGTTGTTGTAGTATTTAAGTTCATAAATGCTTCTACTATAATAAATTGAAGAGACTGTTTGTGATGTATATGTGAGGATAGATACTCTTGCTAATTTCTTGTATGTAGAGAATGATTTATTAATCATTACAAATATTTGAAAGTTAATGTGGAGATTTGTAGTGACTAAGCCTTTACATGTCTTCATCTAGTAAGAACATGTGGCAAGTTGTACTCATCTTGGGTTCTAGGGCGTTATAACCTACATGGTATTAGAGTGTAGCTTTAATAATCCTTAGAACTAAGTGAGGATCAATAGGTATAAGTTTCAAATAATAGAAAGTAAGTTGTGATCTTTAGATGAATTAGGCATTGAATTTATAAGATGATGATACATGATGAGAATGGTTAGTAAATGGGACTAATATTACTAATTAATTAATCCCTTTGATAATAAAATATCATTTTAAATATTTCATACTTTGAGGAATGTATATATTCTTATATCTTTTCTCACTATTGTAATGTATTTTGTAGAATGCCTAGGAGATTCTCGAGACTAAGATCAACCTCAAGAGTTGGAGGTAATGCTCATGATAATAGAATGCCACCCATGCCTCCTCAACATAGATAGAGAGGAAATGAAATCAATGTTGCGCAGATGATAGAGGCCATTAATACTCTAACAAGAGTAGTGGCATAGCAGCAACAATAAATACAAGAGCTACAAGTGTTGAATGTTAGACAGGCACAGATGATGAGGAGATTGGAGAGAGGCCAGTTAGGCAAATGAGTTTGGAAGATTTTGTCAAAATAGTTAGAGAGTTTAGGCTTAAGGTAAATGATCCACTGCATGCTAAGTAGTGGGTTGATGAGCTGGAAAAGACATTTGAAGCATTGGAAACTCTTGAAGATAAGAAGGTGAAGTATGTTGTTTATCTATTGAGAGGCTTAGCTTTTGAATGGTTGTTAAGTGTTACAAGACTTACTGTAGGACCAATCACATGGGAGAGGTTCTAGGAGATGTTGTATAAACAATATTTCCTTAGTAGCATAAGGGATAGAATGCAAGCAATTTACTATAGCTACTATCAAGGAAAAAGGTTGGTGGATGAGTTTGAGGTAGAACTCAACTACCTAATGAAATTTATGCCACCTGCGCCTTTAGAACTGATGAGAAGTCTATGGCTCATTGGTTTATAGTTGGGGCTAGAACCCACCCTACAACATGAAGTGGTTGCATTTCAATTAAACACTTATTTTAAAGCAATATAAAAAAGCTAAGCTCTTGAAACAAAGCCATAAAAAGATTGAAGAGATAAGGACTCTAGGAACTAAAATGGTACTTGGGAAAAAGACCTACCTAAGGTGTTGTGATTCAAGAGAAGGGAAAGAGACACCATACGATACAAACTAAACTGTGGTCATTATAACACCCTCCTCTTAGGTTAAGACCTCATTTATAGGTCAAGGGAATAGATGTGTAAGATGCCATGGGCCACACGAGTTGAATAAATGCAAGAATGGTCAAAGGGTACTTATTTTTCATGTGCAAAGATAGGGCACAACAACAAAACTTGTCTGGAGAAATCAATACCCCTAACATTTTGTTTCTCCTGCAAATAATAGGGTCATAAAATGGTTGATTGCCCAAACACTGGAGGATAAAATGTGCAACTAGCACTAACAAGAAGACATCAAACTAAGAAGAATGGTAACAGACCTTAGTATGCAGGGTTAAGGCAAATGGCATCAATATAAGTGTTCGCACTACAGTAATAAGACACTTTAGATACAGAGACATTGGTAAATATGCTATTAGTATATTCTGTTAAAACGTATGTTTTATTTGATACTGGTGCATCACATTTATGTGTATCTAATGCATTTAGAAGTAGGCAAAATATATGTATTGAGATGTTGAATGTTGTATTGAATTTGAGTACATCGATGGTTGTGGGTAGAGGACTAAATAAGATATGTAGAAGGGTTAGTATAGAAGTGTAAGGTATAATACTGGTTACAGATCTCCCGGTGTTAGAAATGATAGATTTTGATGTAATACTAGGGATAAATTGGTTTATTAAACATTATGCAATAATTGATTGTGATGATATGATACTCCATTTCAATACACCAAAAGGAGAACAATTCAATTTTCAATTAAAAGCACATAGGCCAGTAGGGATGCCAACATAAGAACTATAGGGTAAGAGTATGATAGCTTCAGTGATAGTTGGAGCTAATGATGTGATGAATATTGATCAAATAAGGGTGGTGAAGGAGTTTATTGAAGTATTTCCTAAAGACTTGCCAGGTTTACCCCCAGTAAAGGAGATCGAATTTAGAGTAGATGTAGTGTCTGGTACTGCTCCAATATCAAAAGCCTCGTATTGTATGGCACCTACAAAACTGAAAGAATTGAAAGATCAGCTGCAAGAACTATTGGACAAGAAGTTCATCAAACCAAGTGTCTCACCTTAAGGTACACCTGTATTATTTGTGAAGAAGAAAGACAATAGTATGTAGTTATGCATAGATTACCGAGAGTTGAATAAGGTCACCATTAAAAATAAATACCCTCTCCCAAAGATTGACAACTTGTTTGATCAATTGCAATGGGCTCAAGTTTTCTCAAAAATACACTTGAGATCTGAAGACTATCAATTAAGAATCAAGGAGTAAAACATCCAGAAGATCGCGTTCATAACAAGATACAGGTATTAAGTTTCAAGTAATGCCATTTGAACTCACAAATGCACCGGTAGCTTCATGGACCTAATGAATCGAGTATTCAAGGAGTATTAGGAGAAATTCCTCATCGTTTTTATAAATGACATTTTGATATACTCCAGGAGTGAAGAAGACCATGAATAGCATTTAAAGAAGGTGTTGAACAAACTACAAGTAAAGAAGTTGTAGCTAAATTTAAGAAGTACGAATTCTAGCTAAAGTAGGTAACGTTTTTGGGACATATGATCAGTACGGATAGGTTAGTTGTAGATCTTAAGAAGATAAGGCTGTGAATGAATGGCCTAGACCAAAGATGGTAACAAAACCAAAAGTTTTTTGGGGTTAGTTGGACCTTATAGAAGATTTGTAGAAGAATTTTCCAAACTAGTAACCCCTTTAACAAAATTAAGTCAAAAATGGGTGAAATTTATATAGGATGACAGATGTGAAGCAAGCTTCACAACACTAAAGGAGAGATTGATTTCTACACCAATGCTTGCCTTACCTGTCAATGGTGAAGAATTTGTGGTGTACTGTAACACATCCATCTAAGGGCTCGAGTATATATTAATGCAGAATGAGAGGGTGATAGCATATGCATCCAACCAATTAAAGCCTTATGAGAATAACTACCTGACGCATGATTTAAAGTTAGCAACTGTAATTTTTGCACTTAAATTATGGAAGCATTACCTATATGGAGAGAAGTGGAAGATATTCATAGACCACAAGAGCCTCAAGTATCTCTTTACCCAAAAAGATTTAAACATAAGGTAGAGATGTTAGCTAGAGCAAATAAAAGATTATGACATAGAGATTCAATACCATCCTGAGAAGGTGAATGTGGTTGCTAATGCACTCAACAAGAAAAGGCTTGGTAACTTGGTGACTTTGATTACAACTTAGAGGAAAATATTACCAAATATGCAAAAACTAGATCTGGAGATTGTGACTCAAGAGATAGGAGCTAGACTCGCTAGCTTACGCATATAGCCAGCACTAATAAATAGAATAAAAGCTATACAAACTGATGATGTGTGGTATAGGAGATTAAGAAAAGAATAAAGGATGGACAAGCGATAAAATTTAATGAAGATGAAGAATGAGTGTTGAGGTATGGTCACAGATTGTGTGTACCGAGTAGAGATGAAATAAAGAATGAAATACTGAAGGAAGCACATTATTCTGGATACTCCGTTCACCCTAAGAGTACTAATATGTATAAAGATTTGAAGTGTCATTATTGGTGGAGAAACATCAAGAGAGAAATTGTAGATTACGTATCAAGTGCCTAACATACCAACAAATAAAGATAAAACATCAAAGACTCGCTGGCATGTTACAACCTCTACCAATACCAAAGTGGAAATGGGAGCATGTGACCATGGACTTCATCACAGCATTACTTAGATCTACGACTAAGTTGGACACGGTATGAGTGATTATGGATCGACTTACAAAACCTGCTCATTTTATACCTATAGGCACTAGGTATTAGCTTGAAAAGCTAGCATAAATTTATATCAAAGAGATTGTGAGGTTGCATAAAGTACTAGTCTACATAGTATCAGATAAAGGTACTAGATTTGTAAGGAGACTCTAAATCAGTTTGCACATGGCTCTAGGAACAAAGTTATAATTCAATACGACTTTTCACCCATAAATGGATGGCTAGTCAGAGTGAACTATTCAAATATTGGAGGACATGTTAAGGGTGTATATATTAGATCTTAGTGGAAACCGAGATGAACACCCGCCTTTTGTAGCATTCACTTACAACAACAGCTTTCAAGCTACTATCCAAATGGCACTGTCTAAAGCATTATATGGGAGAAAGTGTCAATCACCTTTGCATTAAATGAGATGGGTGAGAAACAAGTATTGGAACTTGATCTAATATAAGATGAAATGGAGAAAGTCAAGTTGATCAAGTAGATGATGCAGTCAGCCTAAAGTCGTTAGAAGTCTCGTGTAGATAAGAGAAGATGCCCATTGGAGTTTCAAGTAGGAGACCATGTTTTGCTAAAGGTCCACCTACAAAGAGAGTGGTAAGATTTAGCTAAGGGGTGAACTGAACCTCGGATATGTGAGATCATTTAAAGTCCTAAAAAGAATTAGACCAATGGCATATAGACTAGCGTTACCACCAAATCTGGGTGGGGTATAGGATGTATTCCACATCTCTATATTAAGAAAATATGTACCCAATCTAGACCAAATGACTACACTAGAACCTCTGCAAGTGCAGCAAAACCTCACTACAATGGAAAAGCTTGTCAAAATCGTGGACACTAAGGAACAAATTCTAAAAAGATGGGTTATCAAGTATGTTAAGGTATAATGGAACAACCAAACAAAGAGAGAGGTAACTTGGGAGTTAGAAGAAGAGATGAAAAGCAGATATCCAAAACTCTTCTATAATTCAAGTAATTTTCAAGGACAAAATTTTTGTGAGGAGGGACGAGAATGTAAATACTCGATTTAATAATTATTATATATATTTTTATATATATAGGTAATTATATTTTATTAAAAATTAAGATAAAGTTAATGGAGTAATTAACTTAAAGAAGTGGGCGCAATTTAGTAATTGGACAAGGAGGTATAAATAGGCAAATGTAACAATTGGTAGCCCTTTTCCTTCATTTGTGCCATCTAGAACCCTAAACGCTATTTCTAGAGACCAAAGAGAGAAGAAGACAATCACATTCCACAATTCACCTATTAGATCAAGGTGAGTAAACAAATTAATACCAATTGATCATCATTAACATACATATAGTAGGAATTACTAATTAACCCTTTAGAATTCCTTGCAAAATGAATTGTGCGACGAAAGGCTCGAGATGGGAATTCGAGCATTAGAACGATTCAAACCGGTAAGTCACTAGACTAACTCTAATTAGTATTTTCTATGAAAAAAAATGCACAATTAAGTTTAAAAATGTTAGATTTAATTTAAGGTTAGAAAGATCTTAGATTTTGCAAATTGGAAAGGGGTTTTATGATAAACGGTGACCTACACGATCAAATACACGCCCATGTACCTACATAGGTACATGGTTACCAACAAGCTCATGTACTTAGGCGTGTTAAATTGCAAAAACTTATAGAAAGTTACATGACCTCTAGCATGATTGTATACTACCCTGTGTCTCTCTACACGACCTCCTACATGGCTGTGTTGAGTTGAAACACTCCCTATTCCATTTTACTTCATTGAAATGCAATCCTAAGAATATGTAATTAGGAATGTATATAGGTTTAGAGGAGCTGTAAAATTGTAAGTGTAAGGAAATTAACTATCAAATATTTGTATATACCATGTTTATTGTTTGTGTTTGTTAAGTTAGAAATTATGTGTGGATTAAATATTATTGTAAGTGAACTTAACTAATTGTGCATGTGATTGTGATTGATTGGGTCTAAGAAATAGAGTGTGGATTGATGTTCTTGGGGTGGCACCTCAATAGTCGGTATGTGACGTTGTCCCTAGCGGAGTCATATACCAAAATGATCCAAGTAGAATGTGGAAGGACTCATGTATGTGGAAAGATGTTGTAAGTGTTGTAGAAGGATATTATAAAAAGACTCATGAACTCATGAACAGTGAAGAGTACACACTATTGTATACATATTATTATTATGTATTGAATAGACTCATGAACAAAGAGGAGTACCTTTTATCATATATATATATATTATATATATTTGTGAAAGGATTGTGTGGATATGTGTATGGTTGTATGATGATTTTGATGATGAGATTGTGTGTTAGCTAAATGTTGTGAAAAATAAATAAATTGTATATGAATAATATGTTGCATTATGTATGTAAGGATGTTTCTAGCATGACATGTGTATGTTTGTATAGGTATACATTGTGTTGGGCATTAGCTCACCCCTCATGAGACCTTTTTTAGTTGTAGGCATCATATAAGAAATTGTAGGGTATGATGAGATCTTAGTAAAGACAAATCAAGATACTGAGGAAAATGTGGAACATGTATACTATGATGAATAGTACTCTGATGAGGAGAAATGAGAGATATTGGATATTCTTTATAAATGTGATTTTAAACTATTATTATATTTAAGTTATTGAAAACTTCTGCTATATTTAATTAAGGAGATTGAATATGGGTTATGTATTGAGAACATATGTTTTAATCAAATGTTGTTGTAGTATTAAGTTCATAAATGCTTCCACTGTAATAAATTAAGGAGACTGTTTGTGATGTATGAGAATAGATACTCTTGCTAATTTCTTATATGTAGAGAATGATTTATTAATCATTACAGATATTTGAAAGTTAATGTAAGGATTTGTAGTGACTTAGCCTTCATCTATCTTCATCTAGTGAGGACACATGGCAAGTTGTACTCGTTTTAGGTTCCGAAGTGTTACAAACGCAAATCAATTTAAGCTAATGGTAAAAGAAAATTAATATAATGCAACATGATACAATATAAATTAAAGAGAGAGAAAGACCTTGACAAAAGCATTAATTTTTATTGTTTTTATATTTTTTATTCAAAAAGTGAAAATACAAATTGGGGAAAAAATTAAAAATAAGTACAAAGAAACACCACTTCTTAACCAAAGCAAATACTCATAACTTCACTCTTTTCTTAAAGTTAAGTTTTTTTCGACAAATTAATGAGTTTAAGAGAGAAAAAAAAAACTAAGGAATAGATAGAAGATGAAGGCAAATGAATAATTGCCCTATTATCCCCTAAATTGATGAGGTCAACATCGATGAGAGAAAAAGTGGGTATTATGAGACTTAGGTAGTGTAGGCTGCCATTTAGTTGTGATGCAAAAAATATGTTTGAAGGAAATTGATAGCTATAATCTTGATTTAAAAAATAAAAAAGAAAAAGCTTTTCCACATTAAAGCATCAAATTGTTTCATTATAAAATTTAAAATAAGGAAACTATGCAAGTATCAAAAACATCAACGCAGCATAAATAATATAGATACTATATATGACATATAATGGAGTCAAATAACCATTTTGAATATTGCCTTTTTCAAATTTTCCTTATATTCACTATTGTACATAATAGCCCATTTTTTTATGCTAAAATATTAATTACCTTTTTAACTTTTCATTAATTTTCATTATTTAGCTGCTAAATGGAGTCATTCGTTCAAATTTCAAAATAATAACTTTAACCTTCCATCTTTGTAAAAAAAACTAAACAACATTATTGTCATACATTAATTGAATTTATTCTTGATAAAACCTAAGAAAAAACCTAACAAAATAAATTTATTGTGATAGTTAGTAGTTCATTACGCACACAGGCACTTCTTCTTTATCAATTTGATTATATTGTTTGAGAATAAATTTAAAAACATACTAACAAAGTAGATTTATATGGCAATTAGTGGGCTATTTTTTTTCTTTTTCGAGTAAAGAATATAAAATATTATTGCATATTCATTATAATTCAAATAATCAAGGGATAAAGCATAGTAAATTGTACCAATAAATTTACCATAGCATTTTCTTTTTTAATTTATTATTATTGTCACACATTGCAAGTGTGACATATACATATATATATATATATATCATAATAATCTTTTAAATCAATTGATTAATTTTACTAACAAGTATATTCTATACTAAGGGTGCAAGAGTAACCCTTTCGTATAGGATATCTACTCGTATCCTACTCAACCATATAGATTTTGAATGAATATTATAAGTTATAAAGTAAATTCTAAATATAGATTTTTTTTTAACCTATTCTCACGGGTAAGGTATGGGTGTTAAGTTTTCTTACCCTATACATATCTTAAAACTTGTACTCTATTTAAAATGTTATTAAATAATATTAATAAATAAATAGTAAATAATAATATTATATTTTTTTAATGATAAATGTTTTAATAAAAATGAAAAAGAAAATTTTTTAAGTCAATAAGTTAATATTCTTAAATGGTTAAACTTGATATCATCCCTCGTTCTTTCCTTATTCTTCCTTATTTACTTTAGATTTTTCATTTTTTTTCAACTTATTCTTTTCTAATTGCTAAGATCGCATAACATATTTTGTTATAAGTTTCATAAATTTTGCGTATCAAGAATTTATAATTCATATATAAATTATATTTTTAATATCACATTAATGAAATTGATATGAAGAAAGATAATCCACAGAAAGCAAGATAAAATTTACAAGTTTCACAAAATACCTTATACCTTCCAAAGTAGGATACAGTACTCGCTCATCCCTACTCTAAACCAATATCTACATGGTTTCACTAGTTATCCACAAAAAAGAAATGAACAAAATGAAAGAACACTAAACAAGCTGCATGCATTTATTATATTACAGCGCTTCAAGATTTATCAAATCATGTTGAAACACAAAAGCACGTTTATGTAGACAGCCCTAGAGGTAAATATTTGGGTGGTTTGATCGCAGATGATTTATGATCTGTATCATGTACTATCCGGGTTTATATGTAAAACGTACAAGCAGTGCCAAATGCGGAAACAAAAGAAACCGCCTATGATGGAATTGAACACAACGGCATGCACTAGGATAAAAATAACCTTCACGGCTTAAAGAGCCAAAGTTAACTCCTCAGCAAGAGGAGCATGAGAACTCTAAGCAACATCAATAACCAGGAACTTAATCAATGGAAGTTGAATAATATACATCAATTAGCAATTCCAGAAAGATAAAAGCAAAACAATCAGAAACGAAGTTACCAAGTTAGGCAAATAATCTCACCACAACCAACAAATGAACACCTGATGTTAAAAAAATGATAACACGCTGAAGGCAGAGAAAAGGGGGCAAGCACTTTCCTTTCTTAACTCTTTGACTTTGAGTGCTTCACAAGCCAATCTATGACAGAGTCGACGTTGGTTGAATTCTTGCAAGAAATCATGTAACAGCAAACTTCTCTATCAGTGATCAGTTTCAGTCCCCTGTTAGAGGATTGAGTTCTTGGTGTCAGTACCAGAAAAAGAGGGTTCCAGAAGCATGGAAAAAAGAAAGAAAGAAAATTTTGACTAGTCAAGCTCAATTAAAATAAGAATTTTCTTACAGGTACCCATAGTTAAGGGTTCAAGTTAAAAAAAATGTGTTACATCAAAAACATTTTTATGTGAGTTGGTTTCCATATCGTAAATGATGGCATTGCATGCTTTATTTATGCCATAAGGAAGATAACCAGCACATTAAAATGAATTCAAAATGTATAATACAACTTCTTAAGGCACATTCAGAGAGCACCCGTCAAAAGAATAGCAGAAGATAACAAAAAAGTGAAATGCCTCTCACATTTGATCAGTCAGTGCTTGTTTAGACAATGCTCCAGGCTTGTCAATTTTATTTCCCAAAACCAGTAAAGGAATACCACTTAGAGAAGATTTGCTAAGCAAATCATGAAGCTCACTCTTTGAAATGCTGATGTTGTCTGGATCAGCAGCATCAACCACATAACTACAAAAAAAAAAAAAAAAAACAACCATGGTTACTTTCTAGCAGAAACCTGACAACTAGCAATAAACAGATAATAACTACTTGCTAATTCATATTATGCAAAGCAGGAAGAAAGGTAACTCAGAGAGTTTAGATGCATAAAATAAGCTTTCATCAGAAAGAAACTCAAATGGCATTTCATATCTTGATTGGTAAATTTTTAATTGTAATGATGCAAAATAGATATCTTTTTACTTAAGGAATGTAGAATTGGAACTTGTATAAATAAATGGTTCTATAATATCCATAAATACACAAAATCTTATCCAAAATTCACACCAGAGTAGTTTTGGATAGCCAGTAATGTAATGTATTAGAGAATTCTCTCTTAATGAGTCCCAAAACCCCTATTCCATAAAGCTTAAATTCACCATAATTGAGCCCCTTAGACTGCACCTGGATGCAGATTCAAAACAACTTGGTACCAGAGCTGGTTGCCAATGGGAATTTATCAGATTCAAAGACTTACTAGCCACGCTCATCAAACTAATATAATAAGGACCAAATCTTCTCAAAGGCAGAAAGAGACAGATAAGACACAAAAAAAGCTTTAGGCCCCAGCCTTTGCTTGGAGAATGTGCTTGTTCAACTTGGAGATTACACAACTTGCAAACTGCTTTCCCAGCCACCACATGTAGCTTTTCATGGCATCCAAGCAGCACAGGTTCAACCCCCATTTGCCAGTGACAAGTTTAATGGAGTCCCAATGAAGTTCATCCACATTCCAGCATATTTAGGACCTTACCAGCATCAATCACAAAATGTAAAGGGCTATCAAGCTCAGCGGTAACAAATCCAGAATTTCAGTTGATTGAGAAGACCAGCAAGTTCACCACAGGTATAACTACCTAAAATCCAACTAAATTTAAGCACGATTTGGATTTGGGTTCTAAGGTGCAATTCAGATCTACAGTGTTTTCAATAATAAAAATGGTAATTTAGGTGTTTCTATGTATTTATGAACAAGATAATAAAAAATATGGACAACAGTAGGCTTTGTATGACACACTAATCTAAGAATCAAACTAGGGTCAATTAATTTCTAGGGTTGATATTACACGCAGCACTAGAAATGATCGGAAGCATTGAAGAGGATCAAATATGATGCATCTATTACAGTAACATTTGTATGCCACCATCTCATAAGAGACTGATAACTACAGGTATTTACCACAATCTAAGAACAGAGTGATAAGAACATGAAACTCAAAGAATCCATCTGGCTAAAATTCATTCATGGAAGGGGTTCAACAAAAGTCTAGTAATTCTCAAACACAACTTAAAAGAAATCTTAAACATTTCCCTAATCTGTAACAAGGATAAAATAGTATATAAACAAAATAAATAAAATCATAATAGTTTAGTATAACTAGGTTGGCATTTGAATGGCAAGTCAAGCCATTTATATGCTGTACTTGCCATTCAAATGGCATGGCTTGGCATAACTAGGTCATCTTTTGGATGGCAAGGACTTCATTCAAATGGCATGACACATCAATCAAATGAAGTGGTCATGCTGTTTGAATGAAGTGGTTCAGAGCTCCACTTCTTTGACTGTCTGCTATTTTTAGCACCTACTCCACTTGCTTAGTCTATTTTGGGATTGCTTCCATATTATCACCCCTTTTTCCAGGTGACAACGGCCATAGAAGGAAATTAATTAGATAAGGTTGTTTGTAGTTTTCACATGTTGCTGTTTCTGGTATTGTTGTATTATTTCTGGATTTACTTGTGTTGAGTCTGTAATGTTTGTTAGTAGTTGAACTTTTCAAGTACAGTAAGGATGTGGTTAAGGGCAGTTACTAGTTGTGGTGTTATGCTCATGAAAATAGGGAGTCCTTGGGCGCATAGCAGCTGCATAACTGCTACTGTACTACTCTGTATTTATGGATGAGAAATGAATGGAAGAAACAAATCTAGATTTTATTAATAAAATATTGGTTTAACCAAAGATTGTTAGGTTCTTTCTAATGAGCCCGAAACTTAAGTAACCATAAGAAAACAAGGTAGGAAGACCCCTAAAGCTAGATTAGAACCTGATTCTATAGTTAATAGACCAAATACCCAATCCTTAACATGATCCTGTAACATTTTCGTATCAAAGATCGGCTATATGAAGGAAATTAGGCAACTCCAGCAGCTGCTTGGAGCATTTTTTAGTATGTTTAAGGAAGATTGAGAACAAGTTGAAGTGCAACTGGCAAGTCTTGATCCTGTAACATTTGGTATCAAAGCCAGGCTATATGAAGGGAATTAGGCAACTCCAGCAGCAGTTTGAAGCACTTTTGAGTATGTTTAAGGTAGACTGGGCACAATTTGAAGTACAACTGGCAAGTCTCTCACATGAAGTCTACAGCAGGCACAAAAAAGGGAAAGAGCAGGAGTCAACCAGGGAGGTTGGGGGACAAACAGAAACAGGGTCAGCATAGGGGAAGTGACAGGGGGTGATGATGCCCAAGACAGCTAGGTTAGATTTCCCAAAGTATGACTGGTCCATAAATTTGATAAGATGGCTTAAACGGTGTGGCCAATTCTTTAAGCACTAGAAGATTCTTGACGAGCAGAAAGTGAAGATTGCAACTTTTCACATGAAGGGAGACTCTCAACTGTGGTTCTTAAAAGTAGAGCATGACAGGCCAAGAATTAAGTGGGAGGAGTTGAAGGCCCTTTGCATTACCCATCTCATACCACAACCCTGCAGTAAAAAATTAGGGGAACTCTCGAAATTGAAGCAAGTGGGAATGGTGGAAGCTTATCAAAGGAAATTCGAGCAACTAGCTGCTCAGGTTCTCAAACTAACCCTAGAGCAAGAGGTGGCTATTTTCATGAGTGGACTTAAGGAGGACTTAACTGTGGAAGTGGAATTGCATCAACCCAAGGATTTGACTCAGGCCACAAGCCTGGGACACTTGTTTGAGCGTTGGGGGTTATCGGCTAAAAAAGATTCTGCCAATAGTAAGATAATGGAGGCTCCAAGCAGCCAGAGCAATCAAATGCCCTATGCAAAGAGGCTGACCCAAGCAGAAATGGAAGAGCAAAGGGCGAAAGGGCTATTTTTCAATTGCAATGAACCATTCACAACAGGATACAATTGTAAAAAGTTGTTTTGGCAGGAGTGTGTGGAGGAACGAGAAGAAGAGGACATTGCAACAGAAAAGTCATAAGGATGGGGAGACCAAAGGAGACTTAGAAGTTCACACTTGAGGTCACGCACAATCCAAAAGGGTAAGTGATGTTATCACCCCTTTTTCCACATGATAACAGCCAAAGAAGCAAAATTAGTTAAATAGGGTTTGTAATTTTCACATGTCGGTTATTTTTTTATCATGTTGTTATTTTTTTATTTGTTTCAGGTTTTTGTTGTATTATTTCTGAATTTACTTGTCTTGAGCCTGTAATGTCTGTTAGTAGTTGACCTTGTCAAGTGTTGTGGGGATGTTGTTAAGTGCGGATACTAGTGGTGTATTGGGGTGCTATGATCATGAAAATAGGGAGTCGTTGGGAGCATAGCAGTTGCATAACTCATACTGTACTACTCTGTCTTTATGGATGAGAAATGAAAGGAAGAAACAAGTCCACATTTTTTTTTTAACAAAAAATATTGGTTTAACCAAATACCATTGGGTTCTCTCTAACAAACCCGAAACTTAAGTAACCATAAGGATACAAGGTAGGAAGGCCCCTGGACCTAGATTAGAACCTGATTTTATAGTCAATAGACCAAATACCCAAGCCTTAACATGATCTTGTAACATTCTACTCGCTCCCAACCTCTTGGTCAACATCCCATATCTGGATTCCCATTGTATCCACAAGGTTGGCGAAGATTGAATGACAAAATCCTTCCAGATCAAATATCAACCAACAAAAATCAAACTCATACCTAACCCTCAGCATAACCAAACATGCAGCTTTATAAGTAGACTAATTTCCATACAAACACTAAGTACTCTATCAATAGATCACATCAGAACCGGATTATTCTCATGAAATTAGAGTAGCATAACTGATAGCACAAATGCTGGAGTGAATTGATTTACACACAATAGCAGTATGAATTAAGGCACAAACACAGTTCACATAGGAACTCACCTGAGCAACTTACTCAGAACCAAAGCAACTCTCCAAAATTGAGTAAGAAAACATCCAGCTGCCCCTTCTAACTGACTTCACGCTATTTATATCCCCAGCCTTCTAGAAGAATCTTCTAACCGACTTTATTTCCAGCTAAACATGCCAATTGCCACATCAGCATGCAAACCTTTATTTTCCAGTAAAGCATGCCACATCAAGATGCAAACCTTTATTCTTTATTTCTTCTACCCAAAACTACTAAAGACGACTGACATGTATTTATTCACAATCATGCATTAATCACTACTCACTACTGCTAACCATAATCCCACCTCAAGTAATGGTATTATTAGCTTTAGGCCTCCTAGAATAAACTTGTCTAATAGGACCAGCAACTCTAGTCATATCAATTACACATTGTATCTTGCTCATGGCAAATATCAACTTTCCAGATCACATATCAACCAACTAAAATCAAAATCATACTTATACCTCCAGCATAACCAAACATGCAGCTTTATAAGTAAACCAATTTCCATACAAACATTATGTACTCCATCAATAGATTGCATCAGAACTAGAATACTCTTGTGAAATTAGATTAGCATAATACATTGTATCTTGTTCATGGTTTTGCACATGTATCTTCTTCTACTAATTCAACAGATAACTTGTCTTCATTAACAATATTGAGCTAGCTCTCAATTTCTCATCTAGTATTGATAAAGTCATTAGTTGATTCTTCTTGAGCACTCATGTATGGATTTCTCATCAAACTACCGACTCTTCCTCAACCATCTTTTCTGTAGTCTCCACATTCTCAGTCATTCTCTGCAAATTTCTCTTCTTGAGTCTCTGCATCAATGGACTTTCCACACTCACTATTCTCTTATTCCGGCTCAAAGAACTCCTAGATTATCTCAATTCTAGCTTCTCTCTCAATTACCCCTTTTGTATCAAATTTTAATCACTTCAATGTCCAGTCATATCTCTTCATGGGTCATCAGTGGCAAAAATCCTCTTTTTTTTTTGGGTAATTCAATAAGATGTAACAATGAAAAATATTTACAAGAGTTTAAGTACAATAAGGGCTTCTAAGGCGAACAGAACAGAAAGCATAACTAAGCCATGCCAAAACAGGTGTCTAAAACAAAACACAAAATCACTCTAGGTCATAGCCATAGATAAAACATCATAAATGGTAATAGTTAAGGGTAGAGAGAGAAAATGCTTTCCTTTCTCTCTAAAACTCCCCTTCAACCCCACCCCCCCCAAAACAAAGGACCACTTCCTTTCTCCTAAGTCTCCCCTTCTACCTCCTTCATTTCTTTATCGCTTGCGGTTATTGATTTTCTCTTTTGTTCCTTCCTCATGGTTTCTGGCAACATGTAGATGGCTGGTGGTTCTTCTTGCTAGAAACCCAATACTTGGTCTCACTCCCTTGGAGACCATTTCCCAAGTAGTTTTTTCAAAAACCAAACAAATGAGACACAAAAAGAGTTCTGCCAAGGGGACCCACAGCCTTCCTCTCTACGTAAAAACTCAAAAAGCACTTTTTGCCCTTAGAAGTCTCAGGCTATTGGCCAAGCTAATCTTGGCAACTTTGAGCAGTGTGCTGTTGCAGAGGGTCATACTTCTGTCTTTTCAAAGCTGAATTTTACTCCTGAGGGAAAAGACAACCAACCTATCCATAGAGTCAGACACAGATACCTTCTTTGGCAAAACCACCCTAGAAGAACTCCAAGAGGTTTTGGAAAAAGTTAAGGCCGGAAGACAGCCTTCCCCTTTGAACAAGCTTTTGCAGAAGTTTGTGGACAGAGCTCTCACTTCCACCATTCTTCATCTGATTTCAAGCTCACCTTTCATCCACCAATTTCAAAGGGTCTTATAGCTAGGGTGAGACCCCCTCCAAGCATCACCAAGAAGGGTGCAAGGTACTGGAAAAACACTCTTGTGGGTTATTTTCTTAGGCACAAAATCCCATTCTCTCTCATCCAAGCTACTGCTCTCCATCTTTGGAGAGATTACAGTACTGTCAATGTTTTGGGCAGCAGAGAGGGCTTTTTCTACTTCCAGTTTACTCCATCCACGAACCTTGATGCCATCCTTGCAAAGTCTTGGTATTTTGTCCAAGGATATTTAGTGCTTCAAAAGTGGCAACCGAGTATGTCCTTAGAGAAACCTCAACCCTTTGTGGTACCAACGTGGGTCCTCTCCTCCAAAGTTCCTTGTGAATATTTAAATGAGGGGATAAGCTACATTGCCAATGGAGTGGGGAACCCTCTTCAGGCAGACACACTTACTATTTCTAGGGAGAGGGCAAACCATGCTCAAGTGCTTGTTGAGATTGATGTCAAGGATGAGTTGAGCCATCAAGTCAAAGTCTTGAAGGAAAAGGGTATGTCGGCTCTTATTTCTGTAGATTACCAATGGTTACCTCTAAGGTGCCCTAAATGCAATGTTTTTGGCCACATATGCTGTTCGAGACCCTCGTCTCCTATCCAAGAAGGGCCTTCATCACCTAGAGGTAGAAAATAACAGAAGAACCCACCCAATGTTGAGATAAGCCATTCTCAAAAAGACACTTCAGGGATGCCTACAAATAGACATAAGCCACTAGAAAGTGATGAGGAGGTTATTTCCCCCCTCAAATCTGTGAATGTTGACAATAACAGAGGGGTTGAATCAAATTTCAAACTCCCTAGTCCGCTTGTTGAGGAGAACCAGCCTTCTGACCCTACTCCAACCCATATCTTGGAGACTCCTATTCCTGCTCAAATGGCGGAAAGCATGTGGAGGGAACTATAGACCCCAACTTGAATGATTCTATACTAGCAGCTTCCAATATGGAGCCTCCTCAAGCCAACCAAGTGAGAGGTAGGGAATCTGGATCAGGCCCCTCTTCAAGGACAGGGAATAACTCCTCTAGTAGGAGGAAAAAGAAAAAATTCTTCAAAAGACAGAAGCACTCCTTCACCTAGCACTACATATTACTTCTCCTATCTTCTAAATGAATTTTGCAGCTTGGAATGTTCAAGGAATCAGTAACCCTATCAAAGCAACCAATATAAGGAAGGTATGCATAGATAATGGTATCTCTATGGTGGGACTTGAAATTAGAGTAAAACACTATAAGGAGAATTTAATCAAGTAATCCATTAATCATAGTTGGAATTTTATCATAAACAGTCAATCAAGAAAACTCATTTGGATTTGTTGGGACCCCACTATTTGGGATGTAGTGGTTCTAGATGAACATGTGCAGTTTATCCACTGCAGGTGCACAAATCTGAGAACAAATGTTTCATTTTTGGCCTCCTTTTTTTATGCTTCGAATGCAGAAACTGAGTGAAGGGAGCCTTAAGCAAAACTCTTAGGCTCTACTGCTCTGGTATCCAATAGGCCTTGGATTCTCTCAGGAGATTTTAATGTCACCCTACTGTAATCTAGGGCTTTACCCTACTCAATTGTACTTCATTTATGCTTTCAGCACCTTGATGTAATATCTATACTCATCCTTGACGATTGTACTACTACTGGATCAATAAATTTCATTTATCCAAAAAAAGTTCAGGAGGTAGCAGGAAAGGGACCTCAACTATCTCAGATTTTAAACAATTTTTGGACAATGCAGAACTTGAAGACCTTGTTGGGTGGGTAATTTCTACACATGGACAAACATGTGTGATAAAAACCCCATCCTTAAGAAGCTGAATAGAGTTTTAGTGAACCAAAAGTAGTTTCTTAAATTCCCAAAATCTGAAGCGAATTTTCTATCTCCTTTGCTTTTAGACCATGCGGTTTGTTTAGTTCAGGGAGACTTTACTTTGGCCAAAAGGAAAACCCCTTTTAAGTTCTTTAACTTTTGGACATCCTGTGATGAGTTTACCAACATAGTCACACAAGTTTGGACCAAAGAAACAGAGGGCTCAAAGTTCTCCCAAGTTGTCTATAAGCTGAAACTTCTAAAAAGTGAGTTGAAAAGCCTAAATAATAGGTAGTTCTCCCATATTTTGTCTAGAGCTTTGCAAGCTAAACAGGCCCTCTCTGCTATCCAATTGTCTATTAGACTTAGGGATATTTCACGGCTTGGTGAAGAAAGGTTAGCCTTTAAAAGGTACTATTTGATGAGAAGAGCGGAGGAAAGCTTCTTCAAACAGAAATGAAGGGTCATATGGCTTACCTTAAGTGACAAAAACACATCCTTTTTCACAAAGCCATGGTTCTCCACCACAACCACAGTTCCATTCGCTGTCTTCAAAAGGAGGATGACTCTATGGCATTTGGTGATCAAGCTGTTCGCGAGGAGATCATCTCCCACTTCTCCAACTTATTCAGCTGCCCTAGCATCACTCACAACCTGTCTAAGGTTGACGATCTTATTTCTTGGAAGCTTAATAACAAGCAATACCTCTTCTTGGATTCTCCTTTTCACTGATGAAGAGATGAAGGCAACTTTTTTCAGCCAACCTAATGGGAAAGCCTCAAGACCAAATGGATACTCTGCCAAATTCTTTAAAGCTGCATGGCCAATTATTGGAGCAGATATCATAGCAGCAATTAAAGAATTCTTTCAACTGGGTTACCTTTTAAAGGAGGTAAACTATACTGTCATTGCTTTGGTACCTAAAATTTCTAATGCTTCTAATTTGTTGGATTTCAGACCTATAGCGTGCTGTA
This sequence comes from Laguncularia racemosa, assembly GCA_037954665.1. NCBI lineage: Eukaryota > Viridiplantae > Streptophyta > Magnoliopsida > Myrtales > Combretaceae > Laguncularia > Laguncularia racemosa. Next base: position 603,825 of record JBBMOL010000063.1, on the reverse strand, counting down.
ACATAAAGTCATTTTTAAGGTTCTTGCATCTCACCTAAAGCAAGTTTTTGAGCTCCCTAGTTGGGAAAAAGCAATCCATTTTCATCCCAAGGTGTAGAATCACAGATAACATTTTCCTAGCTCAGGAATTAGTCAACAGTTATCATCTTAACAAAGGGTTATCAAGATGTGCAATCAAGGTTGATCTTATGAAAGCATATGATATGTTAAATTAGAGTTGTTGAGAGTTCTCCAGTGCATGAACTTCTCCCCACACTTTTGTAAGCTTTTGGTTCAGTGCTTCTCAACGCCAAAATTCTCCTTCAACATTAATGGTGAGCTTGTCAGCTTTCTGGCAAATGAGCATGGAATTCAACAAGGCGACCCCATTTCACCATATCTTTTTTCTTTTCTATGGGAGTTTTTTCCTGCATTTTCCATAGAATGGCTCAAAATGTTGCCTTTTCTTTTCATTGGAGGCATGAAAAGGAAAAAATATCCCACTTTTGTTTTGCAGATGATCTGATGGTATTTTGCAAAGGTAATCTACAGTCCATTAAGGCTGTCCAACAAGCATTGGAAGAGTTTCAAGCCTTATCTGGTCTTAGAGCTAACAAATCTAAGAGCAAGTTGTTCTTCTCTAACATGGATCCAACCACTAAAGCGGCTGCAATTGAAACTTTGGGTTTCCAAGAAGGTAAGCTTCCTATAAGGTACTTGGAGTCCCCCCTCGTTTCATCTAAACTAAAGAAGGTAAATTGTGACCTCTTAGTTGAGAAGATATCAGCACGCTTACAATTATGGACATGCAAATTGTTGTCCTATGCTAGGCATTTACAACTACTCAAGTCAGTTATATTTTCCATGCAAGTTTACTAGGCATCCATCTTCATTCCACCTGTGCAAGTGATAAGAAACGTAGAGCAATTCATGATAAATTGTCTATGGAGTGGTTCACCAAATGTTGCCACCAAAGCTACAGTTAGGTGGGAAGTGGTAACTACTCTTGTGGAAGGTGGCTTAGGCATTCCAAAGCTTGCAATTTGGAACAAAGCGGCACAATTAAAGCATATTTGGAATCTGTGTAGTGGAGGTATTAGGGGTATTTGGGTAGACTAGGTTCACTCAATCTTCCTTAAAGGCAGAAGCTTTTGGCTGGTAAGAAACCCTCATCATGCTCTTGGACTTGGAAGAAATTATTGAAACTAAGGATTTTAGCACGACCCCATTTTGGTTGGATAGTTGGCAATGGTCTTTCCATCTCTCTATGGTTGGATTTTTGGCTGCCAATAGGCCCTTTGGACAGCATCTATAGCATAAGGGAAATAAGCTCATCTAGATTACCGTTAAATGCAAGACTTTGCTCTTTGATTGAGGAGAGTGAATGGAAGCTGCCAACGAATCCTTTCTAGGAAAGTTTTGACATTCCCTCACATATTCAGCCAGCTCCCTTCAAGGAGGACAAGCTAGTTTGGAGACCATCGTCCTCTAATATGTTCTCTATTAAGAGTGCTTACAATCTACTATGCACATCTGGCTCCACAGTTCCCTAGTCGAAGGTAGTCTAGTGCAAAAATCGCTCCCAAGGCACAACTTCATCCTTTGGCTTGCCATCAACCGAAAGTTATATACCTTGGACAAGCTAAGATCCTAAGGTTAGACTACATCTTCTTCATGCTACCTTTGCATCTCCAAACAAGAATCACACTATCATCTATTTTTTTATTGTGTCGTCTCTCGTTCAGTGTGGTCCCTTATCCTTGCTGATCTCAATCGCCCCACCTCTTTCTCCTCATGGAATGGGGTGATTGATGGACTCAAACAATATTCAAATAACTCCTTGTTTAACAAGTGGAGAGCCGCTCTCACAGCTATAGTTTATTGCATTTGGCACGCACGTAATTCAGTTCACCTCGACCAACATCCCAAACGTTCAGTCCCTAGCTAAGTTGATTTTAAATTATGTTTGTATGCTAAATAGTTAATTCTAATCTTGCTTGTACCCTCAATAGAGTACAGTGGTTTTGACCTAGTTTTGAGTTTTGTAAATTGTGGTTTTAGACCCAACATCCTACATTTTGTGGTTGTACTACTTCCTTTGGTTAAATATATATATATATATATATATATTTTTTTTTTTTGACAATTGGTTAAATAAATTTTTGAATTAACCAAAAAAAAAAATCATAAATTCCCACACTTCATCATTGGTTTGCCTTGAATAGCTAGGCATAGCATTAAGGAAAAGCACGGAATGTGCTTCTTAAACCATTCACAATAAGTCCATGGAATGTTTGTACTATGGTACCTTAAACTTTGATATGCAAGCTTAATTGAAAAGTCAGAATTCGGTTTGGGTTTCCAAACTAAAGAATTGGGATAATCAAGTTGTGTCAATGGAGGGTACGATGCTTTTTAGCAAAATTCCAAATATTTCCTTGAGGCTAATCCTAGTCATCATGGCCTAAATTAGAACATAGTCTCACATTTATGTAAATGAGATTGCCCAACTAAAGCATTTGGACGCTTTGTTTGGATTTTGGTGACTCCTTATGGCCGAGTTGGGTTAGAGCTAAAATTCTATGTGGTTGGAATTTTTGGCACATTAAGATCCCTAACAATACATCTTGAGCATGGAAGAAAATCCTCCAATCTAAACCCCTTGCACTTCAACTTTTGAATTGGCAAGTAGGCAATGGGAATATCATCTCTCTTTGGCATGATACATGACACCCAAGAGGTCCCCTTGCAAATTGACTTGGTGAGAGGGTTTCCTTAGAGGTTGGTTGGCCTAAGGAGACTAGGCTTTGTTCCTTTATAAATGGAGCTGAATGGGATTGGCCAGATGGGGAAGTTTGGAGTAGAACTAGTGAGAGTTTGAGTAACTTGAAACCGAACCAGTGTGTTTGTGATAACATCATTTGGAAGGATGCTCCAACAAAGGCCCTCTCCATCAAGCAAGCCTATATTCTTGCTAAAATGAAGGTCTACTGAAGTGAATTGGCATTCTATAGCTTGGCATAAATCCATCATGCCTAGACATTCCTTCATATTATGGACAATTGCCAAGGAAGACCGTACCATGGACAAACTGATGGCTTGGGGGATAATTCAAACCAATTGCTGTTACCTCTGCAGCAAGGAGGTTGAATTTCAGGACCACCTTTCTTTTGCAGCGTGACTTTCCTAGGGAAGTTTAGAGAGGTGTTGAGGACTTCCTTCCATGGCCAGCACAGAGGCAACCTGCCCTAAGCTTTATTGCCAATGTACTAGCTCCATCAGGAAGATGCTAGAATGGAAGACACAAAAAGGCCATAGCAGTTGTGTGCTAATACCTCTAGAGGGAGAGAAATAGTCATCAAGTTGGGAATCATGCAATTTGTGCTACTGCTCTTTTAAGGACAGTTCTTTCTTGTTTGTAATTCCTCTCTTTTGTTGGTTTGCTTTTCTACTAGGCACCTCTGAACTTTAAGGCCATTTGATCAACCAGGGTATCCTTTTGTTTTTTGACACCTTTGTCAATTTTGTAGGTTTCTTGTGTGCTTCCTTTTTCTTTTCACTTTTTGCTTTTAAAAATAGAAAAAAAAGTACACAAAAAGAAAAAAAAATCCATACCAACAAACTGAATGAACTGATCCACACAATGTAAATAATAAGAATAGCATCATCACATATAGAAAACATCATACTAATAGAATTTTAAGGGAACACCTAATATGGCATATCCTTTTCCAAAATAATGTAAGTTAATGTAAGATAATGACATGAAGGATGAGGAAATATCATACACAATAGCTGAAACTGCTCGGCAATATCGCTCCCACATACTGCGAAACCTGGGTTGACCTCCAAGATCCCATAGCTTAATAGTAACATTTCCTTTTGTCACCTTCCTCATATTAAAACCTACCTAATATCACACAAAATAAATATCCAAGAACAATTTGTCACCTTTAAAGTACCAATCAAATTACAATATCAAAAGAATCACTATGATAACAGAAATGACTCACCGTTGGAATCATGTCTTCGCTGTACCCTCCAGTCTAAAAGCAACACACAGACAATTTAAGATGTGCCCTAACTGGAAAAGGTAAAGATACTGAAAAAATTCATGTGAATGAACTCACTGCAACAACATTGACAAGTGAGGTCTTTCCAGCATTCTGAAGCCCAATAAGAGATAGCTCCATTTCCTGCTTGAAGAAAAGGCTGCAATACAAGATCAAACAAAGTGAGGATGGTTCATAGATTAGATCAACACAAGATTTTTAAGGCTAAAGAAAGTCCAAATCTTGATAGTTCATGTCAGATATTACAAACAAGAGTCTGAGAATTATTTTTCTACAACGTATGGACAAGCAGCTATAAGTCAAAGACAGCATATACAGGCTCTGCCCCCACCCCAAAAAAAAAAAAACAGAACAACAGGTATTCATAATGCAAATACAGAGTTAAGTTCACTCTTTCCTGTCATTAGGCCAGGTTGCACTAAATGCAACAATGACCTCTGAACATTTATGCGCACTACAATACTCACAATAAAAGTAAGACATATAAACACATCTAGTATACAGAATATGTAAAACCATAAAAGAAAGGCAGAGTCACCCAGCTACACTAGAAAGGATGTAAAATTTCCAAGTGCTTGTAAGAATAAAATCGCTTCTTATGAGTGCAACAATGACCTCTGAACATATATGCGCACTACAATACTCACAATAAAAGTAAGACATATAAACACATCTAGTATACAGAATATGTAAAACCATAAAAGAAAGGCAGAGTCACACAGCTACACTAGAAAGGATGTAAAATTTCCAAGTGCTTGTAAGAACAAAATTGCCTCTTATGACACATTTTGCAAGGACATGATCTTGGTAGTTTATTGTAATATATCCATATATTCAAGTGCTACTTTCATCAATAGCTCAAACTACCTTAGTAGGACTGGTTCATGAATAAATCTTTCAATATTCTAGCCACCACAGCTAGTGATGCTTTCCATCAGCTTCTTATGAGTCAAAACAACACCTTGAAGATAGCTCATGCAACTGTATCTAATCTTAACTGAGACTCAAGTTCAGGAACCCCAATTTCTTTCTTCAGAGCTGTTTCTTTTCCCATCCCCGCACCTTGGCATAGCGCATCGCTTCCAGTTCATCAGAATAATCAACTTATTGATCTAGGGGAAAGGAAACCATCTACCGGTTGGGAAGCTAGACATCAAGTAATGGCATCTTCTTCTGGAAATCCTAGCTATTTTTAGCATGATATTGGGGAATCTCATTGCTATTAATCAAACAAGCATGAAACGTATGCTTGATTCGTCCATAGGTCAAATCAGATATGTAATTAACAATGAACAGCCAAAGTTGATTGCAGTTTACAATGGAGCTCAAAAACGACATGGCTTTGGATACTGAAAACAACAAAGCACTAGCTCTTATTCTACAAATTAGAAAAGTGTCAATCTCTACACATTCACTCGGTTTGAAAAGAAACTCAGAGGTATATGCACATATAGAATACCAGTTAAATAGGAGTACGACATGCATGATCTAAAACAACAAATTACTAAAGCCGGGAAATCCTAAGCATTTATCACACGATGTGCAATTCAAAACCATCTACCTGACCGAACATCCTAATTCTAGTACATCTTAAATGACTAGAATTACTTGGAGCCATCCACATTGCCTAAAACCACATGCCCAGCACCAAAAGAATCGGTTGAATATTAATTCAGTTCAAAGTACATGATCAATAGTTTGAGACAAGACACACCCTCAACTTTGAGAAGTTTTTCAAAATTAAGTCTAGAAAAAATTTCTTGGGTAATTAAGTCTAGAAAATTCGAAATTCTCATTAAGAACATATATTGCTAGATATTATAGTCTCGCCCCAGGGGCAAACTCCTGCATCCGCCAACTAATCCCTTCAAAACCAATATTTAATGAAATCACCTATGCAGCGTAAGCTAGACTGAATCAGTACATGTGAACGGAAGAAGCGAGTCCAATTACGGGTTTCTCCTCCCTTTAAAGAAAATATTGTACGGCAACAAAATCCAACAACGCCAAGTCCACATATAATCAATCAAAAAGTATCAACCTTTAAAAGATACAATGAAAAAAACTTCAGGAGGAACCGAAACATACAAATGTCGCACGAGGGGGGGGGGGGGGGGGGGGTGAGGAAGAGGGGAGATGGGGGGGTGGGAAAGCGAACCTGCGAAGCCAATTGAGTAAAGCTTCCCAGAGACCCATTGTGTTCAACGACGGATGTGAGAGAAAGAGAGATGAATGTTAAATGGGTTATGGCAAGAGAGACAGATCTTGGGGATGTCTCTTTCTCTCACTAATGGCAATGGAAACTTCCCGTTCCCTCGTCTCTTCGCCAATCACCACCGCAATTGTTTGCAGCCAAGCCAACTTCTTCTATTTAATTGAGGAAATTAACAGTGTGTTTCGCAATTTTGGTGGAAGAGAAATAGTAGTAAATAAGTGGAGAAAAAGAAAAAAGAAAAAACAAAGAAAATAGAATGAAGAATAATTTTTGTTTTGTTTTTGATAATTGTCGAGTTTAATTTTTATTTTATTTTTCTTAATTTGATTCATATTAAATCTTTATACCATTTAATATAAATCATTTATTTAAATTAGAAAAAACCTAGTTTTCATTATTTAGAAAAAATTATTAAGTTATAATTAATTAAACAGATTAATTCTAATTTAACCATTGATCAACAAAAATTTAAAAAAAAAAGTAAAAAAACAAGAGATTTTGGATTTGGGAACTAATCTATTAAAATCATAAGATTACCAACCTAACCTTTCTGAATTTCGATTATTTTATTATACCCTTTCTAGCATAAAAAAAATATTTATAATAAGAAAAAAAAAGATAAGAAAAATAATAACAATAATATTAATAATAATGAAAATATTTTTTTTATTTTTTAGAGTTGCCCTATAAAAGTATCTATGTACCTACTATTCAAGATCAAAGAAACCATAATTCGCTTTTTTTTAAAAAAAAAAAGATAGTTTGTGAGTGTATTTTATATTAAAAGTTTTACTTTACATTATTAGCCTTTTTAAGAAAAAAATCTCTAAAACACTCCTTTTTGCCATTTTTTATTGTTTTAAAAAAATCCTAATTTTTTGGAAAGGACCATTTAATTATTTTAAAAAAAAAATTCTAAATAAAAAAAAATAATAAAAACTTACGAAAGCATAGACATCAACATGCAATTTTTTGTGGATTTTCGGATAATAACATGCGATAAACAATATTAAATTATTTAATTATTTTAAAAAAGAACATTATTATTATTTAATGTATTATTGTATATTAATAAAAAAAAATAACTACGTTAAGATCAAGAGACTTACCTTACAAGCAATTTAGGTAAAGGTAGTTTAGATAGCAATTCAGGGTGCTCCAAGCAATGCAAAGTGGACAAAAGGAATGCCTCTTGGTAATGTGGATAACAAAACCTTCAACCGATTTTTGAATCTAAGCCCTTTAACCAATCAAATTTGAATTGAATTGAGATCAAAATAGTATGAACCGTAAGCTTGATCTTCAATCAAATTGAAATAAATCGTAGATGATTATATCCAATCGACTACTCGATTTTACTCCTTTAGTGATGGGGAAGTGTTTGGTAGCTTTGAGTTATTTTGAGTTTCTCTCATTTGAGAGAAATCGAAGAGAGAAGTAGGAGTATATAGGTCGTAGGTTAGAGAGAGAGAGCAAGGGATTTTGCTAAGTTAAGTGTTTGTTTGATGGAAAGCCTCCCCTAAACAATTCCCTAAGGTCCTATTTGTAGTTTTATAGCATTAATTGCATGTAAGGAAACCTTAGATTTAGGAAAATCAAATCAATGGGTATTTAATGCTCTTGAATCTTTGAATCCAAAATTGAACACGAATTTGTGATAATTGAAAGCATTAAAGGATATATTTGTATTTTAAAAGCTTTACTTGCCCTAAATATGTAGTTAGATTGAATATTACATAAAAAATTTAGCCCCAATTTGATATAAAAGTTGGGAATCATATATGTAGTTTATATATTTTAGCTGAACCTACATGGTGTGTGACAAAATGGAACGCAATTTAGTGTCCCTGCGATTTAAACCCATGACTTCAACTCCAATTTTACACGTGTAGCTATGGGCTTGGCTAACTAGGGCAAGGCTTTATCTCATTGTATTATGAACACAAAATATAGATGAGTTTTGGCTCTTCTTTTTTTCTTTTTTTTTTATGTTAATGGACTCTAATTCTATATTTATTTCTTTAATAAATACATGGAGAAAAAAATAGATTATCTACAACTGCCCCTTTTATGGTGAAGTTTAAAGTAAACTTTGCCACAAAGATAAAGGAAACAATTTTTTTCCTAAAAGAAAGGATGGACAATGTTGTAGTTGGCTAACTATCCAATTTTTTATTCACTAATGGTTTATCCAACTAGAATGTTAAGTGAGGAAAATGCCCCATGAACTAGCAATCCTTCGCAAGAAGTAAATATGTTGCAAAAGAAAACAATACTCTATGATGACTAATATTCCTTGAGAAATGGTCTTAGATTAAGAAAGTGCACATATGGGCTAACTAACCAATAACGGGAAGTGTCCCTCTAGACTTGCAACCTTAAAAGCAAGATATTTATGATAGTACCTCTATGGGTTAACTAATCAATAGCGGGAAGCTTACCTTTAGTCTTGCAACTCTAAAAAGAAATTATTTAGAAAAGTACCCTTATGGGCTGACTAATTAACAAGTATGAAGTATCTTTCTAGACTTACAACCCTTAAAAGGAGGACATTTAAGAAAGTGTCCTTATCCGCTGACTAATTGACTATAGGAAGCATTTCTTTAAACTAGCAACCCTAAAAAGTGAAATGTTTAGGAAAATGCCCTTATGAGCTGATTGATTGATTATGGGAAGCGTTTCTTTAAACTAGTAACTCTAAAAGGTGAAACGCTTAAGGAAATACTTTATGGGTTGACTAATTGACAATGGGAAGTATCTTTCCAAACTTACAACCCTTAAAAGAAAAATGTCTAAGAAAGTGCCCTTATGGGTTTACTAATCGATTGTGGGAAGTGTTTCTTTAAATTAGCAACCCTAAAAGGTAATTGTTTAGAAAAGTGCCCCTATGGTTTGACCAACCAACAGTGGGAAGTCTCTTTCCAAACTTACAACCCTTAAAAGGAGGATATCTAGAAAAGTGTCCTTGTGCACTGACTAATCGACTATAGGAAGTGTTTCTTTAAACTAGTAACCCTAAAAGGTGAAATGTCTAAGAAAATGCCCTTATGGGCTACTTGATCGATTATAGGAAGTGTTTCTTTAAACTAGTAACCCTAAAAGGTAAAATGTCTAGGGAAGTTCTTTGTAGGCTAACTAACTAATAGCGAGAAGCGCTTCTAGCAACCTTAAAAGGTAAGATTTGTTTGGGAAAGTGCTCTTATGGACTAACTTACCGACAATAGGAAGCCTTTCACTAGATTAGCAACCCTAAAAGAAGAATATCTAAAAAAGTGCCCTTATGGGCTGACTATCCGAAAGTAGGAATGAATTTCAAAGTGAGAATCTTATTTAACGGTCAAACTCAAAAGTTTCTAAATTAAGGATGACTTAAGACTCTTGAACAAATGATAACTAAATTTTTTCTGAAAATTTTCAAGACAAATGCTCTTCTAAACTCAAGAATAAGGTGACAAGGCATTGAAGTATCTTCTAGTAAACTTTGAAAATTTTCTCTTTCTTCTCAAAAAATCTAAAAGAATTATTTTTAAAAAATTGCTAACAAGTAAAGAGTCAAATAGGGCTCCCAAAAAATACAAATAAAGGGGTAGGCCTACCCACTACTCAATAATTACTTACTCTTTTGCCTCATTTTGCTTGGAGGATTTGGCTTAATCTTAGAAAAGTGGTGTCTTAGCTTAGTGAATCTTCTTGCAATTAAGACTTATATCTTCTTATTAGGGCATCCATATTTAAATTTGGGACAAACAATGCCCTTGAGGGATGAATTCAAATTTCTTCCTTCCATTTGGAAATAGATATCTCATTCTTAATTGGTTTAATGTAAGAGGACTTTCTTACACTCTTGATTTAAATGTCAATCTTGACTTCTACTCCAAAAATTATGGTCTCTCTTATAAGTGATACGCTCTATTATGCCCTTTTTTTTTTGGGGGGGGGGGGGGGGGGGGCAATATAGGTTTTTGGTTATTGGTTATTTGTTCTAACAAAGTATTAATGTAAAGGTCTATTTTGAAATAATTATCATTTCAACTTGGGTTTACAAGTCAAGAAGTCTTGAGAAAAACTAAAATAGTACTTGCCTTGGTTTCAAAAGTAATTTTTGCTTAGGATAAATTATTTTCAATGATCTAGATAAGCCTTTCAAGGAGGGTGGTATAGTAGGTGTGACATATCTTTGAATTGTATTTTAGGTTCTTATATTTTCCCTTGGGGTTTTTAAGTATTGTCGGGCTCACTTTTTGATTGTGAACTATTTTAACTACATTATTAGGCTTTTCTAATTTCTTTTCTTTCTTTCTTTTCTTTTTGTCCTTTTTTTTCTTTCATTCATTTTTTTTTTCTTTTCTTTTGGGGCCAATAGTGATTATCTCTTGTAGGTCATGTGTGGTTTTTCAGAATGTGGGCTTTTCTTCATCTCAAAGGAAATAAATTATCCATATCAAAAAAATTACCCTTAAATTGTTGCAATTAAGGCAACCACCATTTAGTTAATTCCTTTTCTCTTGATTGATATCCCTATCCTCCTAATTACCTCATCATTGGGGTGGTTCTTGACAAGGTTAAAATTTGAAACTCTTCTTATATAGGATCAAATGGGGTTGGCAAAGGGTTATTATGTTTAAGATAGTAAAAATGAATGCCTAACATTTTGTTGATTAACGTATTAAATTAAAGATGGATCTCCTTTAAGGAATAAGTCCAAAACCTCACATTAATAACACTTAACTCTCAAGTGTTTAGGATGTGGTTGTCTCTTTTCATCGTAAACCTTTTAAACAAATGAGATATCTTTCCATTTTACCAAATTTGCTCATATTCACCAAGTCTCGTGATGGCTATGGAAGTTATGTGCCCTTGTCAACTTAAACAAATGATTGGTCTTAACTTGTCCCTTTTGGGAATTTAGTTGCCCAAGACTTAGTTGGTTAGGTCAGTCTTCTTTATGCCCTCATTGGTAATTGACCATAACCACTTTGAAAGTGTGCCCCAAAAATTAGTTGCCCCCATATCTGGTTTACTAAAATAGATAACACCTGATGGAGAGAAACTTTAAGTGTAGCCTCTAAGGTTGGAGAGGGTGAGAAGGCTTTGTGTTTTGAAATTAGAGTATGCAAGTAGGTAAGGAGACTTTTTAAAGTGAATGGACTTTTATGTTTTGGGTCTTTCAAGTCTAAAGGGGCTATGGAGGTCTTTGGTCTTATATTAAGCAATACAAATTCAGAGTAAGTGACTATGAGTCTTGGATTGTTTTAACTCACGTAGAAGCAACTTTTAGGACCTTGGAAGAATAACTTACTGTTAGCAACTCTTCGATTTTCTTCTTTTTTTTTTTTTAAACTTTTTGGTTTTTGAAAATTAGTATAAAAAAATACTAGAAAGAGACAAGGACTATTTGCACGACAAATTCCACTCTACGATGATGACTTAAAAAAAGTGACAAAGAAGATGATTATTTATAGCCACTAGAGTGACAACTATTACTTGCAACCTGAGAACTTTTGGACTTACTTCTGCAAAAGTAAAGAAATATTTTACAACGTAAGGGAGAGGATCTAAAATTGATTATTGTATTGCAAAGAAAAAATGAATTTTACAAGGTGGAAAATCGATAATTACAAGTCTCGATTTTTCCACCCTTTTTAATTTTCTATTTTTTAGGGGGGAAAAATTAACCAAAGAAAAGGAAAATAGATTTAAAGTTTACAAAAGAATGGGACTTTATTTATTAGATATCAACTTGAGTAACAAATGCTAACCTTAGATGGTTAGTACTTACCATCAATGGAAAACATGTTTACAACCTAATGGAGAAAGGCAATATTTTCAAGGGGAGATGAATTAGAATAAATCTTAAATGGTAATAAATTATGGAACTAGAAGCCTAGGCGAATCTAATCCATATTTTTTTCCATTTTTTTTTATTTTTTTAGGATTTTCAAAAGTTTTCTATGCTTCTTTTTTTTTTCTAATTTCTTTTTCCTTTTTTTTTTAAAAGAGAGGTTTACCGTTTTACAAAAGGGGAATTTATTTACAAGATATCGACTTACTATTATAAGATAACAAGCTATCTAAGAAGGAGATTAAGAACATATTTGATCTTTTTGAATTTTTAGTTCTTGTGAGCATATAAAAAAGGAAGATCATAAAAGTGACAATATTTTACGGGGTATAGAGGAAATCTTAAGGTTGATGATTTTTTTTTTTTACAAAAGAAAACATATTTTTATAGAGATATTTATAAACTATGGATAATGAACATGTGCAATCTTTTAAATGCTTGAGTAATTTTTTTAAATTTTTTAAAATTATAGTCAAAAGAGATAAATTTAAAGTTTTACAAAAGGAGAAAGAACTTATTTACATGACAATGACTAGATTAAATCATATACGGAAAATGATTGAGGATTTTGTTTTTGAGACATATGATTGCAGACAATATTTTATAAAGGGTACATTACTAAAGTGGAGTAATATTTCACAAAATATAAAAGAAAATCTAAGGTGGCTAGAAAATAATTATAGGTATAAGCAAATCTAATATCTATTATTACAATAAAGACAAGACAAAATTAGTATCGAAATTTATGAAATAAATATTTTAAAAGTCTTTGATGATGAATAAATTAATAAAGACAAGAAAAAGTAACAAGTATAATGATAAGTAAATGAGGCATGCAGATGTAAATGCAAAGGGTTAGTGACTAAATAGCAGTGCGACAATTTTAAAGGTTTAGAGTTGCAACTTCATCAAAATCCCATCATTACAACTATATTGGAATTATAGGGAAATAATATGGATATTACATGGGGTTTATAAGGAATTCATATATTTACAAATTTACAATGAAAAATTCATATATAGGAAAATTTACGAGAATTTTTCTTGCAAAATACAAGGAAAAGAAATTACAACACTTTTATGAAGAAACGAATCTCAAGCTACATCAAAGTGTTGTGTAGGATAGCCTAATGGGCCTCAAGTGGTGGTTGCCCCACTACACTTGGAACTTACACAATGGCTCCCCATCTTAAGGTCCTAAATAGTCTAAGTCTAACCATATTTAATCACAAACATGAAAAAAAAAAAAACTCCTTTTTCATAGTTGAGTCCCTAAATCCCTACATCACTCTCAAATAAAAATATTAGTATAGTTAAATATTATAAAAAAAATAAAAATTAAGGGTATCTAAAATAAATTATAATTTCAAAGGTTTAAGTGGCTAGCCCACTTAAGACTCCCCAGTGGAGTTGCCAAGCTATCAAGTATAATTTTTATTTTATTTTTCCTAATTTGATTCATATTAAATCCTATGCTCATTTTATGTGAATCCTTGACTTAAATTAGGAAAAACCTCGTTTTTCATTTATTTAGGAAATTGGAATCACTATACAACCAAAGTTGGAAAAAATTGTTAAGTTAAAATTAATTGAGCGGATTAATCCCAACTTAGCCATTGGTTAATGAATTTAAAAAAAAAAAATAAAACCAAAGATTTCAGATTTGAGGACTAATCTATAAAACTCTATGGTTATCACCTTAACCTTCAGAATTTTTATTATATTTTGTTATGTCCTTTCTAGCATAAAAAAATAATAACAATAATACTAACAATAATGAAAATAATTTTTTTTTAGTTTTTACAATAACCTCATAAGAGTGCCTATGTACTCGCTATTCAAGATCAAACAAGCCATAGTTTGCTTTTACAAAAACTTTAGTTTGTGAGTTTATTTTATATTTAAAAAATTCATTTTACGTTATTAGTCATTTTTTATTTTTTTTTGAAAAAAATCTTTAAAACCCTTTTTTTGCCCTTTTTATATTTAAAAAAAATCCTAAACTTTTGGAAAAGACCTTTTAAAATATTTTATTTTTTTTAATTTCTAAATGATTAAAAAGAAAAGAAAAAACCAATTAAATACTTACGAAAGCATAAACATCAACATGTAATTTTTTTGGATTTTTGGATAATAACATGTGACAAATAATATTAAATTATTTAATTATATCTAAAAAAACATTAGTATTATTTAATGTATTGTTGTATATTAATAAAAAAAAAACTAAATTAAGAGTAAGAGACTTACCTTACAAGTAGTTCAAGCAAAGGTGATTTGGACGGGGGTTTCAGCAGTGGCAGTTTGAGGTGCTCTGGTCAGCGAAGGTACGAAGTGGATAGTTGGAACACCTCCTGATAATGTGGACAACAAAATCCTTCAACAAATTTCTAGATCTAAGCTCTCTAACTAGTCCAATTTGAATCAAATCGAGACTAAAATAGTATGCATCGTAAGCTTGATCTTTGATCAAATTGAAACAAATCGTGGATGATTATAGCCAATTGGCTATTGGGTTTTACTCCTCTGGTGATGGGGAAATGTTTGGTGGCTTTGGGTTGTTTTGAATTTCTTTTGTTTGAGAGAAATCGAATAGAGAGAGTTGGAGTATATGGGTTGTAGGTTAAAGAGAGAGAGCAAGGGATTTGATCAAGTTGAGTGATTATTTGATGGAAAGCTTCTCCTAAATGATTTCCCAAGGTCCTATTTATAATTCTATGACATCAATTGCATGTAAGGAAGCCTTAGATTTAAGAAAATCGAATCAATAGGCATTTAAGGTTCTTGAATATTTGAATCCAAAATTGAACACGGATTTGTGATAATTGAAAGTATTAAAGGATATATTCATGTTCTAGATGCTTTACTTGCCCTAAATATGTGATTAGATTAAATATTACATACAAAATTTGGCCCCAATTCGATTTAAAAGTTCAAACTCATATATGTAGTTTATATTTTGGCCAAACTTTGAGTGTATTTTTGAAGTATTTTCCTAATCAATTAGAAACAATTTTAGACTTATTTAGCTTTTATCTCATGCCTATAATTGATTTCCACCTTTTTTTTGGCTCAATTTGGTGAAAAAGTGAGTTAAATTGGGTCAAAAAATTGATACATTCACGAGAAAATATTCCTTTCTTATTTTGGTTAGTTTGTGAATTTGGAGGAGAAGCGATGAGTACTCATCTAACGGGCCTGCATAGCACGTGAATGCCACGTGCCTACATGGAAAAGAAATGGGATGCAATTTAGCATCCCTAGTGATTCAAACCTACAACTTTAACTCCAATTTTGCATGTGTGGCTATAGCTTTGGCCAACTGGGCTAAGGCTTTTTCTCATTATATTATGCACACAAAATATAGATGAGCTTTGGCTCCTTTTACTTTTTTTTTTTTTTATGTTAATGGACTATAATTCTATGTTTATTTATTTAATAAATATATAAGGTAAAAATAGGGTATCTATAATAATATAAGGGAAATGACTTAGTATTGAGCAAAATTACTTCTTCTTTTTTTTTGTACATTCTTATAAGGGACAATTTTGTAATTACATCCCATTTCTCTCTAATTTTGAAGAAAAAAATACTTCAAAATGAAAATGTTTCCACCTCTTTTCACCATTTACTTGAGTTGCCAAATATTTCATTTTCTTCCATTTTCATTTTTTTTACCCATTTAAACTCAATGTAAGCTACAAAGGACAATTTTATAATTACATTCCATTTCCATCCATTTCTCTCCAATTTTGAAGAGAAAAGAATTCAAAATAAAAATGTTTCCACCCATTTTCACTATTTACTTGAGTTGCAAAATATTTCATTTCTACCCATTTCCTTTCATTTATGTGTTTTTCTACCTATCCAAACACAATGTAAGTATTTACGTTTGTTTGAATGGATAGAATGGGGCGAAAATAAAAGGAAATGAATAGAAATAATATGTTTGATAACTTCAATAAAGAGTGGAGATGGGTGAAAAAATAAAGGAAACATTTCTACTCCAAACTCCAATTCTTTTCTCTTAAAATGGAGAGAAATAGGTGAAAATAAATGAAAATGAGTTGTAATTACTAATTACAAAATCACTATTTATAAATAATGTTTGTCAAAGGAACAATAAGGGCAATTTTGTCTAATACTAATCATATTTCCCTTCATTTCCTTTTCTAGTATAAACCAAACAAAGAAAATGGAAAAATTTCCATCAATTTCTTTTTTATTTTTTTATATGTTACTAAACATAAAATAAAAATCATTCTTCATTCCATTTCCACTTTCTTCTTTTCTTTTCTACTTGTTTCTATGCATTACTCATTCATCAAAGATTGCCAAAAATAATATAAAATTTAAAAAATGTCAATTTACTGTAATCAAACTTTTCAAAGTCATCCACACTATATATTATTATTATTATTATTATTATTATTATTGTGTTTAGATATCCATGTACATAAAAAGCATTAACTCAAAACCAAAAGGTCCAATGCATGTCAAGCCCACACACATTATTATTATTATTATTATTATTATGTTTAGATATCCATATACATAAAAAGCACTAACTCAAAGCCAAAAGGTCCAATACACGTCAAGCCCACACACATCCTCTAAGTCTTACCATTGACCAGTGGCTTTTTCAAACATAGGTCATACTACCTTAACTTCTTTACTAGGTTGGAGAATGAAAAGTAAGCAAAGTAGGACTACACACACTTGTAAATTGATGCTCTTGTTCTATATCATGTTTTATTTGATTTGATATTTGATATTTTCCACTATATATCATAATAGATTAGATATGATAGATTGGTTTTAAGCTTTTCACAATCTCTTTGATCTTATGACTAATTAAAATAAAATGAATGTATTCAATTCATATGCTTTGTATGAAATTTGAATCAAATAGGGCATCATATGTCCAAATGGTGCTAAATTAATATAAAATTAAAATTTCAATTAAATAGTTTATTGGTCCTTTTTAGCACTTTTTTCTTTCTTTCTTTCTTTTTCTTTTGTTTTGTTTTATTTTTGTTTGTTTGTTTGTTTTACCTTAGATTGTTTGATCTATTTTCTCACCTCTACTTTGAGCACAATTTTCTAATGCAACAACTATATACATTGTAAGACTATTTAACGACACTAAATATTACGTCATTTCCTATTTGAGGAATTTTTTATGGTCTTGTATGTGCTTTTGGGAGGATTGCTTCAGTTTTTAATCTCATCATTAATTTTTATATTAATGGTAGAGATTTAATAGTGATTAATGGTAGAGATTTAATATATGTAATTAAACAGTTGAATTGAAAGTTGGACCAGTCCCGATAAAATAGTAGACAGGACTATAGGAGGTCCCTTTATTTAATTATTCTTTTGAAATGAAATTTTATCGAATTTAAAGATATATCACTTTTACGTGAGAGGTCTTCAATTCACATTTTTCAATCATCATATGCAATGTTGTCATAAAACTCTTATAAAAAAATAATAAAGATTTGGATATGCTATAATCTCATTTAATAATTGAAAGAACCCAACTATTGTTATAAATGTTGTATGAATTTGAGTTACATGGACTATTCCTAACTACTTATCGGACTATATGCTTCCTAACCAAACAGATAAGTAATATTGAGGAATGTTCTTATACTTAAATGTAAATTTGGATGTTGGTTCTCAATCATAAGTTTCAATTATTCAATCAATCTAAATAAATATATTTACAAAAAGAGAAGGGTGTGAGTAGTCCCACATTGCTTATTTCTCATGCTCAAGTCCAATAAATGAGTTAAGGCAAGATGACTTGTAGTTGAGAAAACTACAGGTTAGTGGTAAAGGCTATGTGGCATGTGTGGACTTGATGTACCTTGGACCATGGTCATTGGTTTAATGCTTTTCAAGGCTAGAGATATCTAATTTATATTTTAATAATGATAATGATAATAAAAGTAAGATTATATGGCATTTTAAAGTTTAATGTGTCTCTTAACACGTGTTACTCTCCTATTAGTTGATGTGAAAAATCTCAAATTTAATAATAATTAACATTAGATTAGCAAATTAATTAAGATAAAATTTAGAACACGAGAATTAGGCATGTTTGGATCCATTGGGTAGATTATAATGAATTGATAAATAAAGTTTAAATTATAGGTTTAGGATTTTTTTTTTCAATGATTACAATGGGGGAGGGAGATTTGAACCTGATTCGTCTTACTTAGGAAACTAGTGTTGATGTCATTAGGCCACAAGGATCTTAATATAAGTTTATGATAGTTAAATAAAGTTTTTGACTATATTTATACTTAGGGTATTATATTTAGACCATACATAAGTTTTCGTATAAAAATATTATAATTTAAATAATCTAATAAGATCACTAGTATGCGAACTAGTCGAACTTGTAAGTAGATATTATCTAACCGCCTAAAATACTTTTATGAAGTATTTGTCTTAGTATATAATCTTGAAGTTTTCTCTCTCCCCTTATTTGTCACCTTACCATGTGAAAATTTCCTTTCAAAAACTCAAATGATTTTAGAAAATTGAAATCTCATTTAATTTTCAAAAACTCATAACTTTTCCAAAACACATGCAAATAAAAAAACCACCAGTTACATTGTGAACCTTATGAAGAGTACTTCACAACAAGACTAGGCTTGAAAGATAAAGATTAAACTTGAAGTTTCTAAGTTGAATTGAAATGAACATAAAATGTGTACTTTCACATTTTTATTGAAAGAATTATTCATAAGTTTTATTCTATTGAAGTTTTGATAAGTTTAGTTAGTTAAATCTTTAATAAGCTTGTTGTTCTTGAATCCTAGTTAAATAGTTTGATTACTCAAAATTTTCCAATGATTTTCCTAAGCCTTAAATGATGAGGCTTGTGATTGTTACTTATTTGAATGTTATATTTGTGGTGTAGTGATGTGAATGAAGTTTGCTAATGATGTAAATGAAGGAATATGGAGTAGAAAGGATGTTAATATATGTTTTAGGAGAGAGCAAAATGCATGGAATTGAAAAATGTGCAACAACCGATTGGGGAGGGAGAGAAGCGACCGACTAGTAGGGAAATATCACATATTGACTAGCTAGTTTAATCTAACCCATACTAGCCAGTTAGTAGCAATAGAAGCCGTTGGAAATTTTTCTTACATTGACTGGTCGGTGCAATCCCAACCGACTAGCCGATAAGCACCCCCATACATTTTTTTTTAATTTATTTTTCCAAATGCCTCATTTTATGTATATATATATAATAGTGAGTGTTAGACTTCACATATGTCAATTGCTATTTTAGCCTTAAAAATCATTTTAAAAAGCAATGAAATCATGTATCATAATTGTTTAACTTAAATATACTCAAGGATAAAATAGAAAATTCATCGAATCTCTCATTTTATATCATAGATTAGTGGTCCTAAATAAAACAACTCCTATTTTCTCTCTCTCGCAAATGTAAAAGGGGAGTAATTACTAAGATAAAAGTTGCTCTTTTTTTTAAACAAATCTTAAGGCTTTTTCATTTCATCATTTTGCAAAGCATGCATATATTCATTTCCACTATCATTATGCTATTTTATAGATCTATTATCATTACGGCTTTGCCTTGGAAGGTGAATTACATATTTATCTCATTAAATTAACAATAACTTTGAATTTAATCTAATTTAGTGGTTATTTTACACTTTAGTTGTAAATATTTTTCATGGTAATCTTGGATGCCATTATTTTATAATATTTATTGTATTGAATAACTAAAATTTTCTTTTATGATCATAAAAAAAGAGTCATTAAAAATCACATTAGGAATGCTAATTAAGAGCTTACATATTTATCTCTCATTAAATTAACAATAACTTTGAATTTGACCTAATTTGCATTCTATACATATAACTTATTTTCATGAGTTTTGGAGTGAATTATCATTGTTGTAAGGAAGCCAAAGTGTTTTATTTTCTTTATTTTTTATATCTTTTTGTTAGTATTATCATAGGAAAAACATATTATATTTGCATAAGAATTATAAAAGAATATATGATAATATCAAAATTAAGTAGAACTAATATAGAATGTAATGAATCAACTAAGTTGACATTGGAAGAACTTCATATTTATTTAAAATCCATGTTTCCAATGTGTAGATAAGATCATAGTAAAAAGATAGTAACACTAACAAAATTAAATGATTGAACATATATTCCTATAAACTTAGCAATTTTATCTCAACTTAGCAAATGTTTCTTTTAAATCGAAAAAATATGTATTTGTGATGCAAATATAGATTTTTTTAATTAACAATATTATATAACCATTTCACAATTTGTAATAGTCTAAAAAGACTATGATATGATAAATGTGTATAAGAGAGATTGATTATACACTTTTCAATTCGTTTTATTTTTTTCCTTGTAATACTTTGATATTCACTTCATATGTGCTTTATTGCACATATGGTGACTATAATTTATTCTATTGAAAATAATTAAATTTTATTATGGTTGGAAAGTTTTTCATAGGAAATTAAAAAAGATTTATAGTATCATTGCATAATCAAAAGAGAGATATCTATCAACAACTAATGTGTTTATGGTAAATATAGCTATCATAATTTATTTTTCCTTTCGAAAGTGAATATATTTTATTAACCTTTAGTACTTTCTTTAAGCATATTAATAAAGTCAAACTATTGTTATATGATTTCCAATTTTATAAGCATGAATCACTTAATTAATGTATAAATGAAGAAATAATATTAAAGGAATCACATAATGGGTGAGAATAATGAATAGTGATTTATTTATTTCTTGGGAAAGTAAATGTATTTTACTAATTATTTAATGCTTTCCTTGAGTATATTACTAAAGTTTGTACAATTTCCTATTTTATAAGCATTAATCAGTTGATAAATGTATAAATGGAGAAAAAATATTAAAAGAATCACATAATGGGTGAGAATATTTAATAATAATGTTAATTTCCATGTCATAACTTCCTATTTTTATATGGTTTTCTATTTTCTATTAAGTATTAATGACATATTTGGTACATAGGAATGATTTGGAATGGAATAGTATATAATAATATTTATCAAAATTGTCTTTAATTCGTGGATATAATAAATATGCATTAATGAATTAAAAAAGTTATTTAAGTAATTATTATTGATGAGTGGAAATTGAATGAATTGCGACTCTAGCTTTTAAAAGCCCCTCCAGATATAGGAAAGGGAATGATACTTATAATTGCAATTTCATTCCAAGTCCATTCTCACATACTAAATGTGATATGAGTATTTTCCTTAAGTATCTATCTATCTATTATGTTTAAGCCAATACTTTTATATTTGGAATCCACATGTTTTAACTATGCCTTTAATGTATTTTATTAATATTAAAAAATCCCACCATTTTTTTTATCTATGTCAAACTACCCATCATCACACATTCTACTATAAAATATATATAGTATAACAATAATTTATTTAATTATCACCCATAGAGAAATTGCTTAAAGCTTTACAACTTTGGTTGGAGATGTACTTTCATTAAGATGATTGGACAAGAGATTGAAAAGCTTCAATTTTAGAGGTACAGTATATTATTATTGAAATAAAGTTCTATTCTTTTATCCCATCATTTTCTTAAACTACATCAATTGCTTGATTTTAGTTATGGTTTTTTTTTTTTTTTTGAGAGCACAAACATATGCCATTAGACATAAATCCTATCACCTAGCTGAATCCATCAAATACATTGGTTCTAAATAGGATAATGAATCAATTAATGATCTTAATGCTATTTTATATGAGTAAGTATTATTTTTGTTATGTACAAATTTTCTCAATTAATATATGTATTTTACAAGCAATGACTTCTTCGATGAAGCAAATCTATTGAAATTAGTGTATTTACCATACTATTTATGTAATTTTTTCCATGTTTTACTGCATCAATTTTATATATAGTTTGATTTAGTATTTTGTATGCAATAAGTTTTATTATTTTGCTTATATGTTTCTTACATAGACATTGTGGGTGCATTGTTAGCTATGTATATAATATACATAATATCTATATCTATGCATATGTATACACTAATGTACTTAAACAAAAAATAATGATATGTGTGTGTGTATGTATAGATAGCAATATATGAGTGTAAGTATAATATACAAAAAATAATTATCTGTATAAAGTTGCACAAGAATAAGCTTAACATTACACTTAAGAAGATATCAAGGAAATTAAGGTATCAAAATGATAAAGTTATAAATTGAAATAAGAATGGCTATTATGTTGGTTTAAATATTTATGGCATATGATTATCTAGTGTATATGAATTGAATTACTAGCTGAATGAATTATGATATTTTGAGGATATTTGCAATGTACACATTAATTGAGTTGTTTGATTATAACTTGGTTATCACCTTTAAATAAATTAATTAAAGGATTGACTTAATTTAAAATTTGGCATGCATTACTTGAAACATTATATTGAATTGAAGGCTATCACTACTATATGACTAGCGAGACATATTCATTGAAGGACTATTGCTTTGCTATATGCTAACTAAGTGATGTAAGGATTATCGCGTGTTTAATAGAGCCCATTGAAGGGTCTCACCTATTTTTTAGGTATTTGTGTTTTAAGAGTGCATTGAAAGAACCTTAAATTTAAGGAAGTGAAGTAAGAGAAATTGGATGACATGAGCACTGATGTTAAATAAGAATCCTTAACCTAAGGTCAAGGTTCGAGGTGGGGAGGGGGGGTAGGTGAAAACTTTGAACTTTACGCAGATTATCAGAAGACTGCATACGATATTTGCATTACATATGGTTATTAATGCATGGCATATAGATGATAACTTGCATGTAATTGTTTGTGCTTGTGTAGTAATGAAAGTACTGTACTCCAATCTCACCGATCGGTGATTTACTCATTCCCTTATAGTGTAATTGATGGTGTAGGTCACAACACCTAATATTTCACCACTAGAAAACTATTAGAGTAAGTTCCATCAACCATTCTAGGTAAGGTTTGGTGTCAATAAAGATGAGCTTGTGGATAAAATTATCATGGCAAAGCATTTGTGGCAAATTATCATGATTAGGAATCTTTACAGGGCATGACGGTTAGTGTATAACAAAGCTTAATGAAGTTAGCTAAGATTGTGTAAATGACCTTGAAAAGTTTGATCAGTAATAAATTGACATTTTTAAACGTTAAATACCGTTAATGGTGCATTTAGGACTTAGGCCCCGTATGCTCAATCCAACTTAATTAGGCCTACAACCTAACTAGGCCTACAACTAAGCTCCAAACCAAAGAACAAATGCTTAGGTCCCAATCCATGAATTAAAGATCAATTTGAGCTTAAGTATGCAACTAAGATTGAGCTAGAGCTCAAATTGGTCGCACTCACCTGATAGACGAGAGGTTCTAGGGAAGGTGTAGCTTGCATGGAGAAATAGTGTAGATGTGAAATATAAGACATATCTACCTATCATGCCTTAACTCCATCTACCAAGTTGTCTCACCCCTAATACTTATAAATAGGGGTTGACACACTTGAATTGAGGTTCAAAATCTTAAGCTCCCTTATTCTCTTAAGTTTATTAGTTTTGTACATACATTGTACTAACTTAAGTATCAAAGCGGCTACATTAGAACTATCTCCAGCGTTCTTTTGAGTTTACATTTGTTCTTTTGCAAGTGCTTCCACATGAGAGAATCATTAACACTAACATTGGCGCCATCTCCATAATCTTACTCACAATAAAAAAAAAAACTATAAATGGCACAAAAATCTAAAATAACTATTAATAAGGAAATTGTCGATGCAGCTGCTATAGGCTAAATTGTCTAAGCCACAACATCCTAAAACAAAATATTAACTAAATTGGCGCCCAAAGATTCCTTGACCTAAAAAACTTGTGAAAACACTAGTTGCATAAAATGAAACAATAAGGAACGATAACACTTGGTGATAAGTTTGAGTAGCAAAGCTTAAGAAGCTTAATAACATGCATGAGTTGGAGGATGTATCAACACACTCCCCAAAAAATGGGTAGAACAATACATCACCACCACCAATAAATTAACAAACTTTGCTTGTGAAAAATTGCAACTAAGCTTTTGTTGAGTAACTACTGCCAACTACTAGCTTCATCTTGCAAACATAATGGCATAGTAGCTTAGAACAACAAACCTTAGCCATCAAATGCTCATACAAGTGCTAACCACTAGGTTGATGACACGGACATCAACTAGATTGATGAATACATCATGAGGCTCTCTAACCTTAAGGAAAGTAAGCATAGAGATCCCTTTGTGAGATTCTCCATACATAAGATGCCCTTCATGTAGGTCATATAGGACATGGTCCTACCACCCAATGTTAGGCTGCTTCAACTTAACACATATGACGGCACAGCAGACTCAGATAACCACTTATGCCACTTCCATAAGATGATGAATTTACACGACCTTAGTGATGTAGTCACCTACAAAGCATTCCCGACCACCTTACATAAGGCTGCTCAGACATTGTACAACAACCTCCCGAGTAACTCCATCAACTCCTTCAATGAGTTGATGAACTAGTTCTTGCATTACTTCTTAGTGAGCAAGTTCCCAATCAAAGACTCATCGACCCTCAACTTCAACAAATAAGATCCACAATGAGACAATAAGGGACTACCTTGCTCACTTCAATGTAGCTATGCTAGAGATGCCCAATGCCAATAAGGGCGTTGCTTTGAACACCGTAATCTAAGGTGTTTAACCAGGTGGTGGCTTTTTCAAGTCATTGGTGAAGAGTAAGCTAGCAAATTTCAAGGAATTCTAAGAAAAGGCCAAGAAGTACATATAATCAAGAGTACTTGATCCTAGCTTAGAAGGACACCGACTAATATAGGTGGGAAAATAGAGGGATAAGGGAAAGGGTCCATTAAAGGTCAGCTTGGCCCTAGAAATGGATAGAGGCCATTGTCAAATAATGACGCTAAAGATTAGTAATGCACTATCCTAAGATTTTCCACCTATACACCGCTAAATTGACTATTGGGGGGACATTTTTATGGAATTCACAATAGAGGCATTTTGCCATAACTAGCATACCTTAGGGTAAACATGAGCAAAAGAGACTCTAATAAATATTGCAACTTCCATAGAGATCAAGTCACAATATTGAATATTGTTACTAGCTCAAGAATGCCCTTGAGGACCTCATTTAACCAAGATACCTCAAGGATTATATTATTGACCTGAGCAACTTCATAGAGTGACCAATGTAGAGGAGGCAAAGGTTACCCAAAATAAGCCCCCAATAGTGTCATCAATTGAGGGTAAAGGGAAGTGCACAAAGGTTATCCTCTTTAGTTGTGGAGTTGTTCTCATCATAGAGAACATGGTAATAGGTACGTCTCAATCTCCACAAAGAAGACATGGAAACGAGATGGCGCTACCCTCATCATATAGTATATGGTAATGATTAGACCTCAACTCATCATAGTTAATATGGTAATGAGTAAGCTTACTCATTCCCGTCATACTTATACTATTACTAAGACGAAAGCAAGACCCTCGTTGGATGGAATATCTTGAGAAATTGCCATCAATGATGTATCTAGGAGGATTTAACCCAATGAACCTTTGATATGTAATTAGCATTTTCCTAATCATGCGACCTCATATCAAGATCCTTCAATGAGCAAAAGACTTTTTATCACCTTAACACGGCCTTAAACATAAGCAAAGACTCCATACTTGGTAATCTTAGGTAGGTCTAGAGGAACAACCATAGCTACAATTGAACTAGCATCCTCACTAAAAGTTGAGAAGTAATATCTAACTTAAGTGAAATCAAGGCAGCACCAAAGAAGTCCCCTTTAGGTTAAAGCTTAGCTTAAAGGCAGTCTTCCTAATTGAGTTAAAACTCCTTAATGTGTAACTTAGAACTTGGACTGAAAGACCAATCAAGTCAAATTACAAGCTAACCTTAGCAAGATTGAAGAAATCTAAAACACAATCTGAGCTTAGATTATGACATTGAGTAGCCCCTTACTATAGTAGGAAGACTAAGCACATAGTCACTTGATTAGAAAACCTAGCTTGTAAAAGTTAAGCCATGTTTTAACTAGGTATAAAACAAGCTCATGTATATACTCAATTATAATGAAAAGTTTTCCTTTCACTTTATGAGCTTGTACTATAATTTACTATAAAATTTTTACCTATATCCTAGCATTCATCCTAGGTGAATAGACTCTTAATAATCCAAATATATCAAGTCCACACTTGCACTTCGGCAAACAGGCCTTTATGCTTACGCTATGCGGTGGCAAATAGACTCTTGATGCAATCAAGTCTACTCTTGCACTTTAGTAGACAAAGCTCCAAGTTTATGCTAGTACCTTGGAAAATGGACTTCTAATTTTTTTCTAAATTTTCACTTCTACAAAAGTGAACAGAACTCGTGCTTCTTGACCACCCTAGAGTCTTAGAACCTCGCCTTTTTCAGGTTAGGGTGAAGGAGCAACACCCTTCGATTACGTTGGTAGCTCATCGACAAAGACTTAGGTTTAAATGTTTGAACACCCATAAACCTGCGCTCCTTGACCACCCTAAAGTCTAATCACCCAACCTCTTCAAGTCATGTCAAAGGAGTAGCACCCTTCGACCACATTGGTAGCTCATCAATAGGGCTCAAGTCTAAACATTTGAGCACCCTTAAATTCATGCTTTTTGACCACCCTTGAGCACTTAACCTCTTTAAGTCATGTTAGAGGAGTGATACCCTTCGATCATACCAATATATCGTCAATAGTACCTAAGTCCATACATTTGAGCACCTATAAAGAGCACAAAGAAGGAAGATAGAGAGAAGAGAGAGGAGAACAAAGAGTTAAAGAAATTGTTTTCATTAATTAAAGGATAGTTACATAATACATTAAATCAAACTTGCATCTCGACCATAGCAAAAAGGAAATAAAATACAAATGAGGGGCAAAGGAAAAACGCAATCAAATCCATCAAGTGCTTAAAGACTTCGTCTAAATTTGAAGCAATAGCTTGCTCGATGGTAGTTAGATTAGTAGGAAGAGGGGGATTAACAAGTAAATCAAAACTTGGCAAAAGGGGAGGAAATCTTCAACACTCAAGTTTTTGCCTTGTTTTATGACAACTTGACCTTGCTTTTTAATAGGAACCTCTTCATTCATACCTTAGCCTTCACTATTGGGCAACACCTCCTCTTTAGGGCCATCATCAATAACTACTTGCCTTCGGCCACCTTAGGCCCCACGACCTCTTAGTCATCATAGAAGGCCAAATAGCTCAAGTCGTATTTAAGATGTACACTAAGCACCTCTAACTTAGTTGTCCTAATGCCCTTTGTAAACTTCTTCTCTTAGAAGGTTGCCCACTCCTCGCTAGCTAGGATCTTGTTAATGATCTCCTTCTTCATGGCCACCTTATTTTACTCAACGATAACCCTAATTTGATCAGCCTCAATTTGGAGTTGCTTTATCTCCTCTCTAAGGTTTCTCTCTACAGCTACATAGCTTGCCTCTTTAGCTTATAGTCACCTCTATACCTCGACCAATTGACTAGAGAGCTTTTAATTGCACTCTTACAATTTTTCAACCTTAGCTTTTAGCTCCACAGTTACTCGGACCTCACCCTTTACCTAATCTTTGAGGGTTCCCACCTCAGTCTTCGCCCTCATACAAAGGTTGTCAATAGCAACAACCTTTCACTAAGCCTTAGCTTGGATCCTTTGGACCTTCACCTCAACCACCTTGATTCTTCGTGTGAGTTTAGATGAATCATTACCAAACTTGAGATGGCTTCCATAGAGGCTTTGGTGCTTCCACTTAAGAAACCCATGCTCCTTATAAAGCTCCTTTATTTGCTTAAGATCCGACCCCTAAAGATTGAAGGACTTCATTAAATGGGAAGAGAACTACAAAGAGCTAGAAGCAAAGTTAGAATAATAAATTGAGTTAAGCAAGAAAGAGGGAAAAAGGTGAAGCATAAGATACTTACATCATGGAGCTTAGTACAAATTAATCTCTCCGCCAACTCTTTGGTCATCCTATAGAGGTTTTCCTCAATGGTGACCACATCCAAGGTAACATAGATCTGTTCATGACCTTGTGACTCTTCTTGTTGTCTCCCAACATAAAGTCTAAGTTAGAGATCTTCTAGACAGGTCAAAAGGTGTTGTCCCTAACCTCAGAAGCTTAAATTGACCTAGAAGCCAACATAGTAATTCCCTCGCCCCTCCTTTTAGAATTAAGGGCCTGGTTAACCTTTCTCCTTTGAGCACAACGTTGGGGAGAATCAGGCTCATCTAACTAGATGACCTCCTCTTGATGTCTCTTCTTACTAACCCCTTCACTAGCTTTGCTTTTCAGCTTCAACTAGGTTAAAGCATTCACTTGATGACGTAGGGCTAGTTGGTCAGTAAGAGCATGAACCTTCTTGTCTTTTATGGTCAAAGGCGTGTCCTAGAACTTTAGAGGAGGTGTCTTCTTCTACATATAACAATAGTAGAGCTCTCCTTCAACTGTATGTTTGCATAGAGCAAAAAATGAATCAACAAAAAATAAAACAAGAAAGGAAAGTAGTAGTTATCATGTCGAGCACGAGCTTTCAAGGAGACCCTATCCCTTAGCAGATCAAACGAATGACTTATCCATGGCAAGCTTACCTCAGTATGGAAATCGCAACAAGCATACCTTCTTCACCCTAATGGACATGTTGTCAGTAAGATTCCCATCATAAGGATACTCATCCATAACCTTCAAGACATTAAGAACTTGCTTGACCTCTTCTTTAGCTTGGTAAAGATTCATTAGTAGCAAACTTATTGCTAAGGCCTAAGTATTGATTTGTCATTGTTCTAATCAAGTTTGCCTACTGCATCTAGATGCTCAGCTCCTTCTCGATTGTAACCACTAGAAACTTGCTCTCTAATCGTACACTGAGGAGTCTAACCCAACAAATAGCTTCAACTTAAATGACTTATCAAATAGTACCACCCATTTGTTGCTTCAACCTGTAAATATACCTGAATAATTTAGGGGTAGCATGCAACACAAAGTGCTTACACATTGCCTTAAACACGATCAATAACTTGCATACATTAGGCATGAGCTATGTTGGCAAAATATGATGGTATATAAAGAAAGCCTCTTGGAACTCAAAGAACAAAAGCTACAATTTGAACTCAAATGCTTCACATCTAAGCAGAAGCAACGTTTCATAGTAAGAGCGACCTTATCATCTACCTAAGAGTCTCCAACTTCCATCCTTAAGAACAAATGTGGAAGTACTCCCTAATGTCCATAAGCTCCTATAAGTAAGACTGTTCCTGATGCCATTAGGGGTATTTACATCCTTTACCATGAAGTAGATAGGCTACAATAGCTTTCTATCCTCACTATCATCAGGATAGACACCACAAGGAATTTGAGTAATTGCAGTTGTAACATTGATCTCTTTACTAGAGTTTTGTTGCTTGATTCCTCAGTCGTATTGGATGACTATTGTGAGATCTCCTTTACTGCTAGGGTGGTGGGGGGGGGGGTGTAGAGTACTCCTTTAGCTCTCTTGATTTAAGAGTGTCTCCTAAAAGGTTGAAGAAATGACCACCATACTTACATGGATTGAGAACATTGGTATAAAATGGGTATGAAGATTGAATGAAGTTTGCAAGCAAGAAATCGAATTTCGCACTCAAGAATAGAGAGGAATGATTGCGAAAGTCGAAATTGTTGAAATGAAGATGTCAACTATTATTTATAGGCTACAGCATGAGAAATGAAGACATAGTTAACTAAAGCAACATGCACAATGCCTTTTGACCTCATCTCGACACATGTCCTATGATTTAAATGAGTGGTGAAGATCTTGCGTATAGACCTTGTCCAATATAAGCATGACAATTGTCCTTAGCATTAAATGTGCTAAAATTTATACGCCCATAACAAATTCAATTAAGACTTCTTTGAGAAGTTACTACAACCTTAGATTAAATGCTATCAGGAGACTTTCAAGGTGCTCAATTCAATGAAGAGCCTTACCAAGCTCAGCTCATCTCGATGGGGGAGGGGGCGAAGGGTGAAAGCACGATTTAACTTGGCATACCGCTTGCTCAACCTTGACCCTTTGAATGCTTGCTTGAGAAGATTTTCTCCCTTATTTATCAACACGGGTGAAGCTTAATTCAACCATTCACTTGCTCAGCTTAAGGTCTATAGGTACAACAATTTGCATAAACCCTTCACTCGCCCTCACACCTCGAGCTACTAGCTTAGGATTAGTCCATGCTAGCTAGTTTTGATAACATAGATGTAGCTAAGCTTGGCCACCTACTTACTCAATCACTTTACAAACACCCAAGTAACAACACATCATGCTAGAATCTAAGTTAACAACCCTAGCCATGAGCTTGTCTCAACCGTTAGCTCACCTTGAAGACCTTAGAAGCCTAATTCACCTCAAACTCCCTTTGCTAGCTAGTCAATAGTGAGAGTTGTGAGGAAGGTGCAAATGTTGATGGTGCATTTAAACTTGTGCCCTTAGGACCAATCTGACTTAACCAGGGACACAATTGAGCTCTAAAGACCAAAGATCGGATGCTTTAATCCCAGTCCATGAACCAAAGATGGGTTCAAGCTTGAATGTGCAAATTAAACTAAGTTAGCACTCAAATCTATCGCACTCACTTGATAAATGAGAGGTTATGGGGAAAACATAGCTTGCATAGGAAAATAATGTAGACATGAAACACAAGGTGGATCTACCCACCATGCCTTAACTCCACTTACTAAGATATCTCATCCTTAACACTTATAAATAGGGGTTAACACTATTTGAACCAATGTTTAAATCTTAAGCCCTCTTATTCTCTTAATCTTATTGGTTTTGTATATGTATTGTGCTGACTTAAGCATTTGAGTGGCCACACTAGAACCACTCTAGTGTCTCTTTGAGCTTATATTTGTTCTCTTATATGTATTTCTACTTAGGAGAATCATCAACACCAATAGGTATTTAATTGTAAAAATGGAAAAAAGTTTGGGTACCAAATGTAACATTACCTCTATCCTATCTCTCACAACTAATTGGTCCATTTTAATAAAGTACTATGTAATATACATTTTAATTAAATAATATAATAAATATCATTAAAATTAATTTAAAAAAAAGAAAATTAGCCGAAAAAAAAAAAAAACACAAAGAGTCAATTTCAAATATCTTAAGGACAAGCTTCAAGGTGGTCAGAATCAAACTTTTCTACATGGTGGATCATACAACCAACCCATGGTAGGTGGCACTACCCTAATAGGTAGCACTAAAATTTAATAATGAAGGGAAATTAGCAAAGTAGCATGCTAAGTCGCATAACTCAATAAATACTTAACGATAGGGGTAAGTAGATAACCCTATTATGTGGGATACCCACTTGTGCCTTGATCAACTAAGTAGGTTCTAGGTAGGTATTAAGAATTACGAGGTAGTTTCTTGATATAGATTTTCTAAAACTTACTCCCATAAGGAAAGGTATAGGGTCTTCATACTATGTACCCATCTTAGAATTTGTACTTTAAATTAGATTAGGTAGTATCTAGGGTACCTTGCATCAATCATATGAAAAATTATTAAATAATATTAATAAAAGAATAACAAATTACTATTATATTTTTTGGTCAATAAAAGGAAAAAAAAAAAAAAAGCAGCTCAAGCCCACAAGTTAATAGCCTTAAATGACTAGATCTAATGACGCCTCTCTCACTTTACATTTTTCATTATTTCCTTTGTTCTTCCTTATTATCCTCTTTAACTTTACTTTTTCATTCATTCTTTCCCATTTATTAAGTCATATGATTACAAAAATTTGAAATAATGAATTTGTGATTTTTTTTTAATTTTAAAAATTTGCTTCAAATTCTATAGGTTTGCATATAAAAAACTTATAACATCATATATATAATTAATTTTTTAATATTACATAAACTTGATATTTATAAGAAGAAAGATAGAATTTACAAATTCCACAAGATACTTTGTACCTTGTGAATCTTATAAGATACAGGTATAGGATTGTTTTAAAGTGCCACAGGGATAAGTTACAGTCTTATAAAGTGCGAGTAAGGCCTCATAAGTTACCCATTCTTTTGATGGGAAGCAAGATTTAAGACAAAGATCCAAATAAAGAAGTTGATCAAAAAGAAGCTTTCAAAAGAGTTTTCTATGCTTATGCTACTAGTGTAAGCTGATTGTAATTATTTTTTACTTCTAATCTTTTGATTTCATTTGTTTCCAATCACAAAGAAGTTTTGTCTATGCATTCATGATTATGTTATGATCCAGTCCAACTTTCGATTATGAAATACTTATTCCATATCTTATGTATTTTATTTTAGTTAGAATCTTTAGTTGCCTTTTTACGAATTAGGAAATTAGTTAAATTAGGAAAAATTATATTTTCTTAGTCGTTAGTTATTAGGATAGTTATGTTATTTCCTTTTTTAGTACTTTTCAATAGTAGTAGTTATTCTATATTGGTAGCTATCCTAGTTTCCTTATAAATAAATGATACTATGCAATATAATGAACAACTTTGATGAATTAATATATTTTCATGTATTGAGTTCTTATCAATCTATTTTATAGATTGTGGTAAACATATTGTTAACAAGATTCATGTGTTATATCAAATCCTTTTTAATAGTTTGATTATTTGTTTGATCAACAGTTATGTCAGTCACATAATTAATGAATCTTTTTTGTTTATTCTAATTATAATGTCCATAAACTCATCAATTGGATTAAACAAAACTTCCAATTTGACTTGTTGTTTGGTGCATCATATCTAAATAACAATTCATTCATATCCCTTTATTTTTATCATTTCTATATATACTAAACCCCACTAAAGATATTTATCTTCCACACCATAAACACAAAAATATGAAAAAGATTTAAGCTTCACTCTTTGGATGCGCATTCTGGTTCATTTCTTGAATCAGTCTAGGAATTTAAGCACATCATCTTGGTATTAAAACATAAGGTTCGCATGCTTCGTGTTGGTAAGTGTTTAAATCTAGTAAACTCTTTGTTGCAATTCTTGGTGTAGAAGATATTTAACTTGTGAGTGATGTGTTGGTAGTTATCTTTTGACTTTTTGATGGTTGCTGAATTCTTAGTAACAATATTGGTGATTGTGGGATTTATTTAAGTATGGTTATAGAGAATTTATATTTTCAAGGTAGAATTGAACATGGTGTTTTGTTGTTTAAAATTAGTAATTGTCCTGTCAATATAATTTCTAAAGTAGTAGTTAATAGAATGGGTTACAAAGTTTTTGAAAGCTGGTATCCATTTGAATTTATTTCTAATAATGAAGTGATTCGAGTGACAAAAGAAACTAAAATTCTTGCTGATACTGAAGATTGTTACATCCATTTAGGTGAACCTTGGTGAATCAAATATAATGTATGCCATAATTTATCTGATAATACATATTGTCTAGCTATAGATAGACACATTGTGTTATGTCCTTTGTCCCCATAAATAGTTATAAAAGGTTTAGAGGTAGTTTAGAATTTAGTGAGAAAGAGAAGGAATGAGATGGGAGTTCATAGAGAAATTTTGGAATCCATTGATGAATCTCAAATTGTAGAATCTCCATAACATGTTGTTGAACAAAAGGACATATGGAGCTTAAGAAGCCCCTTACAATGATGAAGAAGAATTTGTTTAAATCACTGAACAAAAGGACATAGGGGCTATAAAGGATGAGGTTTTGAACCAGCACTTAGAACCATATTACATTGAGTTCTTACTGATAAAGCCTACATAGATTCAATCATTTCTTAATATAGGTTATACTCTAGAAGTTGAGTTCTCACAATTGCTTAGCAAGAAGCGAGCTTATTATTTAATTCGATTGATGAAGCCCATGATGAATGGAAGGATTGTACCAAGAAGGTGGCATTCCATGTTTATTTAAGTTGTCATGATTTATTTTTTCTTGAATTTTGTGGTTGATATTTAATCCTAAAGGTAAAATAAAAAGCATTTCACCTTAATTGGTAATCATCTTACTGTCAATTAAGTTTCAAGAACAACTTTCATGCAACACATTTGTTGACACTTGACCAATAATCAAAATACTATCTAATGTAATGCTTGTGCTAGGTTTCATCACCCTGAATTCTCTTAACACATGCTCGACACTTAAGCAAGGTTTCATACACTTTGGTTTACAAGAATCTATAGGATACTTCTTGTGATCAATAAGTTCCTCATCCACTATAGATTTAGTGCAAGATAACCAACTCAATAAGTTTTGTGTGAAATTTATAACTTTTTCTTTTTCTTGTGTTGTAGGACACTCTTTAAATTCTATTTCTTTTCTAAAAACCAAGAGAACAAGCTACTATAAAGATAGATCGGGTAGTTGACAAATTAAAGCATTGGTAAAATTTAAATGGTGTATCACCATTCATAGGCATTGCTTCCTAATTTTAATACAAATGCCCTTGCCAATCTTGTTTGACATCACATAAAATCACCAAGAAACATATGTCTTCTTTTCCACCACTAGTAAGGAAACATGGGATTGCAGCCAAAAAGCTATCTCTATAACAAAATTGTTATCCTAAGCAAATGTTACTAAAATGATTATGAAGAAAAGAACTCCTATTTATATAAATATTATATAAACCATTCTCATAATTACACTAAGGGTAATTATACATAGCATATGCCAATAGTACAATAACTTTACATTATCTATATGCTATCCAACATGCTCTAATGCTACTTCATCATTATTATAATATTACAAGAAGGAAACAAATGTAGACAAGTAAACTCTTGAGCAATCTAAATTCTTTCTCCAACTAGCCCCTTTATGTTTTTGTAAATTATATATATATATATTACGCATAAGGTCATGAAGAATAATAAGTTCAAGGTATGGGGGGTAGTTTAGTCTTTTTATAGTCAAGGTATTTAAAATTCCACTTAACCAATTGCTTCCCCCCTTTCCCCATTTTGCATAGTGGATACCATAGAGACACTTTCAGACATACACAGAGTGACCTAATGAAAAACTATAGGATCAAACTGTTTTCACCAAGTAAGGGTTTTAATTGTTAAGATAGGTATTCTAATTTTAGATTCGTAAGTTTAAGTGACTTTGGTTATGTATTGTTATTACTTGGAAAAAGGGGGTGAAACGGACCAAGCACCGATGTAGGATTAAACGAATTGGGGATTTCAATCGCAATTAACTTGAGTATGTACATGTAATCTGTAATACTTATGGAATTTACAAGTTAATTGAGCCAAATTGCTTTTATATTCATAGTAATTAGAATTTAGAAGCTAATTGGAAAAGAGGAAGAAGAGAATTATCAAAACAGAAGGGTACATGGATGTGTACTTTCACGGTGTTGAATGGAGATGAAATGTTGCGTTATAGGGGATACATGACATGGTACACGGGTGTGTACTTATTTGTGTTGAAGTGCATAGCTAAGTATACGATTGTATATTTGGGTGTGCTGGAAAAGTTTCATACATAAAAAGGTATACGGCCATTTACACAGTCATGTTCCCTCCCATGTTCACTTGCATGGCCACATACATGGTAATATTATTCTAGAACACCCATATTTCATTTCTATTTCGTTGTTCTATAATTTTAAGTTAAGGTTCATGCACAATAACACAAAGGGGATGGGAATTATGCATTTAGACATAATTAACTACCTAGTAAACTTAGATTATGTCATAAAATATAACTAAATTTAGTCTTTGGTATTTGACAAGTAATATACCTTTAATATTGACATAAGAACTAACTATGGGACCACTTTTCCAAGTACATATTTAGCGTAGTTGTTGCTTAATAATCAATATATGACATTATGCCTAGTGAAGTCCTATACTGAAATGATCTGAAGTAGATTAGGATTAGACAAAGCTTACAGTGGTAGTTCTCAACTTAGGAATATATATATAAGTACTATATGGTGTGGCGGGGCCATGAGTATCTCAGTGTTGTATGTTGGTTAAATCAAAGATAAATAATCTAATGATTGTGATAGTGCATCTACTACAATTACATGTGTTTGTGTAGTGATTAATGTGGCATGCAGATGTCTGTATGGTAGCTACGTACTAGACTTAGGCTTATTCCATTTATTTTTCTACTATAGGTGTGTACGACAAGTATGCCTACTATAATGAGTATGGGAACATGGTTTATTATTATCAAGATAAGAATAGGAGAGAAACTCAATATTATTATGGTAATGAGTAAGGTGGGAGTAGATGAAGGATTTTCATAGAATTTGAGGATGTTTGAGTAGAGAGCTTAGAGATGGTTTATAATCTTTTAAACATGTTATTTCATTATATGTTGATGGATATTTATCCTAGTATTTGGATTAGAGTTTAATGTACCTTTTCTTAACTAATAATGATTGGAATGGTTCACTTGTGAATCATTTATTTATATCATTAGAGTTATAGTTATGTTAATGTATACTGGAGATGAATAGATTTGAAGTTACAAGGGAGATAGAGAGCCTTAACGTTTTGCTACTCAATAGGGACATATGGTAGGTTGTAACATTCCAGGTTCTAAAGTGTTACATTTATCTAATTCGTTAGTCATAGCATCCTTTGTGTTAGCATATGAACACTCCTTTCCTTAGGTATTAAGACGAGAGGTTTATCATTGCTACTCTCTTGTAGTGGAGTACACCAACCAAGGAAAACACAAGTATCATAGACATAATATAGTTTTCCATAGTACTTCTTGCTTTCGAAAATTTTCACCAATACCTTAATTCTAGACAAGCATCTATGGTCTTGAATTGTAGCACATTCTTCTCTAATTACATTTCTTCTTGGACTAGATGAAACCAACCAAGGAACCCACAATTATCATAGACCTAATTTAGTTTCCCATAATTCTTCTCACTTTTGGAAATTTTTACAATGCTCTAATGCCACACAAATATCTATAATTCTTGAATTGTAGCCCATCCTTCTGTGCGTTTGCCACTATTAAGGAGTTTTACAAATCATAAAAATCAAATTAATTACATGAGAAGAACAAATATAATAATAAGAGTTTAGAAAGGAATCTTCTAGCCTTATAAATATAATTGAAACAACTCTCAAATAGAACAACTTATAACTTTGTTTATTTGACCATTAACATGCAATTTTTTGGCCATGCTTGTAAATTTAATTGAGTATATAATGGGTGAGAATCCTTAAGCTTGCCTCTACCAATTTCTTTGCACTATTGAGATATAATGTGAATTATCACTACTAAACTTCTAATAGATAGTCTAAAGATGATTATTATAAATATATAACCTGTCTAGTTTCTTTATCAGTAAAAACCCTATCTCCATTTTCACCTCCACAACCCCAAATTTCCTTCCCTTTTGCTAAAGGACTTATCAAAAGGTACAAACTTTGAAATTCAAACAAGTACCTAAATAGCATTTCACCAAGAAAGACTTGGGAAAAAATTAGATCATTATTTCAATTAAATGTAATATAGAAAGAAAGTCAAACTACATGTAGTTTATATCAATATAGAAATTAATTCAAGAAAATGATTTTTCTTTTAATAACCAGCACAATTAAACATATGAAAATATAAGTGACAATATACCACTTTAGGGCTTTTCCATTTAGCTGCATTGCAATTGGTTAGTGATTTTGATCGGAGTATTCAATTTAGGGATTTCAAGTTATGATGAGGGATTAAGGTTTCGGTATATTACAATGGGGGGAAGGAATTGCGTGATGGAAGTTTCATTTTGTGATATTTCACAATGGATTAAGGGTTAAGGTTTCAATATGTTAAGGTTAGGTTAGCATTTTTATGAAATGTAAGGAGGGTTTCAATTCCATAGTCAAATCAGTGTTAGGTTTAAGGTTAAATAGATTCTAGATTCTCATTTGTTTTGTCATAGGGTCCGCTTTGGTTGATTTTTTTTTCTGTTTTTTTAAGTTATTGGGCCAGGTTATAGTATATCAAATCTGACTATTTAAATAAAAAATGGATTTATTCTGCCATGTTAGTATATAAATTTGATATGGTATTTATTTTTTCTATTCTTTTTTTCACATAGGTAGCTAATACATTAAAAGGTGGGTCCTACAATAATTGAAAAAGTAAGGAATCATGTAATTTTTAAAGTTTTTAGAGTGTCACTGCCATTTACTCTTTTCTTTTTTATTTACAATGGAATAGTCATATAAGCATCAAACCAATGCCATATTAGATAATAGTTATATCAAATCAAGTTAACAACACTATAATAGAATCTCTTATTTGAATCACATAATGTAATGATAATTGTTATTTAAATTGTATGAAAGTTTACTTTCTTATTTAAATTTACACATAAATGTTAACTTTCTACTATATAATTTTCTCTTTATTCTTTTATTCGTTAATAAGTTTTTTAAAAGATCGTTGACTCTTTTTTAAATGACAAATAAAGATATGTTAACATTTTCTATAAAAGAAATTGATGCTCGTACACCTTATGCCTCTGAAATTTAGCATCCCCGTGTTTGCTTTAGCAAAATTAACCAAACACTTGCATTCAATAATATTTAAACTGGCCAAATGCATGACTCATGATTTTCTTCTACAATATTAAAAATGTTTTCTTTGGATGAAAAAGTTGAAAATTTTATTACTTCGATTACACATGTATGGGCACTCTAGTCTATTAATAACTACATAAAAATTTTGTTTTAAAAAAAAAATCCTTTCCTTAAATCAATTATCAATCGAAATAAAGCACAAAAGATGGATTTTTATTACAATTCTCAAAAGTTAACATTTTAATAATATATTTCCTTTTATAATAAAGGTGTATCTCTTATATAGAAATGGTTGAAATAAAAGTTGAAGATTATATTAGTAATAAACCGAAATTTTTTATTTTGCTTTTATAGTTTTTACTTTTTTATATATTATATTCTCTAAAATTCTAATAAATTAAAATATAAAATTCGAAAATGTTTTTAACTTTTGTCTAGTAGTTCAATTTTTAACAATATATTTTATTTCATGCACACACATATCATAAATACATGCCCATCTAATCGATATTAATGTATTTCACTCTATTTATATGATCGACATTCAAGAGGAAGTAGGACGAGATGATAATAGTGTGTAGAGGGCTAAAAATATTATGTATATATATTGGGCTAAGCCTATTGATTATTTGACTTGACTCATTGGGCTAAGTGATAGGGCCAAATGAGTTTGGTTCAATTATTGGGATGACCTAGGGAAAATTGGCTTGGTGGGCTCGGAACAGGGATTGTTGGATCGGTCCATCCACATCCAACCTTTCTTAGGCAGGCTCATGTATTTACGAGGAAGGCTATTGGTCTTAGGCCTATGGCAAGCTCATTAGGATAATCTTAAATTAAGCAAACTCTATCTTACCTGTTAATCACTAAAGTGATTAAACAGATGTCATCAGGCCTAAGAGTTTATAAATACTCAGTCATTCCTTCTCATTAGGGGACCTTTTCCCGAATTCCTAAGATCAAAGAAATGGTTTTCCATCAAGAGTTCTTTGTTCTCAAAGATCAAACAAGAGACTAGACAAATAACAATCTCCATTGTCTAAGAATTGCAAGGTTAACGCTTGAGGTCCCCCTAACTCCCTTGTCTTCCACTTGTGCATTCAAGGCGCTTGAGATTACCTATTCCTCCTCCCTACCTCTCTCTCCCTAATCATCCCATCACGTGTCATCTCTGAATTACTTTTCTTCGAAGTCACGTGTAGTGCGATACCCACATGATACACACATGACCACTCTTATTAGGACCCCCCATCTACATTTTAGCAACTCCATTAAGGAATCGAGTTAAGTGATAAAAGAGTAATGGCACCCCCTAGGAAGAGAGGACCATCTCATAATATCTATTAAGAACAAGATCCTAACATTTAATTGATTAAGCAAAACTTGCCTTAAATACCGTAGAATACTGGTCAAGGTAATTCACAGCCTAAGGCTTCCATAGATCCTACACAAATGATGCAGGCTATGTAAGAGAACACAAGGCTTTGAATCAACTTATGACCATGCTTGCTCCACCTGTCACAGGGTTAGTTACCATGGCTATTGTACAATAAGGTGTGGTTTTGCCAAACACCAACGTTGCTACGCAGTAAGGTGCCACCCATGCAACTTCATCACATGCAGTTCATCCTATTAACCTTCTTATAGATGAGGAGAACATTCCTCAAGAGCAAACCACTCAAGCAGATGTTCCATCTCCCAATGTTCTCTATGGATTTAGCCATTAGCCTGCTCCCACACTTGCTTCCATGGTATTTTCCCTAAGGACTTCCTTTGTAATGAAGGAAGACTTGGACATATACTTAAAAGAAATACAAGCAAAGTCAACAGTGGGAGTACCAGAGTTAAGACTCCCCTACCATCAGCACATTGCTGAAAAGCCATATCCTAAGGACTATGTTAATCATAAGTTCATCCTATTTAATGGCAAGAAAGGGAGCATCAAAGAACATTTACTTCAAGTTTATCGAGACCCTGGAGGTATGCAAGTTGGATGATGACCTGAAGCTCAAAGGATTTTCCAAATCACTAATTGAAAAGGCATACACTTAGTATGTCAATCTCCCTGCAAGGTTAGTTGATTCATGGGGGTCTATGTGTAAGCTATTCCTAGAGAAATTCTTCTCTACTCAAGAACAGGGTCATGATCACGAATTTGGGAAGAACATGGCAATACCTTAAGGAAGACTTGATGGATTATATAGAACGCTATAGGAAGCGAACATTGGACATCCAAGACATATGTGATGAGAGGGAGCTAGTGAAGATTTGCATCCAAGGGATGCTCACTAAGTAAGCAGTCCACTTAGAAAATCTTAATCTAAGTTCCTTTTCTACACTAATCGAGACTATAAGGAGAACTAATAATTCTATTGCAAGATAACGAGGAGAAAATGGGAGGTTTGGGAAATGAGCAACACCTGCTAGCTTGGCCCAAGTTAAGACCCTTAAGGACAACAAGAAGCCAAAGAATGATACATCTTGAGGATCTACATCAATCCCCCCTTTCCTATGCCCAATGGGAAAGTTATATGCTTTGTTTGATCAATGGTTACGAGATGGGAATATCAAGTTCCCAAGAGTGGATCGTTTACCAACACAAAACGAGAAAAATGATCCTAAGTTTTGCAAGTATTATAGGTTCATAGGTTACCCTAAAAACTGGACTTTGAAGAAAATTTTCAATGATAGGGTCCGTAATGGGGAACTTATCATAGAAAATAATGATGTTCGTAATAATCCACTTCCTACACATAATAATCAATGGGGTACTACAAGTGCCATCAGTCACAATCCTAGTACTAAAGAAAGAGATATGTCGCACACCAAGGTGCGTAATGTACAGGAAATTGTGATTGGGAATAATGAGGGTATGCATGCTTGAAGTAGCTGCCTTGATGCAAACAGCTAACTTCAGAAAATTTTTTCACTTATTAGGGTTTAATGAGGATGCACGTCTAGTAGTAGCAACTGCCCTTACCCAAATTGCAGAGAGACAATATAGGGAGTGCAGTCTAGCGCAGCATGTACAAAGAATGGCAAATGCACATGAGAATGCAATTCTCTTTACCGATGCGGACATGTGCACTAAGAACCCCGATCACAACCGTCCTCTTTATATGGAAAGCATGCTAAATGGGCATCCTATTAAGAGGACATTCATAAACAATGGCTCTTCCATAAACATAATGTTGTTGTCCACACTAAAGGCTGCAAGAATAGATAACCAGCGCCTAGTGAGACAACCTATTGCCATCAATAGTTTCACTGACACATCTACAAACATAGTAGGGTATGTTAATGTGAGCTTTAAAGTGGGCCTTATACAGAGCTCTACAAGGTTCCATGATGTACCTATATCCTACCACCTAGTGGTTGGAAGAAAGTGGCTGCACGATCACAATCTCATACCCTCAACATGGCATCGATGTATTAAGGGCCATTGGAAGGGAAATGATGTATTCAGTCCTACTATAAATAGTCCATTTGAGCATAATAAGGCATACTTCACCGAAGCCGCATTCTTTGATGAATATGCCAAAGAAGGAGAAACTGCTATCACAACACCCTCTAGCACACCACTACCTACTTAGGAAGAGACTCGAGAGAAGCCTACAAGAAAGAAGAGAATGCGATGCTCTTGTGGGGGCCAAAAGAAGAAAAAAAGAATGAGGTGATATAACGCTTCATTAGAGAAGATGGGTGGAGGGTGTATTATTTATGATAGTCCACGAGATTTGAAGAAGATAGACTTGAAGAAGCTTACTCATCTTCTTTAGATCCTATACTAATACAAGAAACCTAACTCACCCTCCTAGAGATGCAGGATCAACTTAAGCCATAGGTTGATGAAATTGAAGAGTTAGATCTAGCGAAACTAGGGGAGTCTTCGAGACCTATCTTCATTGCTAAGCATCTCTTGCAAGAGTTGAAGGTCCATTTGGTGAAGTTGCTGCAGAAGTATTGAGACGTATTTGCATGGACTTACGATGAAACATTAGGACTGGACCCCACTCTAGTGGTGCATATGTTGAACATTGCAACCTAGGTTAAGCCAGAAAAACAAGGACAACGCATTTTTCACAAAGAAGTTGAGGTTCAAATTAAAGAAGAGATTGAGAAGTTACTCAAAGATGGCTTCATCAAGCTAATTGAGCACCTATCATGGTTGGCCAATACCGTACCTTTGAGAAAGAAAAATGGCCAAATACGAGTCTGTATAGACTTTTGTAATCTCAACAAGGCTTGCCCAAGAGATGACTTCCCATTGTCAAATATTGACATGTTAGTAGATGCCACAACTAGACATGAGTTGTTCTCATTTATAGATGGTTTTAGCGGCTACAATTAAATTAAAATGGCCATTGGAGATGCTGAGTGTACTACTTTTAGGATGCATTTGGGAATTTTTACTATACAGCCATGCCCTTCAGGCTTAAGAATGTAGGAGCTACTTACCAAAGAGCAATGACTACTATTTTCCATGATATGATGAATAACTTCATGGAAAATTATGTGGATGACATCGTTATCAAGTCAAGGCAAGTGCCAAATCACTTGATACACCTATAAAGGTTTTCAAGTGGTGTCGATTGTATAAACTGCGTATGAACCCACTAAAGTGCATTTTTGGTGTAACGTTTAGCAAATTCCTTGGATTTGTAGTTCACAGAAAAGGGATTGATGTTGATCTAGTAAAGGTTCAGGCTATACAATCTATGCCTTCACCTACTAACCTGAAGGAATTAAAAACATTTATGGGAAAAGTCTCTTATATTAGGCAATTCATCTCAGTATTAGCCAAGATCTCTTATTCCCTACAGCAGCTCATGAAGAAAGGAGCATTGTTCGAGTAGGGGCAACTACAAGAAGAGGCTATTTAGAAGGTAAAAGATATACTCAGTCTCCACAGACAATGACAATACTGGTCAAGGGTTTACCAATGATTCTCTACTTGACATTCACTAACAAGTCCATTGGTGCTTTACTTGCACAAGAAATCAAGGGAAGGGAGTGACCTGTATATTACCTAAGTCGATCCCTCCAAGGTAGTGAACTCAATTATTCAGCTTGCGAGAAGTAATGTCTTGCATTGATATTTACTACACAGAAGTTGTGTCATTACTTCTTGGTACATAAAGTCAGTTTTGTCACTCACTCTAACTCGATAAAGTACTTGCTATCACGACCAGCACTATCTGGACGAATTGCAAAATAGTTACTTCTTCTATCAAAGTTTGATATTATAGTTATGCCACCTAAGGCTATCAAGTCTCAAGCTCTAGTAGACCTTTTGGCCCATTTCCCTATGGAAAATGAAACTCAAACTACAGATAAAATACCAACAAAGTTTCATGAGGATTCCATGAGGATAAAACTAGGTAAGGAATGGAAATTATAGTTTGATAGCTCATATGCTAGTACCGGGAAAGGAGCTAGGGTAGTATTAATAACCCATAAAGGCTAACAGATACTACTAGCATTTAAGCTAGATTTCCATTGCACCAATAATGAAACTGAGTGTAAGGCTCTACTACTCAGGCTCATTTCGGTGCAAAGTGTTGGGGCATCTCACTTGTGCAATTGTGGTGATTCAAACCTAATTATCAAACAGGCCAATGGTAAATTTTCTCTCAAAGAACCAACATTAATGCCTTATACAGCTACAGTACAATCCTTGGTTAGCAAATTCAATTAAGTGAGATATGAACATACCAAACAATCAAACAACCGTTATGTAGATGCACTTGCAACTTTGGCATCCAAAGTTCCTATTCAAGCTGAAGAAGATGATTCA
Source organism: Laguncularia racemosa (assembly GCA_037954665.1). NCBI lineage: Eukaryota > Viridiplantae > Streptophyta > Magnoliopsida > Myrtales > Combretaceae > Laguncularia > Laguncularia racemosa. Next base: position 559,234 of record JBBMOL010000063.1, on the reverse strand, counting down.
AGTATTCGGTTCATTAAGAAATCGGTTTTGTACATAGCTTTGCAGTTGCTAAATGAGGAAGAAGAAATGCCAAAGCAAGCATGCCGATGTTAGCCGAAGAAGATGGTGAATTTGCTTGCTTTCCTCTCCTCATTAATGGCATTTTGTACTTCAAAGGTCCAAAGGGCATCCTATCACGATGTATTAGCGCAAAGCAAGCATGCCTAATGTTGGACAAATATCACAAAATCTAATGTGGAGAGGAAGGTCAATCCTGTATCGCCGCATATAACGCGCAGGGTATTACTGGCTAACTATGGCCAAAGATGCTTCTCAAATGCAAATGAGTTGCCTAAAATTCTCCGACATTCCTAATCAAGGAGAATGCCACTTCGTGGAAAGTGCTGGTGATTAAAGATGCCCTTAGATAGATTACTTGCAGAACGACACCTTACCTACGAATGTCATTGATGCCCATATAGTAAAATGCAAGGCAAGGAGGTATATCATGCATGAAGACCAACTATACAGGGTATCATCCATGGGACAACCCCTTAGGTACGTTGCACCACCCGAAACGAAGACTATACTAGTTGAATCTCACTCTGGAGATGGTGGAGAACATCAAGGAGGAAGGAAGTTGTATTACCATCTATTGAGCTTGGGGTATTACTAGCCTACAATGGAAAATGATGCATTCAACTTTGCTAAGAGATGTGTCACATGCTAGCAACACGGAAATGCCATCCATGCTCCCGCTATTACACTACATAGCTTGACTACTCTGTGGCCTTTCCATACGTGGGCATTTAACTTGATCGACCAAATACATCCACCATCTAGGGGATGTATTTGGATCTTGGTAGGTACTAAATGCTTCACCAAGTGGGTGAAGGCAATCCCATTAAAGAAAGCTACAGAACAAGCATAGTAAGCTTCATGAAAGAACATGTCATTTGTCGCTTTAGAATCCCAAAACGCATCCTTTCAGACAATCATACACCCTTTATTAACTCACAAGTACACTATTGGCTTTCTATGGTATAGATCACGTAAAGTCCACACCTGACTACCCAAAAGGAAATGGCCAAGCAAAAGCAATGAATAAGAATCTTTTAAAAGTACTTAGTCATGTGGTGCATGAAAATCACAAAAAATGGCATGACAAACTGCCATTGGCACTATAGGCATATAGGACATCTAAATGAAGCCCCACTTAAGCCACCCCCTTTTCTTTAATATATGGATGCGAGGCGATGATGCCCATAGACATTTTGGTCTCATTTGCAAGATTGGCCATTAATGCCAAACTTGAACCAGATACTTTACATGTGCTTGATCTCGAAGCTTAGAAGAGAGATGAGTCACCACCAAGCATCACCTTGCCAACTATCACCAGCGGTTAAGTGTGACTTATGATCGTTTGGTCAAGAAGTGGTCCTTTTAGGAAGGTGATGTTGTACTTCATGCAATAGAGCAAGTGCGGCGAGGTATTCCAGCACCAAAGTTCACACCAAAGTGGGAAGGCCCCTTCATCATTCATGAGGTTCATGATAGTGGTTACTGACAAGCTTCAGAACCCAACAACTGATAAAGTTATTGCACCTATTCAATACATTAAAAAATTTCATATGTGAAATGAATGATGTATTTGCAAATTATCATGAATCATATGTATAGCTCACACTGTTCAAGCCTTTTTCAATCTTCCTCTTTAATAATTCCTTATCTTGTTGTTGCAAAGCTAGAGAGTTATTTCCTTAGCGTATAAATACGATTAATTATTACCCTTACGTTGCTATCACATGGTTAGAGCATGTGCTCCCATGTGTGCAATAAAATACTTAGCCCACAAAAACATATCTACAAATTCTGAAACAAAGAATACATGGTTATGTATTGAGTAATACCCTCTTAACCATCAATGCTAGTATGTTGAACTACACAATCAACACCACTATCACTGCTTAAGCGTGATTGATTGTTTCAACCATTTAGTGTATTGTTGCTAGCAAGTGAAAGCTTTACTTCGATGCACGACATAATAACTTAACTAAATGATGTGATTGTGACTAGCATCATTCATGGCAAGTACATGCAAATAAGCATGATTACACATATATAAAAAAAAATAAAGATAAACAACTTTATTGATTTCAATGTGATGTTGTAGAATGACAAAAAAAAAAAAAGCATAGTCATGTCGAATTATGGTAGACAATCTAAGCTTACTGAGGACTTAAGATCTAAGTCTCTTAAAAATGCCTTCATCTCAAGATCAAATGCTTTAACTGCTTCTTGCAACTCTTGCACTTTGCTCATCAGTTCATCATGCTGCCTCTTGATAGTATAGTAATTCAACACCCTCTTAGCTTTAATAGTAACAGGCTCTAAGCTGTTAATTTTGAACCTTAGAAGGCCTGCCCCTTTAATGCATGTAATCACCTGCTCAAGTTCTACCTTTGATAAGGAATCCTAAGGCCTATTCGGCAATTACGCGATCTCCCCCAACATCTTCACCATAATGCAAGCTAGCTTAGTTCTTAACATAGGAGACTCAGCCCAAAAGTCTTTGTCCATGGCATTAAGGGTCTCCATCGAGTCCAATAACCGAGACAAAATGGTGAATCCTTGAAAGGATGTAGTCTCCTCTACTATAGCATAAACCTTTAGAGTTGCTTCCTTGTCTCGAGGATACATCGTAGCGACTAAAGGAGGAAAGGATATCCATAGGAGATATATACAACCCATCTTCATATGTGCTAGAACAAAGCAGCACATCAACATGGTCACCCGCATCGGTGTTATCATTATGCTTGTTTATCTCTTTGACTGGCCCATCAGTATTAATAGTAAGTGATCTAACTCTAACAAAGTCATGCAACTCTTCAAAATTATCATCATCACTTCTACCATCTTCAACTGGTGATTCCGCATAATTCACTAAGTCTTGATCATCATCAACTTGAATTGAAATGGCTGCTAAATCAGTAGAAGTACTAGAACGAACTTCAAAGCCACCTCAACCTGCACATATATAATAGATAAGGGTGGTTAGTAAAAAAGACTACATGTACATACATAACGTCAAGAAAGATACAAAGATGTTACCTCATGAATAAATGTACACTTGGCCTATCTATCCTCTGTCGATTGAAGAAATAGACGTTTATTCTTGGAGGATCTCCCTAATCCCACATCAATATGAGATGTCGATCGTTGATCCACCCGCTTAATGGTCTCTTGGACATCACCAATAGCTTAGGCTTAGCTAACTTAGGTGGTAATTTAAGGCAAACTCCCAACGACACACAGTAGGCACACAGTGTATCATCTACTGAAGTAAAAGCATACGCTCGGAAGTCTTGCAAGTAATTCGACCAATATGTTAGCTAACTAAGAGAAGCAACCCTAGAGTGACTTACAAAGGAAAGTATAACTGACACACTTCTGGATGAATATTTTACAGTCACTTGGCGAGAGTGACGGCAACACAACTCGAAGTTATCAGTAACATTAGTCATGCGAGGTACCCCTTGGTCAAACCCAAGCTGGTGTGCAACCTTGTGAGGAGAATATACTACAACCCTTTGCTCCAGATAGCACTTAGAGGAGTCTTTGTTATCTAGGAAGGGAGGTAGGCTTCCTGGAATACACCATAGAATAAATCTTGCCTTAGAATTATAGAGGCTCTTACGCCTATCTACTAAGGTCACCTCATCCTTTGAGCTTAGAGGATACAATTCCACCTTGTCTTCATAACCAACAAGCTGTTTCACATAAGGACGAAATGTGATTTATGACTCAGTGTCGATAAGCTACAAAAGTGCTTGCTCGATAGTTCCCTTAACCTAAGCCCATGCTCTAGGAAGAGCAAAGTTAGATTTAGCACTATTGAGAGGAGGTGTAAAGTGTTTCCAAAACCATTCGCAAAATAAAAGTTGGAGAAATACTAGGTCTACATTCGATACGTTTACATAGCGACCCTTTCAACGAACAGAAGCCTTATGGTACAAATCTAAGCACCGATATAAAGAGCCCAAGTAAAAGGGACTTAGTATGAAGCACTTACCCTGAGCAATTCGTATGGCTAAGGGAAACAACTGAGGTCTCACACCTTCTTCCGGTCTATTAGGGAATATAAACAAAGAGAGCCAATACACTATAAAAGCTGCAAGCTCATACCTATAAAAATAAAAAAAAATAATAAAAAAGTGAGAAAAGTATAAGTAAAACATTATAAAAGTATACTAAAAAATGAATGGAAATACTTACTCTTATCTGTAACCTAGGCTAGAAACTCGGGTTTTGTCCTTCCTAGCTCTTAAAGAAGTATGCAAGCCAGGAAGAGAAACAAGACTTCTTTTTACTGTTGTGGGTAGCTTTCAAGGCATCCAGTAAAGACATTTGAAAACCGTGCTCCTTATAAGACACTTTAGTAGAGGTAATGTTGGTCTATCCAAAACTAGTCAAGTTCAGGAGAAAGACCACATCCTCAAGTGTTATAGTGATTTCCCCCCCCAAGAAGTGATAAATGTATGAGTCTTAGTACTCCAATGACAGATGATTGCCCGCTACACTTTCGACCTGCTCATATGTGGGAACTACAAGCAGGTGAAAGTAGTAATGGCACGGAAGATGCCAGCCTTCTCCAAAAGAGTCATATACTTTGACTTCGAGATTATATGTTCTATCCAAAATTTCCACCTAGAGGGTGGCTGCTTGAGGAATGCAAACTGGGTGGTTGAGAGGGGAAGTTCCTTCCTTTCATTCCTAAAGCGCAAAATCGAACTTACATTGATGGTGTCTCTTAAGCTACCGTGGGGCTTGCATCCAATAAAGTGAAGCATACCATCAATGCAAGCCATCGCATAAAGCTCCGATGTTTGATTTTGTCCTAGAAGGTATCATTAGAGATAGTTTCATTTAACCACGTATCCCCAAGACTTGGAATTGGCGATGCATGCCCATGAGTGCACTAGTAAGTCTTTTTGCTTGATTATTTTTGTGCATTTCCCCATCGATGCATAGTATTAACAATGTTGGAATAGAACCTGAAATTTATAAAAAAAAAGAGGTGAAGAAGATAAAAAAAAAAAAAATACTATATAATAAGGGACATGAAGACAGCAATATTAGCATGATATAACCCATATGGGCATAGTAAGCAACAACTCATTTTGAGATGCTCTCAGCTCTTGTGCCTTCATACATCAATAACAAACACAAACCCTGGACAAATCCTCCCTCTTACTGCTACCGGTTGCTTGTTTCTCTCTTAAACCCTATTGCATGGTAAGCATTTGTTAAATTGCCACAATGACTTTCTCCACTATAGTAGCGTTTGGTTGGCATTGGAATCCGGCACTGGACTGGACAAAAATTTTTGTCCTCCGTTTGGTTGCCATCCTTGAAGCAAGTACTGGACTAAACGGGAATATGGTACTGGACTAAATCAGAAATATTAGTACCGTGTAGAATTCGGGACAAAAAATTCGGCACTGGACTATCCTTCCTTCGATAGATACACGGTCCTACTACACGGGTGTGTATACAAACCGTGTATCTCTCTGACTCAGTGAACTTTGGGCGTGTATATTCCACACGGCCGTTTGTAATAGCCGTGTATGCCTCTGGCTTCTTTGTTCTTCATACACGGTTTACTACACGGGTGTGTATTCCAACCGTGTATTCAGCTAAATCCTTAGATTTTTAAATATTTATATATTTATAAAAATATAAAAATATATCTAAATAATAAATATTATAAAAATATTTATATAATATAATATATACCAAATATAATATAAAAAATATTATATTATATTATTTTTTTATTTTGTAATATCTAATATTTTTTATCGTATTATAATCTAAATGCTAGCTAAAAGTATATTTTTTTTCCTTAAAAGACCATATGTTCTAATCAGATTAGTTTAATTTATGATTAGTTTGGTTTAATTAGTTTTTTACCGAACCTTACATATTGAGCTAAAACTCTCATCTAGGTAAATACGTCATCTTGGATGGATTTTCTAATTTTGAAGTCCTTCAATGACTTGTTTAAAGTGGTTGATGGATATGTGGATGGTTCAGTGTAAAAGTGTTTCATATTTTCAGTGACATATTCAAAATCATAAATAATGTATTATTTCATTAAATATAACATATTTCCTAAAATATTTAATAATATTTATTAAACCTTCAAATCATTTTTTGTTATAATAATATCAAATATATATAAAAACTATGATATAATTAAAAAAGGAAAAATTATCAATTTTACGTTGTCCAGTCCAGTACTTTGCAATCCAAACACTGGACAGCACAAAAATCCTTGTCCAGTACTGAACAAACCAAACATGGTACAAAAAAGTTTTTTGTCCAGTCTTTTATTTTTAGTCCAGTCCAGTACTCCTTGTTCTGTCCAGTACCAGTAACCAAACAGTACCTATGTGTCTCAAATGTTACCTGTGTTCTCTTCCTTCTCCACTACCTATCTTTCTTTCTCCTAAACCATCCTCCTCCATTTCCATACACTACTGCATAAGCTCAGTCCCAATCCTTAGCCCCTTTATCTTCATTATTCCCATCACAATCATAGACCCTCTAAAAACTACCTCAAGATTTCACTCAAAAGCAACTCCTCGAAATCCTCCGATGCGAAAAGGATAAAACTTCAGCCATTTAGATACTGGGGTAGGCCTCCAAACAGCCAAACTTCACCCCCTATGCAGAGATTTATGAGGAAGTTCTTAACAAGTTTAGGAAAGTTAAGTCCTTCGATTCGATGAAGCAGGTTTTAGAGGAAATGAAGAATGCAAGTTGTGAGATTACTTCAAGTAGTTTCTCGATCTTTGTTGAGAGTTTTTAGGATTTCGATATGTATGATGACATTCTTGGGATTATGGACATGATGGATATCGAGTATGGGGTTGAACTAAACACTCGATTCTATAATCATGTGTTCAATGTTCTCGTTGATGGGAATAAATTGAAATTAGTAGAAAGTGCACATTCAAGTATGGTGGCTTATAGGATAGAACTCGATGTTTCGGCCTTTAATATACTTGTAAAAGCTCTTTCTAAGGCACATCAAGTTAGGCTTGCCCTGTTGTTGATGGAAGAGATGCCAAATTATGGGTTATCCCCAAATGAGAAAACCTTCACCACAATTATGCAAGGTTTTATTGAAGAGGGTAATATTGACGGAGCATTGAGAATTAGAGAGCAGATTGCAAGGGCTGGATGCCTTGCTACCAATGTCACAGTTAATGTTCTGATTAATGGGTTCTGCAAAGAGGGGAAGATTGTTGAAGCACTTGATTTCATATAGGAGAGGACAAATGAGGGGTTCTATCCTAATCAGTGAAGTTGACATGGCAGTCGAAATTCTCCATCAGATGATCTCCTGAGGTTATTCTCCTAACACTGTCACTTTTAATACATTGATTAACACCCTGTGTCAGCAGAATCAAATAGAAAAAGCTACTGAACTTGCTCGGGCCCACATAAGTAATGGACTCTCACCAGATGTTTGTACATTCAATTCACTGATTCAAGGCCTCCGTACAAGTAGTGATCACGACATAGCAATGGAACTATTTTGGGAGATGAAAAATGAAGGGTGCCAACCTGATGAATTTACCTACAATATATTGATTGATGGCCTTTGTGTTAAAGGGAATATACAAGAAGCATTAAGCTTGATGAAGGAGATGGAATTAAATGGCTGTGCTCGAAATGTTGTTGTATATAACACTTTAATTGATGGGTTCTGTAAGAACAAGAAGCTTGAAGAAGCAGAAGAGATTTTCGATCAGATGGAACTCCAAGGTGTTTCTAGAAATGTGGTAACATATAATACCCTTATTGATGGCCTTTGTAAGAGTGAAAGGGTTGAGGAGGTTGCTCAGCTTATTGATCAGATGATTATGGAAGGTTTGAAGCCTGACAAGTTCACTTTTAATTCTGTACTCTTACATTATTGCAAAAAGGGAGACATAAAGAAGGTAACTGATATTGTGCAAATAATGACTTCAAGTGGGAGTGAGCCTAATATTGTCACCTGTGGAACACTCATCAAGGGCCTATGTAAGGCAGGTAGAGTTGATGTGGCAAGTAAGCTCCTAAGAAGTATCATGATGAAAGGAATTACCCTCACTCCATAAGCTTATAACCCTATAATCCAAGCACTATTTAAAAGAAAGAGGATTAAAGAAGCAATGAGGCTTTATAGAGAAATGATAGAGAAGGGTTACACTCCAGATGCTATCACTTACAGGATTGTTTTCTATAGGCTTTGCAATGGTGGAGGACTGATTGGAGAAGCTGTTGATTTTGTGGTTGAGATTACATAAGAGGGGCATATACTTGAATTTCGACCCTTTTTTATGCTGGCAAAAGGACTTTGTACTTTGGCTATAGAAGACACTCTAATCAAGCTCATTAATTCAATAATGGAGAAAGCAAAATTCTCGGATAGTGAAGTTTCTATGATCAGGGGTTTTATCAAAATCCGAAAGTTCCAAGATGCCTTGGCTACTTTTGGAAGTATATTGGAAAACTACAAGTGAAGAATAAGCTGTCTATATTAGAGTTTAAGCTTTCTTCATGACATTTGTCAGGAAAGTAGATCCCCATTTTGTTATCATTGTTATGTGCTATCAATCATTGTAGTGATAGTCATGAAGATCAAGTTTTTATCTTGATTCAAACTTTTGATAAGAATTTTTTATTCAAAAAAAAAATTCAAGAAGAATTGGAGGGAGACATATACCTGTGTGCCATCTTCAATGTTGACCAACTATTACCATCCAAGGTGTTGCCTACTCTTGAACCAAAGTCAAACTCGAATTGTTATGCTAACCAAAGGGTTATCGCGAGCCTTTCCAACCTAGTCATTGCGCATACAGTAAGAAGGCATTAGCAAAACCAAATATATATATATATATATATATACACATATATGTATATATGAAAAAAAAATATACGAAAAAAAAGAAAGGTTATGTATTGCATAACCTTTGGCACTCCACCATTAACATAAGCAACTCAAGCATGAGCAAACTAATTTATAAAGCAAGGGTGAAGTTAAGAGGACAATTGTTTCAAGACAAATAAGAAAAAGAAGAATTGTGTGTGAAGATAGATTATACACTTTCTATTCAATTGAATGGTAGACTTATATAAGGAATGTCAATCAACAGCGTGGAAGGCAACAAAATAATTACTAGACGCAATACAAAGTATATAAGGAAGTGAATTTCACAAAGAAGATTGCCAGAGATAATATTACCTGCCAAAAAAAAAAAAAGATAAAGAGGAAAGATAAATGTGATCTTCCATCAAAGATTTAAAGTGGTTTAATATATATATATATGTTATTTAGTTTAATGATATATCAAAGATATTTGATATACTAAGGTGGCACCAAACATGAAGTTACTATTATTATCCAAAATTTCTACTCTTATCAAAATTAATGTACACATTGAAGACTGGTCCAATTATTGGGATGACTCAGGGAGAATTGAAGATTGGTGCATTTCCATGGAGTAAAAAAGCAAGTCAATTGAAGTCGTTAACGGAGAATGGAGACATTGAAGACAACTTAATGAGCTAGATACTCCATAATATATATATATATATATATATTGATTGTCTATTAAAGAAAAATTTATGCATATGTTATTTTATGAGCAAAGTCATTTCATTGACTTAAAGGAGACACACACAATTAAATGGTGTTGCAAGCTTGCGCACTCAAAAAGAAAAGAAAAAACTAAATTATATATAGAGTTGGCTCTAAGCTCTTGTGATATGAAACAAGCAAAACGTGTATGTGGCAGTAGTGCAGCTATTTAACAAGCACACATGAAGCCATTAAAAAGGCTCATCTATTGCCCAAACACTTTTGACCTCACTTGAAGGATTTTCGTTAGGGGGCAAAATGTAGAGGACTAAAAATAATATGTATATATATTGGGCTAAGCCCGTTGATTATTTAGCTTGACTCATTAGGCTAAGTGACCGGGCTTAATGAGTCTGGTCCAATTATTAGGATAACTCAGAGAGAATTGGCTTAGTGGCCTCGGAATAAGGATCATTGGACCGGTCCATCCGCATCCAACCTTTCTCAAGCAAGCTCATGTACTTATGAGGAAGGCTACTGATCTTGGGCCTATGGCAAGCTCATTACGATAATCCTAAATTGAGCAGACTCCATCTGACCTGTAAATTGCTAAAGTGATCTAATGGATGTCATTATACTTAAGAGTCTATAAATACTCAATCATTCCTCCTCATTAGGGGACCTTTTCCTAAATTCTTGAGATTAGAGAAATGATGTTCTATCAAGAGTTCTCTATTCTCAAAGATCAAATAGGAGACTAGGCAAAGAACAATCTCCATTGTCTAAGAACTGCAAGGTTGACGCTTGAGGTCCCCTTAGCTCCTTTATCTGTCACTTGCGCATTCAAGACGCTTGAGATTGCCTATTCCTTCTCCTTGCCTCTCTCTTCCTACTCATCCCATCATGTGCCATCTTTGAATCGGTTTTCTTTGAAGTCACGTGTAGTGCAGTACCCGCGTGATATGCACACGACGACTTAATAGGAATCAAAATCCATAAAGACCTATTATTAGGGCAAGAGCCAAAGGATTTCAAATCTTGGCGATGTGGACCCATTTTGAGCACATCAACCTCGAAATTGTTTGTTTACTAACCTTTTTTCTCTTATTCATGTATTGTATATTCCAACGGGCACACTTATCATGCTTTATAGGGAATGGACAAACTCACTAAGACTCAGCTTGTGGGTTATCCATGGATCAACCTAAACCGGCAATGAGCTAAGGCCGACGAATCTTATGGAAGAGCTAACATGATGAAGACTATTTTTATTTATAATTATTTCTTTGGACTATTTATGTTGTAATCTTTTTTTTTTTGGGACACTTTCATTTGCTTGTAATTATGTTTTTAGGACCGGTCACCTTAAAAGTGGCATAGTTGTAATTTTGTGAACTTTTTAACTCTAAAGGAAGCAAGTATAAATACTTGCTTAAGTAAGGTTTTTGGGGGAGAATTTTTCAGAATAAACTTCACATATTACGTGAGAGGGTTAGGGTTTCTTCTTAATTCATTTGCTCTTATCAATTTCAATACCAAGAGTTGGAATTGTGGCGAGTGCAACAAGGAGAAATTGTGAGTAATATCAATTCCTTTTTGTTGTGTTTCCTTTTCATCACTAGTGAGTTATATCTAAGGTTGGATTGGATGTTTCTTGGTCAAATTTGATTGCATTTGTAATCAAATTATTATTGCTTAATTGATTGGTATTTAGCCTTGGTTTTTAACCTTCAATTTAACCACACTTGAATTGTGGATCATTTTGCATGGGAAGTGGATCACGGATTTACTCTTGCTAATTTTGTGTATTATTCATGTGGGATTTCAAGTGTATTTAGTGTTGCAATTGAGGATTTCATCTTTGTAATATTGTTCCCTTGAAAATTATAACATTTGGACTCATCTTACATCATAAAGGATCACGCAATTTTGTTGTCCTTTGAATCGATTTTGACCTTGTCATTTTGGAGTTGTTCAATTGTTTATTTGCATGTGCTTAAACTCCTTTTTAGACACATCATCTTTTGGTATCAGAGCTCAAGTTTAGAGAAGGGAGTAGTGTTGGTTGATTTCTTAATCTCCATATTCAATCTGGGTTCTTCAATTTGTGATAAAAAATTGTGTGTTGTGAATTGAGGTTACGTAATTGTCTTGATTGAGAAGTGAATTTGCTGCTTGTTGAAGTTGAATTGAAAGACTTGTTGTAGCTCCTTGTGGTCGATCATTTTCGTGAAATGGAAGAAAAGTAGAAGTGTATTATTAATTCAAATTTTCGAATTTGAAAATTACCTCATTTGTGAAGGGAGTGGAAGTGTAATCCATTACATGTTGATTTCAGAAATAAGAGTATAGTTGTACAATTTTTAGAATTGAATTGTGTGGATTATATGAAAGCTATTTGATTTTCAAAACACACATTAAGTGATAGAAGTTATTATGTGTTCATTTGAATTTGAAAGTTACTTCTTACCAATTGTGGAAAGGTTATAATAAGTGAAATCATTTGAATTTAAATTAAGCTGCCTTTGTAAAGTTGCAGTTAGAAATTGTGTTTGAAGTGGAGGAGTGCAACATATGGAAGTGTGTGTATGTGTGTGTGCTGCATCGTGAGTGAAGGGAGTGTGTCTGTGGCGTTGTGTTTCTTCGTCAAATTTGATTGCATTTGTAATCAAATTATTATTGCTTAATTGATTGGTTTTTAACCTTCAATTTAGCCACACTTGAACTGTAGATCATTTTGTATGGGAAGTGGATCACGGATTTGCTCTTGCTAATTTTGTGTATTATTCACGTGGGATTTCAAGTGTATTTAGTGTTGCAATTGGGGATTTCATCTTTGTAATATTGTTCCTTGAAAACTATAACATTTGGCTCATCTTACATCATAAGGGATCACACAATTTTGTTGTCCTTTGAACCGATTTTGACCTTGTCATTTTAGAGTTGTTCAATTGGTTTATTTACATGTGCTTAAACTCTTTTTAGGCACATCACCACTCTTACTAGGCTCCCCCATCTACATAGTGTTATAAGGATAGAATCATAATTACCAATATAAATAAATAAATAAATAACTCTTAAGAAAGTACTGTTGCAATGATGGAATAATTAAAGCTTGGACAAATCGATTTCTTCAAGGAATAATCTGGAATATGATATGTGAAGTCCAAGTGTCGTTATTCAAGCGCCACTAAAGAGAGCATGAACTCCCACGTCGCACACTCACTTAGGCTTTATTTTATCCATCCCCAAAGTAAAACATAAACCTAGGCAACTAGACATCCAACTAGTTCAAAACTGGCTCGAAACCGCCCGATCAAAGGCCACAAGGAAAGGGAACTAGAACCAACTCGGGGGAAGGGCCAAACCAATTCCCTTGACCCGGCGGTTCATAGGTCGGTTTCGGGCTTTGAATTAGCCCTTCGAGTTTTTTTTTTCAAATAATTTATTTGATATTTATCTGTGCATATGTTTTAGTTGGTTTGATTTTTTTTCTTTAAATTTATAAATATTGAAATTTAATCTATAATTTCTTGAGGTAATATATGATTTTTTAAAATTAATTGGTGGCAATACACTGTACACACCCAAAAAAGAGGGGGACATTTGGCCTTATCTCTTATACACGATAATAATACATTGTAAGTAAATAACAGAAATAAATAAGGGAGTACTACTCCTCTTACAAAATATGTTTAACTTTAACCTAGTACAAAAAATAAATAAGGTAGTACCATTACCCTTACAAAATTATTTGGCTTACTCGATATTAGGATCCGAACCAATAGAGCTTCCACTCGAAGGGAAGAAATCACCGAAGTATTCATCTTCTTCACTAGACATCCCATACGACTCTTGTGTGCGACTTCTTACCTTCGACCAATCCTCAACGCAAGCTAGTGCCTCAACGTTGACGGGTGACAGTCGTGATCGCCACTAGGACAAGATAAGGCCCGCTATGTTGAATGTCTATTCAACTATTACTGTTGATGTGGGAGCAACTAAAACCTAACAAGCCATGCAAGAGAGTATGTGATACATCTTCTTATGCCTTTTCCACTAGTCAATGATGTTGAAATCCATGATATTGCTGTCACCAAATTTGAAGTGTGTATTGAAGTAATCATCAAGTTCAGTGTACTCAGTTGACTTGGAATGATGTGAACCTCGCCAACCCGTGACAAAACTCGACACTCGATTTGCTAATCTCATAACCTATGGATCTATCAAGAATGATGGACATTGCGACCCTTTGTTTTTAATCAAGACAAGAACCTTGGTATATGCGATAACGCTACAATTGATTATGGAATGATTGATTGATAAGTTTTAGATGAATGCCACAGATTCACAATCCAATAAGTTCAATTAGTTTTTTCAAGAACCAAAGAGAAATTATTCTCAATTTTATAAATAGACTTTGCCAAAAGATCTTTACAAATGAATATGTGACGACTATTTATAGTCTCATAACAAAAGAGTACATAAAACGTTATAAAAAACCCTAATTGTGACTAAAGAAAACATTATACGTCGGTGGCCTAAAATTGTCTAAAATCGGTCTAAAATTACTCCTAAGCTCCACTCAAAGCCAGCGGCCTTGAATAAATTTCCAACCAACCTTTATTATTTGTAAGTCGGCCACTTAGGCCAGTGGCCTTCTCTAAAGTTGGCCATTTAGGCTAACGACCTAAGCCTCCAAGGCTAGCAGTCTTCAATAATCTTGAAGCTGTTGACCTTTGATTCCTTTCCTGACTTCCGCCTTCATGATCCACACTTCAAATATAGTCGTGCTCTTTACCCCCATCTCCTTATCTTGTCTTTGATCATCCTTGGACTAATCCTCCTAGTGTGATCTTCATTACGAAACGATGTCGCTTTAACTTTTGCAACATCATTCATTGCGCAATAAGGGTGGGATCATGGGTGGTACCATATGAGTAGAGGGAGGGTGAGGGAGTTCGGGGCACTAAACCACCGAATGCACTGCAAAAGTTAGAATATAATTATTCTGTTACTTGGACTGCTCGGCGTAGTTCTTGCACAACGATAACGGCATAAGTGTCTTCCATGTCACAGAATGCATCAACAATGGAATAATACAAATTAAGATATTTTAATAACATGTCTTTTTTACACCATGAATCTAAAATAGAAGCAACTAGATAAATTACTGAATTTTTTTCTATAATACTATAATCACATTATAGCTATATCATTTATAGCCACCTATAGAAAATGTCAGATCGGGAATTGAGTAGCACCGACAGTATATCCATTGCATTCATAAGGAAAAGATGAACACTAGCTTGGTACACTTGTAAAAATGTTAAAGTACAGTCATGAAAAACTTTTAAAACATTTAACATTCTATTACATATATCCCAATCGTTGGGTGTAGTGGAATGTCTGAGACATTCATGGTAGCAAAATAATATAATGCATCTTTATAAGCAAGTATACTTTCTAAAAGTCAATAGGTGAAATCTCACCTATGCTTAACATTCTTTCTAAATTTTTTAGGTCGCATTTTGTTTTCAATACAAAATTTCCGCCATGTCTTATTTACGAAAGGATGGTCAATTAAAAAACATACTAGTTATCTTATTAGGGATATTTTAAAATCTAAACAATTCATACCATCTTTAACACAAAGATTTAAAATATGGTAGACACATCAAATGTGGAAAAATGTCCCACCTAACATAGGTTAACATAAAGTTTGAGTTCATCAATGGATGTCGTGTTAGCGGCTGTGTTGTCAAAACCAATTAAAAAAATATTTTTTGTCAAACCATATTTACCAAAAATAATACTTAAAATATGAAAAATGTTTTGCATTGTATGGCGATTGTTGAAAACCTTTAGAGCTATTAGTCTTTTTTGTACCTATCACGCATCATCTATCTAGTGGAATGTAACTCTCATGTATAAATCTTCTTGCCATGGATTGGTCCATAAATCCGTGCAAATGGAAATATGCTTCTTAAGAGAATTGAAAAGAGCGATTAATTTACACTTACTGTTATGATACAACTTAACAGTGATTTCGTAAGTCTGTGAGCTTGGAATTTAGCTCTTCTCACTCATACTCTAACTAATGTGAGGAAGCACGTGACTCCATGATAGATTACACTTTACTAAGTATTCTGCAAGTAAAACTTGTTATCTATTAGCAGAATAACAAAATAAGCCTTCTCTTCGCGATCTTACTGACTGCGAAATTTGTTACTACAATTTATTTATGCAAACTCCGTAGGGTGCTTCGCTCGCATATGCCTATTAAGGGTGCCATACCCCTCTCCCTTTTTCCATGCATAACTTGATTAGCAGTAGTTGCAATAAGCATGACTACTGTCATCTTTCCCTGTAATTTTACGAAAATGTTTAGTAAAAATTTTGATTTAAATGGTGCTAGTGGCTTACTCATGAAGCCGGATGAGTCACGTAAGTGCCCTGGAATTTCTTCCTCTAGTACTTCTTGCATATTATCTTGCTCTTCTCCTTTCACCTTCTCTTTACTGTCTTGTCATGGCAACAGTTCGTTTTGTCCACCAAAAAGCCTTTCATGAAAGCCTGGGGTAGCATTATCAAGTCTTCTAGGCGTTCGTTGATAAAGTCATGGATATCAAAATCATCCACTTCAAAATATTGTTAGAGTACCTCTTGCACAGATTTCTTTTTATCACTTTTGCCAAAACGATCTCTTTTAGAAGAACCTGAGTTGCCAAAATAACTTGCCATTTTTTAATATTAGGATAATTATAAAATACTGATATGGATAGATAAGGGATAGAATTTATTTAACAGTTGTCAACAATTGTCAATGTTTCAATGTGTGTCTTGCCTTTTTTGTCAACAATTTTTTTTTTTTGCATATACGGTAGGCCCAACCCATTGGTTCAAGTTGATCGTGAACCAACAGGCCGAATCGGTAGGTTGATGGCTAATTCAAGATCTGTTGGTTCATTGAGTTGCATATTGCAACCTAGCCATTAAATCATTAGCTCGGTGGTTCCTACTTGTTGGGCCAATCTCTTCAAAGGCCAGTTCAAGGCCCTAAATTGATCGGCTGATCCAAGTCGATTCATGGGCTTGAACAACCCTCTCCCATGTCTGTACGCAACCTTAAATAAATACATTGATTCCTCAACTAAAATTTAATGGAATCATATTTTACAATATTACTTAAACATATTTAATTTAATATCAAAGCTATAAATTTAATCTTACGTTGATTATGCTATTAATAATAATAATAATAGTCATGGAAATATAGATCCTAACACTTCATTTTTTTTTATACTTTAATAGAGTTTATTTATCCGGATGAAAGGTGGGTTTACTCCCTATTCACTCGCCTATACTATTGGGTAATTCAGGTGGTCCAACATCGAACTATGGTTGGAAGATATGGATCAATGTTTAGATTACATCAATGATTTTTATATAATAAATTAATGGATAATAAGAATGCCTAAATTCTTCGGAGATTTCATATAAATAATAAATATGACTAGGTTCTTCAATGGAGCAATTTAGTTACAATTAACTTAGTTTTGTGCACTTGAACAATAACTTTACAATATAATATAATACCATCGTTAGTTTCCTTTTTTCCTTTCATTCTTTTTATATATTTTCAGATGTTTATGTATTACTTTTTTTTTCCTTTAATCATTTATGTTAAAACTTTGGATGAATTACATGAATACTCTCAAAAAATGTTTTAAAATTACATGAATTCTCTAATTTTAAAAGTTAACAGCCAGACTTTTGAAATTACTATAGAACCCACTTCTTTTATGTGTTAACTATTAATGTGTAATTTCCTACTAATGTGATTAGCTTATGTAATATATTTAATTAATAAAATTACTAAAAATTTTAGAAAATTAGAAAAGAAAAATAGTAGGAAAAATAAAAAATAGCCATGCAATTTCTTTTTATTTTTTTTTTTTGAATTTTTTTAGTATTTTTATTAATTAAATATATTACATAAGTTGTCCATGATAGTAAGAATGGTATATAAATAATTAACACATAAAAAAAAGAGCTCCATAGTGGTTTTAGAAAGTTTAAATGCTAACTTATAAAAAATAAAAGGTTCATATAATTTTAAAAGTTTTTATGAAATATCCAATATTTACCTTGAAAATTTTATGACTTGCATGACTATTGAATTGTTAAAATATTAGTAATGTATAATAATTTTATTATTTTTTAAATTCCAAATTTAAACCTAAACAAAATTGAGAAAAAGGAATATAATATTTCTTTTCTTAAAAATAATCTTAAAAATATGTCAATTACAAAACTAATAAAAAAAAAAGTTAAAATTGACATTTCAGTTATTGATTTTAAGTTGGTTTAAAATTAATAGTAAAAATATTGATTTCATTATGAATGTTGTCATGTCAATGTAAGGTATGATGAAATTAGTAATTAATACTTAAAATAAAATTGATAGTTTGACTACAATTTTAAAGTTTTTTCTAAATTCGATATTTCAACTATCGATTGTAGGTCAATTTAAAATTGACACTATTTACAGGATTAATTTTTTAATTACCATATTTTTAGAATTTTTTTTAAATATAATTTTTTTTTCCTTTTCCCAACAAAATTGCCATTATCGATTTATTTATTTATTTATTACTTATTTTTTATTTTCATGGCTTTTGGTCACAAGTCATAATCATCAACCTCTCCCGGATCTAATTCATTTCAATTCAAAGTAAACACTGAACCTTTACATTACATAACAAACGACACACTCACTCTTTCTCTTCTTCTCTCTCTGAACTAGCTCTCTCTCTCTTCCTCCACACCGCCATCTCATTTGCCATATATGGGATCTCACAGACTTCCAAATTACAACTAATGAGACGACACCAAATTGAGTTATTCATTGTCTGGTACAGTGAATTGTACATAAAGATTGAAACTTCATAGAGAAATTTCCGTACCCATGTTTTGAAATTCCTGTGCTGAGCATGTTTCAGGTAATTATTTATATGGTACTTGCTGCTTTGTTTTCTTTTTGGGTATCTTTTAATCGTAAAAGGTTTCTAAATTTTACTATTTCATGTGAATTTTTATTTTGGTGCTCAATTGAGATGATTGCTCGGGATTCTGGGTTATGCATATGCTTGCTGTTGAATTATGGGATCTGCTATAGTTTTAATGAGTTGGTTTAAGTGGTGTTTCGGGCTGAAGATGTTAAATTTGGGAAACTTTTCTGTTGATTGATGCGGCATATTTATGTCTAAGATGATTGGCTTTTAGTGTTCTCTCTCTCTCTCTACACACACACACACACACACACATATATATATATCCTCCGTTGAAGAAGCTCAATATTCCAAATTTGTCACTTGTTGCCTCTCATTATAATACTATCTAAAACGCGCCTACAACTGATCAGAATGTGCAATTATGCCTATAAATTCTTCTTTATCTGGTTCATTTTCAGTTTTTGTGACAGTAATTTGGT
Source organism: Laguncularia racemosa (assembly GCA_037954665.1). Lineage (NCBI taxonomy): Eukaryota > Viridiplantae > Streptophyta > Magnoliopsida > Myrtales > Combretaceae > Laguncularia > Laguncularia racemosa. The sequence continues at coordinate 540,125 of JBBMOL010000063.1, read as the reverse complement.
TCTCGTTGATTCCATTTTGGGAAAATGGCTCTGTGATATATATATAGAACAATTAAGACCCACAGACCTTATTTGGTGTCTTAGGAGCTGCTATTATATTTTTCATTTTTATTGGTGGATGAGTACACCCATATGTGTGCCTATAGATAAGAGTTTGAAGTTATTAAATCCTGTTGTCTTCTATATAGGAAGGTTGGTTATATAAAAAGCATTCACTAAGCCATAACTCCCATCTAAACTTATACCAGTGGTCTATGACCCTCGATGTGTATATATGTGATAATATTTTATCCATTTTCCCACTTCCATAATACATATACATACATACATACAATATTATCACGATGGTTTGCACAAGATTAAGAAAGTGGGGAGATGGAGCTAGCTTAAGTTTTGTTAGCATTTTATAATATTATCCCTCAATCAAAACCTTGTTAGTATGAAGATAGGATAAATATTTGTTGTTTCGGATATCTTGTTTTAAATGTGTCCCTATCAATCATGTTCAATCATTTGGACAAAAAATTAATACATAATGATGAAAGTTTATTTCACTATCACATGTCTGTATGTGATTAGTTAGAATATATTTAAGATAGAGAATTTGGGACAGCAAATTTTTATTTATGACGATAAGAACTATATTAGTAGAAAATATTAAAAAAAAATCAAGATACCAAAACAGTGGTATTCTCTTAAAAAATATGGATAGATAAAAACATATGGAGCTGAATAACTAGTTTTGGCTTGATAATATGGAGTTGATATAGATATAGATTTAAAAACAACCTCTTTATTGCTACATAAGTTTTAGATATAAGATGATTAGAATAAGGCTATTATTATAAATTTGCTTTTACGAACTTTTTTGCATCCTACTAGCTCATACCCCCACTAGGATAGTCATTTGCAAAGAGACATCAAATTTAGATAATAACTGTCGTAATTCTTTTTTTCATTTTTTTCTTTAATTTTTAAGTGATTTTATTAATTGGATGACTCTTGATACAATTATCTTTCTGAGCATTACCATGGGTGCATAGTCTCTTAGTGTTTTCCCGAAATGGAGGATATGGTTCAAAAAACTACTCAAATGGAGCTTCCTTGATGTATGTTTTATCAATTTTTTTAAAGCTGGTTTCAGGTTCTGGAAACATCTTGAAGGTGGCCTTGGGCCCATATCTTGGAAATTCCTTCTCAAATATCTCTCTAAAACCATATTTTGTAAAACTGTGAAACATAGATTCAAAAGCCCCCTGTTGTATAGTTTTTCCATTCGATTGCCAAAGAGGATTATTAGTCTGAAATAATTAATTACATTAAAGTTGTTTGACAGTATTAATCTAGGAATAGCTTTCTGCAAGAAGAGTAAGGTAGATATTTGAGCGGATAGCAGAGAGGATGGGTTAAGACAAATTGTCAAATTTGACATGCATATATTTTTCTTTAATATTCTAGTGTATGAGTAATGTTAGAATTATGAAAATGTGGTGGTTCCACAAAAATTGAGAACGCTATCCTATCTTCATCTCAAACTTTTGGGTTTCATGTTTTAAATGGTGAATATGAATAAAGGAAATCAAAGAATCCCTTAAAAGTAGAAGCACCATTCACTTTGCTAATAGTGGAGTTTGGACTAAATGCTTGTCCAATTTAGTTCTTCAGTTTAAGAACCATCAAAATTTGGTATTGACTTTAATACTTGTTGATGTGGATCACTGCACCATCTCTGTTAAGTTAGTGAGTATTAAATCATGAGATATCAGAAATCTAATGTCATAATTTAAAATGGACTATAACAGGCAGAGCTGTATTTTAGACGCTAAAGTATGAAATTGTGTAGCCTCAGATGTCTTTTTTGTTGTCCCATGTCTTAACAATTTCATTTTGATTATGTTTTGCGAGTAATTGCAGAATTATCTTGTTGTTGACAAGTCATAGAAAATGAGGACAAGGAGCAAGTATAGGAAGCCAACAACAACTATTTGCAATGTAGGCAGCAAGTGTTCAACTCCTGTCATTATATGGAGCTTACTTGGGTTCCTTCTCATGCTCCATCTGTACTCTATTGCTCACCACAATGATGGAGGACAACAGACCCACTGGTATGTAAAACATCGAAGCTTGTTTAATGAACTCCAAGAAGTTGAGGAGGAGAGCATTCAAATCCCTCCACCTAGGGGAAGGAGATCCCCAAGAGCTGCAAAGCGGAGGCCTAAGCGGACAACCACCCTCATTGATGAATTTCTCAATGAGAATTCACAGCTTCGGCACGTATTCTTTCCAGATGAGAAAACTGCCATAGATCCCATGAAGGATGCTGGGAATGATAGCTTTTACTATTATCCAGGGAGAATTTGGTTGGATACTGAGGGCAATCCTATCCAAGCTCACGGAGGAGGTATTATGTATGATGAAGGGTCAAGGACATATTATTGGTATGGAGAATACAAAGATGGGCCGACTTACTATGCCCATAAAAGTGGAGCTGCAAGAGTAAGTATTTTAAATAGAACTCATATCCAATTATCAAATGCAAGTTATCTTTATATGCTTTTCCTTTGGCTTCAAGGAGTTGCTTGATATATGACTATTTCACTTGTGTTTTCTTTTCTAGGTATTTTATTTAACTAGTATATATTTGACTATTGTGGATGAATTTATGATTTCACATTGAGAAGATCATATTGTTTACTCATGAAGAATTTCAGAAAAAGGGCTGGTTGACAGGTGCAAGTTCTAATTTTGTATCGGATAATGATTAGATTTTTGTGGCTGCATTGTGCAGATCATAAGAGATTTTGCCTAGGTATAGCATGTCTTGGAAACATCTTGGTCCAAGTTTTGATAAAATTTGCAGCTGCAGTTTCTGAGAGATGCTTGCATAAAGAACTACAGAGGATTACTTCCTTGATTAACTCTTAGTTGCTAGAGTTCTGATTTAATGGCAAGAATTTACTTCCATGGGCTTCTTGATAGCAATATCATAAGGGCCTGTCAAGCCTGACTGGTATGTAGTCTGTTAAATGTATGGTTTATACTTTGGAGGTTGATGTGTAACAGGATGTCAAGGTGTTTGTAAATTGGAATGTAAGTGGAAGATTGATGGAGTTAGAAGAAATTTTTTTTTTTTCCCTTTCTTCTCAAAACTGGAGAAGGATAGTTTCTGACATCCTTAATCTTCCAATGCTTTTGTTCTTGTAGGGAGATGGGTTTTGACAAACTGATTGCAGATGGTGATATGAACCCACAAACCCAATTTATGGAAAATATGTTTTCAATTAATTAAACAAACAACATGATTGAAATAGTTGGAGGAAGATGTTACTATTACCGACTTCGTGATATCTACAATGGAATAATTGAGTTCATGTTAGTGAGAGTGATTTGTGTATGTGGGTATACATGTATAAGGTACTTGCAAGTGTACAAGTTATGGCATGTTTATGGCAGTATGTATGGTTTAGTGTATGGGTTTATGTATAAGCAAGCAAGGGTTTTGGTGGTGGGTGGCAGGGGAAGATGATGTATTGGGGTATATGGGTATGCATGGCTATGGAAGAATTAAGACGTGCGTACTATAATAGTGGTGAGTGAGTGTGTAAATGGGTATTAGTGATATGAGCCAGAAAATTACAATAACAAAAACTGATTTTTTTTTTTTAAATTCATTTTTGTAAAAGAAATAGTACAAACCTTGACATACCTTCAATGAAGAAGGTCCATGAGCAACATAGGCACTCTCTCCCTTTTTAACATGATTTTTTTTTTTTTTGTTGGTTGCTCTTCTCTCTCCTACTTCTCATATTTGTATAGTTGTTTCCTTAAAAATATTGTATTTATTACCTTAATAACATCTCTTAAGATATCATTCACAAATAACCTTTAGGTAGGTCATATCAATTGATATGAACCAGAAAATGCTTTTTCACTTTCTCAAGAAAGAACCAGAAAAATGTTTTTTTTTTTTTTACATACCCTCTACCGAGTGATACTTTAAGCATTTATAGGAAGCTCATTTGCTAACTTACACCAATAGGCAAAAGCCACATTAGCACCTTGTTACAATTACGCAAAGCTCAGTCTCACATGGTCCAACTATGTGTGTTTATACACGCAGAACCAAAAAGAATTAATGGTCTTATTATTGTTTGTGTCGGTCAAAGTGTAGGAAGTCTTATTGTTGTTGTGTTGGACAATGTGTATGAATGGGTTTTATTTGTGGTGTGTGTTGGTCAAAGTATATGTGGTGTCTTTTGTTTATTAGAATGTTTGCCTAATGTATTGCTGTAATTGCTGTTGGTTGTGGGTGATGTGTCCGTGTGTGCTGTTGTAGAAATATCGTAGTTAAGGGTCATGTGCAGGTCTACGTTCAAGGGATGGGTTATTGTGGGATGTGTGACTAGTTGTGTCATGTTAGTAGAGTTGTGTAGTCAGGGATATGTGCATGTAATTGCTAGTAACTGCTATGTATGTTGGAATACAAAGAACCCAGCAAGAGAACGATGGGGTGCACTTGATTTCACTCAAAACAATACCCTTTTTGAGATCATTGGGTTCTTTCTCAACATGCCGAAGTTCTTATATTTGCCAATATAGGAAAATGTGGCAGGAAATCATTTAAAATTGTGAGCGAACCAGATATTGTGGTAAATTGCTCTAATACTAGATTTTATAGATGATCCTGTAACACTCCTCCACTTTTCATCAACAATAATCACAAAACAACCAAAATATACTAAAAACTCACTAGACCACCCACACAAAACACCACAACAACACAACCCTTCACACAACACACACACCCCAACACAACACCCAGCACAACCCTTCACACAACACACACACGAACACCAATGCATCAACACCAACACAGCATTATTACTGAGGTGGAGGATCCAAAGATCTATCCTTACTCTCTCTTATAAACATGCAAAATAGGAGATTGAACATGCAGTGTCATATCAATTAGGGTTAAGGTTATGTAAATGGGTATTTAGGGTTTTGAGGGGTAAAAATGGGGAAGATGATAAAATGGGTGTGTGTGTGTGTATAAGGGCTGATGGTGAAGATGGGTACATGAGCGAAATGCTTATCAACAATGGGACATGAGCAACATGCTCATTAAGAGACCTCTTCTTTATCTTACCCTCTCTTTTCTCTCCTTCTATTCCTATATATCCCTCTTTAAGATATGTTAAGAGTACTAATAAGCTTTTTAATTAACAAGACCTAGTGTGTAATGCTCCATCTCTCAAGGCTTATGCTCTACTTGTATTTGGATAACCTAGTGCCTAGGAGATGGGTTGTTATGCCATCTTCTAATTGAAGATAAGGCTAAGTAAAACTGAACAAATGTTTATACTCATGGAAGTTTCATATTTATTATTTCATAACGTAATTGCTTGTTTGCATACATTTAGTATTTTATGATCATTTGGTGCACAGCTCCAACTCAAAACATGTATACTAATATTTACATGTATTGTAACATGGTGATTTCTCAATGCTGTGCCCAGAAAGGTCCTCTGCTTTCCAAAAGTATGCTTCTAACGTTCTTGCCTATACCCTGGAAACCATAGTCTCCTAACCTTGTGGCTCATCTTAGCCTGGGTACTTGAAGTTAGAAAAATTAACCCCGTAGCTCATGTTCAAACTGAGTGATTCCCAAAAGAAAAGTAAGCATAACATGAAAATCACCATATATCAATAACAACATATTTATAAGTTCATTGAGTGAGATGTGCCAAGCAAGATAAAGATTATGTAACATCATCTTTAACCTCTTACCAGAATTGTGAGGAACAAATTCTATCAATAGTGAATTGAATCAACACCATTGTTTTGCTTGCCCATACAGCCATTGGCTGTTTCGATGCTGTTCTTACCAGAATTTAGGCTAGCATTTATTATCTGTGCTTTTCACCTATCACAAACCGAAACAGATAACCTCTAGGGTTGTCACAAACTTAACTGGGCTGACTATGCAAGTTGTGCTGCTAACTGGATGGGGTAACCTCTTGGGTTTTCACAAACTTAACTGGGCCAGTGTAAGGACCTTGTTGCAAACTGAATTGGGTGGTGATAGAGATTGTTTGATGAGAAGTTTTTGGTTAGCACTTTTTCTGTTGCTAGCCACTACTCAGATAATCAATTTTTCTTAATATTTAAATACATAGCATCTGAACTGTCAATTATGGGCAAATATTACATGATCAACATAAATCTCCTTGCAAGCAGTCTCTAAAGAGTATGCATATGAGCATTTAGCATTTCAAGTATAGGAAACTAACTGGATCAACAATGGTTGTAACATCCATTACATAACAAATCAAGCTAAACCTTTCGCGATAAGTGAAAGCCATGTTTGGACTACTACACAACACAAAATAACAAGCAGGGCCACTCACCTGGCTTTTGCAACCCTTTCAATCTTAGCGTATATACATGATACATTAAATCAGTATAAGGTAGCCATCAATATACTAGTTTATTCTTATGCTATTGTAATCGTATGATCGGGTTGTATAATATTTAATACCTGATCCAATATCACAAGATAATTTTGAATTATAGCTTAATGAATATTATTCATAGTCATTTTAAAAGTATTATTCATATTTATCAAAAAAATATTATTCATATTCTACATATCATTTTAAAAGTATTAGCTTATTTGACCTTTAACGAATTAACCTCTGATTAATTGTTAATCTTGACATATAGTTGAATAACAATTATCTAGGTAATAAATAGCTCAATTAATTTTACAAAAATCACTATAGACTCATAAAATTATATGATTTGAAGATTGCCAAATGAAAATGAATTTGCATATTTCCTATATTGACCAAATTACCCCTTAGCCTTGAAAATTTGAATAAATAGAGATTAATTAATAAAATGGTAAACTTGGCATCAAAATGCCTTAATATCATAGGAAACCATAGGTAAAATTTTTGGGATTTAAGGAGGATTAAAACTATTATTTTCAAATTTATTCTAAAAACAAACATTTTTGATAATGTACGAACCAGATTTGTAAAACTTATTAAAAATATAAAACATGCAAAGTTAGTTCTAAGATGATTACAATAATTAAAGGAAAATATGGACTTACAGTTAAAAGAGCAAAGTGAAACAACAAGAAAATCAGCTGGGGAAATTCCAACATCTTCCTGACCACCAATGCCCTAAACCACCACAAGGTTGTTGACCACCTCAAAGAGGGTGGGTTGGACCCAAAAATTACCTCAATGTAATTTTTAGGGGCCAACAACCATATGCGAAAAAATGGGAAGTAGCTGGGCATTAGTTATAGGTTTCCAGCTATCTTTGAAAAATTAATTAAAATTTCTACAATGGCAGCAAATATATGGAAAAAAATTATGTGGCTTCCTTACATGATGACACGTGTTTGGTCAAATTTTCACCATTTTGGACAAGTGTATGAGTTTTAGTGAATTTTTGAGCATATTGTGGAATATTCTTTTAATATTATGATTATTCCAGTTTATTATTTAATTGTTATTTTTATTGTTTTAGCTTCTTGGGAAGTTTTATAACGTGTCCATGTATCTAATTGATTTGGCAATTATTTGACAATTTGGGGTTATTTAATGGGATATTTTATCATATGAGGGCATGTTTTGCTATACCATATATATTTAATAATATTATGTCTAGAAACTACATTTTGATTGATAAAAAACACTCATGATGATGTTTCCAATATTTTATATTATTTCTTATTTTATTATTAATGGAATTTTACCTCTTTTTGGATCTTTTAGTAATTTCCTATTAATATGGAGGGCAAAATGGTCATTTCCCCTCTTTGAACCTATTTCTTATTTTATTCTAGATCAATACCTTATTTAATTAGTAATACCATTACCATTGTTTTTCTAAAATTACTCTCATATACATATTTCCAATAATGAAGATATTCAAGATTATAACTCAAATCCTATTTTGGCTTGTTGGTTACCTAAATCCTACTTGATCTATGAAAGTCCTAAGTTAGTAGCTTAGGGGTGCAGGGTATTACATAATGGCCCACTACACTGAGAGGCTTCATAAAACACATAATAAAAAGGATTCTAATGACATGTAGAAATTTAGATAGGGAACTATTAACACTCCAACAGCATCCCTTCTCAGAATAACACCTAATATCATGCACTAGCGTTGTATCAAATGGTCTCTTGATATGTAAAGTATTTGTATGGATAATTAGGACATGAAGTATTTCTCTGATGTTGCTGTGGAAGTCTTCTGTAGTAATATTAGGAAGTTGCACCATGATCAAAGTTTGTAAAGTGGCCACGTTTTCCTTGTATTAGACCTTTTGGCTTTAGGCTTCTTATTTTCCGTGTTTGAATCCCTTCAATTGTAATATTGATGAAGGCTATCGCCAGAATCACAATTTGGTTCTCCTGTTATTTCCTATATGAAGGGCAAAAGGTGGTGCATGATTGTTTGAGATGTATTATTGTGTTTTCTTATTATGTCCTGTTTTTATTATTATATTTATATCAAATAAATGGGAATTTCCATGAATAAGTTGAGTTCAAAGAAAATAGATTCATGAATAGAAAAATTTATGAACAATTTATTTCATGCATAGGTAGATTCAATGTATCTTAGGTGGACTGTCATTTATAAATCCTATATAAATAGGTCTCACCTCCTCACTTGAAAAAAATGCAAGAGTTATTATCAGAAATACAGTTCGAAAGGGATTGGTAAGTTCTCTCTTAACTAGCCTTTTGGACATCATAGTTCTCTCCAACAAGCACTCAAAACACCAAATCATTATTGATAGAAACTAACAAAAAAAGCAATATAATGCAGCAAATAACAACACAGAGATTAGCCGAGAAGAGAGAGATACATTTTGTTTCAAGTGCTAGGGTTGTTACAATGCAAAGAGCCCAGAAAACAAGAACATGTAATAGCAAGAAGCATGTATGTGTGAATGTATAACACATGGGTAAGTGTGTCTGAGGGAGAATGGTCTGTATGTATCAGGTATGGCTATGATGTGTATGTGTTTGGGTATAAGTGTGTATGTACAGGAATAATAAGGGTATGTGCCGTATGATTATGGAGTGTGTATGGGTATAAGTGTCTATGTACAGGAAGTATAGGGGTATATATGGATGTGGGTACGGTATATGTGTGGGTATGAGTGAGTATATACCGTGTATAGAGAACTATGTGCATATGCAGTATAAGGAAAGGTGTGGGTGTTAGGGTTTGGGGAATGTGTATGATTATCGATGGAATAATGATGACATGAACAAACTGCTCATATGGGCTCACTGACTCTCTCTCTTTATTTTAATTCTCAGCTGATGTCTCCTTCTACTATACTATTAATATTTATAATATCTAGCTAAAGCTAGTTACATTCACTGCTAAAGTCCTGGGCCTTTAATAGTCTTTCTGGTCCATTCCTTAAACTACAGCAGCAATTAACCACTGCACCATCCCTCAAACATGCCAACCAACTCCACTTGCTGACCATCATTTCGATCCACAACACTGTCATCCTGGCTCTTAAGTTTCCTTTTATATATATTCACTATTGGGGCTCTGACATGATTCCTATCAATTATGCTTCCAACCGTAGAGGAAGGAATTTAAACAAATTAAAACAATTTGCAAACACCGATTTCACAATAAATCACCCATTGACTTAAACTATAACGTGTGCACATAATAATAGCGATAAAGCATTCAATTGAGTCATAGTCATTAGGGATTGATTTCAGAAGTCAAATAGTTCAATTTCATTTGTTCCTTTTGGTTAAATCATTTGTATAATCAACTAATCTAAAAGTCTAAACTTGTTAGTTTACAAAGCTGGGCTTTGCTTAATATAATGTGGTTCTCCAAGATTCTCCTTGACTCATGTTACTTTCGTGTGTTAAACTTAGTTTATCCCATATATTACCACCTTTACTCAGTGGATTCATGATGGCATTCTTGTGATGCAAGAGACCAAAACATAATGTATTTGGCCTTTTAATTTGAAACCACCATCTTTTTATCTTTAGTGTAGTTCTCAAGAGCAGGCTTCTTTTTATCAAAGTTCTTATTCATGGGAAAGTAGTGTCCCTTAGTTATCAAATTTTTACTTCTTATTTCATAGCCTGGATAAATTTCTCCGTTGGGCATGTCCAGCAAATAGAGTTAGTACCATGAAGAAGTGGACAAGGAGCTATAGAATGTGCTTTGGGCAAGTGAATTCCATTGGTTGCCATTAGGGATGATCAAGTAGCTGTGGGTATATAGGTAGGATAAGAGGTTTTACACTGTGGGTTACCATATGATAAAGGTCCCTAAAATTTGGATCTAAAACTCATACTGTAATTCGCTAGAACCAACTTGCAAATTGTACTCTGCAGAATTTACATGTTCTAAGATACCTCATGGAGCTTGGGATTGTAACAACGCCTAGATGCCATAAACCCTTGCTGAGGGTTTATGAGAGACGTAGATAGCTGTGTTGTCGTGTAGAGTGTGGTGTGTTGTGTTGTGTGTGTTATCTGTTGTTGTTTTGCTGTTCTGTGGTATATGTGTTATCTGTGGGTGTGTTGTTGGTGCTTAGTCTGTCACTGTGGTGTGTGTGTTATATGTGGCTGTGTTGTTGGTGTTCAGTATGTATTTAGGGTCATTGTGGGGTGGGTGGGTGGGTATTTTAGTAATTGTAGGGTGAAGTATAAATAAGAGGGAATGGGAATGGAAGTTAGTTATGGAGAGAGAAAAAAAAGAATAACAGAAAGTGCTGGAGAGATGAAGGTCGGGTTTGCTCTCATTCTAGTGAGCAAGGCCTAGGCAAGGAGTGCCAATTCTTTGGCGATTTGCTTCTCTGCTGTGTACGGAACTTACAGGTATTCTTTCATTTACTCAAGTACTAATCCTAGTCATTTCATGGATATTTATTTTTTAATTGAAAAATAATGCTAACGTATTACTACTTGAATATTATCATCGATAATGCAGAAAATCATGATATTCAAAATTTAACTCTAATATGTTTATAGATCTGTTACAGGAAGTATCAATAAGATAGACAAATCAGTTGCAAAGTACAAGAAACATAAACCAGAGTCTCGAGTTGAGTTGCAGAAGTGAGAATAATTTGAATTTTTAGGCCTTATGTACTTGATTCTCTGATGAAGTGGTCCCAAAAACATGATTCAAATAAAAGAAATTGGTCTAATTACCAAATGGCAAAAAGGCATTAGAATTGAAGATGTTATGTGGAGAACAAAAAGGGAAATGGTTTATACTGCAAATCCCTCGGGGATGATGGAACTTTGGAAATTCTGTAAATAAGAGAAACTGTGAAGAAAATTTGAGAGAAAAGTTGACTTGCTGGAGAGTATTTCAAATAACAGAGGGAGATCAGGGTAGGCATACCTAAGTTATCGTGGATGAGTTCAAGTTCTTTAGAGAATAGAGGAGGTAACTTGGAGACACAGGTAGAACCATAGGAGATTTAACTCAGACCTCAATCCTCTAAGCTCCCTATGGATGATTTGACAATGTTCATAATCTACTTAAATAGATTTCTAAGGCTCTTGGATCTTCCCCTGGATCGTAGGGTGAGAGGGGTCCTCAAGCACCCTGTCTTCATTGGGTGTGGCTAGTATTCAGTGGACATGCAGAAGACACAAGAGTCTGCATACATATCTCGATCATCTGCAACTGTTGAGCAGTAGCCTAGGGGTAGACTTTATTTCAGGACTTGATAATACATGTTTAATTAGGGGTGGACAGACTTGGTTTGGTTTGGTTTGGTTTGATGATTGTTGAGACTGAACCTCACTTGTAGGTTTGGAAAAAATCCAATAAAAAACTAAACCAACTTGAACTTTTCAAAACCCAACTGGGTCTGGTTTGGTTTTGTATGTTTTGATTTAAACCAACTAGCAGGCAACGCCACAATTGTACATTGTTGTTATTCAAATTATCTTATTCGAGTAGTTGGTTTTATATTAAATTATATCAATACATAAGTTAGATGAATATCATATATGTAGTGTTAATTATATGTGTTGGCATGCAATAATCAATTTGACATTTTGTATGGTATACAATTATGTATGGTATATGAGTGTACTTGTATATATTCTTGTTTTAGATTATTAGGTCTACCTGTTGTATTCCCTTATTTATTTATTTATTTTTAATTTTGCAATTATATATTAAATTTATATTACTATACATAAATACCATTTTATGTCACCTATATGCATGGTTAAATGTCATATGTTTATGATTATATTTATTTTATATGAATACAAGCATATTGATTTAGATATTATGTAGCATATGCTATATTATTATGTATGTATGTAAAATATTTGTATGTACATTGTAACTACATAAACTAATGTACGTACTTCAGTCTGGAGATATCCCTAAACAAAACCAAAACCAAGTATTTAAGCCCAACCAATACTAATCAAATTAGCAAAGTCAAATTTGGTCTTGATTGGTTTCGGTTTGATTTGGCTTTTTCCGTTTTCATTGAGTACCCACCCCTGCTTAATGTGAACTCAATCTTAAAAGTTTCCTCCACCATATTTTAGATGAAGTCATAAGGTGGGAGAAGGGTTGGGTCTCTGATTTTCATGTCGGATTTGATTTGAATGCTCAGGTTTTTGAGCTATACCTTTTGGTGCAATTTTAAGCACTCAATCAACAAATCTTCTCATGGATTAATTTTGTAGAATAGGCTCATGTTGGTTGAAGTAATTTGAGATGATTGTTCCCTAAATACTGCAACTTCTTCTATTCCGATTATCTCATATGCATTCTGTTGTTAGTTTTGTTGGACTTTTTTCTGTAATCTATATGACATGTCCAATATAAATGATAGTGATGATGTCCAATGAGAAGAAAAGCTAATTAAGGAAAAAACAAGAAATGAAAAGAAAAGCTTGACAGGAATGGATATCTTGTGTTTGCCTTTGCATTCTTGCAGAAATTTCTTTTAGATAAATGATTATATGATGTCTTTATATCCTTGCTTATGATGGAAATTTTTTGAAAAATTCAGGTCAAATAGGCAGAATGAAATAAAGAATTTTCATGATTCTGGTGAGCTGGATGGTCTCTAAAATTGTTTTTATGTTAGGTAAATGGTTGAAAGGAGATACACTAGCGAGTAAGAGGCTATAATGTAATTATCATCCCTAAAATAATTTTCTTTTTTCGTAGAGTGGATGCTGTATTATATACTAGGTATATGTACATTCTGTACGGTTGCAAATTTATGGCTTAGAGCAGAAAGACAGGGAGCAGTACTCCTCTGTAGTTTTAGGTGTTCAATTGCTGAGTTGGCAATGCTATGCAGCCTATACATTTAGCCTGGAACAATTAGTGAAGTAGAGGCTGTGGCACTAAAAAACAATTGAATTGGTCTGTCGAACTGCTAGTCCTTATCATCAAAGATAGTGTTCACCCTGTATTATTGTTGCTTATCCATTTTGGGTGGAGCTGTTATTTCCCACCTTTCGTTTTGCCTTCAATTTTGCTTGGTAGTGGTTGTTCATGTCAGCTATATGATTGACTAGTTTTCATGTGATTGGCTGCTTATTTTCAACCCCTTCATGAACCTGACAAATCTGTTGATTCCAGGTTGATATTATAGGAGTTGGTTGTTATTCTTCGAAGGACTTGTGGAGATGGAAAAATGAAGGAATTGTTCTGGCGGCTGAAGAAGCAAATGAAACCCATGATCTCCATAAGTCAAATGTTCTTGAGAGGCCAAAAGTAATCTACAATGAGAAGACTGGAAAGTACATAATGTGGATGCATATTGATGATGTCAACTATACAAAAGCTGCTGTTGGCATTGCCATTAGCGATTATCCCACTGGTCCATTTGATTATTTGTATAGTAAAAAACCCCATGGATTTGAAAGCCGGGACATGACAGTATTCAAAGATGATGACGGTGTAGCATATCTGGTATATTCCTCTGAAGACAATAGTGAGCTCCACATTGGACCACTCTCTAAGGACTATCTTGATGTTACACAATCTATGAGAAGGATCCTTGTGGGACAACATCGGGAAGCTCCAGCTTTGTTCAAGCATCAGGGAACATATTACATGATAACATCTGGATGCACTGGATGGGCTCCAAATGAGGCACTTGCTCATGCTGCAGAGTCAATTATGGGCCCCTGGGAGACAATGGGAAATCCTTGCATTGGGGGGAACAAGATGTTCAGGTTCACTACATTTTTTTCTCAAGGTACTTTTGTCATTCCTGTGCCAGGGTTTCCTGGATCATTTATTTTTATGGCAGATCGATGGAATCCTGCTGACTTGAGGGACTCGAGATATGTATGGTTGCCTTTGATAGTAGGAGGACCGGCGGATCATCCGCTTGATTACAGTTTTGGTTTTCCTTTGTGGTCAAGAGTATCGATATATTGGCACAAAAAGTGGAGGCTGCCTGCTTGGTGGAGTAGTCTGAAGTAAAATATCTCCTTCCCCACATTTGGGTGGTGATGTGACATACGAAGGGGTTTTTTGGTTGTGTTTCACTGGCTTACTTGGATGCTCTTCTGCCGCAATCTGAGAGCAAATGTTTCCGTGATCTATTCGATGGCAACTGGACTTTGCATCTCGTGTATTGTCGTGAACTCAACCTTTTCCAAACCCAACCCCCAATCCCCCTCCCCTCCCACCACCACCATATTGGCTATGTGAATGCGCCTGAGTCTTTTATTAGAATGTACGAAAATTGAGATGCATTTTTGCCAGCAACGGATCCTGCTTCTGTTTATTTAGAATGTATTCATTTTAGATGCTGGCGTTATGCGGATCCTAATGCGCAGGGAGAGACCTGGTCGTTGGTGATGGTACGGCGACACATGGTTTGTGGCTCGAACTCTGCTTGATCCTTGCTCCAGTTTATGTACTGCTCTTTCGAGGGTTAGGTTAGATCTGTTGAAAGATGGTGAAGACATGGTTGTGAAGGCATTGTACTATTTCTTTGGGGGTTGTATTGTAACCACAAAGGACGGGACAACTACATAAAAACCACAGAAATTGCACAATTAGTCTATTAGACATAAGAAGGGCTTAAGCAAATACGGGTGCATTTAGTTTTACAAAAAACGAGAGTTTTCCAACGTTCTTTTACTTATTGAAACCTGATCTTCCGCGCTGTAGTAGATTTGGCATTTGTGATACAGATTTATAATGGCTTGATGTTATCATCGTATTCTCGAGATGTTGTGGTCGCTAATGATTTTTACTAACAGGTGATAGTGAGAGACAAGGTGACTGATTTTAGAATATAACAATAGAAAATAGAAAAAATTGATTTCTATTTTATAAAGAAGAAATTTCTTTCCTTGTTCATAGCGTCTTCCATAGTGGTTAGTTGCTACTACTGGACTTTGATCACCATCATTTGCCTTGAATAGAATACTTTGGGAATGTTCATATTGAATGTTTTTTGAGTGAAACAAACATATCCTAAAAGTAAAACCCGGCTGCATAGGGTATAGGCAAGGAAAGGTGCCATGTGTTAGGATCACATTATTTTATATCTTATTTTGTACAGTAGGGGGTTTCTTTGTAAATTCTCCTGAGTAGATTTTTTTCATATATTTCTTATTTGTCTAATTTTTGGGTGTTGCAATTTCAAGTGTCACGTTTGTAACTTTTGTAGCGGCGATACTTCATGATGTAATCTATTTACTATTTAAATGGAGTACGCAAGGCTTACAAATTATTAAGTTCATTTCTAACTTGAAATTGTTTATTAAGTTTTGGAAAATGGTAAATTTTTTATTTGCAATTTATTTGATAAGTCTTTTGGAGAAAACTTGTGCTAGAGATTGAGGTTATAAGATATGAAAAAAGTCCAAGGTATTGGGTTCAAAATAAAGACAATATGTCATATGGTCTATAGAAATCCGTAAAACAGTCTATGATTATAAATAGTCTAAAACGGTAAAGTAGTCTTTAAGAAAATCTAAGTAAGTTATAATCAACTACTATTTGTTGTTAGCTCTATCACTCTCGTAGGCCTAAAGTTCATCCTTGGACCTAGCTCATCAAGTCATAAGGTCAACTTGAAAGTCATTCTCATAAGTGAGCCATAAGGCTCTAGTATACAATAACATAAGCACACCTGAATATCATAATGAATTAAGTCTAATGTAGTTACAATAGATTTATTTATTAGATTTTCTTTTAAATCGCAAATGCATAGTATAAAAGTACTCATAACATTGAAAACAAGATAGGGGACCTAAGGTCCAATGTCACCATAATAACTGTTGAGCGTTGACAAGTGCAACTAGACTTTACACCAAGAAACAAAAAGTAGTAATGTCTAAAGTTTACTAACATTATCCAAACACCATTGATTGTAGTCAAATTATACAATATTCTTCACCGAGTCTTATAAATCCTAAACGACACTCAAGATATCTTCTCTCCATTTAGTGATTGTTATGCCAACATGGTTCTACCTATCAACTACCCATTGAGTTATACTTTATGGCTTAAGTGCCAAACTACCATTTTTTCTTGAAGTTGTTGTTGCGACCATAGTTTCAAACCAAGGGCGTTGCTCCCTAACTTGAGATAGTTATGTGCAAGTACCAAGCAGTTAGTTTAGTTGAGTTTAATTATCAGTCCGTTTAATTATTTCTATCCTAGCATGTAACATGTAGTCATTGTGTACCTAGATGGTCAAAGGTTTCCAAAGCACCAAATGAGTCCTTGACGAATGCGATTATTCATTTTTTATGCAATTAGAAAGAGAAACTATAAGTTAGTAAATATAATTGATTATTGATATAGGTTTAGATTCTTGGTTTACTATTTAACTAAGGTCCATACTAATTATAAACCCAAAAGGTAAGAGAGCCCAATTAGTTTTAGATTAAGTGTGGCTAATGAACTATTTAGGGTTTATTAAACTAATTAGTTCAAACCATTATAAGTACTATTTAGTTAACTAATTGTCCATCTTCTATTAGTCTCGGCTCAATTAGGTTTTAATTCCATCAATTATTCGAGGTTAAGCCTATTGAGCCTAAGCCCATAACAATCCTAAATCCTTTATTTAAATTCAAGTTATGTATTTTACTAAGGCTCATAAAGGTATTATGCCTTAAAAGGAAAGTGGATCCAATTATTTTGGAATTGAGCCCACTAGGCTTGATATTAATTGATTAAATTAATTGTTAGTCAATTAAGTTGGTTAATCATATTAATTAAGGTAATCTAATTAATCATTTAAGTTAATTTTTTAAACCAATAAGTTAATCTAATTAGGTCCCTTAGACTTTAGCCCATTCTCTTAAGCCCATTTAGGTTTATTATGCCTAGTTTATTTAGTCTAAGTCCATTTAATTATTCTAGGCCCACTAGCTTTTGTTAATCATCACTTAGGCTCATTATTATTTATTCTCCTATTATGCCCATTTTAGGCCCATTAAGGTTTCATTCATTAGGTTTTAGGCCTTATTACATCTAATGCCTATAAGAGTTTCTTATTTAGTTAAGATCCAATTAGGTTATGGACCTTAAAAAAGAAATGAGCTCAACTGATTTTTAGAATTGGGCCCATTAGGCTTAATTTATCTAATTAGATTTAATCATGATTAATTTAGCAAATTACCTATACCAATTAATTAATGTAGTTAATTGAACTGAATAAATTCAATTTGACAATTTTTATGAAAGGAGCAAAGTGAACTGGCCATGGGATGGATAGCAATTCACTTAGGTTGATTTGGTGGGCTTGCTTAGGATTTAATTAGCCTTAGCCCAAATTAATAAATTATTATTATTATTATTATTATTATTATTATTATTATTATTTCCCTATACTCTGTTTCCTAATATTTTATCCACAAGCACCCTTTTTGCATGCTTCTTTCACTTGTCAAGATCAAAAAACCATTTCTACCAACTTTGATTCAAGAATTTGGTTATGAAACCTGGCTTTACGTGATTTGAATTTGGAAAATTTGATGGTTGAAATGAGATTAAGGATTAAAATCTACATGGAAATTCCATTAGTCAAGATATTGCTCAAAACACTTCTTTAGTGAAACTATTTGAAAATTTTTGGATCAAAAGGGGGTTTTCGTGAAAAAGATGATGAATATTCATCATGAACATGATACAAGTTTAAGAAACTTTCTGGAAATTCAAATCACACAATACAATTATGAATTAAGTTCAAGATCATTCTCATTTTATGCCAAATCACTATTAGTCAAGAAGATCATCCAAATAACTATAACAAACATTGAACACACATATGACAATTAAAGAAAACATGCTGGAAAATTGCTAGAATTTACCAAACTCAACCATATTCAAGCATTTATGCATTAAGGTAGCAACTTTAAGGCCCTAAACTATCTTATTATATATTAAATTTAACATTTTTTAACTCTAAAATCAACTAATGATCATCAATTAATACTTCATTATATTGAATAACACAAATCAAGCATAAGAAACATGAAGGAAGTGGTGGAATTGACAAGGATTCAAACAATTCAACTTACAATATCCTCAATTCAACTTATACTTACTATACTATTGAACTAAAAGTGTTTAAATTATTTTGATGAGGCAAAATTGAGTAATTGAATAATTATTTTTGACAAAGCACTCAAATTGACTCTAAATCATTTTACATGTTAAAGATGCTTGTAGTGTGTGTTTTTAAATGTATTTGAATCACATATTGAAAACTTAATTTGAAAAAGTTTTTTTTTTTTGTGTGACATTCTTTGTGTTCAAGATGCTCCATTTGAATATGTAAGTGTAAACTCCACAAAATTTCAAAATAGGATTTAAATCATTGGAGGACATTTCTAATAATCGATAGGATATTTAACCCTATACCTAAGGACTAGGTTCAATAACCCTAAAACATTATACGAAAATCCTAAATTGATCCCCAAAATGTAAAATAATATCTCAAATGTTAACAAAAAAATTTAAACCCTAAAATGGGTATTCCAAACCCTATATTGACTCGTAAACTCTAAATTAACAATTCGAACCCTAATTTGAACAGTAAACCCTAAAATGATAAATTAAACTCCTAACTTAAACTTAAACACAAAATAATAATAATAATAAAAAAAAATAAAAAACCCTAAATCTTAGCATGATGAATTAAAACCATAACTTCATTAAAAACCCTAAATCGATAACTCGAAACCCAATTTAATTTTTGAACCACAAAATGAAAGACCAAAATCCCAATTTGAATTGTAAACCCTAACATGAAAATTTAAAGTCCAAATTCAATTTATAAAATGAAACTTAAATCCTAATTCAAATAAGAGATATTAAAGTCATAATTGAAACCTTAAACCAATTTAGAAACCCTAAATTAAAAAATTGAAATTCCAATCTGAGTAATAAAACCTAAAAAGGATTGCTAAGCCTAAAATGCACTAACATGCTTTGATAAGCAACAACTATTATCAATAGATATCAAGCACTATCAATTGACTCAAATTGGCAAATCTAACCCTAAAACAATCACCCTAATTGGTTCCAAAACTTAGGGCAAATATGTCATAAAAAATGTCAATTAGCTAATTCCGTTAACTTTAATCTAAATTAATCAGCTTAATTAATTAAGAGATGTGAATTGACCAATGGATAAAAGCATGCACCCATTAAATAAAACAACATAATAGCTGGTCACCCTTGATGTGTCCATGTCATTTTGATCCAATGGCGGAGATTTAACCTTGAAAAAGTTAATGTGAAATGTGATGAGTGACATAATGCAATAAGGAAATTACAAAAGTCGGTAAGTTGATTTTACCTAGGGTTTACCTTAAACCACTAGCTAAAATTTTTAACCAAATACAAGAAACTAATTCTTAGATAAAGGAATCACATAAAAAAAAAGTAAATTGTGGTGTCAAGATGTGATTGGTTGTGCCATAAGTGGTCATTGATCTAACCTTAAACCACTAAACAAAACCTTTAAGCATCTGATTAGAATTATTTAACAGATAATAATGGAGTAATAAGCAAGGTAGGCCCTAGACTAGGTGAGGTGTTACCATGCAAATAAAATTTTCCAAATTAGGTAATTGTCAAGCCCTTAGACATTTCCTCTAACTAAAAAGTCCAAGCTTTACCTAAGACTAACAATTATCCCATGGACTAAGACAACACATTAGGCAAGATAGCCTGTAGGGTAGGTTATATGTCAACATGCAATTGAGAGTTGCCAAATAAGGAAATTGATTTGACCTTACACTTACTTTTATCCACTAAACCACATATTCTCCAGCACAAGCAATTATCTAAAGTGTCTTGTGATTACATTAGGCAATTGATTGGAGCTTAAATAGACCATAAGCACTATTGGTTTTATAAACCTTGCAAAGATTAGAAGTACGATAAATATAGCTAAAACGTATAAAAAAATAATAAATAAATGAAATAATTCTGAAGATCAATACGGCACTTATCCTTAAAAATTAGTGTAAACCTCAATAATTTTCAAATTCAAAAGATAGGTCATGTGGAAGTATTAGAAAATACTTTTGAAAATCCATACGATGTTTGAGTTTAAACCTAAGATTGCTTTAGCATAGTTGATATGATTAATATAACCATAGCCTTAGATGAATTTTGATCATAGACCATTATATTAGGCATCCTACCTTAAGCAAAGTAGACCTAAAGCCCTAATTTGAAATTTTAAACCTTAAACCAATTAATAAACTCTAAGGTCATAGTAGGAAACATTGAAACTAATCTTAAGCCCTAAAGTTCTAAATTGAAACCTAATCGAATCTAAAACCCTAAAAGCGGAAAATTACCCTAAAAATAATATAAAATCAAATAATTAATCTTACTATTTAATAAAAAATAATGCAATTGGTGGAAATTAAATTCCCCAAAACCATCGCTACTAGGTGTAAAGTGTAGGAGGGTAAAAATGCCATTTCACACACCAAATTAACTTAAATAAAAAAAAAATTAAAGTAGCTGAAATTACCCTTAATTAGAAACTTGATCACTCTAAATTGATTGACTAATGGACAAAGAAATTATGGGCATAAGACACCACTTTAGATTGCTAGCCACATGTAATGGGGGAGAGCTTGACAACAAAATTAATCCAAGGGCTCTTAGGCACTTAACTACAATTAGGTGTGTAGGTTTAGGGCTTAGACTTGACTAAAATTCTAACAAAATAGAAAATTACCATAAAAAGCAAATGATTTAACTTAAGAAATTCTTCTAATCAACAAACAAACACACTATCCAACTTATCCTATTAACCATGTGTTTAAGCTACAACTTACGCAACCTAAATCTCTCTTACTTCCCTATCTTTTTTATTTCTCTCTCTCAAAAACACAATGAAACACTATCAAAAGGTCAAGGAAGGGCTACCCAAAACTGCACACCACATTTACCCATCATGCCACCAAATACAAGGTAAACACACCGCCAAAACAACATAATATTTTCCCCAACCATAGTAGTTTCCATGCCATTTACGAGGGTATTTAAGGAGCTAAAAATTACAAGAAAACCAAGGATCAACACTAAGCAAGAAGGAGAGTAAGGGAGTGAAGCTAGGGAGCACTAACTTGAAGGCCATCAAGTGCAAGATACTAACTTGCACATGTTTCCTTCTTTTTCTTATAATGTATCCATGTAAATTAGACTAGAATAGCTAGAAATCTTTTACTCTTGTAACTTTTAGTGATGTACTTTAGTTGTACTAAGTAAGAAATTTAAGAATGCAATGTAGTGTAACTTCTTAGTATCAAGTTAGAAGTGTAAGGTTTGAAGATAAGTGAAATGAATGAACTTAAGACCTTTTTTCCTTCATTTGGCAGAAACGTCAAAGAAGCTTAAGAGTCACTTTTCTTTGATGTATTAACTAGACTTCAACATTTAAGAGCCTTAAGTAGTGATTAATGGTATTGATCTATCTTAGTACTTTAGACCTATAGGTAAGTGCACTTATTGATTCTATAGTATTGTGGATATTGACATCGAGTGTTAATCCTATAGGGATTACAATTACTAGTAATTATCCCTTTTCTTATTATCTAATATGAAAAATTGAGTGGAGCGAGTAAAATCAAATAATGAGTAAACTAAAGAAAATAACAATCATTAAAAGTATAACCAGATATTAAATCCCTCTAGAACTATTAATGTAATTAATTATTTATTATTCAAGTTCATTATTATATTCTTGGGCTGTGAGAATTCTTAATTTCAACTAATAGCTCTCTCAAGTCTACTAATTCCTAATTTCAAGTTGATTAATTAGAATCTTTTCCTAATTACAGTCCCCGGATTTGCATCACGATCTATTGAGTTCTCTGAAATAAGAATTAATGATAACAAAAAGGTTATTAGTAAATATGTGTTAAGTGCGTAGAACAAAAGTACATATTTTTACAGACAATTAAGCAGGTAGTAGTTTAAAGATACTGAAACAAATAGTTTGATATAGACAATCTGCTAAACATTTAAGTAGACACTTAAATAGACAGTTTGATATAGACAATTTGTTAGATGTTTAAACAAATAGTTTGATACTTTGGTTTGAAGAATGAATGTTTATAAAGTTCTTATCTATATTCAATACAAGTTTGATTTACAAATTTGATTTATTTGTAACTCCAATTAGTGAAGTTCTCTCTCTCTCTCTCTTTTATGTAATGGATCGAATTAGCTTAAGATTTATTTTAGCTAATTATCATCCAAAGAAGAAGAATGAGATAAGTATAGGATTATTAGTTGGAGCTCATTCGCATAAAGAGGGATTTTTTGTTTTCAAACCGTAGCTTGTCTATACAAGGTTGTTAAAGAGGCAGATGAAGATAAACATTGATAATTTCAAATTCTGAGCATAATTAGTTACATGGTTAAGGAATTTGAATTTAAATTTCAGATAAGATTTTTTAAAATTCTACAAACGAGGGAAAGGCTAGAAAGATAGAGCAAGAGCTATTGGTGTTTGTAACATTTCTTAACTATTAAAATAGTTGAACAACCGGTGTAGAAGATCGGATCTCTAGTAGCATAGGTAGAAGAGAGGACATACTTAATAGAAAGAACCTCTATACCTCACAATCTTCTTTACTTTGATTGCACAATATTTTCTATTATTTTCTATTTGCTCATCATGGACACTCTTCATCAGAAAAAATAATTTGAAAAGTGACCATTTAATTAAACTTGGTAATTTTTTTTTTAACAAACAACTCATCTCCCCTCTTGTTTACCATTTCGAGACCTACATTTGGTATCAGAGCAGTAACTCTTTTGTATACAAGAGTTGGTCAATGATTGCATCTAATTGTGTACCATTCTTTGATGGTACTAACTTTCCTTATTGGAAATGTAAGATGGAAACTTATATTAAGGCAATTGATTTTGCTTTGTGGGGAATAATACGCTATGGAGATCAAGAAATCATTCTCATTGATAGTCCAATTCTACGAAGAAGAAAAGAAAAAGGTTGAAGTAAACAACACAGTAAAGAATCTATTTCTGATGAGAATCTCTTAGACTCTATTCGCAATGATTTCATCATGTGAATTTGCTAAGGAAATATAGGAAAAATTGTGCAAAACCTAAGGTGTTGCAATGATCAAAGACACCCAGAGAGGAGCACTCATGCAGGACTATGAATTGTTTAGATTTCAATTCGGTGAAACTATATTTGATGAATTTAATAGATTTACTTTAATTACTAAAGAACTTGATTTGCTTGGTAAAAAGTTTCATGATAGTGAGCTTGTAAGGAAAATCTTGTGAATCATGCCAAGTTCATGGGATTCAAAGACAAATGCAACTGAAGAAGCTCACAACTTAGACAAACTAACATTGAGTTAACTTCAAAAAAAGCTTCAAGCATATGAATCAAAATTGAAGCATATGAATCAAATTTGAAGCATATGAATGATCAAGAGAAAGTAAAAAAGTCTATAGCATTTAAGGCTACTGAAGAAGACAATGAGACAGATGAAGAATCAGATAGTAAGGAAGACAATGATGATCTAGCAGTGCTAGTTTGAAGATTTACAAAAGCATTCAAGAAAAATGGTAAGCCTTTTAAACAATTTAAACGTTTTTCTACTAATCAATCTAACTATGGTATAGGAAAGGTTTTCAAAGACAAAGAAAAAAGAAATAAATAGTTTGTTTCAAATGCAAGAAGCTAAGACACATCAAGTATGAATGTCCTGTGTTGATAAAAAAATGGAAAAATATAAGAAGAAACAAAAAGCTTTAATGGCAACATGGAGTGATCTTGATTTAATACCTGGAAATATTATCTATTTATTTATGTAATATATATATTATCACAAAGAGTTAGGGATAAGGATGGAATTTTAGAAAGTTTGAAGGGGTAATTTAGACATGTTACGATGGGGAGTATTTAATCCCAGATGACTTAACATTCCTCCTTTTCACTCTCTCACAGTAACATAACAGACAACATAAACACCTTTGACATGAACCTTAGAGACGAAAGGAAAAAGGAGTGATTGAATTCCAAAGACAAAAGGGTAAAGAATTCCATACAAATTTCAATTTAGGATTTATGGAAATTGTAGTTTATGAGTGTTGTTGTTCATACAGAACATAAAGGGTGTGAAGGGACGGTACAAGAATGGAGAATCAATGAGTCAAAGATATGGTAATGGAATTTTTGAAGTAAGTAATCTAATCCATGTAATTTATTTATAATTACATGTTTTAGAGATTTAATCGAGCTTAGGAATAGAGAGGATTGGGATTAGGAGAAATTGGAATGAAGGATTAGGAGTTTGTGGAAATTGCCGAGGGTAACACAGCTTACCAACACAGTCGTGTTTCGACCATGTTGAATTCAAAAGGTACACTGAGAGATATATGGCCTCTCAACACAGTTGTGTTTCGATTGTGTTGAGTTAAAGGTAACACAGCCTACCAACACAATTGTGTTTAGACCGTGTTGAGTATGAAAGTTTCACCAAGAGATACACGACCTCTTAACATGATCATGTTTCGACTGTGTTAAGTTAAGGGTAACACGACCTCCTAACACGGTCGTGTTTGGATTGTATTGAAACCACATTTTACACCAAAAGATACACGAACCCTAACACGGTCATGCTCCCGCTATGTTGAGCAACACAGTCCCCAACATGGCCGTGTTGAATAAAGTATAAAGTAATTACATATTTATTTAATTTCAAATTAAACTAATTTCCTTGCAACCTAGATAGCTAGTAAGGCCTTAGAGAAATTAAATGAATAGGATTAAGAAAATTAAGAATGATATTGATCTTAGATTGAATACTAAGAAGAGATTGTTGATGTGTATAGAGTTCCAATTAGATTAAGTCTAAGACTAGAAAGTGCTTAAGGCTAGGATTCAAGGTACATGTAACTTGCGTGTTATTGTGTGCTTGTTTAAGTTAGTTTATGCATTGAACTTGATTTAACTGGATAAATTGGCTTAAGTGTTTAAGTTGTATGCTGTATATGCTTAGCTCAGCCTAGGGGCTTGTAGAGGTAGATCCCGAAAGAGCACCTCAATGATCCTTATGTGATGTTGTCCTTAGTGGAGTCGTGCTTGGAAATGATCTGGGCTGAATGTTGGTTAAGAGGTTAAGTGGACATGGGTGTGGGGCTCGTAGTGGCAGTTCCCATCACTAGGTTTAAGTGTACATGGGTGTAGGGGTCGTAGCGGCAGTTCCCATCACTAGGTTTAAGTGTACATGGGTGTAGGGTTATAGCGGCAGTTTCCGTCATTAAGTTTATGGTTTAAGTGGACATGGGTGTAGGGCCTGTAGTGTCAGTTCCCATCACTAAGTTTAAGGTTTAAGTGTATATAGGCGTGGAGCTTGTAGTGGCAATTCCCATCACCAAGATTAAGGATTAAGGGATCATGGGTGTAGGGCCCATAGTGGTAGTTCCCATCACCAAATCATGCTCCAATATGTTAAGTGTGTTAAGGGGGTCATGAGTACCCTGTTGTTGCTTGTGGACATAAATTGTCATACGAAATGGTTGTTTATGTTTAAGTATTGCATAACGTGTGTGACAGTTGTTCATGTTGTTCATACATGTTTGTTTGTATTATACGTACTGGGCATTAGCTCACCCTTTGAGGAACTTATTTTTAGATGCAAGTGTTGAGGGAGATGAGAACCTAGAAGATGACTTGGGTTTGGGTGAACCACAAAGAGAGGAAGACGAAGATTACCATTATTATTATGGTAATTAAGATTTGGAGGATTATGTTATTTAGCTATGATAGGTAGTAATTTTTGTAGGGATGTTATTTTTGTGTTCAAAGGCTTTCGCTGTGTTAGATGTTTGATATGGTTTAAGTTATTATTTGATTTTTGAGGATATATGAAATACTTTTATATAGGAATTACTAGTTAAAGTGTATCAGAGTTGATTCAGAGCCTTAATGTGTTCTTGTGAGATAAGGACACATAGCGGGTAGTAGCGCGGCCTGGGTTTCGTAGCATTACAACTTAGGTGGTATCAGAGCTCTAGGTTTTATGATCTTTAGAGACTTAATTTTGAATCTATAGAGAATAGGTCATGATCCTTATGAGAGCATAGGTTGTTGATCCTGGAGAGCTTAGGTAAGGATCCTTAGAACTAAGAGATGATCAATAGACATAAGTTTTAAACAATAGAGTCTAAGATATGATCTTTAGAAGGATTAAGCACTGGATCTATAAGATAGTGAAACATGAAGTGAGTGGGTAAAATATGGGATATTTACTTAATTATGTAATTATTTTCTTGTATTATAACTTTACTTATATTCTTCTAATTGCTAAGCTTTATATATGAATAGACCCATGTGTAGTGGTATATGTGTATATACTTACATACTATGAAACTGACCATGACTGATACTAACATAAGTAGATCTGGTTGTCTCTTATTACACATAATTCCTCTAAGAAGAATTATTGGGTTAGGAATTGGAAGGGGTGCTTGGCATGATAACCCCAATGAGGAGGAAACTCAGAACCCACAACCACAAGGGGAAAGAGGTCAAATGGCTAAAGAGACAATGTGGCCACTATATATTGTGAATCGCCTGATGGGACTACTGGTACAACAACACTAAGCCTCTAATGTCCCACAACACAAGAATGTTAACAAACCCATCAGCTTTGATAGGTTCATAAGAGTGGCTAAGGAATTTAACCCCAAAGTGGATGACCCAATTAAGGTTGAGGATTAGGTACATGAAATTGAGAAGACCTTTGCTGCCTTCCAGATACCAAAAGATAGGAAGGTGAATTATGCTGCATTCATGTTGAAGGGAACTGTAGCAAAATGGTGGGCTTCGGTCCCTAAACTTGTAGGGGAGTGCATGAACTGAGCGGTATTTAAGGAGTTGTTTTATTAGAGATATTTCCCCAGCAGTTCCAGAGACAGATTGGAGAATGATTACTACAACTGCGAACAAGGGAACTGAACAGTTGAAGAGTATGAGGCAGAGCTGAATCGCCTCATTCAATTCCTTCTAAAAAATGTACGCAATGATGATAGGTCATGAGCTAGAAGGTTCCTAAGAGGATTGGAATTGGACTTACAACTTACAGTAGGGGCCTTTTAGCTAAATACATATGCTGAAATGGTAGACAAAGTGAAGTACCTTGAGTAGAATAAGAAAATTATAGAAGAACAGAGGAGCCGCAGAGTAACAATAACTCTAGGAAAAAGACCTGCCTTTAGTGGAATGAGGCAAGACAGGGGTAAAAGACATCACTTGTTGCAAAGCAGAACACCCAGAGTTGTAGCCCCTCCTTTCCAGATCAAACAAGTGCTTTTAGCACTCTTGGCAACAAGCACAAATGCTAAATGTCCCAAATGTTACGGGCCCCATGAATTAAGAGAGTGCAGATGGCCAGATGGGGAATGTTTCTCTTATAGGAAAACTGGGCACATTAGCAGACATTACACTGAAAGGTTAGTTCCCCTAATCTTTTGTCATGTATGTAACCAGAGGGGACACAAGGTAGTTAACTGTCCTTAGGGACAAATTAGAAACCAAGCAAGGTCAGTTCAACAGGCAGCTAAACCTCTAGTGAGAGGATAGGGAGGTAGACTATAGGTAGGAGGTCCTAGACAAAGAGTTCCTATCAGGGTGTTTGCCATTCATTAGCAGTGGCACCAGGATATCCTAGATGTGGACAACATTGCAGTTATGCTTTAGTACACTCCTGCAATGCATATGTGCTATTTGATACTAGTGCGTCTATGTCTTGTGTGTTTGAGAATTTTATTTGTGCATGTGCTTTGGATGTTGAAAATATGAATGACTGCTTGGCTGTTAGTACTCTTTTAGGAGTAGGAGGAAGAATAAGTAGGATATGCAGAGGAGTGAGAATAGAAATATATGGTAGGGTGATGCTAGTAGACCTCTTGGTATTAGAGATGATAAAGTTTGACATTATTTTGTGCGTCAACTGGCTATCAAAATATCATGCCACCATTGAATATCACAATATGGTGGTATAGTTTAATATTTCCGGGGATGGATATTTTGAATACAAGCTAGAAGTGCAGAGACTTACTAGATTGCCTACCTATGAGATGTGGGGAAAAAGTGTACTAGTAACCATATTTATTGACGCTGGTGAAGAAGTTAGGATGGAAGAAGTACCAATAGTGAGGGAATTTCTTAATGTGTTTCCAGAAGATCTTCTTGGTTTACCCCCAGCCAGGGAAATAGAATTCAACATCGACTTGATACAAGGTACAATACCCATATTAAAACCAGTCTATAGGATGGCACTAGTGGAGTTAGAAGAATTAAGGAAACAATTATAGGAGCTACAAGATAGCGGTTTTATAAGATCCAATGTCTCTCCTTAGGGTACACCAGTCATGTTTGTGAAGAAGAAAGATGGAAGCATGAGGCTTTGTATAGATTATAGGAAGTTAAACAAGGTCACAATAAAAAACAAGTATCCTATTCTCAAGGTAGATGACTTGTTTGACCAGTTGCAAGGAGCTCAGGTGATGAGAATCAATCTTGTGGTTCCAGCAGTGGGAAAACCAAAATTGGATGCATGAGCCCGGAAATCCACATATGGCCACATCTTATCTAATAATGTTTTATTTTGCACTTTAGTAGGTATATTTATCGATTTTTATAGGATGGCCAAATAACATGCACTCAGGATCAACTTGCGAGACATTCTTGGAGTCACATCCAATGGTCTACAAATTGTTCAATTGAAGTGAAGAACCGGCCACTTGGAAACCATTTGTATTTGTAATTGTTGCTTTTGGGAACTGGCCATTTTATTAGTACTTGTATTTTGTTGATTTTGGAATCGACCACTTAAGTGGCATCTTTGTAATTTTTGTGTTATTTTTACCCTAATTGGAGCAAATATAAATACTTGCTAACTAGGGTTTTTGATGAGCCTTTTGACATTTTGGAAATCAAACACTTTGTTGTCGTGAGGGTTGTCCTTTGCATGCAATATATCTCTTATCAATTTCTTAGTGAAATTGTGGCGGGACCAACTAGAGTAAATTGTGAGTAATATCAATCTTACTCTTGTTGTTTTTACAAATTGTGTTTAGTGAATAATATCTAAGTACAATTTGTTGGTAACTTGTCCATGTCCATGTGAATTAGGGTTCTTCATTTTTAGATTTGAATCATTTCAAATTGAGTTGAATTCTAGTTCATTTTCATTGTTTCCATTGATATTTATACGATTGGTTATTCTTTATATCAATTTATCTTCAATCTCGTAAATTGGGGTTCAATTGTGAAGTAAGTGATCACTCCATTTGTTGTTCATGCCACTTGATTGATGTGTTTGCTATCCAATTAGTGAGGCACATCATCAAGTGTTCTCCAAAGTAAACTTGAGATCAAGCTACTATCAATTAAGAATCAAAGAAGAGGACATTCAGAAAA
This sequence comes from Laguncularia racemosa, assembly GCA_037954665.1. Taxonomy (NCBI): domain Eukaryota; kingdom Viridiplantae; phylum Streptophyta; class Magnoliopsida; order Myrtales; family Combretaceae; genus Laguncularia; species Laguncularia racemosa. The sequence continues at coordinate 510,130 of JBBMOL010000063.1, read as the reverse complement.
TAGCATTCAGGACTAGATATGGGCACTATGAGTTTTTGGTGATGCCTTTTGGACTAATGAATGCACTGGCTGCATTCATGGATTTAATGAACAGAGTATTCAGGGATTTCCTGGATAAGTTTGTAATCATCTTTATAGGCGACATCCTGATATACTCTAAAAGCACTAAGGAGTATGAAGAATACTTAAAAGTAGTATTGGGCAGGCTACAAGATGAGAAGTTGTATGCCAAATTCAGTAAATGTGAATTATGGCTAGAACAAGTAGTTTTCTTGGGTCATGTGGTTAATAGGGATGGGATATTTGTAGACCTAGAAAAGGTGAGAGCGATAGTAGACTGGCATAGATCGAAAACAATTACAGAGGTAAGAAGCTTCTTGGGTTTAGCAGGCTACTATAGGAGATTTGTAGAACGGTTTTCCAAAATAGCAACTACTCTCACCAAATTGACAAAGAAGAATGTGAAATTTGAATGGGATGATAGATGTGAAGCCAACTTTCAGATGCTCAAAGAGAAACTAGTGTCAGTGCCAGTTTTGACTTTGCTTAAGAGTGGAGAAGAGTTTATAGTTTATATTGATGCCTTAGTTCAAGGGTTGGGGTATGTATTGATGTAAGGCAGTCAAGTAATAACATATGCATCTCGAAAATTGAAGTCGCATGAAAGGAACTAACCAACTCACGACTTGGAATTGGCAGTTGTAGTGATAGCTTTGAAACTATGGAGACATTATTTATATGGAGAAAGGCGCAAAATCTTCACTGATTATAGAAGCCTGAAGTACATATTTATGTAAAAAGAGTTGAACATGAGACAGAGGAGATGGTTAGAGTTAATCAAAGATTACAATTTGGAAATATAATACCATCCAGGAAAAGCCAATGTGGTGGTAGATGCCTTTAGCAAAAAGAAACATGGCAATGTAGCCACTCTCATCACTTCATAAAAAGAGTTATTAGAAGATATGCACAAATTAGAGCTAAAAGTCTTAACACAAGAAGTTGGAGCAAAAATAGCTACTTTAAGGATTCAACCAACCATAATGGACAGAATTAAATCGGGTTAGATGGAAGATAAGGATATTCAAGAGATCAAGAGCAAAATGGAACAAGACAAGGCACCGGAATTCAACTTAAATATAGAAGGGACCTTGAGGTACAAAATGAGACTATGTGTGTCGGGGGATGCAGAATTGAAGAGAGAGATAATGAAAGAGGTGCATCACTTTGACTACACAATACATCTTGGAAGTACCAAAATGTACAAGGACGTGAAGAGTTGTTATTGGTGGAGAAACATGGAGAGAGGAATAGCTAAATATGTAGCCAAATGCCTTACATGCCAGCATATCAGAATAGAACAACAGAGACTAGCTAGAGAATTACAGCCTCTTCTAGTACCGGAGTGGAAATGGAAGCATGTGACAATGGATTTTGTTACAGCCCTCTCGATTACTAAGGAGAAGCAGGATGCATTTTGGGTCATAGTGGACAGATTGACTAAGTCTGTTCATTTTATATCTATCAAAGTAGGATATAAATTGGAGAAACTGGCTTAGATATACATATAGGAGATAGTAAGACTACATGGAGTGCCAGTGACAATCACTTCTAATAGAGACATAAGGTTTGTGAGTAGATTCTAGAGCAGCCTACACAAGGCATTGGGCACCAAACTGCAATTCAGTACAACATTTCACCTACAGACAGATGTTCAATTTGAAAGGACTATACAAATACTGGAAGATTTGCTTAGGGCTTATGCACTAGACTTTGGAGGGAATTTGAGTGAGCATATACCTTTGGTGGAGTTAGCATATAATAATAGTCACTAGGCAACCATCCAGATGGCACCATATGAAGCTCTTTATGGAAGAAGGTGCAGATTCCCATTACACTAGGATGAAGTGGGAGAAAGACAGATGATGGGACCGAAGTTAGTATAAGAAACAGTCGACAAAGTGAAGCTAATTAAGTAGAGAATACAAACGACCTAATCTCGACAAAAGAGCTATGCAAATAAGAGAAGGTGTCCTTTGGAATTCCAAGTGGGAGATAAGGTATTATTGAAGATTTCTCCAACAAAGGGAGTGATTAGATTCGAGTTGAGGGGAAAGCTAAACCCAAGGTATATAAGCCTGTTTGAGATCTTGGAAAGAATAGGCACTGTGGCTTATAGATTAGATCTTCCATCGAATTTAGTCGGGGTACATGGTATATTCCATGTATTCATGCTGAGGAAGTATGTACCTGACTTAGATCAGATAGTGGCCTTGGAACCACTGAATGTACAACCAAATCTAACGTCTTTGGAAAGGCTAATAAGGATTTTGGACACTAAAGAACAAGTGCTAAGTTGGAAAACAATCCTTTATGTGAAAGTACAATGAACAAACCAAACGGAAAGGGAAGCGATGTGGGAACTGGAAGTAGAAATGAGGATGAAGTATCCACTCTTCCAGAATCAGATACTTTCAAGGACAAAAGTTTTTATAATGGGGGAGAATGTAATACCCGAAAATATTATCTATTTATTTATGTAATATATGTATTATCACAAAGAGTTAGGGATAAGGATAAAATTTTAGAAAGTTTGAAGGGGCAATTTGGACATTTCACGATGGGGGAGTACTTGATTTTAGATGACCTAACATCCTTCCTTTTCACTCCCTCACAGTAACATAGTAGAGAACACAAACGCCCTTAATAGGAACCCTAGAGAGGAAAGGAAAAAGGAGTAATCAAATTCTAAAGACAAAAGGATAAGGAATTCCATAAAAATTTCAATTTAGGATTTATGGAAATTGTAGTTTATGAGTGTTGTTGTTCATACAGAACACGAAGGGTATGAAGGGACGGTATGAGAATGGAGAATCAATGAGTCAAGGATATGATTGTGGAATTTTTGAAGTAAGTAATCTAATCCATGTAATTTATTTATAATTACATGTTTTAGAGATGTAATCAAGCTTAGGAATAGAGAGGATTGGGTTTAGGAGAATTAGAATGAAGGATTAGGAGTTTGTGGAAATTGCCGAGGGTAACATGGCCTACCAACACGGTCGTGTTTTGACTATGTTGAATTTGAAAGGTACACCGAGAGATACACGGTCTCCCAATACAGTTGTGTTTCGATCGTGTTGAGTTAAGGGTAACACGACCTCCTAACATGGTCATGTTTATACCATGTTGAGTATGAAAGTTGCACCGAGAGATACATGGCCTCTTAACACGGTTGTGTTTTAACCATGTTGAGTCAAGGGTAATACAGCCTCCTAACACAGTTGTGTTTGGACCATATTGAAACCAAGTTTTACATTGAAAGATACACGACCCCTAATACGGTCGTGCTTCCATCGTATTGAGCAACACAGTCCCCAACATGATCATGTTGAATAAAGTATAAATTAATTACATATTTATTTAACTTCAAATTAAACTAATTTTGTCGTAACCTAGATAGCTAGTAAGGCCTTAGAGAAATTAAATGAATAAGTTTAAGAAAATTACGAATGATATTGATCTTAGATTGAATACTAAGAGGAGCTTCTTGATGTGTATAGAGTTTCAATTAGATTAAGTCCAAGACGGGAAGTGCTTAAGGCTATGATTCAAGGTACGTGTAACTTGCGTGTTGTTGTGTGCTTGTTTAAGTTAGTTTATGCATTGAACTTGATTTAACTGGATGAATTGGTTTAAGTGTTTAAGTTGTATGCTGTATGTGCTTGGCTCGGCCTAGAGGCCCATAGTGATAGATCCCTAAGGAGCACTCTAATGATCGTTATATGATGTTGTTCCTAGTTGAGTTGTGCTTGGAAATGATTGGGGTTGAATGTTGGTTAAGAGGTTAAGTACACATGGGTATGGGGCCCATAGTGGCAGTTCCCATCATTAGGTTTAAGTGTACATGGGTGTAGGGCCCGTAGTGGCAGTTTCCATCACTAAGTTTAAGGTTTAAGTAGACATGGGTGTGGGGCCCGTAGTGGCAATTGCCATAACTAAATCATGCTCCAGTGTGTTAAGGGGGTTATGAGTACCCTATTGCTTCTTGTGGACATAAATTGTCATATGAAATGGTTGTTTGTATTTAAGTATTGCATAACGTGTGTGACACTTGTTCATGTTGTTCATGTGTGTGTGTTTGTGTTATACATACTGGGCATTAGCTCACCCTTTGGGGAACTTATTTTTAGATGCAAGTGTTGAGGGAGATGAGAACCTAGAAGATGACTTAGGTTTAGGTGAGCCATAGAGAGAGGAAGACGAAGATTACCATTATTATTATGGTGATTAAGATTTATAGGATTATGTTATTTAGTTGTAATAGGTAGTAATTTTTTTAGGGATGTTATTTTTGTGTTTAAAGACTTTCATTACGTTAGTTGTTCAATATGATTTAAGTTATTATTTAAAATTTGAGGATATATGAAATATTTTTATATAGGAATTACATGTTAAAGTGTATTAGAGTTGATTAAAAGCCTTAACGTGTTCTTGTAAGATAAGGACACGTAGCGGGCAGTAGCACGACCCGGGTTTTGGGGCATTAGACTTGATGAGTCAAATGCTAGATCAAACAATTAAGAAGATTCAAATCTATGCTTCATGGCTTTATTTGAGGTATCTTATGAATTTGAGAAATATATGCCAGTTAGTTTTAGAAAGTAAGTTGAACAACTATTAAAGGCTTTATCTAAGGAAATTGAAAAGATTGAAATGAAAAAGAAGCCGTACGTTAGACTAATATGCTATTGATTTATGAAAATGATATTCTAAAAAATGATATGGAAATTTTGCATATGGATAATAAAAGCTTACAAGAAGCATAAGATATGTTAGTAAATGAAAATAATACATTAAGAAAAGAAATTAAGGAACTTAATGTAAGAATTAATGAATTTTAAAATAATTTGAGTTTTATGTTTACCAATTTTTCTTAAAGTGATGCAAAACTACAAAAGTTAATATCATCTCAAAGGATAAGTAACTCAAAAGAAGGACTAGGAAATAATAAGGTCGAGTCCTCAAATCGAGTTAAAGAAACTATTTTTGTTAAAGAAATAGATTCAATCATTAAAGATGATGTTGATATAAGTAAGAAGGAAAATAAAAGTATAAATATGAAAGAAAATAAGTTTGTTATACAAAATGAAAAGAATATTAGAAAGTATTCTAGATAGAACACTAGATAGAACTACAGACAAACGTATAGATAGCACTATAAAAGAAATTACAAAAGGTATAATGAAGGCTATACCGGATCATATGATTATCATTTGAGAATGGTAAGCTCATATCAATATCAATGGAGTCTATATCAATATTATAAAAGTTTGGTAAGATCTAACACTTATGCATGCTATTTTTGCAACAAGTTTGTACATCTAGAAAAATTTTGTTATTATAAAAATAACAAGCTCAGCCAACAACAAGTAAACAATCAAAACAACACAAGCTTGAATTTTGGTGGACCTAAGCTAGTTTAGGTTCCTAAAAGGGTTTAATCATTTCTCTTATATATGCTAGAACATGAAACAAAGTTAAAAGAATTATGTTACCTAGATAGTGGGTGCTCATGAAACATGTCAAGAGATGTTTCATTGTTCACAAATCTAGAATGGAAAAATGGAGGTTATGTAAAGTTTGATGATGACAGTAAAGGAAAGATAATAACAAATAATATAGTAGGTTTTCCCACTCGTACAATTGAAAACATATCTCTGGTAAGAGGTCTGAAACACAATTTCTTAAGTATTAGTCAACTTTAGGATAAAGGTTACAAAATGATTTTTGGAAAAGACAAAGTAGAAGCTTATGATCAAAATAGAGAAAAACTATTTAAAGGATTTTGAAAAAAGAAATATTTACATGGTTAAACCATTTAGAGTAGATGTTGAAATATGTTTCTTAACATTAAATGATAAATATTTTATTTGGCATAAAAAGCTTGGACATGTTAATTTTTCACAACTAGAAAAACTTTTAAAAAATAAACTTGTTATTGGATTACCAAAAATTTCTTCTATTAAAGATATTAAATGTGATACTTGCTTGAAAAGTAAAATAGTTTTAGTGTCTCATATGTCTCAAAATGTTATTTCAACAAAAAAGACTTTTAGAACTTCTACATCTTGATCTTTTTGGTTTGATAAGAACTTTGAGCTTAGGAGGTAATAAATATGGTTTAGTGATAGTTAATGACTTTCACATTTTACATGGGTTTTATTTCTTAGAAACAAGAGTGATACATTTGATGCCTTTGAAACTTTCCCCAAATAAGTTCAAAATGAAAAAGTTTTTCAATTATAAGCTTAAGAACTGATCATGGTAGAGAATTTGAAAATGAAAACTTTATCAAGTTTTTTGGGAAAAATGAAATAAAACATAATTTTTTTTGCTCCATATGCTCTATAGCAAAATGGAGTGACAAAAAGGAAAAACAAAGAAATGGCACGAAGTATGGTAAATGAAAGTAATGCACCAAAATATTTATGGATTGAAGAAATATCTACATCTTGTTATATTTCTAATTGTGTTTATGTGAGACCATTGACGCATAAAAAAACTTATGAAATGTATAAAGGTAGGAGGTCGAATGTGTCTTATTTTTACATATTCAAGACTAAATGCTTCATCAAGAAATCTAGGCAGAATCCTAGTAAATATTGATGTAGGAATCTTTCCTGGTTATTCGACGACCAATAAGGCGTTTTGTATTTTTAATCAAGTAACTAGATTAGTAGAGGAATCTATTAATGTCAAGTTTATTGATAACCCGATCAGGGATGATAGTGATGATGTAATAAATAAAAAAGAATAGGAATGAATATTTAAATCATCAACAAAGTTTATAAGATACTGCTAGAGTACCTATTGAACCTAAAATAGAAGGTAAGTTAGATAATTGAGTAGATGGTCCAACAAACACTTCAACGGAAGGTAGGTTAGATAGAAGAGTAAACACTTCAACAGAAGGTATGGCAGACAATAACATAGACAGTTTGCCAGAAGGTACTACTGAACCTAAATAGACTAGACTCGAGTATTTTAAACCTTGGAGATTTAATCATTTCATCTACTAGAATAGGTTCTTGGGAAAATAAATTTTGAAGTCAAAACTTGATCAAAGTTACAAGATATAGAAAATCAATTTGCTTTATTATTTGAAATTGAACCTAATAATGTAAATGAGGCTTTGACAGACAGTAACTATATCAATACCATGCAAGAGGAATTAGCATAATTCCAAAGAAATTAGGTATGGACACTAGTTCTCAGACCAAAGGACAAATCCATTATTAAAACAAAATGGGTGTTTAAAAATAAGCTTTATGAGTAAGGTAAGTGTGAAGTTATATAAGTAGTAATTGTATTTTAGATAGGTGCCAAGTGGCTAAATTAGAAATTTCCATGTGGTACATTAAAATAGAAAGTTAGTTAGTCTAGTTGAGAGTATAAATAACAAAGCTATTTTACTAAAGTGTACTGTTGAATACAATCAAGAATAAAAATTACATTTTCGTTTCTGTTGTAGATTTCTTGTACAAACTATTAGTCTTATGCATAGTTCCACATAATCCTACAACAGCAAAGGCTTACATGGTATCACAACAATAGGATTAGTGCATTTTGTTGATAAAAGAAAATTATATGTAGGAAGAATTTACCCGAAAATTGCGGAAATGAATTCTGGTGATCAATTGGTGTCAAACTCATTGTTCCTTTCTGGAGCAGATGATCTAGTTACGAGTATTGGAAGCTTGGTATTCAATGGAAACAACTTTCTTGCTTGGAGTTGATCAATCAAGATGGCTTTGGGAGCAAAATTAAAATTAGGTTTTCTTGATGGAATAATTTCGAAACCAAAAGAAAATGATCTAAATCATATACAGTGGGTTAGATATGACTATATGGTTAGATGTTGGGTGCTGAATTCCATGGTGAATGGTCTTGCACATAATTTCTTATATATGTAGTCAACACAAGATTTATGGAAGGAGATTGTGGAGTAATATGGGATTGCAAGTAGACCATTGATTTTCCAATTACAACATGAAATCAATAACTTGTCAAGAAAATTAATCAGTTAGTGTTTACTTCAATAAACTCAAATGTTGCTGGGATGAGCTTAATGCATTGTATGCATATCCATTGTGTACATGTGGAAGAATGGATGGATGTGCATGTAATCTTAGAGAATGGATTCAGAATTTTGAACCACATAATAAATTGATTTAATTTTTAATGGGATTAAATGATGCCTATGAAGGAGTATGAAACCAAATTTTATCTACAAATCTGTTGCTTGCAATCAACAAAGCATTTTACATTGTCCAGCAAATGGAAAAACAAAGGTATATTATGAGTGGTTTCAATTCAACTGTTGAAGTTTTAGCATTTGTAGCTAATAGAGTAGAAAGTTGAGGAATCAATGATAAAAGTCAGAACAAAAAGATGTTATGCAAATACTATAGGAAGGAAGGGCACTTGATAGAAGATTGTTTTCAACTTGTGGGATATCCAGAGTGGTTTAAGGAAAAAAGAGTTGGGAAAACAAAGCAAGTAAACATGATATCTCAAGATAAAATCAATTAGGATCTTGAGATGCCCTTTGACGATTCTATTGCACTAGAGATTCCTACAAATATAAACAGAGAGATGATTGAAAGAAAAAGATGGAATGGGACACGGACACACACATGTTAATTTGGTCCATTGTGCAGGTATGTCTATTTTTCCCTCCTCTTGTTACAGCATATTGAGTAATCAGTTGGCTCTTTAGGTTGTAGATACTAGTGTAACGGATCATATGTGTCCTTTTATTGAAATTTTGCATAACATCAAACATTTAACAAAACTTATACAAATGAAATTACCAAATGGAAGGACAATATATGTTGATAGAATGGGATCTGTTAATATTATTGCAACACTTATAATTCATCATGTCTTCTATGTGCTACAGTTTACACATAATTTGCTATTAGTTTCTAGGATTATCAAAGATCAATGTTTAATAGTTAAGATTGATTAAATCCAATGTGAATTTTAGGACCAGAATGAAACTCATATAGCTACCAATGCAAAGTTGCTAAATGGATTGTATATTCTTTAATCAGAAAAGAATAGGTTGGTTGTAGATACAGCTAGTTCTTCGAATATAGTACATTGTAATCAAACTACATTTGATGATAAAAATCATATAGATCTTTTACATGCTAGACTAGGATATGTTTCTACTTCAATGCTACAACATCTAGATGTTTGTAAGCATGGAAACTTTAATAATTTCTTCTATCATACATGTCAAGTAGTGAAATTCCATAGATTTCCTTTCCAAAGAAATGTTATTTTATCTACTTTTCCATTTCAATTACTTCATATAGATGTTTGGGGACCGTATAATACTCCTTCTATAATTGGTGCTAGATATTTTTTTAACTATAGTGGATGATTATTCTAGATCTACTTGGACATATTTACTTCATCATAAATCACAAGTACCAATGATATTAACACAATATTTTTAAATATGTTTGTAACCAAGTTGACATTATTCCAAAAAAAGTTAGAATGGATAATGGATCAAAATTTACGTCAAGTGTTTGTCAAAATTTATTTCATGATGTAAGAATCATTCATCAACATAGCATGGTATATACACCACAACAAAATGGGAAAGTAAGAAAACACAGACATCTATTCAATATTTCTAGAGCACTTCAAACTCATGCCAATTTACTTAAGAAGTTTTGGGGTGAATGTATTCTAACAGCCCCATATCTTATAAATAGGATGATAATGTTAAATCTTAAGGAGAAAACCCCATTCAAGAGACTTTTTGGAAAGCCTCCTTCATATGATAATCCAAAAGTGCTAGGATGTATTTGTTATGTTCATAATAATTTACCAGGTCAAGATAAATTTGATTGTAGAGGAATGTTTTTAGGATATGAGTTTGGACAAAAAAGTTATAAAGTGTTTGACATAGACAAACAAAAAATTTTAATTAGTTGCGATGTCAAATTTTTTGAAAATATTTTTCCTTACAAACTCGTTAATTCTCATTCTAAGTCATTTGTTCATAACACTCCATTTAATCATGTTCCTTTTTCAAGTGATCATTCGATCACATATTCAAATGATGAAAATTACAATCCTGCTAATAACATTAATAATTTTATTGAATTAGATACACATCATGCTCGATCTTTAAGAAGATCTACTCGTAGTCATAAACCTCCTTCTTAGCTTAATGATTTTGTTCATTCAGTCAACAATAGCATATCTAATGACAATAACACATCTTCAATTCTTTATCCTTTAATTGATAAAAATACCTTTGCCTACTTTCCACATGATTATGTTGCTTCATTAGCTAATGTACTTGCAATTCAAGAGCCTACTAATTATTTAGAAGTTGTTAAACATAAAGAGTGGATAGATGTAATGAATAATGAGCTTATTACTTTAGACTTGAATGATACTTGGGAATTGATGTATTTACCTAAAGGAAAGAAAGCCATTGGATCTAAGTGGATTTACAAAATAAAGTATAGAGTAGATGGAAGTATTGAAAGATATAAAGCCAGATTAGTAGCAAAAGGCTTTACTCAAGTCAAAGGAAAAGATTATAATGAAACATTTTCTCTTGTTATGAAACTTAGCACTGTTAGAGTTTTATTTGCTATTGCAACTACTAAGAATTGGAAACTTCATCAAATAGATATTAATAATGCTTTCTTACATGGACATATAGATGAGGAAATTTATATAATTCCTTTGGAAGGATATGTGAAAGTAAATTCAAATAAGGTTTGCAAGCTTAAGAAATCATTGTATGGATTAAAACAAGCGTTATGGCAGTGGAATATTGAGCTTTCCAATTTTTTAATCATTTAACTAGTCCAAACATGATCATTCTTTATTTGTACTAATGACTAAGGTTGGAATTGTTGTAGTACTCTTGTATGTGGATGATATGTTACTTACAGGAATGGATGAAAGAGGGATTTTCGATCTCAAGCAAGCTTTTGATTTAGAATTTTCTATTAAGGATCTTAGCCTTGCTCATTTCTTTCTTGGCTTGGAGATATTTAGAACAGAAAAAGGGACCTTGATCAACTAGAGAAAGTTCATCCTGGACATTGTTAATTCTGCAAGTTTGTCTATAGCAAAACCTATGAAGATGCCTTTGCCGAGTGGGTTTAAACTTGACAATATAACTGGAGAAGTTTTACACAATGTAACATTTTATCATAGAATTGTTGGGATGTTGCTGTACTTAACACTTACTTGCCCAAATTTAAGCCTTGCAATTCACCTTTTGAGCCAATTCCTTACACAACTAAGGACACCACACTTGGCTGCTTTGTTTCATCTTATTCGATATATCAAAGGAATGTTTGCAATTGGCTTATTTTATTTTGCAACATCTCCTTTGAATTTACATGGCTACTTTGACTCAAATTAGGCTTCTAATTTGATTGATAGAAAATCAATCTTAGGTTATTGTATTTTCATTGGTAGCTACTTAGTTTCTTGGAAGACAAAGAAGTAGTCTGTAGTTTCGACATCAACAACAGAAGCAGAATATTGAAGCATGGCTGTGACAACAAAGGAGCTTCTTTAGATTTCTTATATCATGAGAGATTTGGGACTACCACTTTCTTTGCAAATTAACTTTTTTTTTTTTGATAATTGTTCAGCCTTAGTGATTGCATCCAATCTGTATTTGTATGGTAGAACCAAACATGTGGATATAGATATTCATTTTGTACGAGACCATGTCAAATCTAGACTACTACATCCTTTACATGTTTCTTCTTTAGATCAGGTTGCAGATATTCTTACTGAATCCATTCCTCAACCTTAATTCATCAAATTATGTTCCAAGTTGCATCTATAGGCAGATCTAACTTGAGGGGGGAATGTGAAGTTATATAAGTAGTAATTGTATTTTAGATATGTACCAAGTGGCTAAATCAGATAGTGCCATGTAGCATGTTAAAATAGAAAGTTAGTTAGTCTAGTTGAGAGTATATATAATAGAGTTGTTTTACTAAAGTGTACTTTTGAATACAATAAAAAAATAAAGATTAAATTTTTGTTTTTGTTCTAAACTTCTTGTACAAACTAGTGTTTTTATGCATAGTTTTGCATAATCTTACAACAGTAAAGGCTTACAGTAAAATAGTTAGAAATAAAGCAAGGGTTGTGGTAAAAGGATATTCACACGAAGGTATTGATTTTGATGAAACCTATGCCCCTAATGCTAGATTAGAAGCTATTAGATTATTATTAGCTTATGCTTGTTACAATGATTTCAAATGGATGTAAAAGGTACTTTTTTAAATGGATATATCAAAGAAGAAGTATTTGTAGAACAAACCCTTGGAATTGAAGATCCATTAAATGAAGACTATGTTTTTAAGTTACAAAAGGCTCTTTATGGTTTGAAACAAGCTCCTATAGCTTAATATGAAAGGCTAAGTAATTTTCTAATTGAAAACAATTTTTCAAGAGGAAAAGTTGACATAACCCTTTTTATAAAAAATTTTGATAAAGATATTTTAGTAGTATAAATTTATGTAGATATTATTTTTAGTTTACTAATGAAATATATTGTAAGGGATTTTCAAAGTTGATCCAGACTGAATTTGAGATGTCATTGATGGGACGACTAAACTTCTTTCTTGGATTGCAAATCAAGCAAAACTTCTTTCTTGGATTGCAAATCAAGCAAACCTCTTAAGGGATATTTATTCACTATCAAAAATATGCTAAGCTAATGCTAAAAAAATTTGGATTTGAAAATGTTAAGGAAGCTGCTATTTTTACGTCAACTTCGATAAGGTTGGATCCTAACATCATTGTTAAAAAGGTACATGAAAAACTTTATAAAGGTTTAATTGGAACCTTGTTATATTCAACTGCTTCTAGATTAGTCATATTGTTTGCTGTTTATGCCTACGCTAGATTTCAAACAAATCCAATTGAAACACATTTAATAGTTATCAAAAGAATTTTCAAATATATATCTTGCACTACAAAATTAGGAATTTGGTGTCATAAAAATCAAAATATTTATTTAATAGGATGTTTAGATGCTGATTATGCAGGCTGTAAGATTGATAGAATAAATACTTTAGGAACTTAGCAATTTTTAAAGGACAAACTTGCATCTTGATCATCTGAGAAACAAAATTTTGTTGCCTTATTTACAACTAAAGCAAAATATGTTTCAATAGATAATTATTGTGCTTAAGTTTTATGGATTAAATAAAAATTGTGTGATTATGGATTTATATGCAAAAATATTCTAATAAAATATGATAATATAAGTACTATTAATCTTACAAAAAATCCGGTTCATCATTCTAGATCCAAACATATTGAAGTAAGACATCATTTTATAAGAGATCACGTTAATAATAAAGATATTAATATTGATTTTGTTAATACTGAATTTCAATTAGCTGATGTATTTATAAAACCATTAAATAAGAGTAGATTTGAATTTGCTAAAAATGAAATAAGTGCATGTTTTCCTTTATAAAAATAATAATAATTTTTCTTCTCAATTATTTCGGATAAATTAAAATAGAAGAAAGAGGTATCATATCTTCCTAGTCGTTAGCTTAATCCATGCATGCAAAAACTACTTCCTTTAAAAACTCTTTTTCAAAACTTAAAGGTTCAAAACTCCATCTTTTTCTCTCTAAAAACTTTGAACACTCTCACTTTCTCTCGACCCTAAACACTCTTTCTCTCTCTTACTCTCTCTTGAACCCTAATATGTGTTCACGATAATGGCACCAAGAAAATCAACCTAAACTACCACAATGCTTTCCAAGCCAAGAAGAAAGATAAAAAACCTGTTGAGATTCAAGATGAGGAATCATCCTTGTTGAAACACCTCAGCCAAGAAATATCCCAAGAAACTATCCATAGTAAGGAACAAAGTAAACTCGAATGAAGTAGCAGTTTGGAGGAGCCTGTTATAGACAATGATACAGAAGGTGAACAAGTCATTCCTCTAGACACTGAAACATGCTAAAATGGATGAAAAAAGTACATCTTCGACATCAATTCGTTTGGAAATTTGTTCCATTAAAAGGGAAAATAATGGATTACATGTCTTTAGATTTTGAATATTTGATCAAGAATAGTTTCCATGTAGATGAAATGCTAGATAAGATAGGTTGTAGGAAATTGTGCAATGTGAGATTTATGGTACTTGGAGAAGTTGTAGTAGAATTTTATGAAAATTTTGATTCAAGGAGAAAGGATAGGTTAAAATCAAATGTTTTTGGTCAAGATATTGAAACTACCAAGAATGATCTAATTTAGTGTTTAGAACTTAAAAAAATGAAAGTGATGATGAAGATATACTAAACATGAATAGATTAGAGTTATTTCAACATTTGAATGATGGATTTGAAATTGAATCACAATGAGATATGCTCGTTATTCAATTTTCTCTGTTGGTTAGAATGTTACATCAAATTGCGAGTTCTTATGTTTTGCCATGGATTGGGAGTAGAACATATGTTTTAGTGGATGAGGCAAAAATTATTTTAAGTATTACTAAAGGGAAAAGTGTAAATTTTGAAGAATTTTTTTAAGAATGAAGGGAAGAGACCTTATGGAAATCTGGTCATGTTTCTTTGAAAGGAGAAAAGGATAAGGTTACCAAAAGAAGATTATACTAAATTTTCTATCAAGAAAATTAATGAAGGAATTCTTCATCATATGAACATATATGTTTGGAGAAAAGTTTGGTTCTTTAGGGATTGCGATATATACATGGATCATAGGTAATCAAGAAGGGATTTTCTTGAATGGATGTCTAATGTGGAAAGATGAGCAATCTTCAAAGAGAAAAAGAAAATAAATGAAGAAGCACTTCTAAAAAAGGGCAGAAAAAGAAAAGGAAAAGAAAAGGCTGATGAAAAAGAAAGGAAGATGAGAAGGAATATTGGTAAGGGAAACCTGGAGATCATGGATGAACCTTTAGTTAAAATAGACACTTCTACAGATAGTTTAGTAGAAGTTGTTCCAAAATCCCTTAATCTAGAGAAAAATGATTTTGAAGCTGGAATTAGCAATGAGGTGATAAATTTGAAAAGCAGGATTTCGGATTTAGAAAATTTTGTTAAGAAAAGCTTTATTGATGTGCTTAAAAATCCAAAGCACATGTACACAATTGCAATTGTAGAATTAATTAAACAAATCCACAAAATGAACTCACAAATGGCGTGATGCCTAATGTAATATAACCCAAATTGAGTGAATCAATTTATAAGCAACGTAAAGGATTCTAATACCAAATCATGTTACATATAACATCCAACTCCAATCTTATAAAATTGAAGCAATATGAACCTTAATTGCGTGAACAACAAATAATGGAAAACAACCTATTATCACTAGATATTACTCACTAGTAATAATAAGGAAGCAACTTAGAAGATCTTGATACTACTCACAAGATATTCCAAGCCTCACTCGCCACAATTTACTAGAAATTGATAAGAGTGTGTGTATTAGCAAGATGACTCCTCACTTTCATGGCAACAAGAAGTGTTTGTTCAAAAATGTCAAAAAGTCCCATATAAACCCTCGTTAGCAAGTATTTATATTTGCTCCAATTAGGTAAAATGTTAAAAAAAAATTACACATATGCCACTAAGTAGCCGGTTTTACAACAAATTATAAGTCCAAAAAATGAACAAAAATGGCTGGTTCAATAATGAAAAATACAAGTGCAAAAGATGGTCTTCAAATGGCTGGTTCCTCAAGTCAAGTGGACACATTGTGGACCATTAGATGTGAGTCCAAGAATGTCCCTAATTTGATCCTTAGCGTGTTTCTGTTCACCATCCTGTAGAACTGATAAATGTACCTGTCCGAATGCACAACAATTTTGTGATACAAAAGTAGATACTAAATTAACATCCTCAGGGTTTAGTTGTTCATGGAGGATCCTCATAGCTAGATTTTGTAAACTCTTAGCTCGAGCTCTAGTGATTGGTCGTGTGAGAATCTAATTCCTATCATCTCCTCAGGCCTCGGGAAGATTTGCCCTCAAATTTGAGAGGTCTTCATGAATGTCATTGGTAAATATGGTGACAAATTTGCAACATTAAAGGTAGCTGATACACCATACTCCTATGGTAACTCTATTCTGTAGGCGTTGTTGTTGATGTGCCTGACAACTCTAAAAGGTCCATTTGATCTGGGTGATAGCTTCTATGACTTCTTATGTGGAAACCTGTTTTTGCTAAGATAAATTCAGACTAAGTCACTTGGATTATAAATGCTGGTTTTCCTGTGCCTATTTCCTTGAAGTTTCTATTGCTCCTGAGTCTTCTGAAGACGTTTAGTTGTCTTCTCATGAAGTTGCTGAATCTCCTTGGCTCGCTCCACTCCACTTAGGCTCTCTTCCTTTGTTGCTCGTCCTGCTATAAGAACTAATGGAACAGTAGGATTATAGCCATACACAACTTCAAAGGGAGACTTACTAGTTGAACTATGAGTAGACTATTGTAAGTGAACTTGATAATAGGAAGACACAGGTCCTAATCAGTAAGATTCTTGCCAATTGTTGCTCTTAATAGTGTGCCAAGATGATAGGAATCAAAATCCAATAAGACTTATCATTAGGGCAAGAACTAAAGGATTTCAAATCTTGGTGATGAGGGCCCATTTTGAGCAAATCGACCCTGAATTATTTGTTTACTAACCTCTTTTATCTTATTCATGTATTATATATTCCAACAAGTATACTTATCATATTTTATAGGGCGATGGACAAACTCACTAGACTTAGCTTGTGGGTTATCCATGGACCGACCTGAACCGGCGATAAGTTGGGCGACGAATCCTATGGAAGAGCTCGTATGTGAAGACTATTTTCTTTTATTTTGTAATTGTTATTTGGAATATTTTATGTTGTTATTTTCTTTTGAGATACTTTTATTTTTTATTGTAATTATCATTTAGGACCGGCCACCTTAAAAGTGTATAGTTGTAATTTTGTGCATTTTCTAACCCTAAAGGTAGCAAGTATAAATACTTACTTATAGTAGGGTTTGAGGAAGGCCAATTTTTTTTTCAGAATTATCTTCACATTTTCGTGAGAAGGCTTAGGGTTTCCCTAGATCCGATTTCTCTTATCCAATTTCAATTTCCAAGAGTTGAAATTGTGGCTAGTGCAACAAAGGGCAATTGTGAGTAGTATCAATTCCTTCTTTGTTGTGTTTCCATTTCATCACTAGTGAGTCATATCTAGGGTTGATTTGGATGTTCTTGGTTAGATTTTTTATTGCAATTGTGATCAAATATCATGTTATGAGATTGTTTGTTTTAGTATTTGAAATCATCATCAATATTGGAATCATTTGTGATGTGAATGGTGATTGTTGATAGAGGATAAAATCACGGCACTAGATCTGTTCTTCTTGGCATAATTCACGTGGATTTCATTTGTATTTGTTGTTATTTGGTGAAGTTTAACCTTGTTGGATTGTTGATTGCATCTTTGGTCCTTTGGATTTCATCAAAATTCCAATAGGCCTCACACAATTTCTAGTCCAATTGAACCGGTTTATGTGTGTGAGTTGGGGTTTGTTTCTTTGATTCATTTGCATGTGCTTGGGCTTGGTTTTGAGTACATCATCTTTTGGTATCAGAGCTTGAGGTTTAAGAGGAGGGATTTGTCAATTGAGATTCGGAAGTTAAGGGTTTGTTGTGAAGCACCTTGATTCGAAAATTTGTTGGCATGGAATTGCATCTTGTTGTTGTGATTGTTGAGTTTTGTTCTCTTGTTGATTAGTAGATGTACAATTGGAGATTAGAACACTCTTGGAATCCTTGAGTTGATCGTGATTGATTAAAGGGACGTGAAATTTGTGATCATTTGAGGAAGTTGAAATTTGAAGCCTAGAAGAATAGTGTTCAATTGTTGAAGTAGATTGATGTTATTGCATTTTCGGAAGTGAAGAGTATTACTTGTGATTTTCAGATTTGAATTTTCAGAATTAAGGTGTGAGTTAAGGAAGCAATTTGAATTTCAAAACACACATTAAGTGATTGATTAATTGTGTGTTAATTTGAATTTGAAAGTGGCTTCTTACCATTTATGGAAAGGTTGCAATAAGTGAGTTCATGTGAATTTGTTGCTGCCTTGTTTACTAAGTTACGGTTTGAAATTGTGTTTAAAGTGAAGAATTTGCAACGTGTTATCCTTGAACTTGTTGTGAGGAAAAGTAGTGAATTGGTGAAGTTTGTGTTGTGTGTATTGAGAAGAAGGTGTTGCACCGTAAGTGTTGTTGTTGTTGTTTGAATTAAGTGCAATGTGTGTGTATTGTGTAAGTGGCGGTGTGAGTGTGTTGCACTTGAGGTGTTATAAAGTGGTGTGAATTTGTGGAAGTTGTGTGGAGTAAGGTGCTGCACATTGAGGCTAAAGTGTGAGAGTGTAGTGTATGGATAGCAAACCGTGAAGGGGAAGAGTAGTGTTACAATTGTGAAGTGGAATTGTGTAGTATGTGCATTTTCGGAAATTAGAGGAATCACAATTGTCATTTTCTTTTTTCAGATTTGAAATCAGAATTGAAGTGTACATTAACAAGTTAATTTGAAATTTCAAAACACACATTAAGTCATAGTTAATTGTGTGTCATTTGAATTTGAAATAACTTCTTACCATTTATGGAATCTTGCACTTATTGAGCTCATTTTGAATTTGAAAGTTAAGCTGCCTTTTACTTTGAAGTTGTGGTTTGATTTTTTTGTGTAGAAGTGGGAAAGTGTACCGTGATTTGAAGAGGTGTGTGTGAAGAGTTGTGTTTTTGTACATTTAGTGAAGGGTGTGTGTAATTGGCATTGGTTCTTATGTGTGTTGTATAGATACTTGTTGTTGTGGCATGAATAATTGTGGAACCGTGAGCTAAAAGGGGAGTTGTGTGGTGGTGAGTTGTGTATTTTTGTGCTTGTGTTTAAGTGCTGCCCATTGTGAAGTTAATTAGTGTGAAACCAAAGCAAGAAAAGAAAAGTTGAGTAGTGGAATTTGAATTCAAACAAAACAATTAAAGTGTGAAAGTAATTGAACTCATTACTTAACACTTGTGGTTGAATTTAATTCTTAACTACTTAGAAACAATTGTGTGTACTTCATTTATTTAACTTTACTTGAAGTACCAATAAACATTTCTTGCATTGGTTGAGTGTGAGCACCGTGGGTGTGTAAGGGTATGTTGCTGTGGTGTGGTGAAGTGTATTGTGGTTGTTGAAGTTAGTAAGCAAAAATTTCAAGTGAGTTGTATTTGTCTACTAACGTATTGCGTCGGGACATGACTTCTTTTCCAACAATTGATGAGGGACTAAGAGAAAACTTGTTTCATACTTCTTGTAGGGTACAAGGAAACTTATGCGTAATCATTATTGATGTTGGTAGTTGTACTAATGTTGTAGCTGCATCATTAGTATCGAAGTTGAAACTTGAAACTATCCTACATCTTGAGCCCTATACATTACGTTAGTTAAATGATCAGGGTAGTCTTTGTGTGACCCAAAGGGCTAGGGTACCCTTTAGTATAGGGGACAAGTACTGTGATGAGCTTGAATGTGATATTCTTCCTATTTGTACATCCCATATATTACTTGGTAGACCATGGTTGTATGATAGGATGGTATTACATGATGGGTATAGAAATATTTATATGTTAAAAAAGGATGGTAAATTTATAGTATTGAACCCTATATTGCCATCAGAGGTCCAGGATATGCAAAGACAGATGAGACAACCATCATAGATACCTAAGGGTCATAGCCACATGATCAACTCTTTAGAGGTACTTGAGGTTTCTAGTGACATGAGCCAACCTTTGGAGCACAAAATTTGTTAGACACAGATGTGCAAACCATTAGAAGATCCTGATGATCATAGTCAGATGAGTAGACTACCAGAGGACCAAACTATTCAAGGGCAGTTATGTTCACCTTCAGAGATACTAGAGGCTCGTGAGCAGTTGAGTAAACCATTGGAGGATTCTAAAGGTCAGAGTTAGATGAACCCATCATCAGAGAGCCAACTATTCAGAGACAGTTGTGTTCACCTTCAAAGGTTTCAGAGAGCAATGAGCAGTTGGGCCAACCATTAGAAGACCATGAGGATCGGCGACATATAGATGAGTTAGAAAAGAAAGAAACGATTTCAGTGGAATAGATTGATACATGGGTGACTTTAGTCGATAATGGAGAATTATTTGTGTTGCAGATGAGATACATCCTAGAAATGGAGGAGACAAAACAATCACCACTCGTGGTATTTCAGATTTTGGGATTCTGTAGTGATATTTCTTCAAGTGGCTTGCTAGGAGGAAACAGAGTCTCTATTGCATTTGATCTGTCAGATTTGAGGACAAATCTTTTTGAGGCCGAGGAGATGATAGGAATCAAAATCCGACAAGACTTATCATTAAGGCAAGAACTAAAGGATTTCAAATCTTAGCGATGAGGGCCCATTTTGAGCAAATCGACCCTGAAATTATTTGTTTACTAACCTCTTTTATCTTATTCATGTATTATATATTCCAAACAGACATACTTATCATATTTTATAGGGCAATGGACAAACTCACTCAGACTCAGCTTGTGGGTTATCCATGGACCGATCTGAATCGGCGATGAGTTGGGCCGACGAATCCTATGGAAGAGCTCGCATGATGAAGACTATTTTCTTTTATTTTGTAATTGTTATTTAGACTATTTTATGTTGTATTTTCTTTTAGGACACTTTTATTTTTTATTTAATTGTCATTTAGGACCGGCCACCTTAAAAGTGCATAGTTGTAATTTTGTGCATTTTCTAACCCTAAAGGTAGCAAGTATAAATACTTACTTATAGTAGGGTTTGAGGAGGCCAATTTTTTTTTTCAGAATTGTCTTCACATTTTCATGAGAGGGCTTAAGGTTTCCCTAGATCCAATTTCTCTTATCAATTTCAATTTCCAACAGTTGAAATTGTGGCGAGTGCAACAAAGGGCAATTGTAAGTAGTATCAATTCCTTCTTTGTTGTGTTTCCATTTCATCACTAATGAATCATATGTAGGGTTGATTTGGATGTTTTTGGTTAGATTTTTTATTGCAATTGTGATCAAATATCGTGTTATGAGATTGTTTGTTTTAGTATTTGAAATCATCATCAATATTGGAATCATTTGTGATGTGAATGGTGATTGTTGATAGAGGATAAAATCACGACACTAGATTTGTTCTTCTTGGCATAATTCACATGGATTTCATTTGTATTTCTTGTTATTTGGTGAAGTTTAACTTTGTTGGATTGTTGATTGCATCTTTGGTCCTTTGGATTTCATCAAAATTCCAATACGGTTCACGTAATTTCTATCCAATTGAATCGGTTTATGTATGTGAGTTGGGGTTTGTTTCTTTGATTCATTTGCATGTGCTTGGGCTTGGTTTTGAGCACATGATCTTTTGGTATCAGAGCATCATCATACTTGGATTCATTCTTGATTCACATCTTAGTTGAAGAATTGGTCATAAACTTTGAGGATTTGACGCCATTGTTCATATGATTGAGACTAGTTTGATTGGCATTGTTTAATTGTCTTTCAAATTGGTTTTGCATGTGCTTAATCTTGGTTTTAGGCACATCATCTTTTGGTATCAGAGCTTCATCATACTTGGATTCATTCTTGATCACATCCTTATTGAAGAATTGGTTATAAACATTGAGATTTGACACCATTGTTCATGTGATTGAGACTAGTTTGATTGTCTTTCAAATTGGTTTTGCATGTGCTTAATCTTGGTTTTAGGCACATCACAAGAGTATGGTTAACAACCTTAGTCTGGCCGTCAGTCCGTGGTTGGCATGAGGTATTAGACATAAGTTTAGTACCAAGTCTTCTCCATAGTGTCTTCCAGAAGAAGCTAAGAAAATTAGTGTCTCTGTCAGACACTATACTATGTGGAATACCATGCAATTTAACAATCTCCTGCATAAAAAGGTTAGCAATAAAAATGGCATCATCTATTTTGTGACAAGGCACAAAATTGGACATTTTGCTGAATCTATCAACAACCACCATGATAGAATCCTTTCCCCTTTACGTCCTGGGTAGACCCAACACAAAATTCACACTGATATCAGTCTAGGGTTTGGTAGGTATAGGCAAAGGCATATATTCACCCTAAAAGCCTTTCTTTCCTTTTGCCCTTTTGGAAACTCCATACCTTTCTAGCACCTTATGAACATCCCTTATCATACTCTTCCAATAAAAAATTTCTTTCAACTCGGTGAGGGTTCTCTTCTCACCAAAATGACCAGACAATCCTCCTGCATATGCTTCCCTCACCAACAATTCCCTCACAAACCCATAAGGTATACACAATTTCCCAGCTTTATACAAAAATCCCTCAATCATGTAATACCTCTCAAACATCTTTTCCTCAGAACATTTCTCAATAATTGTTCTAAAATCATCATCATGCATATACTATTCCTTCAGTAATTTAAAACCAAGCAGTTTCGATTGAAGAGAAGTGATAAGTACATACCTATGTGACAAAGCGTTAGCTACCTTATTTTGGTTACCTTTTTTGTACTTTATCACATATAAAAAAATCTCTAGAAACTCCATCCATTTGGCTTGGTGTTTAGACAGGTTTTGCTGACCCTTGAAATGCTTTAATGACTCATGATTTGTGTAGATGATGAATTCTCTCGGAAGGAGATAATGCTGCCACATCATCAAAGCCCTTACTAAGGAATATAATTCCTTATCATATATGGAATAGTTCAAAGTTGCACCACTCAACTTTTCACAAAAGTAGGCAATAAGCCTCTTATCGTGCATCAATACAACACCAATCCCTATCCTAGAAACATCACATTATAGCTTAAAAACCTTATCAAAATTAGGTAAAGCCAATACTGGAGCATAAGTAAGTTTTTCCTTTACCTCTTTAAAACTCTTTTGGGCATTCTTACCTTAAATGAAAGGAACATTTTTCTTAGTCAATTCTGTTAGTGGGCTGACAATATTACTAAAATTATGGACAAAGCGCTTATAAAATGATGTTAGTCCATGGAAACTCCTTACCTCCACGATTGATTTTGGTGTTAGCCATTCTCTAGTAGCCCTCACTTTTTCCTCATCAACCCTGACACTAGAACCAGATACAATAAAACCCAATGTTACCTCAGTTTGGTAGAAGGAACATTTCTAGAGATTTGCAAATAGCCGCTGCGCCCTCAAAACTGAAAATACCACCCGAAGATGCTGCACATGATTTTCTAGGCTTTTGCTGTATATCAGAGTATTATCAAAATAAACAACAATAAGTTTACTTAGAAACTCCTTCATTACATGATTCATTTATCTCATAAATGTACTAGGAGCATTACTCAAACCAAATGGCATAACCATCCATTCATATAGTCTATAACGTATTTTAAAAGCGATCTTCCACTCATCTCCTTCTCTCATCTAAATTTGATGATACCTGCTTTTAAGATCTACCTTGGAGAACACATGTGCACCATACAATTCATCCAACGAATTATCAAGTCTAGGAATAAGATACCTGTATTTGATGGTAATTTTGTTGATGACTCGGCTATCAATGTACATTCTCCAAGTACCATCCTTTTTAGGAACAAGAAGGGTTGGAACAGCACAAGGATTGAGACTCTCCCTGACAAAACCCTATTCGACTAGCTCACCCACTTGATGTTTTAGTTCTTTAGCCTCCTCAAGATTCATGCAATATGCAGGTTGATTTGGCAAAACTGACCTAGGCAAGAAATCGATGGTTTGCTCCATGCCTCTCAAAGGTGGTAAACCTTCTAGCAAATCATCAGTAAAAAGGTCACTATACTTATTCAATACCTAAGATATTGTAGAGGGTAGATGTTGATGTCCCTCTATCCCTAGGGCATATCTCAACTGTAGCAAGTATATTAGGCCCACATTTGATATAGCCTCCTCCAACTCACTCTGTCCCATTAATAAGACCTTCTTCCCTCTAGATTTATTAGCCTATACTGGTCCCGCTTAGATCTTGATGGTTTATTGATCTGTTGTTGAACCTCTTGGACCTCTGAAGGTGACATTAGGTTTAGGATGATACGTTTACCCTCTTTCTAGAATATATATGTATTCTTGAAACCATCATGTAAGACTTTCCTATCATACAACCATGGCCTACCAAACAATATATGGGATGTACACATAGGAAGAATATCACATTTAATCTCATCATAGTATTTATCCCCTATACTGAAAGGTACCCTAGCTCTTTGGAGTCACATGTAGACTTCCCTGATCACTTAGCTAATGTAATTTTTAGGGTTTAGGATGCGGGGTAGTTACAAGTTTCAATTTCGATACTAATGAGGCAGCCACAACATTAGTACTACTACCACCATCAACAATAATGACACACAAGTTACCTTGCACCCTACAAGAAGTATGAAACAAATTTTCCCTTTGCTCATCATCATTAGTTGTAAAAGAAGTCAAAGCCTGGCACAGTACATTAGTAGACAAAAACAAGTCACTTGACATGGTTGCTCACTACTTCAACAAACTAATAATACACTACACACACACACCATGACATCACACTCCTATATACCTATGGTGTAATTAAGCAACCAGTGCTACACACACTTCCTTACACTTCAATTATAGCAACAATAAAGTTGAAGTAATAATTAAACACTTCAAGTAGTAAGTTATTGAATTCAACTAAGCAAGTGTTTAAGTATTAATACTTAATAACTTTCACACTTAAATGCTTGTTTTGAAATTCAAACTTTACTACTATATTTCCCTTTATAATCATAGTACAAACAAAATTTTATACTCCACATGTAGCACCTTCTTCTCAACACAACTCCACAACAATTTACAATTTTCTTCACTACATACTCACACTGCCACACATATAACACAAACACGATATAATTCACTTTCAAATCTCAACACCACTTCAAGTGCAGCACTTCCTCACCTCAACACACACAACACCACATGTTGCAACCCCTTCAACTCAATACACACTTACACTGCCACACATACTGATGTGACTAAATGGGAATTAAGCACAAGCAAAATAATCCAACTAACAATCCCAAAAGACAAGGTCAATTCTGTTCAATTTGGAGCAATATTGTTGCGTGAACCCTAAATGCAATAGTTGATCCAAATGCTATAGTTCATGAAATGGATATCACAATGATATATTCCTCAATGAAGATCACTAATTAAATTTGAAAATCCATGTGAATACTACACAAAATGAAATGGATCATTGACTGTGATCCACCTTCCATAACACTTGCTTCCACTGTTCAATAATGTGCAAAATGGAAGAATTGAATTCAAGGCTAAAAACCAATCAATTAGGCAATAATAATTTGATTACAAATGCAATCAAATCTGACCAAGAAAGCTTCAATCCAACCCTAGATATGACTCACTAGAGAAGAAAAGAAACACAACAAATAGAAATTGATACAACTCACAATTTCTCCTTGTTGCACTCGCCATAATTCCAACTATTAGGATTGAAATTGATAAGAGGGATTAAACTAAGGATGAACCCTAATTCTCATGAAAATGATGTATCTATTTCTAAAAATTCTCTCCTCAAAACCTTATTTAAGCAAGTATTTATACTTGCTCCCTTTAGGGTTAAAAAGTCAACTATGCCACTTTTAGGGTGGCCAATCCTAAATGAAAATTACAAACAAATGAAAGTGTCCCAAAAGAAAATTACAACATAAAATGGTCTAAGTAAATAAAAAAAATGTAAAAAGAAATTAGTCTTTAAGATGCCGGTCTTCAAGGTACTTTCGAAATCAGTCTCGATGAGGATCCTAACTCACTTAAAAGTATAGGTGATTTGGTACCCTATAGGACTGACACGTGAACCTGCTAGAATGTATAATAAGTATAAAATAGGAATAAAGAAATTAAGTTAGCTTCCTCAGGATTAGGTTTCTCATGTAGGATTTGCAAAACTAAGTTGTGTAGGTCCTTAGCTCGGGCCCTGGTGATAGGTCCTATAGGAATCTAATTCCTATCATCTCCTCGAGCCTTTGGAAGATTTGCCCTCAAATCTGATAGGTCTTCATGTATGTCATCTGGTAAGTGCGGTGATAGATTTGCAACATTAAAGGTTGCTGATACTCCATACTCTTCTGGTAAATCTATCTGATAGGCGTTGTTGTTGATGCGCTTTAAAACTCTAAACGGTCTGTTTGATTTGGGAGACAGCTTCTGTGACTTTTTATGTGGAAACCTATCTCTGCTAAGATTAATCCAGACTAAGTCACCTGGATTATAAAGATGAGTTTTCCTATGTTTGTATCCCTGAATTCTCTGCTATTCCTGGGTCTTCTGAAGGCATTCAGTTGCTTTGTCATGAATGTGCTGAATTTACCTGGCTCGATCAACTCCACTAAGACTCTCTTCCATTTGTTGCTGGTCCTGCTATAAAATCCAATGGAATAGAAGGATTATAGCCATAAACAATTTCAAAGGGAGACTTACTGGTTGAACTATGAGTAGACCTATTGTAAGCGAACTAACAATAGGAAGACACAAGTCCCAATCAGTAAGATTCTTACTAACTGTTGCTTGAGTAAATCTAAGCGTACGGTTGACAACTTCTGTTTGTCCGTCTGTCTGTGGATGGCAGGACGCATTGTACATAAGCTTAGTACCTAGTCTTCTCCATAATGTCTTCCAAAAGAAACTAAGAAACTTAGTGTCTCTGTTTGACACTATGCTTTGTGGGATTCCATGCAATTTGACAATTTCCTGCATAGAAATGTTAGCAATAAAAAGGGCATCATCTGTTTTGTGACAAGGCACAAAATGAGACATTTTGCTGAACTTGTCAACAACCACTATGATAGAATCATTTCCTCTTTGTGTTTTAGGTAACCCCAACACAAAATCCATACTAATATCAGTCCAAGGTTTATCTGGTATAGGTAAAGGCATGTACTCACCCTGTATGCCTTTGATAAGAATCTAAATCCGTTAAGACTTATCATTAGGGCAAGACCCAAAGGATTTCAAATCTTGGCGATGAGGCCCATTTTGAGCACATCGACCTCGGAATTATTTGTTTACTAACCTCTTTTCTCTTATTCATGTATTTATATTCCAATAGGCACACTTATCATGCTTTACAAGGCGATGGACAAACTCATTAAAACTCAGTTTGTGGGTTATCTATGGATTGACCTAAACCGGCGATGAGCTGAGTCGACGTATCCTATGGAAGAGCTAGCATCTTCAAGACTAATTTTTATCTATTTGTTATTTACTTGTATTATTTATGTTATAAGCTTTTGGGACACTTTTCATTTGCTTGTAATTGCCTTTTAGAACCGGCCACCCTAAAAGTGGTATAGTTGTAATTTTGTGGACTTTTTAACCCTAAAGGGAGTAAGTATAAATACTTGCCAAAGTAGGGTTTTGAAAGGCCAATTTTCAAAACAAACACTTCACTTCCACGTGAGAGAAATTAGGGTTTCCTAGTTCAATTTCCTCTTATCAATTTCAATCCCAAGAGTTGAGATTGTGTCGAGTGTAACACTTGAAATTGTGAGTCATATCAATTTCAAATTGTTGTGTTTTATTTTCTTCTCTAGTGTGTAATATCTAGGGTTGGATTGAATCATTTCTTGGTCAGGTTTGAGTTTTTTGATTTGAAATAGTGTACTTGTTTTGAGTACTTATCTTACTTGTTATTCACCATCAACAATTGCTATCAATTTGAACTGTGAATTGCATTTCTATAAAGGGGGATCTTAGAAGTGATCTTGTTGAATATTATTGAATTCACGTGGTAATTCAAGTGTAATTAGTGTGTTTTGAAGGTTTTGAATCATTGTGGTTGATTAATTTCATTAGTCATTGAATCCGAATCTCCTTGCACTCAATTAGGAATCACACAATTCCTAGCTTATTGAACCGGATTTGATTGTGTGCAATTAGGGTTGGTTTTTGTTCCATTTGATTGTGCTTAATCTTGGTTTTAGGCACATCATCTTTTTTTGGTATCAGAGCTATATCATAATTGGATTTAAGATTGAACACGACATTGTTAGTGGAATCGATTCATAATTAGAAGAAGTTTGTGCCATTTGAACTAGTTTGATTGACAATGTTAATTTGTCTTTCAAATTGGTTTTTGCTTGTGCTTAATTCCCTTTTAGGCACATCATCTTTTTGGTATTAGAGCTTGAGGTTGTGAGAAGGGATTGATTGCAATTTGAATTCGGAAGTTAGGGAATTGTTGAATAGCACATTGATTTGAATTTACTTGACATGAAGCTTGAATTGTCTAATTATGTTGTTGAGGAGTTGTAGTTGTTGCTTGTTGTTGTAAACGTGGAGCAATTGTGAATCCTTATCATTTTGTTGTTGACATGAGCTTGAAGGAAAAGTAAGAAGTGTATTTCCTAGTGTTTGATTGTGGAATTGGAAATACAATAATTTGTGGTAAAAAGAGAAGTGTGACTTTTGTTGATTTCGGAATTGGGGAGAATATTTTACCATTTCCAGATTTGAAGTGTGTGCAAGGATAAGCATCCATTTGAAATTCAAATACCTTCTTTAAGTTTAAAGCAATTCATTGAGTAGCAATGAATAAGTGTTATTTGAATTTGAATTGTTTTTACCATTTGTGGAGAAGGTTACATTTAGTGGAGTGATTTCAAATTTGAATTTTGTTGCTGCCATTGCTTGTGGTTTACGATGTGAATTGGAGTTGTGTAGTGGAAAGGAAGTGTATACTTTGAAGTATTGTATGTGTGTTGTATTGGGGAGGTTGTGCACCGTGTTTGTTTTTGTGTAGAGTTGTGTTTGTAAAAATTTAGTGATTTGTTTTGTGTGTAAGAGTGAGTGGTGGTGTGACTTGTTGTGTGTGTAAGTGTGAGTGGCAGTGTGAATTTGTGGAAGTTGTGTGGAGTAAGGTGCTGCACGTTGAGGTTAAAGTGTGAGAGTGTAGTGCATGGATAACAAACTGTAAAAGGGAAGAGGGGTTTTTCAATTGTGAAGAGGAATTGTGTAGTGTGTGTTTTCAGAAAAGGTGGAGGAATTACAATTGTCATTTTTAGATTTGAAATCATAATTGAAAGTGTACATTAAGAGGTCAATTTAAAATTTCAAATACACATTAAGTCATAGTTAATTGTGTATCATTTGAATTTGAAAAAGCTTCTTACCATTTGTGGAGTTGTGCACTTATTGAACTTCTTTTGAATTTGAAAGTGGGTTGCCTTTTTTTTTGAAGTTGCGGTTTGATGTTTGTGTGAAAGTGAGGAAAGTGCACCGTGGCTTGAAGTAGTGTGTATGTAGTGTTGTATTTTTTTGTAAATTTAGTAAAAGGTGTTAACATTTAGTGTTGGTTGTTGTATGTGTTGTCAAGCTACTTGTTGTTGGTGGCGTGAACATTGTTGAACCGTGAGCAAAGGGGAAGTTGTGTAGTGGTGAATGTTGTGTTGTGTATGTGTTTAAGTGCTACCAATTGTGTATTTAAGTGGTGAGAAACCAAGACAAGAATAAGGAAAGTTGAGTAGTAGAATTTAAAATTCAAACAAGTCGTTAAAGTGTGAAAGTAATCGAACTAGTTACTTAAACATTTGTAGTTGAATTTAATTCTATCTACTTGAAAGTAGTTGTGTGTGTACTTCATTTGTGGTTTAGTTGTGTACTTGAGCTGTGGAGGTGTAAGGATTGTTATTGTGTTGTTGGATTTAAAACACAACAATGTCTAGTGAGTTGTTTCATTATGCTAATGTGTTGCGCCGAACATTGACTACAGCTGTTACTAAGGATGAAGAACAAAGAGAAAACTTGTTCCATACCTTTTGTAGGGTATGAGGAAATTTATGTGTCCTTATAGTTGATGGTGGTAGTTGTACTAATGTAGTAGCCGCATCGTTAGTATCGAAGCTAAAACATACCACTACTTCACATCCTGAACTGTATAAATTGCATTGGCTTAATGATCAAGAGAGTTTGCATGTGACCCAAAGAGCTAGGGTACCTTTCAGTGTTGGGGATAAATAATGTGATGAAATTGAGTGTGATATTCTACCTATGTGTACATCCCATAATTGCTTGGCAGGCCTTGGTTATATGACAGGAAGGTCTTATATGATGGCTTTAGGAATACTTATGTATTCCAAAAGGAGGGAAAACGAATTATTCTGAATTCGATGTCACCTTCAGAGGTTCAAAGGGTTCAACAACAAATCAGTAGACCATCAGAGGTGATGTATGTGCAGTTGAACATCAATGGGTGCCTTAAACATGTTATTATCTATGGGAAAGAGTTCCTCAATACAAAACAAGTCCAAAATTGACATCGAGTTGATGTATGTGTAGTTGAACATCAATGGCAAGAGTACCAATGTGATGATTGATTCAAGAGCCACGCACAACTTCATTAATGTGCCTAAAGCAAGGAGATTAGGGTTAGTGCTTGTAGATGACACTAGCTAGATTAAGGCTATTAACTACAAGGTAAGACCTGCATAAGGATTTGCTAGAAATGTGAAAGTATAAGTTAGAGATTGGAGTGGGAGTCTCAACTTCACTACTATCTTACTAGATGGCTTTAGTATAGTTATGGGGATAGATTTCTTAATGTATGCTAAAGTTGCTTCTATGTCAGCAACAAATTGCTTGCTGTTCTTATGTAGCAACCCATGTTGTGTGCAATTTTAGAGGAAGAGGGTAGGCAATAGAGGCAAAGATGGGAAGAAGCCATGATGCTATCCATACTCTAACTATAGAGAAGTCTCAAACATTAAGAGCTTACTTTCCTTGTTATCTTTATAGAGATTGAAAAGGAAAGAAAGGTAGAGAAACTAAGGGTAATCTAGTGCCTTAAAGGAGTTCAGTTATATGACACTAGATAAACTTCTAAAGGAGTTGCATCTAAGAAAGCCTATAGATCATAAGATTAAGTTGGTTTCAAGAGTTAAACCTCTAGCTAAAGCACCATATAGAAAGTTGGGCCCTAAGATTGCTAAGTTGTGGAAGTAGCTTGATTACTTGTTAGAGGTTGACTTCATTTGTCCATCAAGAGCACCATTGTCTCTTATTCTCTTTTAAGAGAAGCAGGATGGGATTTTAAGACTTTGTATTCATTATTAGGCTCTCAACAAGTTGATTGTGAAGAATCATTATCACATCTTCTCGATTGTTGATTTATTTAATCAACTGAGCAATGCTAAGTACTTCACCAAATTGGATCTTCATTAAGATTATCATCAGGTTCAAACCACTAAGGGTAACAAGCCCAAAAAAGCTTGTGTTACTCGTTATGGCACCTAAGAGTTTCTGGTGATGTCCTTGGGTCTTACCAATGCTCTTGCTACATTTAGTACCTTGATGAATAATGTATTTTGTGAATACTTGGATGAATTTATAGTTGTCTATCTAGACAACATTATTGTATGTGGTAAGACTTTGCAAAACCATATGAAGCACTTATGGATGTGAATCATGAGAAGTGTGCCTGATAGGAATCAAAATCCGACAAGACCTATCATTAGGGCAAGAACTAAAGGAATTCGAATTTTGGCGATGAGGGCCCATTTTGAGCAGATCGACCCTTGAATTATTTATAAATTAACCTCTTTTCTATTATTCTTATATTGTGTTTTCCAACAGGCACACTTATCATATTTTATAGGGCAATGGACAAACTCCCTTAGACTCAGCTTGTGGGTTATCCATGGATCGACTTGAACCGGCGATGAGCTGGGCCAATGAATCCTATAGAAGACCGGCATCTAGAAGACTAATTTCTTTTATATATTTTTCATTTGCATGGACTATTTATGTTGTAATCATTTTGGAACACTTTTATTTCCTTGTAATTTTCATTTAGGGCTAGCTACCTTAAAAGTGGCAAACTTGTAATTTTGACCACTTTCTAACCCTAGGAGTAGCAAGTATAAATACTTGCTTAAGAGAGGGTTTGAGGAGGCCAATTTTGCAGAATTGAGAGACACTTTCACATGTGGAATTAGGGTTCTTTCCTTAGTTCAAAACTCTTATCAATTTTAACCTAAGAATTGGAATTGTGGCCAGTGCGACGACGGGGAATTGTGAGTCATATCAATTCCATCTTTGTTGTATGTTCATTTCTTCTCTAGTGAGTCATATCTAGGGTAGATTTGGATCTTTCTTGGACATATTTGTGTTTGTTTTTCATGAATAATCATCTTTTAAGATTGATTGTTCATTGAGCACTTGAATTATATATATCATTTTAGCTTGTGGCGAGAATTTGTGATTGAAAGGGAGAAGTGGATTTCACGGTTTTATTGCTTTCTTTGATCTGATTTCCACGTGATTTGCAATCCTTATTGTGGTTACTTGGTGAATGTTACAAATAGAGATTATAATTACATCATTTGATCAACATTTTCCATCAAAATCTACAAGGTGTTCACGTGGATTGTCTCACTAGTGGACCGGTTTGTGATTGACTTGAGACTTGTTTTCTTGAGTTAATTGATTGTGTTTCAAAGTGCTTTTGAGCACATTAGTGCCTTTGCTTATAAGATCATCAACTTT
This sequence comes from Laguncularia racemosa, assembly GCA_037954665.1. NCBI lineage: Eukaryota > Viridiplantae > Streptophyta > Magnoliopsida > Myrtales > Combretaceae > Laguncularia > Laguncularia racemosa. The sequence continues at coordinate 477,475 of JBBMOL010000063.1, read as the reverse complement.
CTAGGACATGTAATTTAGGTAGGATAGATCTGGATGGATACAACTAAGGTGAAGGGAATCAAAGAGTAGCCTGTGCTAAGGAGTGTAATTGAGCAACAATCATCCCTTGAAATTTTCAATTATTATAGAAGATTTGTGAAGGGGTATTCTAAGGGAGTTCCTCCCCTTACAAATCAGTTAAAGAAGCACCAAGCATGGTTCTAGAGTGAGAAGTGTGTTGGTCTCAATTAGTAATTGAGAGAGGAGAGGGGAGGGGGTGCTTTTAATTAATTATTTATATCAAAACGTTTTTTGAATAATTACTATCAATAGGTATTAATTTAGATTAAATTGGCAATAGAATTTTCAATTCTATAATGAATAAATAAATTGTAAATGAAAAAAAGAGTGAGGATTAAGAAAATCAAACAACAATGTATAGTGGTTCCACTTTATGTGTTAGTTTACTCTTTTAACCTTCACTATTGTGATCCTAATTGACTTTACTACTTCATTTTACTATATCAAAGAATAAAATCTCAATGAGTGTTACAACAATCGGTCACTCTATAATCACTTTGATATAGTTTTCAATCACTTTCTCTACTCTATCTCCTTAACTCTACACATACACTAAAACATAGAAACTATAGAGAAAAACAAAACAAGCAACTTCAAAATGAAGTCTTTAGTCGTTGAGGATTTAACAAGTACTAATTCTCTACAATATTAGCTCAAACACAAAATTTATGTTTAGAATTTGAATTGCACTTTATGCATTCTCTCTCTCTCTCTCTTTTTGTGTTGCTCATCTTATTTTTGTCTATCTAGCAATGCTCAAATCTTGATTTACTCTTTGATCATAGTTGTTTTCAATATATCATCTTTTAATTCCTTCATTAAAATTTCTCATGATTTCATATCTGGATAATCATTCATATTATATTTTATCAATTTCTTGTTAATGCTTCAAAATCTTTCTTTTTTGGTCTTTAAGTTAATAATGTGCTTTCTATATATAACTACCTTTTCAATTGATAAAAATTACTCATGATATCAAATCTAGCTTTAGTGGAATAGGTTAAATATATTATCAAAATTTATTCAACTATGGAGATAAGTCTTGATTTGTAATAAATTATTTCCTTTATCTATTTTTTTTATCTTCGTAAATTTATATCCATGAAATTATAACTCTATTCTATATCTTCTCTTTTCTTCATATCTTCATATCTCATCATTGTTTATCGAAATGAGAATTTTGACTATTTATTTCTTCCTTCTTTTGCTTTTTGGAGCCAAACTTCCATTTAATCAATTATACTTATTTTGAACAGCTTAATTCTATACGCTTAAAGAAATAAATTAATAATTCATAGCAAAATTTACATTCTTCTCTAACCTTTTGGCATATAAACTTATTTTTCAACCTTTACTAATATCATTTGTTAACATCAAAACTTTTTTCATCAACCTGTTTTCAATAGTGTTAAACAACATTTGAAGAGTTGAAGCAAGTGGTGATCAAGGAGCTAGTCCTTGCACTACTTGACATTACCCACCATTTGAAGTCTACATGAATGCATCAAACATTCCTTTAGGTAAGGTGTTGATGCAAGAGGGCCATCCGTGGCATATGAGAGTAAGAAGCTTAATCTTACTAAGCATAGGTATTTAGCTTAAGAGAAGGAGCTATTGCAATTTATTGCAGTCTAAACTCCTGGTGAAGACAAACAATACCAATGCTAGTTATATTCTCACTCAAACTAAGCTATCTGCTAAGAAAGCGAGATGAGAGGAATTCCTTGAAGCATTTCATATGGAGATTATGTACCAAAATGGAAGGACTAATTAGGTAGTAGAAGCCTTAAGTAGAAGAGTAGATCTAGCTTCATTAGCCTAAATCACCCATTAGTGAGTGAGTTGAATTACCATCATAATCTAAGAGCAAATAAGGGAACACTTATGCTAAGACTTGTTGGCTAAGAATCTTAAGCAATTAATCGGGGTAGGGAAGACATAGATTTTGGGTGGAAGGTGATCTAATGTACACAAAAGGTCGTTGTCTATATGTCTCTAAGGTGGGGAACTTGAAGAAGGCGGTCTTGAGGGAGTGCCACGATACTCTATGTGTTTGACACCTTGGCTAACAAAGAATGGTGTGCTTGTTGAAGCTGGGTTACCACTGGTCGGATATGAAGGAGGATGCAATGAATTTCACTCGTACTTGTTTGACCTTTTAGCAAGATAAGATTGAGAGATAAAAGCCTATAGAGCTATTGAAGCCCCTTCCTATGCCATCTCACTAAGGGGGGAACCATGGACTTTAACACTTCCCTTGTCACGCCCCAAAAGGGTGCCTAGAAGTCTCCACTAAAACCATCATGGCACATGTGCACCTGCTACATGATGATCGTCTTACGTGTCAGAGATCGTAAAACTCTAAATAAATAATTGCATTTATAACTAATCATAGTACATATAATTAGAAAATAAAATACAACTATGAATCTTGTACCCCATGGTCAATCATGATTGTAGAGAATCGGTATCCCTTACCAATAAGTAAAATAGGATAATTCCTAGGTTCTCAACTTTAAGTTCTATTCACATGGGGGTCCTAACATTTTATTTAAGTAAATCTATCATTCACAAATCTTACTTTGTTGTTTTGGTCTTCCAAAACTCTCAACACTTCACATCTTATCCCATCCCAAGCTTTTGTATCGCTACCTACAAAAATTCTATGAGGGGGTGAGTACACTATGGCTTAGTGAATAGGATGGTAACACTTTCAATGCTACGTACATACAAAAAAAAAACTCACATCAAAATATTAGACATATGTTATATACATACACAAGCAAATTCAAGTTAAAATATTAAACATATGCTATACATGAACAATCATATGAATGCAGCATCTCACGTGATCTTCTGGTAACTGACGTGAAGTCTAGGGTTTATGCCCCCTTTGACCTTGGGTTGGGGATTCCTAAGCCACCATTAGTGCCCAAGCGAAACTCAATCTTCCTTATTCTTATCACTTCATTAACCTATGTCTTAGCTTTAATGTTTTAGGCTTTGGGTGCCTCAATACACCGAGCATTAAACCCTCAAGGGATGGGACGGACTTAGAACCATCAAGGCGTGATAATCCCCTAATCACTTAGTTTGCACTTGGCAGAATAGCGATCCTCTAATCACTTCCGATTACTTGAGTGATGAGCTCGGGATGTTGCCAACTCAATGAACTCATTATAACGATAAGGGCAAAAAAGGCAAAAGTTCATGAAAAGAAGCGGGCAAAAACCCGTCAAAATAGATGCTTGAATAAATAAAAAAAACATGAATGTGAACATTCATTGAATAAAACAAAGATGTATAAAAGGGAGAATATCTAGCAAAGAGCTTATACCATATGCTTTTACTTAATGTTGCAAGGATTATATGTTTGCTAATGTCCAATGAAGTTTAATTGGGTGTTTTTCCTTAGTGGATTAAGTATTTACTTTTGGAATAAAAATTCTTTTGCTAAACATGAGGATTAAAGTTTGTTTTGTTTAGATTAGCTATTGAATTTTGTCTATAGTAATTTGATCACAGGAAACCAGTTTGGTTGAAGTAGTAGACATTAAAACTACAAGTCATGAATTACAAATGAATAGATGCTTGGAATGATAAAAAGAAAGTTTGTATAATCTATGACAGATTTCTCAATTGATTTGATGCAATTGCTTGAGGACAAGCAAAAGTTTAAGTGTGGGGGAATTTGATAGAGCCATTTTATAATCAATCTTTATAGTATAAATTGTGTTAAATTATTATTGATTTTATAGAAATCATAAGGAAATGGTACTTTAATTCTATCATTGTGATAAATCAGGTTAAATGGAGTCAAGGATGCTAATTCAAGTATTTTAGAGAAGTCATCTACAACTTGGATCAAGACAAGGAATTACACCACCGGAGGAAGCACGGTTTGAGGCACGGCCAAGGTTCAAACCGTGTTACACACTAGACAAGAATACGAAAATGTGGACTTTGAATAGAGAGAGACACGGCTTAGGGCACGGCCGTGGGAGAAACCGTGCTTGGAGCCGTGGTGGAAGCTAGACATGCCAAGGAGAAGAAATTATGGAACATCAACCAGAGGATGGCACGGCTTGAAATTTGGTCGTGGGTTTAACCGTGGTACACACTGGGCACGGATGAAGACTTGTTGATTATGCACAGAATAAGGCACGGTTGGAAATCTAGCCGTGGGTAGAGCCGTGATACACACTGGACACGGAAGATGATACATGAAATATGCACAGAGGATGGCACGGCTTAACCCATGGCCGTGTGTTAGGGCGTGCCAGGCGGACGAACATTTACTTCTCGAAATCTACTTGGAAAAGGAAAGATATTTTTGTATCTTGCTAGCAAAAGATCACATGCCATCTCCCTAACAATATAAATAGAACCAACCCTAGAGGGTTAGGACAACTTTTGAATCTTTGAATCTGGAATCACCTTGGAGACAAGAAGGAAAGGAGGAGGCAGAGCAGGCAGTCGGAAACAGAGGTTTGTTATGTTTTTATTTTTATTTTTTGTTTTATTGATGAACATGAGTAGCTAAGCTACTTTTCTAGCCAAATGTTCATAGATATTTAATTCTCCACGAATTGTGAGGTCTAATTGACTTGTATTTATTCTATTCTTTGTTTTCGGGTATTCATATATCTTCTGATCGTTTTGTCATTATTATCTTTGTTGATTGGTATGAATAGAACTCTTTTACTCAATTAGCAAGTTAATATATTATCAACTAGCACGTCAAATCCGTAATTGTTTGATTGTTCTAGTCTTAGTGACGCAATAACATGTTTGGTTATAAAAGAGATGATCGAATTCATGTTATGGAGGTGTGTGATCATATTTAAATAGGTTATCTTATAATCTACTGGTATGAATTGGTGGTCTCTCTAGATCTTAATGCTATTGATAGATTAAATCCTAAACGCTTGTCTAGAGTTGTTTAATCAATAAGAGAAATAATTCAAAGCGCTTGTCTGAGGTTATCGAGGAAGTAAGGAGAGACAGGTTGTTAGAGCTTGTTAATAACCATAACCAGTTTATCTAGGAACAAGAATAGAGAACATTTGCATCGATGATCAATTCCTTGAATTAAACTATCTTGATTCCTTTGGCTATGCTTTTATTAATATCCGATTTTCTTACCTTGTTTTACTTTATTTTGATTCACAAACAACCCCCACCCCTCCCATTTTTCTTTTCCCTTTTATTCTCCTTGAATAGAAATAAGTTTAACCAATCTCTGTGGATTCGACCCTACTCACCACTATATGCAAATCATATAATTATCTAGGAGTAGGTTTTATTTTTGTTGGATTTGACACCCATCATATACACTTACAAGCATTACACACTCGGCTTCTCCTCTATGCATACACACCTTCACACACCATACAGCATCACCAACACACACACACATCCTTACATACACTACTCACCATCACCTACACTATCTTCACATACACCACTCACTTTCATTCCCACACACACAAACATACACCTCCTTACACATACACTATGCGCCATCATTCACACACATATACACTTTCCTACATACATCACGCACATTCCTACACACACACGCATACGCATCCTCATACATACATACTTATACACACATCCTCATTCATGCACATATACATACACATCTCCATTCATGTACACACATACACACCTTCCTCCACACGTGTACACATACACCTACTCATCCACACTCGCAGCCGCCTACAGCTACATACACTCACACGCACATCACACCATCATTCACCGCACACACATCATTCTTCATCGCACACCTTGCTCCTTCTCCCCTTTCACATACGCACCCATGGCTGCAACAGGACGGCTCCACCTCACGCACACACCAGCACACCCTTGCACATGTTATCCACCGCCGTTGCCATTGCTGTTGCTGTTGGAGGGTTGTTCTTATTGCTGCTGTTGCTATTGCTATTGGGGGTCGTTGTCACCGTCCTTGTTGCGGTCTTTGCTGGGGCGGTCCACTATGGTTGCCATTGCTCCTGTTCTTCGTTGTCATCATGATTGTTGTTGCAGCTGTTGTGGGACCGTTGTTGTTGTTGCTGCCACTATCACAATTGTTGTGGCCGTCGTTGGGTGGCTGTTACTGTCGTTGTTGCAGCTGCTGAATCGTTGTCACCACCATCGTTGCCGTCATTGCCACTGCCATTGCTGTTGCTATTGTTACGGCCGTAGTTATCACCATCGCTGTTGCTGCTGGGGTTGCTATCGTCATCGTAGTTGCTGTTTCGTTGCCATCACTGTTGCTGTTGTTGCCGGAGTTGCCGTCGGATGTTGCTGCCACTGCTATTGCCGGAGTTGCTGGGTCGAAGTCGTCATAGTTGCTGTCGTTGCCATGGTTGATGTTGTAGTTGTTGTTGTCATCGGGCTCATTGTCGTTCTGGTGGTCGTTGTTGCTATGATCGTTCCCTCTCGTGCACACTCACACACTCAACCTTCCACTGCCGTTGCTGTTGTCACTACGATTGAGGTTTCCATGGTTGTTGCCATGGTCGGAGTCGAAGGGGAAAGGGTTTAACGGAGAGAGTGACGAAGGGGAAACACACCTCATCGGGGAGTACAAAAACGACGGGGGTGAAGGAAGGAAAGGGAAGCTGCATGGGTCTAGGGAAGAATCGGGGAAAAGATGATGCAACCGGAGAAGAAGAAGATCCGGGAGGAGAAGAGAAGCATGGTGGCTAGTCGAGAAGGAAAAGAAGAGAATGGGAAGGGAAGAAGACACGATCTAGCAGAAGAAGAAAGGAAGAAGAGAGAGGAAGAAGAAGTGAAAAGGAAAAGGAAGGAAAAAGAGAAACAGCCGGAAGAAGAAGAAAAAGAAAGAAAAAGAAAAGGAAGAAAGAAAGAGAGGGTAGAAACGGGAAGAGAGAGGGAGCAGGGGGGCCAAATGGGACAGGATGTGACGGCGACGTGACAGCCGGTCACGTCCTTGCTGCAGCTGCCGGGTTTTTTTCTTTTTCAGTTATGTTATATGCATATATGTATATTTATATATTATATTATAATTATATTTTATTTTTAAAATACCTCTATTTTAACATTTTGCACGTGTACAGGAATGTCTTTAAAAATTTTATTTTTAATAATTTATTACAAAATTTTATTTTTAAGTTAATTTGATTATTCCGAACATAAATTTTTACTATAAATTTCAATTTGATATTCCTAGATTTAAAATTTTAAATTAATTTTATTATTTAACAAAATATCGTTTAAAAATTACGTTTCAGATGATTTATTCTTCTATTTATTTTCTTTAATTATTTATATAATTTTTTGAAATTTTAGGATTTTACATCCCTACTAAAAGTGAGGGAGTACTCATCTATTTTTATTGCAGTTGATGATACGAACCATGCCAACCCGTGACGAAACCCAATACCAATACGTTCGGAAATTCGTTGCCTAAGACGCCCAAACACCTAAACTGGAAATCGCGACCCGTTGTCTATAAGCGAGACAAGAACCTTGGTATAAAAATGAAGACGCCACAATCGGGATAAAAGACCGATTGATAAGTCGGGATGAACGCTACGGAAATTAATCCGATAAGTTTGATTTAGTTCTTGAAGAACCAAGAAAGGTGCATCTCAAAAGTGTTTAATGTTCAAAGATGTATATTCTTATGTTGTTCTAAACCCTAGGAGCTTTTATACTAGGGTTACAATTCATGAAAAACAAGTCCAAAACGACGTAGCTTAGATAAGTTGCATAAAAACACGAAAACAGAACAAGCTAGCCGGCAGGAGATATACGGCCGTGTACATGACCGTGTACTTTGGCCGTGTACTTTTTTGTGCACATTCCGGTCACATACACGACCATGTACTTCTGGTCGTGTATCTTTCTGTGGATTTGCTTGTCTCCATACACGGCCGTGCCTTTTAGCCGTGTATCTAGCCATTTATGATTCTGTGCAATCTTGGAATTCCTACACAGCCGTGCCTTGAACATACACGCCCTCTTCAACCCGTGTCCGGTGTGACTTGTATAAAAGCAAGGGTCTTCCCATGGTTGTTCCAATCCGTTCCAACTTCATGATTGCTCCAATCCTTTCCGGCTTCATGGACAACCTTTATCAACTCGTTAAGTGCTTCCTTGAATCGTTTCGCTTGATTTCTTGTGATCGGTCCAGGCGACACTTCAAGAGGATCCACATTTCTTCTTCCGGTTTGGCTCTCATCATGGATCTCATCATTCCCCTCCTCTTGAAAAGGATTTGTCCTCAAATCATTGCCTGCATCAAATGGACTCAGATCAGTAACATAAAATGTGACACTTATTGGATACTCACCTGGTAAATTTTTCTTGTAGGCATTATCATTGATTTTCTCAAGCATCGGAAATGGACCGTCTCCCCTAGGGTTCATCTTGGATCTCCTCTGCAATGGAAAACTCTCCTTGCGAAAATGCACCCAAACCCAATCTCCAGGCTGAAAAATCTTAGGTCTCCTGTCTTTATTCACCCTTGAAGCGACCCTGGCATTTTGTTTTACAATCATAATCTTTACCTGTGCATGTAGCTTTCTCATGAAATCTGCCTTAGAATCAGCATCAAAACTCACAGACTTGTTAAGTGGCAATGGCAATAAATAAGTAGGAACCAATGGGTTAAAACCATACACATTCTCAAATGGTGAACAATGAGTAGTGCTATATAAAGCCCTGTTATATGCAAACTCCACAAATGGTAGACAATCCTTCAAAGTCCTAATGTTCTTCTCTATGATTGCCCCTAACAATTGAATTAAAGTTCTATTAACCACATCAATTTGCCCATCAATTTGTGGGTGACAGATAGTTGAAAACATCCGTTTAGTTCCCAACTTTTCCCACAATACTCTCCAAAAATGACTCAAAAATTTCTCATCTCGATCACTAACAATGCTTCTAGGTATATCATGCGAACGCACTACCTTTCTAAAGAACAAATCAACAATGTGTATAGCATCATCAATTTTATGACAAGGAATGAAATGAACCATTTTAAAAATCCTATCCACAACCATAAAATTAGAATCTCGACCAAGCTTAGGCCTAGATAATCCTAACACAAAATCTATGGAAATGTTTATCCATGGCTCACGAGGAATGATAGTATACTCATATAACCAATCTAAGAAGTCATCTAAACAAGGAATAGGATGACGATACTTTACCGTAAGGTTGTTAATGGCGCGGCAGTCAACACACCTTCTCCATGTCCCATCATTCTTAGGCACCAAAATCACAGGCACTGCACATGGACTCATGCCTTCTCTCACGTATCCCTTCTCCATTAACTCATCTACCTGCCTTTGGAGTTCCTTCGGAAAGACATTTTCAAAATCCTGCATAAGAGACACAACCACACTAGGCAAAGCATTAGATAATTCGTTAGTAGTCAAACATGTTTCTTTAAAAACCAGCAACAACATAGGTTGCTTCATCACTAACGCTCTCCTCACTATACTCGCTCTTGCCACACAACTCTCCTTTTGCAAGGCTGCCCTCTTCTTTTCACTCACCACCAAAGTTGATTCCCCTTCAACTTGGCCTCTCACACTCTTTCCAGCCTTCCTCTCTTTTTCCTTTTGATCTTGACTCTTATATTCCTTTTTCTTCTCATTTTCTTTTGCTCTCTCACTCTCACTCTGCTTTTCACTCACCTTATGTTTTGCAAAAGACTGTTGTAGCTGCAACTGGTCCTCATACACTTGTTTGGGTGTTAACGGTTTAAGATTAAAGCTTTTCCCTTGGTGAACATGCGTATACTTGTTAGAAAAGCCATCATGAACAAACTTCCTATCAAATTGCCATGGCCTCCCAACAACACATGACATGCTTGCATTGGCACTACATCACATAACACCTCATCCTCATACCTACCAATGCGAAACCCAATCAATGCTTGCTTACTCACCTTAGTCTCTCCACTATCATTCAACCACTGCAATTTATATGGACTAGGGTGTCTAACAGTTTTGAGCCCCAGCCTTTCAACAATAAAATTGCTCACTACATTGGTGCAACTTCCCCCATCAATAATCAAACTACAAATGTGATCTCCTAGATAACATCTAGTATGAAATATATTCTCTCTTTGCACCTCCTCTTCTTCCTTCACCCGCACATTCAAAGCTTGCTTCACTACTACCACTAGCCTTCCCATTGCAGGCTCTTCATCATCACTAGCATCCTCTAATGGAGGCATATCATCTTCTTCACTATCCCCTCAGTCTCATACTCTCCATCATCACGCAAAATCATCACACGCCTATTTGGACATTGACTAGCAATATGGCCTCTACCTTGGCATTTAAAGCATCTAATGTCACGATTTCTAGAAGTAGAAGATTCAGGGTTACCTTGATTACCAGGAGTAGAACCGCTTGCCTCAGCTCTCCGTTCGGTTTAGTGGGTAAAGGCTTTTCTTCTTTCTTCCATTGGTTGGTCTTCCAAGTAGATGAGCCGTTACCCTGTGGAAACCGTGTATTACTACTACCTCACCTCTTGTGCTGGTTCTCAACCTTTATAGCCATGTGAACCATATCCTCCAATTCTACATAATGCTGCAATTCAACCACATTTTGGATTTCTCTATTCAACCCTGCAAGAAACCTAGCCATTGTAGCCTCTCTATCCTCCTCTACATTCGCCTTAATCATAGTGACTTCCATCTCCTTGAAATACTCATCTACACTTCAGCTTCCCTGCCAAAGAGTTTGCAATTTGTTGTGCAATTCACGATAGTAATACGCAGGCACAAACCGCTTCTTCATCACTCTTTTCATCTCTTCCCAAGACTCAATAGGTGGCTCGCCACTCCTTCTCCTATTCAACATTAGTTGACCCCACCACACTATAGCATAATCCGAAAACTCAATGGCAGCAAGTTTTATTTTCTTTCTCCCACTATAGTTGTGACAATCAAACACCATTTCTACCTTCTTCTCCCACTCTAAGTACGCTTCGGGATCATTCTTCCCTTGGAAAGGAGGAATCTTCATCTTTATGCTACTTAATTGATCATCCTCTCTATTCCTATCTCCTCTATCTTCCCAATCTCTAGTTCCTCTATTCCGACCACTATATCCTCTATAACTCCCAATAGAAGGCTCATCAAAGTCATCATCCGTCATTTCATCTCCACCCCTCGGTACTCTCCTAGAACGACTCTCCCTCTTACGCTCTTGGAATACGTTTGTGGATTGCTCAAGTCTTTGCTCTACCGTCTCATGAATTTGTTCCATTCCCTCTTGGAACATCCTCTTCATTTCTCCCCTCAACGCCTCAATTACTAACCTAGCATCAAACCTTCCCCTCTCACCTTCAAGAGAATGTTGTCTCGACATAGTCTCTGTAGAAAAGATTAGTACTAACACAAATATATATATAATTAAACCTCACGATACACTCCCTTACGTGTTTCGCTCAAATGATGATATCACACAGTCACTCGTGTATTCTCACAAATAATGATGATATCAACTCGCCAATTTCCTCTTCTCAATTCTCTTGGAACTAACCCGAACTACACCAATTTCCTTCCGTAGAATTCAAAACAACTCTAGGGTTCGTAAATTTTCCTTTATTTTTCTATCCGAATTTTTGTTTTGTCTTGGTTGTTGCTCTTGATCACGTTTTTCTTTTCTTTTCTTTTCTCTTCTTTTTTTTTGTCGTGATTTTTACTCTTTTTTTTTTTTTAACAATCGCTTAGTCGATATTACACTATCAAAAGATAATCAATACTACGAAATTGAATACAATAATTGATATGAACGATTGGAGTTAGGGTTTTTGATATTACCTTCCTCAACTGAACTTGATGTTTTGACAAACCTAAGCTCTGATACCAAACTGATACGAACCACGCCAACCCATGACGAAACCCAATACCAATACGTTCGGAAATTCGTTGCCTAAGACGCCTAAACACCTAAAGTGGAAACCGCGACCCGTTGTCTATAAGCGAGACAAGAACCTTGGTATAAAAATGAAGATGCCACAATCGGGATAGAAGACCGATTGATAAGTCGGGATGAACGCCACGGAAATTAATCCGATAAGTTTGATTTAGTTCTTGAAGAACCAAGAGAGGTGCCTCTCAAAAGTGTTTAATGTTTAAAGATGTATATTCTTATGTTGTTCTAAACCCTAGGAGCTTTTATACTTAGGTTACAATTCGTGAAAAACAAGTCCAAAACGACGTAGCTTAGATAAGTTGCGTAAAAACACGAAAACAGAACAAGTTGGCTGGCAGGAGATACACGGCCGTGTACACGACCGTGTACTTTGGCCGTGTACTTTTCTGTGCACATTCCGGTCACATACACGACTGTGTACTTCTGGTCGTATATCTTTTTGTGGATTTGCTTGTCTCCATACACGGCCGTGCCTTTTAGCCGTGTATCTAGCCGTGTATGATTATGTGCAATCTTGGAATTCCTACACGGCCGTGCCTTGAACATACACGCCCTCTTCAACCTGTGTCCGGTGTGACTTGTATAAAAGTAAGGGTCTTCCCATGGTTGTTCCAATCCATTCCAACTTCATGATTTCCCCAATCCTTTCCGGCTTCATGGACAACCTTTATCAACCCGTTAAGTGCTTCCTTGAATCGTTTCGCTTGATTTTTGTGATCGGTCCAAGCGGCACTTCAAGAGAATCCACATTTCTTCTTCCGGCTTGGCTCTCATCATGGATCTCATCAGTTGATAAACTTTCCAAGTATGTGACCTTTATTCCTACCATAAAGAGTTCAAATACAAAAGCAATAGCTTAGCTTTTCTTTGAGAATGTGGTGAAGTTATGGAGAGCTCCTAAGAACATTGTGAGTGATTGGGATGCTAAGTTTATAGAAAAGTTTTAGATAGAGTTGTTCAGCCTCTTAGATTCTAAACTAAACATGACCTATAACTACTATCCCCAAAGTGATGGGTAGGTAGAGAGATTTGATAGGCTACCAAAGGAATACCTGTGACACTTTGTGTGTGCTAATAAGAGGAATTAGGTCGACTTGCTAGATATCACACAGTTTTGCTTCAACATCTAGTGGAGCTCTTTCTCTAATAAGAGCTCTATCGAGATTATCATTGGTTAACAACCATTGTTACCTTACATAGTGGCTAAACCTTATAATGGAAAATTCCTAAAAGCTTATCATTTTACTATAGATTGGAAGTAGAGCTCTAAAGTTACTAAGGCTTACCTTGAGAAGGTGATAATTGCCTAATTATATATATAAATATATACTTTATGTGAGATTTATAGTATTTTCTCCTTATTTTGGCTTTTTTTTTTTGAAGAATTTGAATTTGAATTCAGTAATATTTTGATTTTAGGACTTTGATGAATAGTTGAATTAAAAAAAAAGAAAAAGAATCCAATTTTACTCAATTTGGAGCTAAATAGAAAAAGTTAGAAGTTTTGAAGATAGACACGACTTAGACATGACCATGCCTGAAACGTGTCAAATTTAAACCATAAAATAGAAAGCTACACAAGGGCTAGATAGAACTGTATTTATTAGTCATGTATCTCTTGGAGATAATTATTTTTAAGCACCATTTAGACATGACCTCTACATACGATCGTGTTTAGTCTATGTTTTCTGTAATGTCCAATTTTCTAAGTTTTTGACTAATGAATTTGACATGACCCAAAGCACGACCATGTTAGATAGTATGTTAGCCTAAAAATAGAATTTTTTATGCTCACTATATAAAAGAAAAGGGGGGCTCGACATCAGTAAAGAGAAGACATATTTTGTTTGTTCTAGGGTTTTTGAGAGAATAGAAAGCTATTTTTTTTTTCTGTACTTCAAGAATTTAGGGTTTTTCTTAGATTTCTTTGATGATGCATGCTTTTACATTCTTGAGGATTTTTGTTTTCAATATGATTAGAACTTAAATTTTCTTAGTATCCATACTTGTGGATCCTTAGATTATTATGTAACTAGATTTATTGCTATTCAATAAATTCTTATATTTCTTAATTCATGCTTGTGTTTTTGATATTGTATAGATTAATATTTATAGGGTATTATTTTATCTATTTGATATTATTGTTAGGATTGAGAAATTTGATGTGTAATTAGATCTAACATGTTTGAAGAGAGTTGATGTAATCTCAAAGATAAGTTACATAATTCTTCTAGAATTGATTAATTTGTTTTAGGGAATTCATTGTTTTTAATGTGATATTTGAAATATGCTATTATGAAGAGATTCAAATAGGTATTTTTAAGATTAGGGTTAATAAGCTTGAGAAAGTTATTAAACCAATTTGGGAATCCCTTGGGTCAATGAAAATAAAAAGGAATTAAATGAATTTTGTGAATGTCACTTAATAATTCCTAGGGGAAACGAAGTGTAGATACTAGTTTTACCAATTTGAAGTCAATTATAATCTATTTTGCTCTTCTTTCTTTCAATTAAATCTTAGCTCATTAGTTAATATTTAGTTATAGGTTTTAGATCAATTAATTTTTATAATTTATCGGTTAGACAATAGAGTATGAGTTAGTATTAGGACTTATAATCCTTATGGAATGATATTTATATTTAATATATTATATTATAAAATTTGATAGGTATACTTACCTCCCATCAAGTTTTTTGCACTGTTGTCGGGGATTTCAATATTAAGAATACTGATCAATTTATTAATTTAACCAATTTTTTTTTTTTGTTTCTTGTTTTAGTTTCTTTTCTTTTTCAATTGTGCATGACCAGATATACTCTATTAGACACGTTAATTTTTTATCTGGAAATTGAAAGAACGGCCTGACATTTATGGAGAATAGTTTGGCAAATAATGGAGGAATTAAATCAAGGGTCTTCTTTGAGAATTAAGGTAGAAGAGGAAGAGAACAAATTAGAAATCATGGGTGATGAAAACTAGAACCAACAATGGACTACGTTTGATTACTCTTGTTAAGTTCTAGAGTTTAGTTTTGATGATAACAAAAGAGGATTAAAATATTTAATATATTTATTATAAGAGTTACAGATTATATAGAAGTTGTTTAATAAACTTTTGAAATAGATAGAAAGTGTTTCAGAAGTTTAACAAAAGAGTTTTCAATAAAAATAAAGTAATAGAAGGTAGTTCAGAGCCTCTAGATACTTTGTAAAAGTCCTTAAGCTTGTTAATAGTTGGACATAAGTTCTTTTAGAACCTTTAAAGCTTGTTAATAGTTGGACATAAGTTCTTTTAGAACCTTTAAAATAAAGAGAGAAGTACGAAGTTTTTAGATAGAATCTATTTCAAAACCTTCGCTATACGAAGACATTAAAGGATTTTGTTTCAGAAGTTTTAATAGAACCTTTAGGACAACACGAGCAATATATGGTTCTAGTCAGAAGCTATTTTAGAACCTTCAACTGGAAGAATTATATGCTTGATAGAAGCATGTTCAGAACCTGTATGTCTGAATACGAATTTTTCCAGATTCAAAGGAAATGATTAAATTTTGTGTTCATATAATCTTTTCAAGGCCTAGCTCCACTTGTCAAGTATATTTTGGTAATATACTTATGTGTTTCACTAAAGTAGGTTTTATCATCTTGAGGATTTCATTACTTCAAGTTTTTATCAAAAGTTTTATTCAAAATTTATTTGTTTTCCACTTTAATTTTGACTATTGGTTCATTGATATGTTGCAAAGATAAGGATATAACTACAATAAAGATATGGTTTTTATGAGAAGATAAGGCTCCACAACATGAGGGATATCATGAAATCTCTTGAAGTTTATCCAGAAAAATCTCAATAAATTTATCTTTCAAGCTTATCCCGTTTTTTCAGATATTCAAATATAAGAAAAGATCTCTGCAACAAGAAGATACATATCATAGGACAAATTTCTATTGAAGATTATCCAGATTTAAATTCAAATATCAAAGAGGAAATCTTGGTCATTTTGATTGAAAGGATTATTCGAAATTCAAATTGTTGTTGCATTTTTATGTGCTAGTTAACTGTTGTTCTTCTTCTATAAAAGAGAAAGAAGCTCCAGAAGTTAATGATGATCAATCAAGAACACGAGTAGAAAATCTTCATCTTGCTATCCTTCAAAAGATGCACAAAAGAGTTCTCATTTAATTGCTATTGAACTTAATTGTAGAAGATACTTTATTTCTCTTCTTTGTTTATTTGATTATTCTTATGAGTGATTAAGAGTTGTTTATCACTGTAGTTGAGTGATTAGCTTAGTGTGAAAGCTAGGGAGACTTAGCAGTGAGACTTTGCCAAAGTGTTGGTGTGTTTGTACTCTCAATTTGATTTTTGGTATAGTGAAATTTAACCGGTAAAGACAATCGGGTTCCCAACGTGGAGCTAGAAGAGAGGATATACGCGCAAGGTGGAACCTCTATACATCATTGAGCCTGATTTTCTCTCTCTCTATTTTTTATATAATTTCATGCTTATTATTTAATTGTTGCTCACGCCTGATGAGATCCTTGATGAGAGTCAAGCCGGAAGTACTAATGTGGATCCTCTTGAAGTGCCGCCTGGACCGATCACAAGAAGTCGAGCGAAACGACTCAAGGAAGCACTTAACGGGTTGATAAAGGATGTCCATGAAGCCGGAAAGGATTGGAGCAATCATGAAGTTGGAACGGATTGGAACAACCATGGAAGACCCTTGCTCTTATACAAGTCACATCGGACACGGGTTGAAGAGGGCGTGTACTTTCAAGGCACGGCCGTGTAAGAATCTCAAGATTACACAGAATCATACACGGTCAGACACACGGCTAAAAGGCACGGCCGTGTATGGAGTCAAGCAAATGCATAGAAAGGTACACGGTCGTGTACACGGCCGTGTATGTTGCTAGAAGTTGTACAGAAAGGTACACGGCCAAAGTACATGGTCGTGTACACGGCCGTGTATCCCCTGCCGGCCAGCTTTTCCTGTTTTGTGTTTTACGCAACTTATCTAAGCTACGTCGTTTTGGACTTGTTTTTCACGAATTGTAACCCTAGTATAAAAGCTCCTAGGTTTAGAACAACTAAGAATTTACATCTTTGAACATTAAACACTTTTGAGAGGCACCTCTCTTGGTTCTTCAAGAACTAAATCGAACTTATCGGATTAATTTCCGTGGCGTTCATCCCGACTTATCAATCGGTCTTTCATCCCGATTGTGGCGTCTTCATTTTTATACCAAGGTTCTTGTCTCGCTTATAGACAACGGGTCGCGGTTTCCACTTTAGGTGTTTGGGCATCTTAGGCAACGAATTCCGAACGTATTGGTATTGGGTTTCGTCACGGGTTGGCGTGGTTCGTATCAGTTTGGTATCAGAGCTTAGGTTTGTCAAAACATCAAGTTCGGTTGAGGAAGGTAATATCAAAAACCCTAACTCCAATCGTTCATATCAATTATCGTATTTAATTTCGTAGTATTGATTGTCTTTTGATAGTGTAATATCGACTAGGCGATTGTTAAAAAAAAAAAGAGTAAAAATCACGACAAAAAAAAAGAAGAGAAAAGAAAAGAAAAGAAAAATGAGATCAAGAGCAACAACCAAGACAAAAAAAAAAAAAAAATTTTCGGATAGAAAAATAGAGGAAAATTTACGAACCCTAGAGTTGTTTTGAATTCTACGGAAGGAAATTGGTGTAGTTCGGGTTAGTTCCAAGAGAATTGAGAAGAGGCAATTGGTGAGTTGATATCATCATTTGAGCGAAACACGTAAGGGAGTGTATCGTGAGGTTTAATTATATATATATTTGTGTTAGTACTAATCTTTTCTGTAGGAACTATGTCGAGGCAACATTCTCCGGAAGGTGAGAGGGGAAGGTTTGATGCTAGGTTAGTAATTGAGGCGTTGAGGGGAGAAATGAAGAGGATGTTCCAAGAGGGAATGGAACAAATTCATGAGACGGTAGAGCAAAGACTAGAGAAATCCACAAACGTACTCCAAGGGCGTAAGAGGGAGAGTCGTTCTAGGAGAGTACCGAGGGGTGGAGATGAAATGACGGATGATGACTTTGATGAGCCTTCTGTTGGGAGTTATAGAGGATATAGTGGTTAGAATAGAGGAACTAGAGATTGGGAAGATAGAGGAGATAGGAATAGAGAGGATGACCAATTAAGTAGCATAAAGATGAAGATTCCTTCTTTCCAAGGGAAGAATGATCCCGAGGTGATGGGTGTCGAATCCAACAAAAATAAAACCTACTCCTAGACAATTATATGATTTGCATATAGTGGTGAGTAGGGTCTAATCCATAGGGATTGGTAAAGATATTTCTATTCAAAGAGAACAATAAGAAAAAGGAAAATGGGGGGGGGGGGGGGGGGGGGTTGGTTTGTGAATCAAATAAAGTAAAACAAGGTAAGAAAATCAGATATTGGTAAAAGCCTAGCCAAAGGAATCAAGATGGTTTAATTCTAGGAATTGATCATCGATGCAAATGTTCTCTATTCTTGTTCTAGATAAATTGGTTATGGTTATTAACAAGCTCTAACAACCTATCTCTCCTTACTTCCTCGATAACCTCGGACAAACGCTTTGAATTATTTCTCTTATTGATTAAACAACCCTTAGATAAGCGCTTAGGATTTAATCTATCAATAGCATTAAGATCTAGAGAGACCACCAATTCATGCTAGTAGATTATAAGATAACCTATTTAAACATGATCACACACCTCCATAACATGAATTCGATCATCTCTTTTATAACCAAACATGTTATTGCGTCACTAAGACTAGAACAATCAAACAATTACGGATTTGACGTGCTAGTTGACAATATATTAACTTGCTAATTGAGTAGAAGAGCTCTATTCATACCAATCAACAAAGATAATAATGACAAAACGATTAGAAGATATATGAATACCCGAAAGCAAAGAATAGAATAAATACAAGTCAATTAGACCTCACAATTCGTGGAGAATTAAACATCTATGACCCTTTGGCTAGAAAAGTAGCTTAGCTACACATGTTCATCAATAAAACGAAAATAAAAGATAGAAACATAATGAACCCGGTTGCTTGCTCTGCCTCCGCGTTTCCTTCTTCAAGATCCAAGATTCCAAAGTTCAAAAGTTCAAAAGTTGTCCTAACCCTCTAGGGTTGGCTCTATTTATACTATTAGATGGATAGCATGTGATCTTTTGCTAGCAAGATACGAAAATATCTTTCCTTTTTCAAGTAGATTTCGAGAAGTGAAGATACGTCTGCCTGGCACGCCCCACCACACGGCCGTGGGTTAAGCCGTGCCATCCTCTGTGCATATTCGTCAAGTCTTCAACCGCGCCCAGTGTGAACCACGGTTAAACACACGGCCAGATTTCAAGCCGTGCCTTCGTCTGTGCATAATCTTCAAGTCTTCATCCGTGTCCAGTGTGTAGCACGGTTACACCCATAGCTAGATTTCAAGCCGTGTCTTCATCTGGTTGATGTTCCACACTTTCTTCTCATTGGCACACCTAGCTTCCACCACGGCTTCAAGCACGGTTTCTCCCACGGGTTCCACCACGGCCGTGCCTTAAGCCGTGTCTCTCTCTGTTCAAAGTCCTCATTTTCGCCTTCTTGTCCAGTGTGTAACACGGTTTGAAACTTGGCCGTGCCTCAAACCGTGCTTCCTCTGGTGGTGTAATTCCTTGTCTTGATCCAAGTTGTAAATGACTTCTCTAAAATACTTGAATTAGCATCCTTGACTCCATTTAACCTGATTTATCACGATGATATAATTAAAGTACCATTTCCTTATGATTTCTATAAAATCAATAATAATTTAACACAATTTATACTATAAAGATTGAGTATAAAATGGCTCTATCACGAGGCGTACTTAGAGTGGGAGAAAAAGGTAGAGATGATATTTGATTGTCACAACTATAGTGGGAGAAAGAAAGTAAAACTTGCTGCCATTGAGTTTTGGGATTATGTTATAGTGTGGTGGGATCAATTAATGTTGAATAGGAGAAGGAGTGGCGAGCCACCTATTGAGTCTTGGGAAGAGATGAAAAGAGTGATGAAGAAGCGGTTTGTGCCTGCGTATTACTATCGTGAATTGCACAACAAGTTGCAAACTCTGAGGCAGGGAAGCCAAAGTGTAGATGAGTATTTCAAGGAGAATATATTTCATACTAGATGTTATCTAGGAGATCATATTTGCAGCTTGATCATTGATGGAGGAAGTTGCACTAATGTAGTGAGCAATTTTATTGTTGAAAGGCTGGGGCTCAAAACTGTTAGACACCCTAGTCCATATAAATTGCAATGGTTGAATGATAGTGGTGAGACTAAGGTGAGTAAGCAAGCCTTGATTGGTTTTCGCATTGGTAGATATGAGGATGAGGTGTTATGCGATGTAGTGCCAATGCAAGCATGTCATGTGTTGTTGGGGAGGCCATGGCAATTTGATAGGAAGGTTGTTCATGATGGCTTTTCTAACAAGTACACGCTTTGTCACCAAGGGAAAAACTTTAATCTTAAACCGTTAACACCCAAACAAGTGTATGAGGACCAGTTGCAGCTACAACAGTCTTTTGCAAAACATAAGGTGAGTGAAAAGCAGAGTGAAAGTGAGAGAGCAAAAGACAATGAGAAAGAAAAGGAATATAAAAGTCAAGATCAAAAGGAAAAAGAGAAGAAGGTTGGAAAGAGTGTGAGAGGCCAAGTTGAAGGGGAATCAACTTTGGTGGTGAGTGAAAAGGAGAGGGTAGCCTTGCAAAAGGAGAGTTGTGTGGCAAGAGCGAGTGTAGTAAGGGGAGCGTTAGTGATGAGGCAACCTATGTTGTTGTTGGTTTTTAAGGAGACATGTTTGACTACTAACGAATTATCTAACTCTTTGCCTAGTGTGGTTATGTCTCTTGTGCAGGACTTTGAAGATGTCTTTCCTGAGGAGATTCTAAAGGGATTACCACCTATTCGTGGTATTGAGCACCAGATTGATCTTGTACCCGGAGTATCGATTCCAAACAAGCCAGCTTACAAGAGCAATCAGGAGGAGATAAAGGAACTCCAAAGGCAGGTCGATGAATTAATGGAGAAGGGGTACATGAGAGAGAGCATGAGTCCATGTGCAGTGCCTGTGATTTTGGTGCCTAAGAAGGATGGGACATGGAGGATGTGTGTTGACTGCAGTGCCATCAACAACATTACGGTAAAGTATCGTCATCCCATTCCTCGCTTGGATGACATGTTAGATGAGTTACATGGGTTTAGTGTCTTTTCTAAAATTGATTTGAAAAGTAGATATCACCAAATTAGAATGAAAGAAGGTGATGAATGGAAAACCGCATTTAAGACAAAATATGGATTGTATGAGTGGTTAGTAATGCTTTTCGGGTTAACTAATGCACCTAGTACTTTTATGAGACTTATGAACCATGTTTTGAGGACATTTATTGGAAAATTTGTGGTTGTCTATTTTGATGACTTTCTTATTTACAGCAAAAGTTTGGAAGATCATATGTCACACTTGAGGGATGTTTTAGAAGTTCTTCGAAAGGAACAATTATATGCTAACCTCAAGAAGTGACTTTTTGTACAGACAAACTTGTGTTTCTTGGTTTTGTTGTTAGTGCGCAGGGAATACAGGTTGATGAAGAAAAGGTTCGTGCGATCCAAGAATGGCCTAGTCCAACCAATGTAAGTAATGTGCGGAGTTTCCATGGACTAGCGAGCTTTTACAAGAGATTTGTGAAGGATTTCAGCACCATTGCAGCACCACTTACTGAGGTAATTAAGAAGAACGTGGGGTTCAGCTGGGGAGAGCAACAAGAGAAGGCCTTTCAGATGCTTAAAAATAAGTTGACTTAGGCGCCGTTACTTGCTTTACCTAACTTTGCTAAAACATTTGAAATTGAGTGTGATGCTTCAGGATTAGGTATTGGAGCAGTGCTTATGCAGGAGAGAAGACCGATTGCATTCTTTAGCGAGAAGCTAAGTGGGGTAACCTTGAATTACCTTACTTACGACAAGGAGCTATATGCATTGGTTCGAGCCCTGGAGACGTGGCAACACTACCTTTGGCCAAAAGAGTTCGTGATCCACACTGATCATGAATCTTTGAAGTATTTGAAGGGGCAACACAAGCTGAACAAAAGGCATGCTCGTTGGGTGGAGTTCATCAAAACATTTCCATATGTCATCCACTACAAGCAAGGTAAAGAGAATGTAGTTGCTGATGCACTTTCTAGAAGGTATACTCTTATCTCTACTCTTAGTTCTAGACTTCTTGGTTTTGAGCACATTAAGGAGTTATATGCTGCTAATCGAGATTTTTGTGAGGAGTATGTGCAATGTGAGAAGAGTGGGCATGGAAAATTTTATTAACATGACGGATTCTTATTAGGGAGAGTAAACTGTGCATTCAATTTGTTCTTAAGAGAATTACTTGTGAGGGAGTCTCATGGAGGAGGTTTAATGGGACACTTTGGAGTAGCTAAAACATTAGGGGTATTGCAGGAACACTTCTATTGGCCTCACATGAAACAAGATGTTGAGAGGATTTGTGAGCGATGTGTCACATGTAAGCAAGCGAAATCTAGAGTCTAACCTCAAGGGCTTTACACCCCACTTCCCATTCCTCATGAGCCTTGGGTAGATATTTCTATGGATTTTGTGTTAGGATTACCCAGGTCTAGACATGGTCGGGATTCTGTTTTTGTAGTTGTTGATAGGTTTTCTAAAATGGCACATTTCATTCCTTGTCACAAAACGGATGATGTTTGTAATATTGCTAATTTATTCTTTAGGGAAGTTGTGCGATTGCATGGTATGCCTAGAACAATTGTATCAGATAGGGATGATAAGTTCTTAAGCTACTTTTGGAAGACTTTGTAGGCTAAGTTAGGAACTAAGTTATTGTTTTCTACTACTTGTCATCCACAGACTGATGGTCAAACTGAGGTAGTGAATCGAACTTTATCTACTTTGTTGAGGGCTGTAATTAAAAAGAATATTAAAAGTTGGGAGGATTGTTTGCCGCATGTCGAATTTGCCTATAACCGTACAGAGCATTTTGCTACTAAATTTTCTCCTTTTGAAATTGTGTATGGTTTTAATCCACTAACTCCTTTGGATTTATCACCTTTGCCTATTTCTGAGTATGTTAATTTAGATGGCAAGAAGAAGGCCGAATTTGTTCAATAGATCCATGAGAAGGTAAGGCTGAACATTGAACGACGAACAGAGCAGTATGTGAAACAAGCCAACAAGGGTCGTCGATAAGCTGTTTTTGAACCTGGAGATTAGGTTTGGTTTCACATGCGCAAAGAGCGATTTCCCGTGTAACATCGATCTAAACTACTTCCTAGAGGCAATGGACCATTTCAAGGTCTTGAGCGCATAACGATAATGCATACAAGATAGATTTCCTGGTGAGTATCAAGTAAGTGCCACATTTAATGTTACTGATCTTAGTCCTTTTGATGTAGGTGACGATTTGAGGACAAATCCTTTTCAAGAGGAGGGGAATGATGAGATCCTTGATGAGAGTTAAGCTGGAAGAAGGAATGTGGATCCTCTTGAAGTGCCGCCTGGACCGATCACAAGAAGTCGAGCGAAACGACTTAAGGAAGCACTTAACGGGTTGATAAAGGGTGTCCATGAAGCCGGAAAGGATTGGAGCAATCATGAAGTTGGAACGGATTGGAACAACCATGGGAAGACCCTTGCTCTTATACAAGTCACACCGGACACGGGTTGAAGAGGGCGTGTACTTTCAAGGCAC
The DNA here is from genome assembly GCA_037954665.1 of Laguncularia racemosa. Classification (NCBI taxonomy): domain Eukaryota; kingdom Viridiplantae; phylum Streptophyta; class Magnoliopsida; order Myrtales; family Combretaceae; genus Laguncularia; species Laguncularia racemosa. The sequence goes on along the minus strand of JBBMOL010000063.1, from coordinate 453,694 downwards.
GACCGTGTAAGAATCTCAAGATTGCACAAAATCATACACGGCTAGACACACGGCTAAAAGGCACGGCCGTGTATGGAGTCAAGAAAATGCACAGAAAGGTACACAGTCAAAGTATGCGGTCGTGTACATGGCCGTGTATGTTGCCAGAAGTTGTACAGAAAGGTACACGGCTAAAGTACACGGTCGTGTACACGGCCAAAGTATACGGTCGTGTATCCCCTGCCAGCCAGCTTTTCCTGTTTCGTGTTTTACGCAACTTATCTAAGCTACGTCGTTTTGGACTTGTTTTCCACGAATTGTAACCCTAGTATACAAGCTCCTAGGGTTTAGAACAACTAAGAATTTACATCTTTGAACATTAAACACTTTTGAGAGGCACCTCTCTTGGTTCTTCAAGAACTAAATCGAACTTATCGGATTAATTTCCGTGGCGTTCATTCCGACTTATCAATCGGTCTTTCATCCCGATTGTGGCGTCTTCATTTTTATACCAAGGTTCTTGTCTCGCTTATAGACAACGGGTCGCGGTTTCCACTTTAGGTGTTTGGGCATCTTAGGCAACGAATTCCGAACGTATTGGTATTGGGTTTCGTCATGGGTTGGCGTGGTTCGTATCAACGCCATTAGAATTTCCATTCAAGAGTGTTTTTGCAAAGTTAGGAAAAATTGTAATTTTCAATAATTAATTAATGCACCCCCTCCTGATTAATTTAATGGGACGAACAACTCTTAAGCCTCTTTAGTCAGAGCTGACTCGAGTATTGTTAGGCCACCTATTGCTGCCAACAACTTTCAAATTTAACCTCATATCATACAAAAGGTGTAGTAGTTTGTCTAATTTGATGGATTATAAGATGACGACCCTAATGCTCACACATCTAATTTCTTGGAGATCTATGACACCTTTAAGATCAATGAGGCTTCGAAGGACGTAATCAAATTGCAACTCTTCCCTTTCTCACTAAAGGGTTGAGCAAAACAGTGGCTGGATTTTCTTCTAAGGGGATCTATCACTACTTAGGATGATATGGTTCAAACGTTTCTTGGAAAATTCTTTCCATTTGCTAAAACAACTAAACTTTAAAAGGACATATTATCTTATGCTCAATTGGAGGCTGAGACCTTATACAACACTTGGGAGAGATACAGGGAGCTGTTGTAGGGATGCTCACATCATGGCTTACCCCTATGGATGCAAATGCAAACTTTCTACAATGGTTTAAATTTATCAACCTGGTAAATGATAGATGCCGCAGTTGAAAGGAACATTGAACACTAAAACACCTTAAGAGTTTCAATCATTGATTGAAGACATGGCTATGAATAGCTCTCAATGGGAAGATGTTAAGGTAACGAATAGGGTAGTAGGTATCTACAAATTAAATTTGGTAACCACTTTAGCCAATAAAGTTGATGCCATTAGTAGGAAGTTGGATGTATTTTCCATTAATCCCCAATGTAACTCAAGAGAGGTTGATGTAGAGGGAACTAGAACTCGTCATCATTAAGATTAAGTAAACTATTTAGGAAACCCCTCTAGACCACAAAATAACCCATATAGTAACACCTATAATTTGGGATGAAGAAATCATCCAAATTTCTCTTGGAGCAATTAGAATCAAAATCAATAGAGGATGACTTTACCTCTACTAGGATTCCAGCAACCCCTACCATAAGAGAAGAAATTAGGTTTAGAAGAACTTTTAACTAAATATAATCAAACTAATGAGGCTAGATTGTAGAATATTGAAACTTCTCTAAGAAATCAAGAAGCCTCCATCAATGATTTGGAAAATCATGTTAAATAACTTGCAAAGATGATAGCTAAGATGCAATAAGGGACATTACTAGGAAACACCAAGATGAACCCTAAGGAGCATATGAGAGCAGTGACTCTTAGAAGTAGAAGGGAGTTGTAGGTTGAATAGAAAGCTATAAAAGAGTCAGTAAGGAATGAAGAGGAGGTTAAGGAAAAAGAAGGTGGGGGCCACCAATAGTAAAGGAATATAGACTGCCCATACCCTACCCTCAATGTTTGAAGAAAGATCACTCTGATGAGCAATTTAATAAGTTTCTTGATCTATTTAAGCAATTATATATTAACTTACCTCTTGTTGATTCCTTATCACAGATGCCAAAATACACAAAGTTCCTAAAGGATTTGTTATCTAACAAGAGGAAGTTGGAGGAGCTATTAACTATTACATTGAGTGGGGAATGTTCGACGATTCTTCAAAACAAGATACCAAAGAAACTAAAGGATCTAGGAGTTTTACTATTCTCTATGTACTTGGTAACTCAATAGTTGATAAGGCTTTAGCAGATTTAGGAGTAAATCAATCTATTATCATATAAATTATTTCAAAAATTAAGGCTAAGAGAACCAAAACTCACATGTATGAGCTTGCAACTAGTTGTAGATTTATCAGGTACCTTAGGGGAATTATAGAGGATGTGCTTGTCTAAGTAGGAAAGTTTATATTTCTAGTGGATTTTATTATACTTGATATGGATGAGGACATAAAAGTACCTCTTATTTCAGTTAGACCATTTTTGGCTATAATATATGTCAATGATGATAGGCTCATCTTAAGGATATTAGATAAAGAAATAAGTTTTAAAATTCCCGATGTTATGAAAAAGCTTGCTGATCATGACTATACCTATTTTTGTTTGGATGCTATTGATCTCTTTGTTATTGATTGCGTGTAGGAGATATTATCCGAGGACCCTCTAGAGTGCTACTTACAAAAGGGGTTAGAGGAAATAGAAGGCCCTAAGTGTGTTAAATTAGCAATTCCATTAATGGCCAACAATTCCATTAATGGGAAGAAGGGGCTCAAGTAAATCAACATGAAGAAGGAACCAAGGCTAAGACCTTTCATTGAAGACTCACTATTAGTGGAATTGAAGCAGCTTTCTAATTACTTGTAGTATACCTTTTTGGAGAAGGATTCTAAACTACTAGTAATCATAGCTTCTAACTTAAGCATAGACCAAAAGGAGAAGTTGTTAGGGGTGCTTGAGAACTAGGAAAGGCCATTGCATGGAAAATTTTGGACACAAAAGGGATTAATCCATCATTTTTCACTTACAAAATATTGATGGAAGAAAGTTACAAAATGGTGGTGTAAATGCTAAATCCTAATATGAAGAAAGTAGTCAAGGTTGAAGTGATCAAGTTGCTAAACACGTGTATGATTTATCCCATTTCTGATAGCTCATGGGTTAATCAGTGTAAATACTACCCAAGAAAGGAGGTATGACAATAGTTTCAAACAATAAGAATGAACTGATCCCTATGTGCATTGTTATAGGCTAGAGGTGTGCATTGACTACAGGAAGTTAAATGATTTCGTGTGCAAGGATCACTTCCCTTAACCTTTCATTGATAAAATGTTAGAGCGTTTGATAGGGCATATGTATTACTATTTTTTAGATGGTTTATTTAGCAATTTTCAGATACCAATTGCACCAAAAGATCAAGAGGAGACGACTTTTACATGTTTGTATGGGACTTTCACTTATAGGAAAATGCCTTTCGGGCTTTGTAATGCACGAAATGTTTTAGAGGTGTATGATGGCCATTTTTGAAGACTACATAGAGGATATTGTGGAAGTCTTTATGGATGATTTCTTGGTTTTTAGTAATTCTTTTGTCATTTGCTTGACTAATCTAAAGAAAGTGTTGTGCAGGTGTAAAGAAACTAACCTAGTACTAGATTGGGAAAAGTGCCATTTCATGGTATAAGAAGGGATTGTCTTGGAATATAAAGTCTCACATAGGGGTATTGAATTAGATAGTGCCAAGATTGACACTATTGCAAAACTTCCACCCCCAACTTTGGTTTATGGCAGTAAGAAGCTTTTTAGGACATGTAGGTTCTATAGATGATTTATAAAGGACTTTTTAAAAATAGCTTGACCTTTAACCAATTTATTGGAGAAAGATGTATCTTTTATCTTTTCACAGGACTCCTTAGACACCTTTAATTTTTTAAAGGACAAACTAACAAAAGCTCCCATTATGGTTGCACTCAATTAGAACTTACAATTTCAGCTAATGTGTAATGCGAGTGACTTTATACTTGGAGCAATACAGGACAACGAAAGGATAAGCACTTTCAACCAATTTTCTATGCTAGCAAGAATTCAACTTAGAGATCAAAAATAAAAAAAAAGGAGATGAAAATTTAGTGACGGACCATTTATCAAGATTAGAAAATCCCAATTTGGAGAAGTTAGACGAACATGACATCAATGATGAGTTCCAGAAGAACGACTTTATGTCAATAACCAAGTAAGGGAACATGAAACTCCATGGTTTGTGGAAATTGCAAATTATATTGTAGCTAACATTCTTCCAAAGGAACAATCACACCAACGAAAGAAGAAATTCTTTACTAATGTGAAGTATTTCTTTTAGGAAGGATCCCTTTTTATTTAAGGTTGTGTTGGCCAAGTGATCGTTGCCAACCGTAGTTTTAATATTTGTAATACCTGTTCCTAATTCTAACTACATTGCAATAGGCAAGTATACCTATCGTGGACATAGTATAGTGTTAAGTGCAGGGTCGTTCCACCGAGAGGAGATTATTAATTACTAGTACTAGCTCTTTCCCTATTATCTAACCGTCAAATTGAGGTGAGGTGTATTAACGACTAAAATTAGTTAACAATCTAAAATCTTAACTAAAACTACTTCAACAAAACAAGGGTTAATTCTCTAATAAAGCAACCTAGATCTCATTATATACCTATATTGTCACATAAATCATTAGAAGCTAAGGATTAATGTTTCTGAGTTCTTAAGCTGTTAAGTTCCAAGAAGCAAGATAATTACTTTCTCAAGTAAATTACTTATCTAATCCTAGATTTATCAATTAGGATCTCTCCTCAATCAATAGCAATCTAGAATCGCATGAAGCATATGAACTCAATTCGAATGAATGTTCAGCAGAAGATTTTCGATATTTTATCTCTAGAAACACGAGCAAATCTCATCAAAACATAAATCTGATCATAAAAGCGATTTCTCAATCAACTCAAATGATATTAAGCATAAGCTCATATTCCGGAAATATGAATCTAAGATAATTATGCAGCATATGTAATGGAACAAAATAACATCAATAAAACTTCAATTAAATCATATCTTCATCATATGACAAAATAGTTCAAATGAGATCTAGGTCTAGGTTGTTACTCTTCTATAGACCTAACAATGAAAGAACAAATACATGAAGAGAAACTAGAGTTCATGATTACAACCCGGATAGATTGAATCTTGAATGCCTTGCTTAAATCTCCTTGGATTGTTGAGTAGAGAACTAAAGAAAGAGAGAAAACATGAAGAGAAGTGTATTCTAAAACCCTAGGTCTACCATCTCTCCCTCTCCCTCTTTTTTTTTTTTTTTTTTCGTCTTATATATATGTGCTAGCATTGGAGGAGAGAGAAATGTTAGAGAAAGTATGTCAAGGCTCCATACGCCCCTCAGCACGCCTCGTGTTAAAGGGCGTGGTGGTCTCTGGTCATCCTTTGAAGCTGGCACGCCCCTATATAGGGGTGTGGTGGCTTTGTCTTTCACTTTGGTCCCATACGCCCTCTACTACGCCCCATGGCAAGGGCGTGGTAGCTTCTGTTCCTGATTTCTCTTCCATACGCCCCTGATATGGGGGCATGGTGGTAGTCTGCTGTTCATATGCCCCTTGATATGGGGCGTGGGGGGTCTGTTTCTATGCCCTGATATGGGGGCATGGTGGTAGTCTGCTGTTCATATGCCCCTGATATGGGGCGTGGTGGGGTCTGCTGTTCATATGCCCTGATATGGGGCATGAAGGCAGGGAGATGCTCTTCTTCCTTTCTCTTTGTTGTTTTCTTCTCAATTTCTTTCAATGATCTTCATTACACTGAAAGCAACATATTCCTTGATTAAGCATCAATTTCGGATGATTTTTTTTTTTATTAATTATCAACTTAAGAGAGCTTAAAATCTTTCTAGAATTTGGAGTTTTATGGCAATTACAAATTCCCCCGCACTTGAAATCTTTGCTTGCCCCCAAGCAAAGCAATTTTAAAGACCATAAATTCAAAATGGGGACTTCATATTTCAAAACACAGTATCGCTAGAATATCAACATTCATCAATGATCATGTTTAACATCCAATAGAACTCCTCAATTGAATGAATGTGCTCCTCACCTTATCCTGCAATATTGAACTAGAGATACTTTAATCAAAGTTTTAAAATTAATCAAAGTAAAGTAAGCTTCTACCTTTATATTTTAATAACAACTTTCAAATCAAAAATCAAACTTAAGGTCAAACCGAAACAAAAGGAGACTTGGCTCACTTCAATTAGCTACTTCAGAGTGTATAGCCTCCTCATCCATCTCTCTAAGCAAACTACTCCATCATGAAAGTATTTTGCATCCGAGATTCCCCTGAATTCCTCTTCCTTTAATAGACCTTCACAAAAGTTTCATTTATTTATTTATGATCCCGAAACCCATGTAGCAAGCTTTCAGCCGATAATCCTGGGCTCATCACCTAAGTTAACAGACGTTATCCCTTCAATTAAAGGCGATCCCTACGGACTTAATCACTCGAGTTTCAAGAACTTACATTTTTTTTTTGAGAGTAATTTCCTCGTCGGTCGATCCTAGGCTGGACGACCTTAGGTGACCAGGTTTTAAAGGGACCCCATCGAACCTCCATTACTCTAAGTGATTTATTTAGCTAGTAGCGGGGTCAGACTTCGCTCTTCTGAGGGACCAAAACCTGCCCACACTAACTAAGATATCTTATTTTGACTTAAACTTTTCTTAGAAGGTCACTTAAGAAAGATCACAAGAGAATTACTTTATTTGCCCTTTTATAATGGGTTGATTAGCTCTCAAGACTTTTGATGAAACAATATACTTCCTAGTAACTTAGAAATCAAGCCAATTAACATTTTGCTAAGGACCTTAGTTCAATTCCTAACTTTAAATTCAGCCTTTAAATGATAAGTAGGCTTGCTTCACAAAGATTTTTATTTTACAAGTTTGATTAAGTATGAAAAAATTCAATGCAAAAACAGGAGTGAATTGCACGACATTCTTTTTTTAGGGATTCAATCATTGAATGCTAAAACACTCCTCAATTGTAGCTAAAATTCTAGCAAAATAGAAAATGTAGGAGGAATTTTAACAGAAAATTGAAAGAATTTTGAAAATTTTCACTTTCTATATCGATAATCACACATATACACCTAGTTCTCCTTTTTTTTTTTATACATAATATTTAATACCCCTCCCCCACACTTAAGTTAGACATTGTCCTCAATGTCTATGTTTAATATAAAAATCAAATAAGGAAAGAGCATTAAGTAGAGAAAAATTAAGATAGAAATGGTAATAAAAAGAACTAGTGCTCCCTTGAATTCGATGTTGCTATTCATCAAGTGCTCGATCAAGACCCTACGTTGTGTAATAGCTCTAGTATTCAAGCATTGTGTGAATCTTCCGGTTGCTGCAATATCAAAATTTGGAAAACTATACAAAGAAGAAAACTCGAAAGAAGTTAGCCTATAACAGAAATTAAAAAGAAAGAAAAATAAAGAAAAGTAAAGCATGAGTCATTAAATTAAGTTAACGCAAGGCTAATAGGGCGTGGTAGGTTTTGTGGGCAATTCTGGATGGACACGCCCCCGTGCAAAGGGGCGTAGTAGCATATCATTGGAATTTTCCCCTTTGTCGCCTCTTTTGCCTTCATACGCTTCATGGCGAGGTGCGGTGTTTCTCCACACTCTTTTTTTTTTTTTTTAACATTCCTTACTCTACGAGGCTTTCCAATCACCTCCTTTTTCAACTCAGGACTTCCATCAAGACTGACAGTCATCTCTTTAATTGATGCACCCACAAATTCTCCTTGATCCCCATTCGTTAATCAAATTTCTAAAGCATCCTTGCATAAAAGTTCTTGCATTGACTCTGAAAGAAGTAGATCAAGATCATCCACTACAAAACAAGTATCATCATGTTGCAAACTATGCTTAAGAACATCCGGCATCTTCACTATGACTTCCTCATTTCCCACTCACAGCACCAATTTCCCATCTCCCACATCTATGATAGCTCTTGCAGTAGCCAGAAATGGTCTCCCAAGAATCAATGGGATCTCTACATCCGCTTCCATATCTAGGATGACGAAATCTACCTGGGAAAATGAAGTCTTGAACTTTTACTAGCACATCCTCAACCACTCCTCTTGGGAATTTGACTGATCTATCCGCCAATTACAAGCTCATTCGGGTTGGCTTTGGTTCCCCAAGTCCCAGCTTCTCGAAGAGTTGATATGGCATGAGATTAATACCAGCCCTAAGATCAGCTAGGGCCCTCTCCTCAGTTAGGTTACCAATCAAACACGGGATGGTGAAGCTCCTAGGGTCCCTAAGCTTCTTTGGAAGATTGTTCTAAATAACTGTCGAACATTCTCCTCCTAAAGTCACTAAAGAAAACTCTTCCAATTTTCTCTTGTTCGACAATAATTCTTTCAAAACTTTGCATATCTAGGCATTTGAGTCAATGCCTCAACCAATGGAAGGTTAATATGCAATTGTTTAAAAACTTCTAAAAATTTACCATATTGCTCATCCACCTTATCTTTCTTCAATCTTTCAGGTATGGAATGGGAGGCTTATATTCTGGAACCGGTTTGGATGATGATGACTTCTTCTCAACTAACTTCTCTGGCTTCTCTCCTTCATCATTTTCAATCAGTTGTTTCTCCTTTGAGTAGGATGCCTCACCTCTTTCCTACTTGATTCTCAGATTGGAGTTCTTTACCACTTCTCAGGTTATTGCTTTCACATGCTCACAAGGATTTGTCTCTGTATTTCCTGGTAATGAACCCTGAGGTCTCTCTGAAAGTAATTTAGCAATTTGTCCAACCTGAGTCTCAAGATTGTGGATTGAGGCGCCATGGTTTCTGAGAGTAGTGTCTTGATTCTTTAAAATCATGTCCAATGATTTTTGTCTATCTTCATAATCTTTTACCAACTTTGCCAGGATGTCTGATGAGAGCCATGATGGGAGCCAAGCCAGCAGATGGAATGTGGATCCTCTTGAAGTGCCACCTGGACCGATCACAAGAACTCGAGCGAAACGATTCAAGGAAGCACTTAACGGGTTGATAAAGGATGTCCATGAAGCCGGAAAGGATTGGAGTAATCATGAAGTTGGAAAGGATTGGAACAACCATGGGAATGCCCTGGCTCTTGTACAAGTCATAACGGATACGGGTTGAAGAGGGCGTGTCTTTACAAGGCACGACCGTGTATGGTGTCAAGAATTTCCATAGAAAGATACACATCTAGAAGTACATGGCCATGTATATGCTTCACGCCGGCTCAAAGGCCACCGGCCTTTACTCATACGCCGCCGGCCTTTACGTCCCTGTTTTGTTATTTTTACGCAACTTAATAATGTTATGTCGTTTTGGGCCTTTATTGTTACGAATTGTAAACCCTACTATAAAACTCCTAGGGTTTAGAACAGCTAAAAACATAGAATATAGAACATACAAGTTTGAAAACACTTTTGAGAGAATTCCTCTCTTGGTTCTTTAAAGAACTACTCTAGAACTTATCGGATTTTCTTCCGTGGCATTCATCCGACTTATCAATCGGTCTTTCATCCCATTGTGGCGTCTACATAATATACCAAGGTTCTTGTCTCACTTATAGGCAACGGGTCGTGGTTTCCACTCGATTTTTGGCATCTTGGTAGCAATTCGAACGTATTGGTATTGGGTTTCGTCACACGTTGGCTGGTTCGTATCAGTTTGGTATCAGAGCCTAGGTTTGTTAAACCATCAGTTCGGTTTGAGGAAGGTAACATCAAAACCCTAACTCCAATCATTCATATCAATTGTTCGTATTTAATTTCATAGTGTTAATTGTCTATTGAAAGTGTAGTACCTACTATTCACGTTTGTTACAAAAAAAAAAAAGGGAACGTGATCAAGAGCAACAAACAAAGGTAACAAAAAAAAAATCGGAAAGAAAAAGAGGAAAAAATTTCGAGCCCTAGAGTTGTTTTGAATTCTACGGAAGGAAATTGGTGTAGTTTGGGTTAGTTCCGAGAGAATTGAGAAGAAGAATTGGTGAATTGATATCATTATTGCTTGTGAGAATACACAAGTGACTGTGCGATATCATCCTTAGAGCGAAACACGTAAGGGAGTGTATCGTGAGGCTTAATTATATATATTTGTGTTAGTACTAATCTTTTTCTGCAGGAACGATGTCGAGGCAACATTCTCCTGAAGGTGAGAGGGGAAGGTTTGATGTTAGGTTAGTGATTGAGGCGTTGAGGGGTGAGATGAAGAGGATGTTTTAGGAGGGCATGGAACAAATTCATGAGATGGTGGAACAAAGACTAGAGCAATCTAAAAACGTCTTCCAAGGGCGTAAGAGGGAGAGTTATTCTAGGAGGGTACAAAGGGGTGAGATGGAATGTCTGATGATGAATTTGATGAACCTTCTGTCGGGAGTTATAGAGGTTATAGTGGTAAGGATAGAGGAACTAGGGATTGGGAAGATAGAGTAGATAGGAATAGAGAGGATAATCAACTAAGTAGTATAAAGATGAAGATTCCTCCTTTCTAAGGGAAGAATGATCCCGAGGCGTACTTAGAGTGGGAGAAGAACGTAGAGATGGTGTTTGATTGTCACAACTGTAGTGGGAGAAAGAAAGTGAAACTTGCTGCCATTGAATTTTTGGATTATGCCATAGTGTGGTGGGATCAACTGATGTTGAATAGAAGAGGGAATGGCGAACCACCTATTGAGTCGTGGGAAGAGATGAAGAGGGTGATGAAGAAGCGGTTTGTGCCTGTATATTAATATCGTGAATTACACAACAAATTGCAAACTCTTAGGCAGGGAAGCCGAAGTGTGGATGAGTGTTTCAAGGAGATGGAAGTTACTATGATTAGGGCAAATGTAGAGGAGGATAGAGAAGCTACCATGGCTAGGTTTCTTGCTGGATTGAATAGAGAAATTCAAAATGTCGTGGAATTGCAGCATTATGTAGAATTGGAGGATATGGTTCACATGGCTATAAAGGTTGAGAACCAACACAGGAGGAAAGGTAGTAGTACTGCACGGTTTCAACAGGGTGCTGGTTTATTCACTTGGAAGACTAACCAATGGAAGAAGGAAGAAAAGCCTTTACCCACCAAACCAAAAGGAGAGCAGAGGCAAGCGGGTTCTACTCCTGGTAACAAAGGTAAACCTGATTCTTCTACTCCTAGAAATCGTGACATTGGATGTTTTAAATGCCAAGGTAGAGATCATATTGCTAGTCAATGTCCGAATAGGCATGTTATGATTCTGCGTGATGATGGTGAGTATAAGATTGAGGGGGATAGTGAAGAGGATGATATGCCTCCATTAGAGGATGTTGTGATGACGAGGAGCCTACAGTAGGAAGGTTAGTGGCAGTAGTGAAGAGAGCTTTGAATGTGCAGGTGAAGGAAGAAGAGGAGGTGCAACGAGAGAATATCTTTCATACTAGATGTTATCTAGGTGATCATATTTGCAGTTTGATCATTGATGGAGGAAGTTGCACTAATGTGGTGAGTAATTTTATTGTCGAGAGGCTGGGACTCAAGACTACTAAACACCCTAGTCCATATAAATTGCAGTGGTTGAATGATAGTGGCGAGACTAAGGTGAGTAAGCAAGCTTTGATTGCTTTTCGCATCGGTAGGTATGAGGATGAAGGTGTTATGCGATGTAGTGCTGATGCAAGCGTGTCATGTGTTGTTGGGGAGGCCATGGCAATTTGATAGGAAGGTTGTTCATGATGGCTTTTCTAACAAGTATACGTTTGTTCACCAAGGGAAAAGCTTTAATCTTAAACCCTTAACACCTAAACAGGTGTATGAGGATCAGTTGCAGCTACAACAGTCTTTTACAAAATATAAGGTGAGTGAAAAACAGAGGGAGAGTGAGAGAGCAAAAGACAGCGAGAAAGAAAAGGAACACAAAAGTCGATATCAAAAGGAAAAAGAGAGGAAGGCTGGAAAGAGTGTGAGAGACCAAGTTGAAAGGGGATCAACTTTGGTGGTGAGTGAAAAGGAGAGTGCAGCCTTGCAAAAGGAGAGTTGTGTGGCAAGAGCGAGTGTAGTGAGGACAACATTAGTGATGAAGCAACCTATGTTGTTGCTGGTTTTTAAGGAAACTTGTTTGAATACTAACGAACTATTTAACTCTTTGCCTAGTGTGGTTGTGTCTATTGTGCAGGACTTTGAAGATGTCTTCCCTAAGGAGATTCCAAAGGGATTACCACCTATTCGTGGTATTGAGCACCAGATTGACCTAGTACCCGGAGCATCGATTCCAAACAAACCGGCTTATAGGAGCAATCCAGAGGAGACAAAGGAACTCCAAAGGCAGGTCGATGAATTAATGGAGAAGGGGTACGTGAGAGAAAGCATGAGTCCATGTGTAGTGCCTAAGAAGGATGGGTCATGGAGAATGTGTGTTGACTGCCGTGCCATCAACAACATCACGGTAAAGTATCGTCATCCCATTCCTCGCTTAGATGACATGTTAGATGAGTTACATGGGTCTAGTGTCTTTTCCAAAATTGATCTGAAAAGCGGATATCTCCAAATTAGAATGAAAGAAGGTGATGAATGGAAAACCGCATTTAAGACAAAATATGGATTGTATGAGTGGTTAGTAATGCCTTTCGGTTTAACTAACTCACCTAGTACTTTTATGAGACTTATGAACCATGTTTTGAGGACTTTTATTGGCAAATTTGTGGTTGTCTATTTTGATGATATCCTCATTTACAGCAAGAGTTTGGAGGACCATATATCTCACTTGAGGGATGTTTTAGAAGTGCTTCGAAAGGAGCTATTATATGCTAACCTCAAGAAGTGCACTTTTTACATAGACAAACTTGTGTTTCTTGGTTTTGTTGTTAGTGCACAGGGAATACAGGTTGATGAAGAAAAGATTCGTGCGATCCAAGAATGGCCTAGTCCAACTAATGTAAGTAATGTGTGGAGTTTCCATGGACTAGCGAGCTTTTACAAGAGATTTGTGAAGGATTTTAGCACCATCGCAGCACCACTTACTGAGGTAATTAAGAAGAACGTGGGGTTTAGATGGGGAGAGCAACAAGAGAAGGCCTTTCAGATACTTAAAAATAAGCTGACTTAGGCGCCATTACTTGCTTTACCTAATTTCTCTAAAACGTTTGAAATTGAGTGTGATGCTTCAGGATTAGGTATTGGAGCAGTGCTCATGCAGGGAGAAGACTAATTGCATTCTTTAGCGAGAAGCTAAGTGGGGCAACCTTGAACTACCCTACTTATGACAAAGAGTTATATGCATTGGTTTGAGCACTGGAGACTTGGCAACACTATCTTTGGCCAAAAGAGTTCGTGATCCACACTGACCATGAATCCTTAAAGTACTTGAAGGGACAACATAAGCTAAACAAAAGGCATGCTCGTTGGGTGGAGTTCATCGAAACATTTTCCTATGTCATCCACTACAAGAAAGGTAAAGAGAATGTCGTTGTTGATGCACTTTCTAGAAGGTATGCTCTTATCTCTACTCTTAGTTCTAGACTGCTTGGTTTTGAGCACATTAAGGAATTGTATGCTACTGATCGAGATTTTTGTGAGGAGTATGTACATTGTGAGAAGAGTGGTCATGGTAAATTTTATAAACATGAAGGATTCTTGTTTAGGGAGAGTAAACTATGCATTCCAATTTGTTCTTTAAGAGAATTACTAGTGAGGGAGTCTCATGGAGGAGGTTTAATGGGACATTTTGGAGTAGCTAAAACCTTAGGGGTATTGCAGGAACACTTCTATTGGCCTCACATGAAACGAGATGTTGAGAGGATTTGTGAGCGATGTGTCACGTGTAAGCAAGCAAAATCTAGAGTCCAACCTCAAGGGCTTTATACCCCACTTCCCATTCCTCATCAGCCTTGGATAGACATTTCCATGGATTTTGTGTTAGGATTAGCCCAGTCTAGACATGGTCGAGATTCTATTTTTGTAGTTGTGGATAGATTATCTAAAATGGCACATTTCATTCCTTGTCACAAAACAGATGATGCTTGCAATATTGCTAATTTGTTCTTTAGGGAAGTTGTGAGATTACATGGTATGCCTAGAACAATCGTATCGGATAGAGATGCTAAGTTCTTGAGCTACTTCTAGAAGACCTTGTGGGCTAAGTTAGGAACTAAGTTATTGTTCTCTACTACTTGTCATCCACAGACTGATGGTCAAACTGAGGTAGTAAATCGAACTTTATCTACTTTGTTGAGGGCTGTCATTAAAAAGAACATTAAAAGTTGGGAGTATTGTTTGCCGCATGTTGAATTTGCTTATAATTGCATAATGCATTCTGCTACTAAGTTTACTCCTTTTGAAATTGTGTATGGTTTTAATCCACTAACTCCTTTGGATTTATCACCTTTGCCTATTTCTAAGTATGTTAATCTAGATGGCAAGAAGAAAGTAGAATTTGTTAAACAGATCCATGAGAAGGCAAGGTTAAACATTGTGCGAAGAATAGAGCAGTATGTGAAACAAGCCAACAAGGGTCGTCGACAAGCTGTCTTTGAACCTGGAGACTGGGTTTGGGTTCACATACGTAAAGAGCGGTTTCCTGTGCAGCGTCGATCTAAACTACTTCCTAGAGGCGATGGACCATTTTAAATTCTTGAGCGCATCAATGATAATGCATACAAGATAGATTTACCAGGTGAATATCAAGTAAGTGCTACGTTTAATGTTACTGATCTGAGTCCTTTTGATGCAGGCGATGATTTGAGGACAAATCCTTTTCAAGAGGAGGGGAATGATGAGAGCCATGATGGGAGCCAAGCCAGCAGATGGAATGTGGATCCTCTTGAAGTGCCACCTGGACCGATTACAAGAACTCGAGCGAAACGATTCAAGGAAGCACTTAACGAGTTGATAAAGGATGTCCATGAAGCCGGAAAGGATTGGAGCAATCATGAAGTTGGAAAGGATTGGAACAACCATGGGAATGCCCTTGCTCTTGTATAAGTCATAACGGATACGGGTTGAAGAGGGCATGTCTTTACAAGGCACGACCGTGTAGGAGTCTGGAGGTTACACAGAATCATACATGGTCGTATACATGGTTCAAAGGCACGACCGTGTATGGTGTCAAGAATTTCCATAGAAAGATACACGTCTAGAAGTAAACGACCGTGTATATGCTTTACGCCAGCTCAAAGGCCGCCGGCCTTTACTCATACGCCGCCGGCCTTTATGTCCCTATTTTGCTATTTTTACGCAACTTAATAATGTTATGTCGTTTTGGGCCTTTATTGTTACGAATTGTAAACCCTACTATAAAACTACTGGGGTTTAGAACAGTTAAAAACATAGAATATAGAACATACAAGTTTGAAAACACTTTTGAGAGAATTCCTCTCTTGGTTCTTTAAAGAACTACTCTAGAACTTATCGGATTTTCTTCCATGGCGTTCATCCCGACTTATCAATCGGTCTTTCATCCCGATTGTGGCGTCTACATAATATACCAAGGTTCTTGTCTCACTTATAGGCAACGGGTCGCGGTTTCCACTCGATTGTTTGGCATCTTGGGTAGCAATTCCAAACGTATTGGTATTGGGTTTCGTCATACGTTGGCGCGGTTCGTATCAATGTCCTTAATTGATGATTGTGGTTTAGAACTTTGACCACGTGGTCTTTGAAAACTAGGGGGAGGATTGGGGTTGCCATTCTGAAAATTGTTGTTGTTACTCCATGAAAAATTTGGGTGATTTCTCCAGCATGGATTATATGTGTTACTGTAAGGATTATTCTGAGGTCGAATCTGATTTCCCAAAGAGTCCACTTGTTCAACACCTAATTCATCACTAAAGGAGGGCTCAGCTGTGCATTCTTGCTGCTTTGAAAGTGATAATCCATCTATTTTTCTAGACAACGCCTCCACTTTTGACATGATTGTAGTAGCTATGTCTACATCAATAACTCCTACCGGTCTTTTATCTCTACTCCTAGAATGTGACCATTCAAAATTATTCACTGCTAGATTCTTGAAGAGAGCTAAGCTTTCTTCAGGAGTTTGATGATTAATCGTGCCTCCAGCTGTAGCATTTACCATCTATCTAGTCTGAAAATTGAGACCGTTGTAGAAAATCTGAACCTGCATCCACTCTGGAACACCATGATGAGGGCATCTCCTTAATAATTCCTTGAAACGTTCCCAAGCTTCATAAAGTGTTTCCGACTCTTGTTGGTGATAAGACTGGATGTCAGCTCGGAGTTTGGCGGTCTTTGAAGGTGGAAAGAACTTGTCTAAAAACCTTGTAACCAACTCTTCCCAGGTGGTGATGGAGCTTCTTGGCAAAGAGTTTAACCATTGCTTAGCTCTTCCTCTTAAAGAAAATGGGAAGAGTCTAAGACGAATCGCATCTTCACTTACTCCATTAAATTTGAAAGTGTTGCATATCTCCAGGAAGGATTGAATATGAGAGTTTGGATCCTCATCCTCAAGACCATCAAATTGGGCATATTACTGAACCATTTGAATAACAACCGGTTTAATCTCAAAACTGTTTGCCACTACCCTAGGTCTAACAATGCTAGAACTAACACCATCCAACCTTAGCCTGGCGAACTCAGCATTGGTTCTCCTAAGCTCAACCAATGGATTTAGCTCATGAGGAGGGTTGTTTTGTGGGTCAGCCATTTCTTTTAACACCAGCTCTTCCTTAACCATTATTGAAGATAATGGAGACGGGTGCTTGTCTCTTTTGTGTGATTGAGTAAGGATTCTCTCAGGCTCCGGATTAAAATCAGCAAGGCCCTTGGATTGGCTCCTAGTCATGCACTACAAGAACACAAATCTAACAATCGGTGGTACCTAAATTCTAAGTAAACAAAGAAGGAAAAGTAACAGAAGTAAATAAAGAGGCTAGATTAATAAGTAATAAGTGTTCCTAATATTAGCGGTGCCTCCTCCTCGGTAACAATGCCAAAAACTTGATCATTGCCAACCGTAGTTTTAATATTTGTAATACTTGTTCCTAATTCTAACTACGTTGCAATAGGCAAGTGTACCTATCATGGACGTAGTATAGTGTTAAGTGAAGGGTCGTTCCACCGAGAGGAGATTACTAATTACTAGTACTAGCTCTTTACCTATTATCTAACCGTCAAATTGAGGTGAAGTGTATTAACGACTAAAATTAGTTAACAATCTAAAATCTTAACTAAAACTACTTCAACAAAACAAGGGTTAATTCTCTATCAAAGAAACCTAGATCTCATTATATACCTATATTGTCACATAAATCATTAGAAGCTAAGGATTAATGTTTTTGAGTTCTTAAGCTATTAAGTTCCAAGAAGCAAGATAATTACTTTCTCAAGTAAATTACTTATCTAATCCTAGATTTATCAATTAGGATCTCTCCTTAATCAATAGTAATCTAGAATCGCATGAAGCATATGAACTTGATTCGAATGAATGTTCAATAGAAGATTTTCGATATTCTATCTCTAGAAACACAAGCAAATCTCATCCAAAACATAAATTTGATCATAAAAGCGATTTCTCAATCAACTCAAATGATATTAAGCATAAACTCATATTTCGGAAATATGAATCTAAGATAATTATGCAGCACATGTAATGGAACAAAAGAACATCAATAAAACTTCAATTAAATCATATCTTCATCATATGACAAAATAGTTCAAATGAGATCTAGGTCTAGGTTTACTCTTCCATAGACTTAACAATGAAAGAACAAATAGATGAAGAGAAACTAGAGTTCATGATTACAACCCAGATAGATTGAATCTTGAATGCCTTGCTTGAATCTCCTTGGATTGTTGAGTAGAAAACTAAAGAAAGAGAGAAAAATGAAGAGAAGTGTATTCTCAAACCCTAGGTCTATCGTCTCTCCCTCTCCCTCTCCCTCTTTTTTTTCTTTTTCTTCTTATATATATGTGCTAGCATTGGAGGAGAGAGAAAAGTCAGAGAAAGTATGTCAAGGCTCCATACGTCCCTCACCATGCCCCGTGTCAAAGGGCATGGTGGTCTCTGGTCATCCTTTGAAGCCGGCACGCCCCTATATCAGGGGTGTGGTGGCTTTGTCTTTCACTTCTGGTCCCATACGCCCTTTGCCACGCCCCATGGCAAGGGGCGTGGTAGCTTCTGTTCCTGATTTCTCTTCCATACGCCCCTGATATGGGGGCGTGGTGGTGGTCTGCTGTTCATATGCCCCTGATATGGGGGCATGGCAGGCAGGGGAGATGCTCTTCTTCCTTTCTCTTTGTTGTTTTCTTCTCAATTTCTTTCAATGATCTTCATTACACCTAAAAGTAACATATTCCTGGATTAAGCATCAATTTTGGATGATTTTTTTGATTAATTATCAACTTAAGAGAGCTTAAAATCTTCCTAGAATTTGGAGTTTTATGGCGATTATCACCAAGTCATCTATTGATGTGTATCTCATGAAGACGGATGGCAAATCCTAAGCCATTGTCACTTTAGACCGATTGGAGGACATCATAGCACCAATATCACAGCTCATAAGGTCCTAGAATCAAGATTCCATTAGCCTATACTCTTCAAGGATGCCCACAGGTATGTAGAACTCTATGATAGTTGTCAACGTATAAGAAATATATCTTAGAGGATGAGATGCCACAAAACCCTATCTTGGTATGTGAAGTATTTAATATATAGGGTATAGATTTCATGGGCGCATTTCCTAACTCTAATGGAAATAAATATATTTTAGTAGCCATTGATTATGTATCAAAATGGTTTGAGGCTTAAGCTTTGCCGACTAATGATGCTAGGGTAGTAAAAGGATTCCTTAAAACTTTATTTTCTTGATTTAGTACCTCAAGAGCAATTATTAGCAACGAGGGAACACATTGTTGCAATGTGTAGCTTGGAAAAGTGTTTAAATGATACTGCATTACCCATAGATTAGCTATCCTATATTACCTGCAAACAAGCAGTCAGGCAAAAGTTGCCAATAGGGATCTTAAGCTTATACTAGAAAAGACCATGGAACACCATTGGAAAGATTAGTTTGACAAGCTAGATGATTGCCTATGGGCATATAGGATGGTGTACAAAACACCGATATGAACCACTCCCTATAGACTTGTTTATGGGAAAGCTTGCTAACTACCCATAGAAATCGAACGTAAGGCTTTTTAGGCTACTAAATTAGCTAATTGGGATCTTAAGTGTGCAGCAATTTGTAGGAAACTACAATTGAATGGGCTTGATGAATGGCGTGCCATGGCGTATGAAAATTCTAAGCTTTATAAAGAGAGAGTTAAAAAGTACCATGATTAAAGAATCAAGCAAGGGAGACAATATAGAGAAGGTGACTATGTTTTGTAACGACCCTATAGGGGGCTTAGTAGAATTTCCTTAAAGTTGTCATATCATGTGTACACCAACAATATAAAAACCACCTTGTAAGTCAAAGGTTGCAATGCTCTAATTTAATAATCATTTTTCACCATAATTGATAGTACATATAATTAGTTATTATGAAAATAACTATGGAATCCAATTATTACAATTTTCTAGAATCGCAGAGAATTGGTATCCCCTACCAAATAGTAAAACCAGGTAATCTCAATATTTAAGAACACTGGTTTGAATTTTTTTTGAAAAATGATAAAGTTATAAAACAAATAGCTTTACAAATTCTCATTCACTCATCTTAGACTTCTACTTCTTCACCTATCCATTAGGCTCGAGTCTAGAACACTCATCACTTTGATCCTAGCCTATTTCCCAACTTTAGAGTACCCTATAAGATAAACTATTGGGGTGTGAGCAAACTATGGTTCAGTGAGTTCACTCATCACTACTACCATTTAAGCAAGCTATTAACCATTAATTAGCACATCATGAAATCTATCTATATATGAAATGAATGCATGCATGATGAATGCAAGCAACACTTTAATGGGAGTTTGGAACCATGAAAGGTATAGATTTATGTCATCTATACTTCGATTGACCTCTATACTTACTTGTAGGGAGCACCTCACCTTACCTAGGAGGCTGTCTAAGGGTACGACCCCCAAACAAACTCGACACTTACCTATCGCTAAGAACAAAATTGCCCTAAGGGCCAGTCTTGGTGAATTCCATGCCGGGCCAATCACTATCAATCAAGTACTCAATAATGCCTCCACTGCCAAATCAGGTGATCCCTCATCAGGGCATCAACCTACACTCAAACTGTTAACAATGTCTTATAGGCCTCAAACAAGAGTTGTCCCAACCGCTTTGCCTTTAACAAAATCAATTTTGACAAAATTACCATTGGTGGCACCGAGGTTTTATAAATAGTAGCCTCAAAGAGCACATGCTGGGTTTTTGATATAACCTTTACGAAAATATTTTAAAAAGACTTAAAAGATTTCAAAAAGCTTCAACATGTTTCAAAATTTGTTGGCAAAGGTTGAACACTCTTCATTCCTTTTTGTGTACCTATTGAATCATAGATATACGACGAGTAATCCAGTCTTTTTAGCTAAGAATTTAAATTTACTAGTTAATAAGGTGACCACATGGATGAGAGCATGCAAGATAATCAGTCATTCCAAACAATCAAGAGCAATCAACAAAACATCACGCAATTAGCAAACAGTAAGCAGATAGTAGATCATCTGAACTCCCTCACCTAGGCTTGACTTAAGGATTGTAATAATCCTTAGGTAGAAACTAAGGATCTTCTGAAAAACTTAAAAAATTAGACATAAAAGAAAATAAATATAAGAATAACTACTACTAAAATATACTATTATAGTATTCTCGATTTGAACCCCAAGTCTTTTTAGAGTCTTTTAGGTTATCTTTTAATTATTTAGATTCTTAATAGTTCAAGTTCAAGGCCTCAAGGCCAAGTTCACGATCCTTCATTTAGAAATCGGTCTGTTGTTAAGGTCCACACTTAGGTCCTTGTTGCAGTAAGTCTTGTTCTCAATTGATGCCATGATAAGGCAAATATCAAATATATGACCAAGGTATATGTCCATGAGTATGTCCATAGTATGTCTAAAATATGTTAAGAATATGTCCATGAATGTCCAAAAATATGTTTAAGGATGTTCAATAGGTCAAAAATAGTTATAGATGATCATAAGTCTTCAAGATTCAAAATTAAGGTCTTAGCATCCTTTCTTTGAACTTTTGTATTTATTAAAGGTTCATATCAAAGAAATTAATGCCTTAATAGAATTCATTAAGAGATCTTCGATAGATGTTCCACTACATAATTAAGGAAAAGATGATGGACAGATCTTGCCTTTTTAAAGGATGATGATTCTTAGAGTAGAATGATCTACAAGATCCTACAACTTTTGAAAATATGAAGTATTAGTATATTGTTGAAAGGCTATATTACAAAGATGATTGAGGCAAATTAGATTACCTTTCTTGGTTAGGAATCCTTTAGAAACCTATAATAAAGCTCATATAATATAAGAAATATCTTGAGTTAACATCTATAAGAAATTTACTAGAAGTTTTACCAACCTTCTAGGAAGTTTCTTACCTTTGTTTTTTAGATAAATACTCCTTATAATTCCCTATGATAAGGATCCTATAACATAATTTTTTCTAGAATTAGTAACAAACTTCTAGAAATTAACTAGAAGTCTTACAAACCTCAAAGAAGTTGAAGTTTCTTACCTAAAAGCATGGAGTTGGTGGTTTCGAAACTCTTGTCGGTTTTGGAGATGCAAATGAAGTTAACTATGGATGAAAGTTTCTAAATTCTTAGAGGAATATTAGATGTGTTTAATGGAGATTTGGATGAGGGGAAAATCAGAGAATAGGGGGCTTAAAGTGGCATGGGAAATGGAGGGTTTTACTTAGGTAGGTTAGCCTCCTTACATCCCCTTTTATTGTAGTTAAGTTTTCTTGCTTTGTAATTAATTTTTGGTGCTAATTTTCCATGCCTAAGGGCTAATTTTCCTAATAGCTTATAGGATAAGTTAGGGTATTAATGATATAGGATAAGATAAGGTAGATGACGTCAATGAATAAGATCACATGGTGTTGACATGGTCAAAAGAGGAAGGCAGTCTTGGTAGCTTCTTGGGATAATTTATTTATTTATTTTTAGTTAACCTCCTTAGCTTAGTCGTGAAAAAATTTGGGCTAATTTTGATTAGGTTAAGATTAGGTAAGATGGCTTCAAACATGGGGTAAAACAAGTTTAAGTAATAAGGTGTTATTGGAGATGAGATTTAGATGTAATTTTCCTCTTGTTTATAAGAATCTAAAATTCTAATTTTTCCATGATATTTCCAGGTCCTTAAACTACTTTAATAATGCAATTTAGGGTATTTTAGATTAAATTAAACTAATATAGGAAGGGGTGAATTGAATGGTGACAAGCTAGATGAATTTATATAGTAGTGCTTCACGTGAAGAAGTGGTTTCTAATCTATTTTTGGGGGCTCATCTCTTTGATTTTTTCCATGATTTTTTATTGAGTAATTATGGTATATTAGGGTAAAATTTGGGTAAGATTTAATAAGTATAGGATAAGATAGATAAAGGTAAGTAGATCTTGGCAAAAACTGAAAAAATCATATGTTTAGTGCATTTTATTTAGATCCGATTTTCATAAGCCTATTTTAAAATTATTTCATGTCTTTTTCTTAGGTTAGACAAGATAAGATAGGTTAGGATTGAGATAAGATCAAGTGTAATAATTTTGATCTTGATAAGATAAGATAAGATAAGATAAGAATTTGAATTTTCAAAGCTTCAATGAGAAGTTTGACTTCTCTTGGTGGCTTCTTAGAGAAGGAACCTAGCTAATGGAGTGTTGCTTAGATTTTCTAATATTTTGTGTGTAATTGGATAATTAAAGATGTAATATTGAATTCAGAAAATTTTGGTTAAAATAGATTAAGATTTAGGGGTGGTTTTAAGCCTAACCGTTGAGAAAGCTTTAAAGTAAGGTTTAAAGGACTATCGATTTTGATTTATTTTTTCAATTGGTTTGTTATTAATTTGTGTTTATTTTTTTTATCTATGTTTTAGGGTATTAATCCTTATGATTAGGATGAGGTGGAATAGATTTGGGAAAGATTAGACTCAAGTCAATGTAAGTCTCCTTGAGTTGTCTAATTGTTTATTGAAGATTAACTTAAGTTAAATAGGAGTAGACTTTAGTCAACTGAGTTCGGGTTTTGAAATCTAATACTTAAGGAATGTTTTGGGCTAAGTATTGGTTCTATAGATGAAATTTGACAAAATTCGAATTTAGTCTACTAGGTGAAATATTAAGAATAAGATTAAACTCTCAAGTGGAGAGTTTAGTTGAAATTAGTGCAGTTGACAATTTTCAACTGAACTTTTACTAAGCTAAACTCATTAATTCCATCAAAAAAGAGTATCATATGAATCCTTAGTGTCTTATTTACCAAGTCTTCCCTAAGTTAACTCGGTTTTTAGCTCTAATGCTTTAAGTCTACTCAAGTCTTCCCGAGGGTGTCGAATGGAAGACTTAAGTTAGTGAGTCAAATAGAGTCAGTTGACTCAAGTCGACTTTTAATTGACCAAGTTGACTTTGGTCAACTTTTTGAATATTGAGTCTTCTCTAGCTCCTAGAA
The DNA here is from genome assembly GCA_037954665.1 of Laguncularia racemosa. NCBI lineage: Eukaryota > Viridiplantae > Streptophyta > Magnoliopsida > Myrtales > Combretaceae > Laguncularia > Laguncularia racemosa. The sequence goes on along the minus strand of JBBMOL010000063.1, from coordinate 429,987 downwards.
CTTATTTGGGTTCATTTGGAGCTAAATTCCAAGTATATTACTTTATCTAATAGAATTTCTAAAACTCTTACCTTTGAAAATCTTTAGGAATCATAGATGACATTTAGGCTAGAATATATGATCTTTGATTTTGATTTCTAGGCCAAATCTATTAGGTATTCATCTTTGTTTTTTTTTTTTGTCCATAAGATACTCTAGCTCGGATAAGGATCTTGCTATCACCTAAAAGCTCGGTTTAGGATTGAATGGAAGTGTAAGGAGTTGGTACTAATTGGTAGAAGTTTTGGTTTTCTTTGACAAACTTTGTCATCAAGTTTATCAAGATGACTTCCATGAGAAGCTATACTTCTTAGCTAAGTTTCTTTTGATGTCTTACTTGAGAAGTTGATCAAGTAAGCTTCCTTAAGAAGTTAATGAAATATCCTTCTTTAAGAAGTTAACTTTAAGGTGGTTTTCTTGAGAAGTTAGTTAGAAAAGTTCCTTAGGTAAGCTAATTGTTTACATCTCTGAAAAGAAGAAAAATTGTATATAGATATTTAAATGAATCTTAAATTGACTTAAAGAAATTCTTGTTTAAAGACTAACTTTATGTAGCTAATAATATTTGAGGCTTTATTGTAAAATATAAATAGGAATCATAATTATTTGAAAGTTTAAAAAAAAATTTAGGGTACTATTTTCTACTTTTATTGACACCTAAAATAATTATCTTAATTAATTTTATCATCAGAAATGTCTTACTTTTCTTGGGTTTCACATGTTTTTCCATATAACTCACATCTAAGGTTGTTTTTAGGAAAATTGAAGTCTTGATGGTTTGGTCCCTTTATCATCGCTAATGTCTTTCCTTATGGAATAGTTGAAATTACACATCCCAAGAAAGGTACATTTAAGGTAAATGGTCAAAGATTAAAGCTCTACTTTGGAGGAGAAGAATTTATATCAAATAATAGGGAGGAATTTCATCTCAACCCTATTTCAAGTTTGTAAATAAGAAAAGTGCATTGAGCTAATGACATTAAACAAAAGTGCTCTTTGGGAGGCAACCTAGGTTTAGTTTTCCTTAGTTTATTTTAATTTAATTAGATTTATTTTCATTTTTACACCTAGTTATTGAAAAAAAAAAAAGAAAAAAGCAAGCTAATTTTTTTTTTGAGTTTGACATGACCACTAAACACGACCGTGTCAAGGGCGTGTTGGATATTAGACATTCTTCGAGTGTGACATGACCACCAGACACAAACATGTTGTTAGACATGAACATGTTGAAGTCGTGTCAAGATCGTTTATAGAAAAAAAAATTTCAAGAGTTACACGACTTTTTAACAAGGTCATGTTTAGATTGTGTCTAATGGGAATTTAGATTTAATTCTTTTTTAGAGGAACGTGATCTTTAGAGATGGTCATGTTAAGGTTGTGTCACAACATCGAAGAATGTTAATTATTTCCAAGAGTTATACGAACTTTAGACATGGCCATGTCTAAGGTCGTGTCGAGTGTGCTTTGTTTTAATTTTTCCAAGAGATACACGGTCTTAAAATACGGTTATGTCTTAGTCGTGTTAATCTTGAATTAGTCATTTTAATATTCTAGGCATAGATACGAGCTTAACATGCTTGTGTCAATCCAGTGTGTCACCCTTTATATAAAAGGGTTAGACATGCTTATGAGCATCGTATTTTACATAGACATGCCCTTCTTCTTCAACATGCACACAAACACGAAAGCTATAGTACACACTTTGCACTCCAATTTTTTGATTTTTTCATCTATTTCCTTCTTGAGCAAGGTAAGTTTCATGATCTTCTCTTATCATTTGTTATCCTTGGTTTTACTTTCTTATAAAGGGAACTAATTAAATTGGTTTTCTTTGCAGTTTATGACAAGGAGCTCTTCTTCTAAACTCCTTGAATTCAACCCAGAGATTGATCGGACAGTCAGAAGGAAATTAAAGAGTGCTGAACCTGCTGTAAGTGAAGAGGAATTGCTGCTGAGTGAGAGTGAGAATTCAGTAGATAAGAACGGTCAATCAGTGAACAACAGCGAATCTCATATTGAAGCAATGGAGGACGAACATAGGACCATGGTTCAGTACGCTAGGCCTACTTTGGGTAGTACCGGATCGTGTATAGTGATGCCTGCAATAGAGGCCAACAACTTTGAAGTCAAGGCCTCTACAATGAATATGATCCACAATCAATGCCAATTTGATGGATTACCTGATGAGGACCCCCATGCTCATATTCAGATGTTCCTAGACATCTGTGTTACCGTTAAACATAACGGGGTGTCTGATGAGGCACTAAAGTTACGTCTGTTTCCTTTCACTTTGAGAGGAAAAGCGAGGCAGTGGTTCAGTTCTTTGGACCGGGACTCCATCACGACTTGGACCCAGCTGGTGGAAACATTTTTGGACTATTACTTTCCGCCTTCTAAAACTGCCAGGTTGAGGAATGATATCACATCGTTCCTTCAGTTGGAAAATGAGCCACTCCATGAAGCTTGGTTGCGATTTAAGGACTTGCTTAGGCGGTGCCCACACCACCAAATGCCTAACTGGTTGCAAGCCTCAACTTTCTATAATGGGCTTGATTATCCGACGAGACAAACCATCGATGCTGCTGCTGGTGGCACACTTGATGTAAAGACTCCTGAAGAGACTTTAGAATTGTTTGAGAATATGGCCAAGAACAACCATCAATGGAGAAACGCCAGAGCAAGACCAAGAGTGGCAGGTGTTCATGAAGTGGAAATGATGACCACCATTGTGGCAAAGGTCAATGCTCTAGCTAGAAAGGTCGATGGGATGGCGATATCTGCACCACCCCTATATTATCCAACCGATTCATCAACCGATTTCATGGCTCAAGGGACTACAGAGCAGATTGATTATGTAGGTAACCCTACAAGGCCTCAGAACAACCCTTACAGCAACACCTATAATCCGGGTTGGCGCAATCACCCTAATTTTTCATGGAGTAATCCACAATTCCCTCGGGGCAATGCACCTGCACCGGGATTCCAAAGGCCTCCTCCTCCACCTCTTCCAGAAAAGAAGTCCAATCTAGAGGACATGATCTCCAAGTTCATCCAAACATCCGAGCAATGCCAACAATCCACAGAGGCAGCTCTAAGGAATCATGAGGCGTCCATTCATAACTTGGAAACTCAGGTAGGTCAGATAGCAAAATTGCTTTCAGAAAGACCGCAAGGATCCTTGCCTGGAAACACCGAACCCAATCCTCGGGAACAGGTAAAGGCAGTGACTCTAAGGAGCGGTAAGGAATTGCAATCTGACACTATTGGAGTGCAAGGGGTTGCGCTTGAAAAAGGGTTGAGAAGAAAGAAGAAGGGGGTGCTGAGAAGGAACACGGGGCTGAGGAGATCAAAGAGAAAGAGTGTGTTCAAGGGAAAGTTAAAGCATCCACTGTTCAGCCATACAAGCCTCCAATTCCATATCCAGGACGTCTGAAAAAGGATAAGGATCAAGAGCACTTCGGTAAGTTTCTAAACTTGTTTAAACAATTACATATCAACATACCGTTTGTGGAAGCTCTTGCGCAGATGCCCAAGTACGCGAAATTCCTAAAGGATTTGCTATTGACTAAGAAACGGTTGGAAGATATCTCTACTACAGTTGTTAGAGCTGAGTGTTTGGCAATTTTGCAAAACAAGTTGCCCAAGAAGCTCAAGGATCCGGGTAGTTTCACTATTCCATGCTTAATAGGTGAACTACCGATGGAGAGAGCTTTGGCGAATCTCGGGGCGAGCATAAACCTGATGCCATACTCATTGTTCAAGCAACTGAACTTGGGAGAGCCAAAGAAAACGAGGATGAGTCTGCAACTGGCAGATCGCTCGATCAAGTTCCCTAGAGGAATCATTGAGGATGTCCTGGTTAAGGTAGAAAACTTTATCTTCCCTGTTGATTTTGTAATCCTTGATATGAATGCAGATGTAGAGGTCCCGCTGATCTTAGGACGACCATTTTTTGCCACTGCAAGAGCTGTGATTGATGTGGCGGATGGAAGATTAGTTTTGAGAGTGGGGGAGGATGAACTAGTGGTGAGAATCCCAGCAGCACTGAAACAAACTTTGAACGCCGACGATACATGTTATGCTATAGATTGTGTTGATAGGTTGGTAATGAGTGTTATGCAAGAGTTGATGTGTAGAGATCCTCTTGAATTGAGTTTGATAGCGGATGATGATGAAGTGAGTGAAAATGTGGAGATTCAAAATGTGAAAGCTCATCTGAGAGCTTGTGAGGAACTAGTTTGTAGAAAGGGGTTTGAGAAGATTGGGGTCAGTGAGGAAGGAAGATTGAAACCGTCGGTTGAGGAACCCCCAGAACTTGAGTTGAAGCAACCCCCTGAGTACCTTGAATATGCCTTTTTGGAGGCCGATTCTAAACTCCCTGTCATTATTTCAGCTGGTCTGACAAGGGAGCAAAGGGATAGCTTACTAAGGGTCTTAAAGGAGCACAAGAGTGCTCTTGCTTGGAAGATATCTGATATAAAGGGTATTAGTCCTTCGTTTTGCACCCATAAGATCATGTTGGAGGAGGATTTCAAACCTGTGGTGCAACCTCAATGAAGGTTAAACCCTAACATGAAAGAAGTGGTCAAGAAGGAGGTGATTAAGCTCTTGGATGCAGGGTTAATCTACCCTATTTCCGACAGTTCTTAGGTAAGCCCTGTACAAGTGGTACCCAAGAAAGGGGGAATGACTGTGGTCCCCAATGAAAGGAACGAATTGATACCCATGAGAACTGTTACGGGATGGCGAGTGTGCATTGATTATAGACGGGTGAATGAGGCAACTCGTAAGGATCACTTCCCCCTCCCTTTTGTGGATCAAATGCTAGAGCGGTTAGTAGGACATCTATACTACTGTTTTTTAGACGGTATGTCGGGATATTTTCAGATCCAAATCGCTCCCGAGGACCAAAAAAAGACTACCTTTACCTGTCCCTATGGTACTTTCGCATATAGGTGCATGCCTTTTGGGTTATGCAATGCACCGGCTATGTTTCAGCGGTGTATGCTAGCCATCTTTGAGGATTTGGTAGAGGACATTATGGAAGTCTTTATGGACGATTTCTCCATCTTTGGTGATTCCTTTGATTCTTGTCTCAATAATATGGAGAAAGTGCTGAAGCGGTATGGAGTCACCCATAGATTAGCAACCCCCTATCATCTTCAGACGAGTGGTCAAGTGGAAGTTTCAAACTGTGAACTTAAAAGAATTCTAGAAAAGACAGTGGAGCACCACCGAAGGGACTGGTCGGAAAAACTAGACGATGAAAAGTACTTAAATTCAAGACGAATTGGAGATAAAAGCAAGTAAAAAGGGAATGCTTTGAAGTTAAAGGAAGTCACATGGTTTTACAAATGGCCGTGTGAAGGAATCAGGAGACTACACGGTTCGGATACACGCCCGTGTATCCGACCGTGTATCAGTGTGGAAGAAGAGTTTTCAGGACAGACCAGTACACGGTTGGAATACACACCGTGTAACCCAACCGTGCATAAGAAGAACACATTGAGGAGGACATACGGTTGAGTTACCACCCGTGTAATCAACCGTATATGAAGAACAAACAAGACAGAGGAATATACGGCTATTACAAACGGCCATGTGGGATATACACGCCCAGAGTTCACTGATTTAGAGAGATACACGATTTATCTACACGCCCGTGTAGTATGATCGTGTGTCTATCGAAGGAAAGATATCTTCAAATCGATTTTAAATCTTTCGTCCATATTTGAAGGATATCTCCTACATGCCAGAGAGGAAGCTACCCTAGGTATAAATAGTCGTCTTTGAAGAGAGAGAAAATAGTTTTTAGGAAGGTAGAAAACACATCCTAGAATTTTGGAGAACAACAGTAGTTAAAGGAATTTTCGAGCTATAATTTTAGAAGGGCTTCACATATGGATTTGATTATTTCATTTTGTTATTCCTTGAGAACCATGTGTAGCTAATTATTTCATACCCGGATCTTACGAAAGTCTGATTACTATGTAACATTGGGTTTATTGCAAAATTAATGATGATTGAGCATCTCTGATTTCATCTATGTTGTTTATTATATATTGTTGAATTGATGTTTGGCCAGCATTAGATTACATTGATTTCTAATAAGTTGATTGGAAAATCTCTTGTTTGAATAGATCATACATTGGATGAAAAGGCTTGTATGTAATCTAAGGATAGAAAGCATAAGTTTTCCGTATTAGATTGGATATAGTCTTTGATCTTGAGTTTGATTGGTGAGTTTTGAAACTTGATAATACATTAGTTGTTTATTCCTCCATTTTGAAAACGAAAAATTGGATGATATTTATTATATTTGGTAGTAAAAAATTACTATTGGATTATATTGGTGATTGATGGAAGAGATTAGTAAGGTTTCTAGAGCTATTCATGGTCTTTTAGGCTTATAGATGGTCTTGCTAAGCACACAAGTTTATTAACACAAAGGTTAAGATTAGTCAAGTTAGCCCTAATGATTTTTATTTCAAGTGTATCAATCCAAAAGCTCTTTGAACAGCCTAAAAGATGAGTCTAATTATTTGGATGCTATGAGCATTCCAAATAAATTAGCTCAGATTATTATTAGGCTTGCCTATTTAATGTAATTGTACTATTGTCTATCTAAACTTACTCAAAACCTCAATGGCATATTTGGTTGATGGAATAGAATAAGATAGAAATAGACATGGAAGACCTTTTTTGAGACATGTTAAGGTAGTCGCATATCAAAAGCATGCTTAACATGAGAGTAAGTGTTAAATATATCCTTGCTAAGAGAAATATTTAAGATCCCACCACTAAAGAAGAGTGCATTGAATATTTAGTGAAGTAGAGAGACCATAGTGAAGACGAAAATAGCTAAGAGATAAAAAAGGACCTCATGCATATATTGAAGAGAAAGTTTGCAACACCAGCCAAAAGACCTCAATTAATAGGTTTAAGCTTAAGCACCACATTGCTAAGAATGTCCATAGATTAAATGGGGGAGGGTGTTGGGATCACATCCTTTTGTATCTTATTTTTTATGGTAAGGTGGGGGGTCTCTATTTATAAATTCACAAGAGTAGATATTTTTCTTATTTTTCTAATTTTTTTTGTGTTGCCATTTCAAGAGATTTGATATCTCCTTTTGTTAAGCATAGAAATGTTTGTAAAGCTCTTCACTTAGGTATGAGTACTCTTGTTGATACAAGTTTTTTACTTACCACTTGGTTAATAATGGCTAAGGAGTTCTACTTATACACCAACCCCGTATATACTCTTGTAGCCTTATTCAATGAGTTATTAATAAAAGTATGTGATATTACATCTATGATTCTTGCCTATGTCCCTTTACTTGTTATTGGTTCTATTCTTTTTATTGTATGTTACCTTACAAATTTCTAGGCCTTAGTTAGCTAAACTTGGTGGAGATTAGGCTTGTTTACTACTATAGAGGCAAGATAGTAAGTATTGCATTGTCTTTTTATGCCAGTGAAAGCCTAGGACCACAGAACCATGTGTTGGCAATAGACATATAAAGAAACAAAGTGTCGGTGATAGCTTAAGAAACACCTGATCTCTAGTTCATCTTCCACATAGGCTAAATGAGACCATACATAGCTAGGCACTTACGAAATTGAAAGAATCAAAACATAAAATGAGGATTGGTAGAAAGCTACACAGATACTTATAGAATTTACTCACCTTTAATTGGAGTTAATGATGGAAATAATTTCAAGCATCCATCTTCGATGTTGCTAGTGGGATTATATCGTATATGTCTTCTGCTATGTCTTTTGTTGTAACATGTATGGAATTTCCTTACATGCAATAAAGCAATTTTTGGTTAACTTTGATTCATCATATAGTAGCCCATTTACCCAGATTAGAAATACAATACCCATGCAATCTATTGTTGCTAATATAAAAATGTTTACAAAAGAAAAAAAAGAAGAAGAAGATAACATTGTATATAAGAATTACTTATTGTAGATGTCGCAGTTGATCATATGTGCATTAAGTGTATGTAACATGAATGATGCACTACATGGGACGTTAGAGGAGTGATGCAACTTAAGATGATAATTTCAAGTGCGATGTGATAAGGAGAGATGGGGAGAAAGAACATGTAGTCTCAGTAAGCAAGAGCACTTGTGTGCCAATTAAAAGAGTTTGAAAGCTTTAAGTTTGATGTCCTCGATGTTTGAAGCAATAATAATTTGAATGCAAGAAATTATGAGTCTTTGATCTTGAGTTTGATTGATGAGTTTTGAAACTTGATAATACATTAGTTGTTTATTCCTCCATTTTGAAAATGAAAAATTGGATGATATTTATTATATTTGGTAGTAAAAAATTACCATTGGATTATATTGGTGATTGATGGAAGAGATTAGTAAGGTTTCTAAAGCTATTCATGGTCTTTTAGGCTTATAGATGGTCTTGCTAAGCACACAAGTTTATTAACACAAAGGTTAAGATTGGTCAAGTTAGCCCTAATGATTTTTATTTCAAGTGTATCAATCCAAAAGCTCTTTGAACAGCTTAAAAGATGAGTCTAATTATTTGGATGCTATGAGCATTCCAAATAAATTAGCTCAGATTATTATTAGGCTTGCCTATTTAATGTAATTGTACTATTGTCTATCTAAACTTACTCAAAACCTCAATGGCATATTTGGTTGATGGAATAGAATAAGATAGAAATAGAATTGTAATTTTTAAAAATAGAATGAAGAAGTAATATCTATAATTTTATCTAGTTATGCTTAAAATTACACTAGCAATAGATTAGAAAATACATCTAAAAGTATTAGTATGTCGTTCCTTTAATGCATGGCTTGACTGTTAAGCTAGGTCTCATAGCTAGATATGGAAATATGCTAGAAAAAACAAAAGAATAGCTATACCTTTGATCATATGAAAGATTACATTCCTCATTTTGCTGCAATGGCAATTTTGTGGAAAAATTATTTTGCTAATCAAAAGTAGGAATAGGTTTGTAGGTAAGAAATAGAAATAGGTAGTCGATATTGGTATCAAATCTATTCTAATGTCGTGATCTTTCCATTTTTTTACTTAGACCTAGGTTAAAGTCTTGTAACTAGTTTGTGCCAAACTTATGAAGTCAACTAAATATACTATAAAGGAACTTTACTTTTAAAAAAATTAAAAAAAAAGATTATCCTTTCATTTCATTCCATCACTTTAAAGGAAAAAGGTTTCAGTAATATTCCTTTTGGAATGAAGTTTGCTTATGGTAAAATAGTAACACTCTTTTAGCTCCAAAACCAAAATCCAACGCCCAAATAAACCAAATATTTCTTCTCTCTATTTCACTTGTGATCTATGACATGTACTCCACATACATATGCTTTCTTCTCATGCTAAGCCTCCCTTTGCCTCCAAACTTTTCGATGAAGCAACATTAAAAATATTTTGAGAGAGAGAGAGAGAGAGTAATGGCATGTATAAGAGAGATAAGAGGGACTGTAATGTGTCAAATCTAGATACTAATATAAGTTTAATGTATTCGTAGGATATAATCTGAATAAGTAGAGCATAATCGTAAGTGTAGATAGAAGAATGGGTCTAATAGAATAGTGCATATTAAAGTGAAGGAGCCACATGGAGCCACATGGCTAGTTTAAGCCATTTAAAGAAGCGTGACCATACTCATCGAAGTTAGCCCTTGAACTAAAGGCACATTAATTAATTACAAACTCATATGTGACATTGTCATCTAGCACATTAATAAGAGTCTTTAAGCATTCGTAAAGAAGAGCTCATCAATTGCCACATTAACTAAAAATTGCTAAAAGCAAGTTTACACTCCATGTATCGATAAAATTGTAAGAGGGTCTATTTAGTAATAAAATTAGCTTATATTCATGCCTTTAGCTAACTCTTTAGGCTAGTGGTGGGGCATGGGGAGTCAGGCCCATTCATTTAGGAATATTTTGGGTAGATTTAGTTTGATAAGCTCGGAATGGAGATCGCTGGTTCAACCCTAATGCTCTTGACCTCCTTCATAAGTTTACATGCTTAATAAGCTTGCCTAAAGGCTTAAACCATAGGAAGCCTATAGATGAGGGGTTTTAGGAGTGGTCACGTATGTGTCATAGATGATTCTCATTCTATACAGGACTTCCAAGTAGTGATGTGGAGATAGCATGCAATAGGATGACTTAGAGAGAATGATAAGAAGGAGGAATAGGTAGTCATAGTGTCTTGAATGTACAAGTGACAAATAAGGGAGTCTAAGGAACCTTGGACATCAACCTTGTAGCTTATGCGATTGAGATATTTGATTATTTGAGTTCCTTGCTTGATCTTTTAGAGCAAAAACTATGCAATAGATTGCCGTTTCTTAAATTTCTGCAAAAGCGTCAAATAAGAAGTAGTTGAGTAGTTATAGGCTCGTAGGTTTAATGATATATGATTGATCATTTTAGTGATTGATGGATGAGATGGAGCCTACTCAATTCATAGTTTAACTGAGTGAGCTTACTAGTAGGCTAAAGCTTGTAGCTATCCTCATGAGTGTATGAGCCTACTTGAGAAAAGTTGGATATAGATGGATCGATCCAATGATCATTGTTCCAAGCCTACTATGCTAAATCTCCTTGAGTCATCCCAATTATTGACTAGACCCTTAAGTCATTTCACCTAACCTAATGAGTCAAGCCTAAGTCCGTAGTCGGTTTAGCAAAATATTTTAATATGACAAATTCAACCCTCTATAAAGTCCAATAAGCAATTTATATGCATTAAAGCCTAAAAGAGGAGTTCCAAATGCATTATGAGGATGTATCTCATCTGTCGATCACCATAATGATCCAATAAATATCATGGGAGGCTTATCTTATCCATTAACCTATAGAGTCATGATAGGAATCAAAATCTGACAAAACCTATCATTAGGGCAAGAGTCAAAGGATTTCAAATCTTGGCGATGAGGGCCCATTTTGAGAAAATCGACCTAGGAATTATTTGTTCACTAACCTCTTTTCTCTTATCCATGTATTGTATATTCCAATAGGAACACTTATCATGCTTTACAGGGCGATGGACAAACTCACTCAGACTCAGTTTGTAGGTTATCCATAGACCGACCTAAACCAGCGATGAGTTGGGCCGATGAATCCTATTGAAGAATTAGCATGTCGAAGACTATTTTTACTTGTAATTTATTTTCTTTAGACTATTTATGTTGTAAGTTTTTGGGAAACTTTTCATTTGCTTGTAATTATGTTTTAAGGACCGGCCACCCTAAAAGTGGCATAGTTGTAATTTTGTGAACTTTTTAATCCTACAGGGAGCAAGTATAAAGACTTGCTTAAGTAGGGTTTTTAGGGGAGAATTTTTTAGAATAGACATATACTTTTACGTGAGAGAATTAGGGTTCTTCCTTAGTTCAATTCCTCTTATCAATTTCAATCCCAAGAATTGGAATTATGGCAAGTGCAACAAGGAGAAATTGTGAGTTATATCAATTTCTTATTATTGTGTTTCTTTTCATCTCTAGTGAGTCATATCTAGGGTTGGATTGAAGGCTTCTTGGTCAGATTTTATTGCATTTGTAATCAAATTAGTATTTCTTAATTGATTAGTTTTTAGCACTTATTATTTACTATCAATATTTGCTTCATTTGAACCGTGGTTTACATTGTTTGGAAAGGGAATCTCGAAGGTGGTTCTTGTTGATTTTGTGTATTATTCACGTAGGATTTCAAGTGTGTTTAGTGTTGTAATTGAGGATTTCATCATTGTAGTATTGTTCCCTTGAAAATTATAACATTCGGCTCATCTTGCATCATAAGGGATCACGCAATTTGGTGTCCATTAAACCAATTTTTGATCTTGTCATTTAAGGGTTGTAAATTGGTTCATTTGCATGTGCTTAAACTCCCCTTTAGGCAGATCATAATTTGGTATCAGAGCTGCACATACTTGGTTCATTTCAATATTGATCACGTGGTGTTGTGGAATTAGTTATAGATCTTGAGAATTGACACCATTATTCATGTGATTGGAAGCTAGTTTGATTGACATTGTCTAATTGCCTTTCAAAATGTTTTGCATGTGCTTAATCTTGGTTTTAGGCACATCATCTTTTGGTATCAAAGCGCAAGTTAAGAGAAGGGATTTAGTGTTGGTTGAATTCATGATCTTAATTGACAATTAGGGTTGTTCACTTTTGATCCGAAATTGTGTATTGAAGAATTGAGTTGTTTGATTGTATTGTTGAAGAGTTGTAATTATTGATTGTTGAAGTGGAATTTGAGGTCTTGTTGTAGCTCATTTGTTGTTGAGACCACCGTGAGTGAAGGTGTGTGTGTTGATTGAAGGAGTTGCAACATGGTGTCCTTGAGCTTGCTGTGAGGAAGAGTAGTGTTCTTTGTGATCATTTGTGATCACTTGGAAAAAGTGGAAAATTTGAAAACAATGAAGAGCAAAAGGAGAGTTGATGATTTTAGAATTATAGTTTGAATTTTGAAAGCAAAGGAGAGTGAATGGACTATTGATGATTCAGAATTGTGGTTGTCTTTTACCATTTCCAGATTTGAAAGAGTGTGGAGAAAAGGAAATTATTTCAAATTTAAACACCATTTTTTTAAGTTGAAAGAAGTTATTGTGTGATAGTTGAGTAAATGACTATTTGAATTTGAATTTGCTTCTTACTATTTGTAGAAGAGGTTGCATTTAAAGTGGAATTTGAATTTGTTGCTGCCTTGTTTGTAAATGGTGGTGTAAAGTGAGTTGTTGTGAGTGGCTAATTGGAGTTGTATGTGTGAAGTAGTGTTAAGTGATCTTTGAAGTGAAAAGTGAAGAGAAAAGAGTGTTGATCCTTTGTGATCAAGTAGAGAACTGAGAATTCTCTTATGTAATTTTGTATTTGAGGAGTAGCAATTGAGATTTCAGATTTGAATTTCAGAATTGAAGTGTGAGTTAAGAAGCAATTTGAAAGTTCAAAACACACATTAAGTGATTGTTTAATTGTGTGTCATTTGAATTTGAAATAGCTCCTTACCATTTGTGGAACCTTGCACTTATTGAACTCCTTTTAAATGTGAAAGTTGAGCTGCCTTTTTGTATTAAATTTGCGATTTGATGTTTGTGTGGAAGTGGGGAAGGTGCACCATGGCTTGAAGTAGTGTTCATGTAGTGTTGTATTTTTGTAAATTTAGTAAAGGGTGTTAACATTTGGTGTTGGTTGTTGTATGTGTTGTCAAGCTATTTGTTGTTGGTGGCATGAACATTGTTGAACCGTGAGCAAAAGGGAAGTTGTGTGGCGGTGAATGGTGTGTTGTGTATGTGTTTAATTTCCGCCAAATGTGTATTTAAGTGGTGAGAAGCCAAGGCAAGAAAAAGGAAAGTGAGTAGTAGAATTTGAAATTCAAACAAGTCATTAAAGTGTGAAAGTAATTGAACTAATTACTTAAACACTTGTAGTTGAATTTAATTCTATCTACTTGAAAGTAGTTGTGTGTACTTCATTTGTGGCTTAGTTTTATACTTGAATCATGGAATTGTAAGGATAATTATTGTATTGTTAGGTTTAAACACAATCATATCTAGTGAAATGCTTCATTCTACTAATGTATTGCGTTAGACATTGACTACTTTTACTACTAAGGATGATGAACAAAGGCAAAATTTGTTCCATACTTCTTGTAGGGTACAATGAAATTTATGTGTCCTTATAGTTGATGGTGATAGTTATACCAATGTGATAGCAGCATCATTAGGATCGAAACTAAAACTTGCCACTACTCCACATCCTGAACCGTATAAATTGCATTGGCTTAGTGATCAAGGGAGTTTGCATGTGACGCAAAGAGCTAGGGTACCTTTCAGTGTAGGGGATAAATACTGTGATGAAATCGAGTGTGATATTCTACCTATGTGTGCATCCCATATATTACTTAGCAGGCCTTGGTTATATGACAGGAGGGTCTTACATGATGGCATCAGGAATACTTATGTATTCTAGAAGGAGGGAAAACGAATTATTCTGAATTCAATGTCGCCTTCAAAGGTCCAAAAGGTTCAACAACAGATCCATAGACCATCAGAGATTCCTGAGAATCATAACCACATGAACTAACCTTCAGAAGGCCACATTATGTAGAAGAAAACATGCCAACCTTCAGAGGTACTAGAGGTTCATGAACAGTTGAGTAAACTATTGGAGAATTTGAGGGTCAAATTCAGATGAGCCCATCATTAGTGAGCCAGACTGTTTAGAGACAATTGTGTTCACCTTCAGAAGTTTCAAAGGGCCATGAGCAATCGAACCAACCATTAAAGAGCCATGAGGGTCAGCATCATACAAATGAGTTAGAAAAGGAGGAAACAATATCAGTGGAACGGGTTGATACAAGAGAGACCTTAGTGGATAATGGGTCATTATTTGTGTTGCAGATAAGATATATCCTAGAAATGGATGAGAGAAAACAATCACCTCCTGTGTTATTTCAGATATTAGGATTCTGCAGTGATACTTCTTTAGGTGGCTTACTAGTAGGAAACAGAGTCTCTACTACATTTGATTTTTCAGATTTGAGGAAAAATCTTTTTAAGACTCAAGGAGATGATAGGAATCAAAATCCGACAAAACCTATCATTAGGGCAAGAGCCAAAGGATTTCAAATCTTGGTGATGAGGGCCCATTTTGAGCAAATCGACTTAGGAATTATTTGTTCACTAACCTCTTTTCTCTTATTCATGTATTGTATATTCCAACAGGAACACTTATCATGCTTTATAGGGTGATGGACAAACTCCCTCAAACTCAGCTTGTAGGTTATCCATGGACCGACCTAAACCGGCGATGAGTTGGGCCGATGAATCCTATTGAAGAATTAGCATGTTGAAGACTATTTTTACTTGTAATTTATTTTCTTTGGACTATTTATGTTGTAAGTTTTTGGGAAACTTTTCATTTTCTTGTAATTATGTTTTTAGAACCGGCCACCCTAAAAGTGGCATAGTTGTAATTTTGTGAACTTTTTAACCCTAAAGGGAGCAAGTATAAATACTTGCTTAAGTAGGGTTTTTAGGGGAGAATTTTTCAGAATAGACATATACTTTTACGTGAGAGAATTAGGTTTCTTCCTTAGTTCAATTCCTCTTATGAATTTCAATCCTAAAAATTGGAATTGTGGCGAGTGCAACAAGGAGAAATTGTGAGTTATATCAATTTCTTATTGTTATGTTTCTTTTCATCTTTAGTGAGTCATATCTAGGGTTGGATTGAAGTCTTCTTGGTCAGATTTGATTGCATTTGTAATCAAATTATTATTGCTTAATTGATTGGTTTTTAGCACTTGTTATTTACCATCAATATTTGCTTCATTTGAACCGTGGTTTACATTGTTTGAAAAGGGGATCTCAGAGGTGGTTCTTGTTGATTTTTTGTATTATTCATGTAGGATTTCAAGTGCATTTAGTGTTGTAATTGAGGATTTCATCATTGTAGTATTGTTCCCTTGAAAATTATAACATTCGGCTCATCTTACATCATAAGGGATCACGCAATTCGTTATCTATTGAACCGATTTTTGATCTTGTCATTTAGGGGTTGTAAATTGGTTCATTTTGCATGTGCTTAAACTCCCTTTTAGGCACATCATAATTTGGTATCAGAGATGCACATACTTGGTTCATTTCAATATTGATCACGTGGTGTTGTGGAATTGGTTATAGATCTTGAGAATTGACGCCATTGTTCATGTGATTAGAAGCTAATTTGATTGACATTGTCTAATTGTCTTTCAAATTGGTTTTGCATGTGCTTAATCTTGGTCATAGGCACATCAAGTCATCCAGTGGTTGAGGATAAACTCCAAAATCTATGAATATGTGCTTTTTTTTTTCCTCATTTGACACATTCAAAAGATTGAGAGAAATGTTGTTGTGCTGTTGTAATCTTCCTGTCAAAGAATAAACCATCAATCTAACAAAGAACACTCAAGAATGTTCATTTGTCATATATAGTATGCTAACAGCTGCAAAGATCACTTGTTCCTCTCCTATGCTTCTCTCTAATTAAATCTCTCAACGTGCCATCAGGTCAAGGCTTCTTTAAGATTGTCTAAAGTACAACATCATGCGATGTGCATGTGATCAACTATTGGTGGTATCACTCTCACGTAGAATTTAAAATTGAAAGGATTATGGCATGAAATAAGTAGACATATGAGGGTTTTGCAAGAGAAGGGACAATATGATGTGCTCTAAAGCCAATTGCAATATAAAACAAGGATGGAATAAACAAGGTAACAAATTCCAATCAATTGGCATGAACCTTAACTGATAATGGAACCTTAAATTGCCTAAAAAATGAGAGAGAAATGATAATCCCAATTACTTACCAAATGTAACACACTAGTAGGAATTAGGAAATGGACTTGGAATTATTGATATTACACACAATAATCTCAATCTAACTCGCCACAATTCTTGAGGAATTGATAAGAGTTTTAAGTGTGAAGAAGAGAGCACTCCTTATGGCAAATATATATGAAATTATGTCTCAAAAGTCTGTCAAAAATCCTTCTTTTACAAGTATTTATACCTTTTCTAAATAAGGAAAAATTAACAAGACAAAATATTACATAAAACCGATCCTCTTGGAGCAATTGCCAGCCGGCTCTCCACATGAAATGCAAAACAATGTATGGTCGGTTTCTCTTACTTTTTGTAGGTCCAAGAATAGCTCACACATCAAGCATTAATGTGTTTGTTCGCCATCCTATAATACCAAAAAATGTGTTTGATGAAATGCAAAACAATTATATAATGTAAATGAAGACACTAAACAAATGTCTTCAGGATCTAATTGTTTAAAGAGGATACTCATTGCCAAATTTTGTAATCCTTTAGCTCTCACTCTGGTTATGGGTCCTGTAGATGTATGATTCCTATCATCTCCTCGAGCCTGTGGAAGATTTGCCCTCAAATCTGATAGGTCCTCATGAACGTCGTCTGGTAAATAGGGTGATAGGTCTACAACATTAAATGTAGTAGAGACGCCGTATACTCCTAACAATTTTATCCTATATGCATTGTTGTTGATGCGTTTAATAACTTTAAAAGGTCCATCTGCTCTAGGTGAAAGCTTCTATGACTTTTTGTGAGGAAACTTGTCTTTACTAAGATTAATCCATACTAGATCACCTAGATTATAAATTCTAGTTTCCATGTTTTTTTTACCTTGAAGCTTCTCCTCTTCCTGAGTTTTTTGAAGATGTTTAGTCATCATTTGGTGAAGTTTTTGAATCTCCTTAGCTTGTTCTACTCCACTCAAGCTTTCTTCCTTTGTTGCTGGACTAGCTATGAAATCCAATTGAAGAGTAGGATTATAGCCACACGTGGCTTCCAAGGGAGACTTATTAGTTGAACTATAAGTTGACCTATTGTAAGAAAAATCAACAATAGGGGGACACAAGTCTTAATTAGTAAGATTCTTTCTAACCGTTACTCTTAGTAAGATACCAAAGGTATGATTAACAACCTCTATTTGGCCGTCTATCTAGGGATGGCACACTATACATGAGTTTAGTACCATGTCTTCTCCATAATTTTTTCCAAAAAAAGCTAAGAAACTTAGTGTCTTTGTTAGATACTATGCTATGTGGAATACCATGTAGTTTTAGTATTTCCTGCATAAAAAAGTTAGCTATAAAGACCACATCATCCGTTTTGTGGCAAGGCATAAAATGGGACATTTTGCTGAAGTGATCAACAACAACCATAATGGAATCCTTTTCTCTCTATGTCCTAGGCAAACCCAAAACAAAATCCATGCTAATATCATTCTAGGGTTGGGTAGGTATTGGCAAAGGCATATATTCACCTTGAACTCCTTTCTTTCCTTTTATCCTCTTACAGACCCCACATCTTTCCAATACCTTATGGACATCCTTCATCATACCCCTTAAGTAAAAATGCTCTTTCAACAAGGCTAGAGTCCTCTTTTCACCAAAATGACTAGATAATGCTCCAGCATGAGCTTCCCTCACTAACAATTCTCTAACAGACCCATAGGGTATACACAATTTTCCCTCCTTATACAGAAAGCCATCAATCATATAATACACCTCAACTATCTTTCCCCCAGAACATTTCTCATCTATTACTTTCAGAAATTCATTATGCAAATATTTTTCCTTCATTAATTCAATCCCAAGCAGTTTTAATTGTAGAGAGGTGATAAATACTTAGCTGCATGACAAGGCGTCGGCTACAACATTGTGTTCCCCTTCTTGTACTTAATAACATATGAGAAACTCTTTAGAAACTCCACCCATTTGGCTTGGCATTTTGATAGATTTTGCTGACCTTTGAAATGTTTCAAGGATTCATGATCTATATAGATAATGAATTCTTTATGAAGAAGATAATGTTGCCATGTCATCAATGCTCTCATTAAGGAATAGAACTCTTATCATATATTGAGTAGTTTAAAGGTGCACCACTCAAGTTTTCACTAAAATAAGCAATGGGCTTCTTATCCTACATCAACACAGCACCAATCCCTACCCCTAAGGCATCACACTCCAATTCAAAAACTTTGTCAAAATTAGGTAAAACTAATATTGGAGCACTAGTAAGTTTTGCTTTCACCTCCTCAAAACTCTTTTAGGCCTTCTCACCCCAAATAAAAGGAACATTTTTCTTTGCCAATTCAGTTAATGGACTGACAATACTATTGAAGTTATTGACAAATCGTCTATAAAATGAAGCTAGTCTGTGAAAACTTCTTACCTCAACAACCGATTTTGGTGTTGGCTATCCTTAATAGCCCTCACTTTTTCCTCATCCACCCTGGCACCAGAACTAGATATAATAAATCCCAAAAATGTTACCTAGATTAATAGATTGAACACTTCTGGAGATTAGCATATAGTTATTGCTCCCTTAGTACTAAAAACACAGCTTGTAAATGCTCTATATGATTTTCCAGGTTTTTGCTATAAATCAAAATGTCATCAAAATAAACTATAACAAATTTACCTAGAAATTCCTTCATTACATGATTCATCAGCCTCATAAAAGTATTAGGGGCATTAGTCAAATCAAATGGCATGACCATCCACTCATATAACCCATGGCGTGTTTTAAAAGTGGTCTTCCACTCATCTCCTTCACTCATCCAAATTTGGTGATATCCGCTTTTAAGGTCCACCTTAGAGAATACCTATGCACCATGTAGCTCATCTAACATATCATCAAGTCTAGGAATGGGATACCTATATTTGATGGTGATTTTGTTGATGGCTTGACTATCAATGCACATCCTCCTAAGTGTCATCCTTCTTAAGGATATGAAGGGTAGGAACAACACAAGGACTAATACTCTCCTTAACAAAAGCCCATTATACCAATTCATCCACCTGACGCTTCAATTCCTTAACCTCCTCAAGATTCATGCGATATACAGGTTAATTTGGTAAAACTGATCTCGGCTAAAAGTCAATGGCGTGCTCAATACCTCTCAGAGGTGGCAATCCCTCAAGCAATTCATCTATAAAAAGATCTCTATAGTCGTCCAATATCAGAGTTACCACAAGGGGTAGATGCTCACGCCCATTTATCTCTAAGGCATACTTTATCTGCAATAGATACACTAGCCTCTCATATGTTATGGCCTCCTTCAATTCATATTGCCCCACCAATAATTTTTTCTTCTTCCCAGCCTTATTTATCTACCTCTGCACCTCTTGTACTTTAGAAGGTGACATGGGGTTCAACACTATATGCTTGCCCTCTTTCTGAAACACATAAGTGTTCCAAAAGCCATTATGTAAAACTCTCCTATCAAATAATCAAGGCCTACCAAGTAACATATGGGATGCATACATAGGAAGAATGTCACAAATAATCTCATCATGGTATTTATCTCCTATGCTGAAAGGCACCTTAGCCCTTTAAGTAACATGTAGACTACCTTATTCACTCAGCTAATGTAATGTATAGGGCTTGGGATGTGGAGTGGTGACTATTTTTAATTTAGTCACTAATGATGTAGCCATAACATTAGTACAACTACCACCATCGATAATAAGAGCACACAGATTACCTTATACCCTACAGGAGATATGAACAAATTTTCCCTCTGCTCATCGTCATTAGTAGGAAAGGTAATCATAGCTCTACGTGGTACATTAATGGATAAATACTGATCATTCCCGTTATTCTCATGTACTTCAACATCTGCATCACCATAATACTCATCTAATACAGTTGACAGATTTGTGGCCTCAAGCAATCTCCATCTTCCTCACTCTTTACCGCTATAGTAGTCATAACCCTTCTATTTGGACACTAAACATCCATATGTCTAAAACCCAGACATTTAAAACATTTAACCTGACAACTTTATCCTCTTGATGTCCCACTACAGATTGTTTGTTATCATTCCCTACAACTATTTTTCCTTTCCCTACTATCTCTTTCTCCCCTCTATTGTCCTACGCTATTAGAACTTTTCCACATTTCTACTATATCCTCCTTTATCAACCTGTTTACCCTCAGAACCATACAGTTTTGTAGAAGTCCCATACCTATTGTTCGCTACTTTAAATGGGTTGGATCGCCTTTGTCTTTCCACTTTCAGAGCTAACTGGATGGCCTCATTAAGGGTGTCATACCTATGGAGCTCCACAATACAGGCAATTTCATACTTTAACCCTGACACTAATTGTGCTAAGGTCTGTTTAGGAGGTTCGACTGACCCACATTTGATCATCAGTGTCTCAAACTCCTATATATATTCGTCAATAGTTTTACCTCTTTACTTCAATGTTGGAGACGCATGAACAACTCCTATCTATAGTGCTCTGGTATAAACCTCCTCCTCATAATCTACTTCATTTCTTGCTAGGTATGTATCTCGGCCTCACTATCTCTTCATTTACTAGCTACAAGATTCTTCTATCATAAGGCGGCATAGCCTGTAAACTCTACAGTTACAAGATGAACCCGAGTGTGATCATTAATCTCATAACACTTAAATAGGCCCTCTACCTTATCCTCTCAATCCAAATAATCTTCTGCAGAACCCCTTCCAGCAAATGAAGGCATCTGCAACTTTACATATTCTAAGCCCTGAGGTGGCTTGAACTTACGATTTGGGTAAGGCTCATTTTCAAAATTATCATCTCTTTCCTCCCTAAAAGCATGATAATCTCCTTCCATCCCCCTACCACTATTTCCTCCAACAACTCCTTCCTTATGTGCATTTTGATGGGTTACCTAAGGTGGGGGTGCCTGTAGATTTGCCACTGGTGGTTATGGCAATGTCATTTGATTTACTCGTGTTGCTAATGTAGCAACAAGAATGGTGAGATCCTGCAATTGTTCCTCTAATGTTCTTCCACCTATAGCATGACATCCCTAACCTCCTCCAACCTGACTATTAGCCTTTCCAATCGCACCATTCACACTATCATTTGACATGGTTTTTTTTTTAATTACACCTTAACAATTTTTTTTTATATATATACTCACAATCACTCCTTCACAATAACAACACACTCCACTCCACTTACGTCATAAAAATAACACAAACTTACACCAACACCTCCATGGTTCAATACACACACCCACGTATACACACACTTCACACCAATCACCTCCACAGTTCAACACACACCCACGGTATATACACAACCTCACAGCACCACTTGTCCCACGGTACAACTTCACTTCAACAAGGTACACTTCTTCAATGCTCAACACACTCCACACACAAAAATCCCTTCACACTTATTTACACATACATGGCACACATCCACAATCACGGTACAAAATGATTCCAATCTCTAGTCAAAGTGCATTCATAGGAAGTTAATGCACAGTTACTACACAAAAGAAATTATGGAATCAATTGAAATGACTTCCTTATTCTTCCAAGCTAAGATCTCATGGCAAGAAGGAAAAGAAAAATGGAAAATCTAAATTCCACAACTCTAATTTGCAATAAACAAGGATAAACACGGCACAATCAACACAAGGCCTTCAATTCCACTTCTCACAACAACAATTGCAAAATGGAACAACAAGAACCCTAAATCCCCAAATTGAAAATCACAAATTCCCTTCTCAAAATTGAGCTCTGATACTAAATTATAATGTGCTCCAAAGCCAAGTGCAATATAAAACAAGGATGGAATAAACAAGGTAACAAATTCCAATCAATTGGCATAAACCCTAACTTGTAATGGAACCCTAAATTGCCTAAAAAATGAGAGAGAAATGATAATCACAATTACTTACCAAATGTAACACATTAGTAGGAATTACGAAATGGACTTGAAATCATTGATATTACACACAATAATCTCAATCCAACTCGCCACAATTCTTGAGGAATTGATAAAAGTTTTAGGCGTGAAGAAGAGAGCACTCCTCATGGAAAATATATCTGAAATTATGTCTTAAAAGTCTATCCAAAATCCTTCTTTTACAAGTATTTATACCTATTCTAAATAAGGAAAAATTAGCAAGACAAAATATTACATAAAACTGGTCCTCTTGGAGCAATTGCTAGCCGATTCTCCACGTGAAATGCAAAACAATGTATGGCCGGTTTCTCTTGCTTTTTGTAGGTCCAAGAATAGCTCACACATCAAGCATTAGTGTGTTTGTTTGCCATCCTGTAATATTGATAAATGTGTTTGATGAAATGCAAAACAATTATATAATGTAAATGAAGACACTAAACGAATGTCTTCAAGATCTAATTGTTTAAAGAGGATCCTCATTGCCAAATTTTGTAATCCTTTGCTCTCGCTCTAGTTATGGGTCCTGTAGATGTATGATTCCCATCACAATAGTTATTATCAATAACTGCCTAGAAGATATGTAAAGGGAGACTCATTTTAGAAGAAAGGTATGATTACAAATTTGAACAGTTGAAGTTATCCCAAATGTAGCTTTTTATTATAATATTTGCTTACTTTGTATTTTAGACAGCTATCAATCAATCATCCACTAATGTATCAATCATAATACTTGTTAAGTAAGCTTACACAATTTGTCTCATACACATTTTAATTTCCTTTCCTTGCATTATTAAATTAGGATTAAGAGTATGGCAAACTAGTAGTGTTTTGACTCATGTGTCCTAAGTTTATATTTTCGATCATCTCATATGATATTGTTCATAGATATACTTTGAAAGTCTCATGAGATCTTGAGAGTTCTTTGTAACACTCTCATATATCTCCTTTTCTTTGATGAAATAAAGTTTCATTATAGTAATGTTACAAATACAAAGTTCAAACACAAATCTCCACAATTAATAGCCAAAATGGACCTAATATACTTATTAGTAAGCATGGATACAAATGCACATCTTATCATAATTCTTGTGTCATGACTACACAATATTTCACTCTAAGTCACAAGATCAAGTGTGATGCTCCTTTTGTTAAGTCTTCAGTATTAGTTGTTTTATTTTTATTGTTTATTTTTTCCCTAGAAGATATATTGTAGCTGAGAAATTACTTACTCTAAATCTTCCAAAATTGGTAAATTTGGTTTGCTAAACATCATACCAATCAAGAACAAGGACATGTAAAGAGAAGGTAAACTCTTTAGTTTAGATGATTATTTAGCATAGATAACACTTGTTTGAGGGGATAGCATGGTAATTATCAAATTTGTCCTATGTGATGAATCTATAGCAATTAGCTATCCAAATATGTTATAGATCTTGCAAGTAGATTTAATATAGATTAATTTTGAGTTATTTGAAGTCTAAACCAAATGAACTGTATGCAGTTTCCTACACTTGTAATCATTGATTAAGCTCTACCATAGGGAATTAAGGATGTCAAATGATCAAGCCTCCTCCAATCTCTCTTTAGGATGGAATCTTTTACATGAGTTTTCTTTCTAAATTAGGAAGGAGATCTTTGTGTGTCATTTACTTAAGTATACAATGGAATTCTGAGGTGCTAGTTACTAAACTAGAGACAGGTTGTTTGACCATTTGTTATGGAAAATTTATGAAAGTTCACACCTTTAGTTGGATCCCATAGATATTAGCATTATGTCTGAGAGTAGTTAGAACATAGAAGGTGTTTTGGCTACCTAGAAATTGTGGTTCTCAAAAACTTCCATCCTAATTTGATTGGTCTAAGTTTAAAACCATCACTTGATAGTTGAAGTAGTATCAATATATGGGTAGGGTGGTGGCTAGAGTTATGCAATCGGATTAAATGGACCAACCCACCTTGACTTATAATAGGAAAGAGTTAAATAGTCCAATTCATCTCAACTCATTTAATAAACTAATTGATGTATATATATATATATATATATATATTTGGCCTAACCCAATCTATACAGGTTAGTGGGGCAATAAGGCAAACTTATAACTTGACTCATTTAACTTATTTATATATTTTGATGGCTTATATAGGTTGAACCCACCAACTTATTAAAAATATTTTTATTGAATGCAAAAATTAATGTTATGTGAATGTTATTTTTACTTAAAATTATAGAAAATAAAGAATCAAGAGATTATATTAAAAGAACTAATTTTTTTGGAACATTGTCTATGGGCATTTGAAAGACACTATACATAGGAAGCCCTTTAATGAAGGTATAAATTAGTTTAATGGGCATAAGGAAAATTTGAAAAGTTTAATGTGTCAATTTCAATTTGTATGATTCTAGCATTGTTGTTTCTACAACAATGGCAAGCAATTGCAAAAAATGTAAATAAATGGGTTGAGCTAAGGAAAATTTTTAGGGAGTAGATGTTGAAAAACTATGAACCACAATTTCAAACTTGATGTTAATGCCTAATGTTGCATTCATCTCTCTAGCTCCAACTTCGATTTTCTTGATATCGACAATAGGTAGAGTTAACTTCTACCTATTGAAGGACAAATTATCTTTAAAACTAGAGAACAAGAAGGGGCACAAGTGGATGATCTACAAAATGCATTTGGAGAATTTTGGGAGATTAAGAATTTGCATTTAAATCTCAATAGATGTAATAGGTTTTGTTAAGGGATATGCTCTAATTGAATTTGAGATGTTAAGAGGGGGACCACTATGCT
The DNA here is from genome assembly GCA_037954665.1 of Laguncularia racemosa. NCBI lineage: Eukaryota > Viridiplantae > Streptophyta > Magnoliopsida > Myrtales > Combretaceae > Laguncularia > Laguncularia racemosa. Next base: position 404,875 of record JBBMOL010000063.1, on the reverse strand, counting down.
AATGCCAAATGTTATGGAAAATTTTAAATACTCTAAGGATTTTTTTTTTTTTTTTCTAGAGTTAATGGGCCAACTTGACCAGTGATAGGTTAACTTGTTTTAACCCTTTGGTCAAATGGACACTAGATAAGTAGTTTTCTTTTTAAATGGGCTAGAATTTTCAATCTTAACCCACTTTTTAGGTTAGTTAAACAAGGTGTTCCACCATGTTCAACCCATTTACATAGCTTTAGTAATAGCATTTGGTAGTCGCAGTTGTGGTGATATAGTGGTAATGGTGGTAGTTTTGGTGGTGAGGTTACAAATTGTATTATTAAAGAAGAGATTGAAGTGATCTTCTTGGTTCCAATTAGTAATTAGGAGAGGAAGTGGAGGGTGGATTAATTACTTATATTTAAAATACTTTTCTAAACAACTAGATTGGAAAATTCCCTTTTGATCACTATTATTAGATATTGATTCAAGAGTTAGATTAAATTGATAGTAGAATTTGCAATTCTATAATAGATAAATAAAGTGCAAATGAAAATAAAAAGACTAGGGATCAAGAGAATCAGATAGCTATATATAATGGTTTAGCCTTGCATCAGCTCACTCTTCTAGCATCCATTGTTGAGGATCTCGATTAACTTTACCAGTTCATTCTACTATATTAAAGAATAAAATTTCGTAAGTGTTACAATAACTAGCCACTTTACAATCACTTTGATGCATTTTTAGTCACTTCCTCTACCTTGTCTTACTTAGCTTAACACACAAGCTAACTTACATAGACTATAAAGAAAAACAAATAAAAATTTGAAATGAAGTTTTTAGCCTTTCAAGATTTAACAAGTACTAATCATCTACAATATTAGCTCAAAAACTCAAAATAAAATAAAATTTCTTTTGGTCAGAATATGTATATTACTTTTATGTATCAATGTATATCTTCTTGTAATTGTTGTTGATGTTGTTGTTGTTGCCTCGAATTTATAGATGATGTAGCAACATTCAAAATTTAGTTTTTTCCTTGATTATAATTGTCTTCAATATTGCCCTTATGTTTGGTAAAGAGGAAAGCTGTGGAAGTAGAAGGAAATTAGAGAAAATTTGATGTTTGGGTACTTAAAATGAAAGCCAAAATGGTAGAGTTGAAGAGAAACAAATGGAAATATTTCCACTTTTAAACCCACTTTATTTCTCTCCACTTCTAGAGAGAAAGTGGAGGAAACCAATGGCAATCATGTACAATTACAAAAATACCCCTAAAGAGAAAGTTAAAAATATAAAATAAGGGATATTTTAGTCATTTAAACATAAAAAGCAAATATTTCATCCCATTTCCTTCTATTTTACGTTAATAAACTAAACAAAAAAATATATAAATTAAATTTTCTTTCCTTTCTTTTTCTTTCATTTTTTTTCTACTTATTTTTGTTTTGATAAAGATTGCGAAACACAACATTTGTTTTTAATTTCTTCATTCAAATTTCTACTACTTAAAACTTAGATAATCACTCATACTAAATATTGACAATCTCCCGTTAATTTTCAAAATCATTGCATTTTAATCTTCAAGTCAATAGTTTTCTTTTCATATATAACTATCTTTTCGACTGATAAAAATTATCCCATAATATTAAGTCAACCTATGTAGTGAGTCTTGACTTGTAATTAATAATTTCCTTTATTATCTTCTTTCATCTCCATAAATTTGTATTTCATTTAAGATTAGAATTCCATTGAATGTCTTCTCTTTTCTTCTCTTTGGAATCCCTCATCTTGTTATTGTATATTGGAATGAAAATTCTGATCATACACTTCTTTCTTGTATTTTAGAACTAAACTTATATTTGATCAATTATACCTGTTTTGAATAACTTAATTATACATACTTAAAAACAAATTAATAATTCATAGCAAAATTTACACCTTTTTCTATCTTTTTTGGTTAATCCAAAAATTTATAAACTTATTTTATAACTTCTATTCATATACTTTGTTAGAGTCAAAACACTTCTTCATTATTTCATTTTTAACATTCTCCCCCTATTTGATAATAGTAGAAAACTTTTCTATCTCATTAGAACGTTTTCTTGTATTAATCTTGTATTCATCCCTTTACTCACCCTTTTAGAATTAATCTTAAACAAATATTGCACTCAAATGCTCAATTTTTACTCTTCTTTTAATCTTGTTTCCTTCAAATCTTAATCTTTTAATATTTAATCCAATATTTTAATCTCCCCCTAAACTTAGGATTCTTTTAATTTAGCCCTACTTCTTATGATTTTACTTCTCTTTTTATTCCTGATCTATATCATCTATTCTTTTACTCTCTCTCCCTCTTTTGTTAGCATCAAAACAAATAAACACATAAAAATATGTGCAAACAAATAGATAGTAAAAATAGCCATTATTAAAAGTGTCCATTGAACATAAGGAAACATAGATGAAATTGTTTAGCAAACAACTCAAATGGAATAAACATAAACATAACTCTATTTAGGAAAAAAGGAGCATCTCTCTTGTAAGCATAGCTCAACAGCCGTTTTTTCTCTCTACTCTTTATTAAGACCATCTATCATTTCCTTAATAGGAGTTTCCTGAAATTTCCTAGCTTCCTCTATTGGTGGTTCTTCATCAAATATCATTCCCTTGTCTAATGGTGAGAGAGTTTATTGGTAATCCAACACTTAGGAAGGGGCAAGGTTTGTATTAATTTTGATCCAATTAAGATTTTCTTATTCTTGCAGTTCAGCCTTGGATTTTCCTTTATTTGATTTCTTAGAATTTTTCTTACTAGAACTTTCAGGTGTTTCTTTACTTTGTGGTGCCATTATTAGTTTTGATTTTGAATGTTAAACCTTAAGATTTATTTATACTACTTTTGTGCTAAAACCTTTTTAGTAACTAGTTTTTTTTTTCTTTAATGCTCCTTTTATCGATAATTGTATTTATTTCTTTCGTTAGACAAACTTATTCCATATTATATTTTCTTCAAATTTTACTTACTTTTTTTTATTGCATCCATTCAAACTTAAAAAATCAAAGAGGTTTATAGACTTATATTTCTTTCCTTATATATTCAAATCATACTTTATCTAAAGATTTAATAAAAATATCAACAAGTTGTAAATTTGTAGGCACATATTCTATTAACATTTCCATTAGAAATATGATCTCTAATAAAATGATGTCTTATTTAATATGTTTAGAATGTGAACGTTTTATTGGATTTTTAGTTAAATTAATTGTACTCATATTATCATACTTAATGGGTATATTATAAAATTTAAAACCATAACCTAATAACTATTATTCTATCAACAAAATTGTGTGTGACAACTGCCAATTGAAACATACTATGACTTTGCTATTAAAAGTGAAATTGAATTTTGTTTCTTAGAAGATCAAGATATCAATTATCAGCTTGTCTCCTAAATACTAACTTGTACTAGAAGTACTTTTCTGATTCACTTTGTAGCTTGCATAATCAGCATTTGAATATCCAAATAAGTTGAAGTTTCGACTTTTTGAATACTAGATATCTAATTTTGCTCTTCTAGCAACATATTTAAAAATTCTCTTTATAGTAGTCAAGTGTGTTTGGTTGGAAAACTTTGAAAATGTGTGAAAATGCATACACAAAATAATATATCAAATCTAGATGTAGTTAAGTAAAGTAAAGAGCAAATCAAACTTTGATATAACTTTTCATTTACCTTCTTTCTATTTGAATCTAAATCTAACCTTGTTGAAGAACTCATTGGAGTAGCTACAATCTTGATTTTTCAAAACCAAACTTCTTTGGAATTGGCGTTGTGTATTTCTCTTAATGAATAAAAAGGAGGAAGTTTAATTCACTCATCATAGACATTTCAAAATTTTTTTGCATTAACTTAACAAATTCTCCACAATAATTTTTATTAGTAGCTTTGGATATAATATCATCAATATAAATTTGTTAGTCATAATATCTTCACCAAAATATTTTCAAAACAAAATTATATCTACTTTTCCTCTAGAAAGATTGTTTTAATTATAAAATCACTTAACCTTTCATACTAAGATTTAGATGCCTGTTTTAAACCATATAACGCTTTCTTTAACTTGAATACATAATCCTCTTTTATAGGGTCTTCAAAGTGTGGGGGTTGTTCAAGATATACTTCTTCTTTAAGATAGCAATTTAGAAGAGTGTTTTTAACATTCATATGAAAAAGCTTAAAATTTTTATAACAAGTATATGTAAGTAAGAGTCTTATAGCTTATAATCTAACAATAGATGTATATGTTTCAACATAGTCTATTCCTTCTTCTTGTAACTATCCTTTAGTAACTAGTTTAGCCTTATTTTGAACTATTTTCCATCTTCATCTAACTTATTTTTAAACACCCATTTTGTTCTTATTATAAATTTATCTTTTGGTCTAGGACTAGATTCCACACGTTGTTTCTTTGAAATTGGTCAAATTCCTCTTATATTGCATTAATCCAATTATTATCTTCAGGAGCTTATTTCATAGAACTAGGTTTTATTTTGGAAGTTAGGGCAAAATGATTTTCAATTTTCTTCAAAATGGATCTTAGTCTGATACTAGAGTCCACATTGCTAACAGCTAATTTAGGTAGATGAGATGATCTATATTTCCAAGTTCTTGAATAATTTTCATGAGTCTTGTAGCTTTTAGAGGCTATTTCAATAGTCCTTTCTATTTTAGGTTATGATGATCCTTCGTTAATTGGTTCTTTTGAGTTCACCTTAGATTTTGATAATCCTGTAGGCTTGGAACTTGAACTCAATCCTCATCTTTCATTTATAATTTTTTTAATAATCTCTCTTGATTAAGAATTGATGGAGTCTAATCATCCTATTCATCATGATTAGTTTTATCTACAAACTTGACATTGATTGATTCTTCCACTACTTTTGTTGACTTATTGTATACCTTGTAAGCTTTATCAACTCTTTGCTCAAACTTACCAAGATTAAAACAATTTCTTTTTATAAAATATTTTATTCCTGAAATAAGAAAATATGAAATTGTAGGCTTCCTTTCTTTGAAAAGTTTATAACATCGTTTTGTTCATAAAAGGCCTTGTATAGACTTTGTTAATGATAAAACATGTTATTGAGGTACCTTTTCCAAAAATGGTTTGTTATACCACCAGAATTTAACAAAGTACGAGTCATTTCTTGAATAGTTCTTTTTTTTTTTTCCATTCAACAACTCAATTTATTGAGGAGTATATAGTATAGAAAATTTATGAGTAATGTTAGTCTCTTCAAGAAAAGTCATAAACTCATAATTCTCAAATTCTCTTCTATGATTAGCTCTTAGCTGATTATAGAAGTTCCTTTTTCATTTTGAACTCTTTTTGCAAAACTTTAAAAACATTTGAATACATCATTCTTGTGACGTAAAAATAAAATCCATGTGTATCTTAAAAAGTCATCTACTATAACATGCCCATATTTGCTTCCACTAAGATTGAGAATTCGAATAGAACTAAACATATTCATATGAAGAATTTCCAATGGCCTTTTTTTGTTAAATCATACTTTTGCTTTTGTAAGAAACTAAAACTATTTTTTTTTAAAGCAAGAAGAGTGGTGAAAACCTAAGTAAACCTTTTACTAGGTCATGTTTTAAAAAACTTCTCAAGTTGATTAAATTTAACATGTCCCAAATTTTCACGCTATAGATTCACATTATATTTTATTGTTAGAAAACAATTTTATGTTTTAACTTCTGAAGCTTTCATTTTACAAATGTTTCTTTTCTAAATCCTTTAAAAAGCTTTGTTAATCCATTTTTATCAAAAGCTATGCATTTATCTTTTTCAAAAATTATTCTAAAACCGTTGTCATATAATTGACTTATACTTATAAAATTGTATTTTAATCCTTTAAATAATAAACATTCTCTATGGTGTAGGGAGTTAGATCGATAGTACTATAACCAATGATTTTTCTTTTATTATTGTCTCCAAAGGTTATATATCCTTTGTCATGTATAGTTAGAGCTATGAACAATGAAGCATCCCTTGTCATGTGTTGTAAGCATCCATTCTCTTGATACCACTTTCCTTTAAATTTTGTTTTGACTTCTTGTAGTCATTAACAAATATTATATCTCCTTAGGAACCCAGACTCACTTGGGTCCTTTGAAGTTCAAGCTCATATTTTTAATTTTGTTAACTTGATAATTATAGAGTTTGTTCCTTTTGTAAAGACAATATTTTTAATATGACCAATCTTATTACAATATTAATAAGCATATGGAGTAGGATATTGAAACTTGTTTAGATTTTGATATCTTCTCTTATTTCTAGGATTGTATCTTCTTTTATATCTATAATAATTATTATTATATTTTTCAATCAAAACAAATTTTCTTTTATTCTATTTTACATTTACTTTAAGATTTGTTTGTGTTGTTTTGTTTGCTTTCACGAACATTGTTTTATTAGTTGCATTTGAACATTCTCCTTTTTCATATCCTAAAATATATTTGGATGAACAAATTTGTTGATTAGCTATTAACATTTGTAGTTTCCAATCACTTTCATCAAACTTGTTAAATATAGCTTTTAATGATTGTGATAGATCTACAACTCGAATTTTTAGTTTTTTATTTCTTCCTTAAGAACTAGATTTTCGTTAGTAAAGGCTTCCTTATCAACTTGTATTATTTCATTTTCAATTTTTATATTGTTTACTTCTTACAATTTTTTGCTTTTCTTCTTTTATAATTTTATTTTCATTTTCCAGATTTGTGATTTTAGCTTTAGATTCTGAAAGAACATCTAACATCTCAATATACATATGTTCAAATATAGATTTAGAATTTACCTCAAAGTTTTCCATTAAATAGAAATTATTTTTTCATGTTCCCATTGTGATTACTCTACTTCATTTTTTTATTCGTCAAGATTACTCCAAGTAGCCATAAGTGACTGTTTCATTTTCTTTTTGTGAGAATTGGGCATTTGTACTTGATATGTCCAAGCTTTTTTAAATTCATAGCATAGGATATCCTTCTTTTTCTTTTTCTTATCTTCACTGTTGTTGCTACTTTTACTTGCATCACTTTTGTTAGAATTTTTGTAGCTGATAGGTTGCTTACCTTTCTTCCTAATCAGTTTGTTTAATCTTTGAGCAAGCACTATTACTTCCTCATCTTCATTAGTTTATTCTCCATTGGAGTCTTCTTCCATTTCTCTTGCTCTGGACGCAATAATCTTACTTTTTATTTTCATCAATTTTAATTTAGGTACATCTACTTCATAAGTAAACAACTTGCTTTTGAGCTGACTTATTGTTAGTTTAGTCAAATCACATGCTTCCACAATTTCTATTTTCTTAGGATCCCAAGATTTAGGTAAACTCTTTAGCATTTTTTGAATTAGATCTTGATCATTGACTTTCTTATTCAAGGATGACAATTCATTTGTGAATGCTATGAGTCTACCAAATGTGTCTTTGATTTCTTCTCTAGGTAGCATCTTGAATAGTTCAAATGGTTGCATATGGGGGCTCATTTGGTGTTCTTGATGGTGTCTATGCCTTCATGTGTTTCATATACACCGTACCAAATTTCTTTGGTTATTTTGCAAGATAAGATCACATAGAATTTAGAAGGAGCAATGGTTGTGATAGCAGATTTTATGCTTTCAACTTTTCTTCTACCTTCTTTTTCTCATTTGGATTATTGATATCTCCTCTAACTATTCTGTCTCCTATGGCAATAATGTTCCATGTCTCTAGTCTAATGCTTTGATGAAGGTTTCCATCCTATATTTCTAGTAAGAAAAATTAGATTAATCAAAATAAGGTGCTCTATTTGTTTGAATTATCAAATTCCCCACCATTTATCTTTAAACTCAATCAATGTCGAGCTTTGTTCTAATATCAATTGTTGGTTGCAGTTAGTAATCAAGAATTTTTTTTATTTTTTGGTTGGGGTAGGGGGAAGGCATGGCTTGATTACTTATATTTAAAAAAATTTCCTGAACTAAATTAAAAATTCCCTTTTGATCACTATTAGTAGATATTGATTCAGGATTCAGATTAATAGGTATTGGGATTTACAACTCTACAACAAATAAGTAAAGTGCAAATGAAAATAAAAAGATAGGGATTAAGAGAATCAGCAGCAATGTATATGGTTCCACCCTGTTTGTCGATCTACTTTTCCAGCTTCCACTGCTAAGATCCTAGTTGACTTTATTGGTTCGTTCTAGTATATCGAAGAATAAAACTTGCTGAGTATTACAATTGTTAGCCACTCTACAATCACTCTAATATAGCTTTTAGTCACTTCCTCTACTCTGTCTCATTTAGTTTTTTCAACCTTTGAAGATTTAAAAAAAAAAACTAATCCTCTACAATATTAGCTGAAAAACTTAAAATATAATAGCCTTTTTTTTTTCTTATCAAAATATGTATGACACTTTTATGTATCAATGTATATCTTCTTGCAATTGCTGATATTGCTGCCTTGTATTTATAGATGATGTAGCAACATTCTACACTTGATTTTCTCTTTGATCATAGCTATCTTCAATATTTCATCTTTAATTTCTTCATTCAAAGTTCTTGCTACTTCAAATATAGATAGTTGTTCATATTAAATATGACAATTCTTCATTAATGCTTTAAAATCTTCCTTTTTGATCTTCAAGTTGATAGTTTGCTTTCCATAGATAATTGTCTTTTCAACTAATAAAAATTATCACATGATATTAAGTCCAATTTTAGTGGAACAAGTCAAATATATATCAAAATATATTCAACTTGTGAAGCGATCTTGATCTATAATTAATAATTTCCTTTACTATTATTATTTTTATCTCTATAAATCTATTTTTCACTTGAAATTAGATTTTTGCCAATTGTCTTTTTTTTTCTTCTCTTTGGAATCTTCTCGTTTTGTCCTTATATATTAGAATGAGAATTCTAACTGCATTTCTTTCTTTCTTTTTGGAATTGAATCTATATTTGATCAATTATACCTATTTAATTTCGCACACTTGAAAACATATCAATAATTTATAAAAAAGCTTATACCTTTCTTTGTCCTTTTTGGTTTATTCATAAATTGATAAATTTAGTTGCCAACCTTTTTTTCATATACTTTGTTAGCATCAAAATATTTCTTCATCATTCTATTTTCAATTGATCTCATCCTTCTTCAACATCTTCCCATGATCATTAGGTTGAAATAATCTACTCATGGCTAGCCACCATCGCTTACTTAAGGAATTTCTATTGAGTACACAATCAACTTAATGCTTATGGGCTATTAAAGCAATCTTGCCTTCGGATATCATCACTAATGAAGTGCACAACCAATCTCAAAGGAGTTGAAGCAACTCCACAAAGTTTGTCTTTCATAATGCTAATATGATAAGCACACGATAACATTAACAAACGATGTGTAAAGTGAGATAAGATGAAAATTCAACATAGAATAGTATGGCCAATTCATGAGCTTTCATTGATCATAAATATTGTTTACAAGTTAATATACATCAAGGTCACATTTTCAATTAAATCAATGATTCAACTCTATTGCGGGATTCTAAAAATTTTGGTGACTCCTCAACTTGAATGGAAAAAGAATGAGATCAACTACCCATTAACTTGAGACAATGCACTCCGTTGACGTGTTGCAACTCTCTTAAAAGTAAAAGCCAGCAGCTGTCAACATGGCCTCGCGATTTCATCTTAATACTCTTTTAGCTGCATAAGAGAGTAGAAAGAAATGGAAATGACACAATAAGAGCACTTCCTCTTAGCTGTTGCATAAGGAGTTACTACCCTACCACATAATGATGTGTCATCAACTAGTAGAGAAGAAACAACAAGAAATTTTGTTATTTCAAAAATTCTTCAAATAACATTGATATGCCAAACCAATTTCAATCAAGCAATGCTAATTGATGAAACAATTGACAATTGTTTTCAAAATAGCATGGATTCCCTTTTTGAACGTGGAACCCTAATTTTTGTATAACATGAACAAAAATGAAATTCCAAATTCTTACTAGATATAACGCACTAGAAGAATGAGAAAACAACTTGCAATTGTTAATATTACTTACAAAAATCCAAGCCCCACTCGCCACAACCCTTAAAAAGGAAATTGATAAGAGTGTATGAAATAAGAGAGAAAATTCCCTTTCTTTCACGTGACGCTTTTCCAAAATATCAAAAAAGTGTCTTTTGGTTATCCCCCTTACAAGTATTTATAGTAGTCCCTAAATGTGGAAAAAACAAGCATAAGAAAATAAAGAAAATAGCATAGTACATGACTAGCTCTCTATGGTTCATTTCAGTTCAACAAATGGACCATGAACCTTTCTCTAAACCATGTGCTAATTAGTTTAGTCACCATCCTATAGTACTGATAAGTGTACTTGATTAAATATAAAACAATCATATAAAATGAATGAAGACACTATTTGAATGTCTTCGAGTTCCATTTGCTTAAAGAGGACTCTCAATGTTAAGTTCTGTAGTCCTTTAGCTCTTTGCCCGGGTAATGGATCTTGTTGTGGCATTGGTTTGATTCCCATCAAACATGATAGACTTTGATTCCCTAAAGGGATTCTGTAATGCCCTAGAACTTAGGACATTATAACCCCATATGTCACTGTCACAAAGTGACACATTAAGGCTTTAAAAATCCATACAAATTAAAAACCTACTCATCTCCATATAAATTCATATTAATATAACCTCAACATCATAAAATGAATGACTCTCAAGTGAGTCATTCCAATCCTCATAATTAAGTCAATACAATAATATCAGTTTAAAATCTATATTAAACAACTAATCACATATAAAATTTAGCATAGTTAGAAGTCTACTACTATCTTTACATTCTTAGTTCAACTACTAAAAATTCTAATCACAAATCTTTCTAATTTCTCAATTACTCTTTGTCTACATAGTAGTAATGCTCTCCCATTTTCATCCATGTAATGCCCCACCAAATTTCCATTTTCATCGTAGTCTACCTATTCATCATTTTTCACTTGCAACTAAAAAAAATAGAATAAGGGGGGTGAGCTTAAGCTTAGTATGTGAATACCACACCTACATACGTATACCACACAATACCATCATCACAAGCATATATGTAGCAATAACCTATAATACATCCATTCGTTAGGTTATATATATTATCATTAACTAGCATACAACATAGGGGTACTCATGACCCTAGTATAAATACAGTGTTTGTATAATAGTCCTAATGGGAAATGCTATTGTGGGTCTTGTTTAACTCTAATTTACCTTAGATCATTTCGATATACAGCTCCACTAAGGACAATACGGCATACCGATCATCGAGGTACCTCCTTAGGGAACTACCACTACGAGCCCCAAGTCTGAGCCAAGCACAAACAATCATACAATCAAGTTCCTCATACTTTTAATTAACATTTTAGCACATAAATTGTAATGAACAACAACCTAATAATCACATACAAAAAATAAGGTAAACACGTACCTGGATAGACATTCCAATTACAGTCCTGTACATTTCTAACTAAAGTAGGTAACCCTGTTCAATTATAAGGAACTTCACATTGTTCTATCCTACAAGAAATCTCGATTTACTAATTTATTGCGTATTTTCTAGTTGTATATTTCCTTTCCTCGAGATATCATTAAGCTTAATATCTATTTTAGAATTGTAATAAAACAAAATGAAATCAAATAAGACGTATTCTTGGACAACATGGTCAAGAAAGAAACCGTGTAGAGGAGCACAAGCATGTTAATGGTCATATATCATTTTATAAGATTTTTCTCTTCGACACGCCAAGGTGCATAGTCGTGCTTATAACCATTTACATTCCCTCTTCAACATGCTTAGGTACATGGTTGTGCTTGTGGCTATGTACCTTATTGTAAACATTAACATTTCAACACACCTAAGTATATAGTTGTGTACTTGACCATGTACCTCACTGTTCATCATGAACCCTAGTGTTTCTTCTCCAATTTCATTCCTAAGCCTAGTTGTTATCATTTTAAGCTTAATAAATTATTGTACTCGCTAATTTTAATGGAAATTTGGTTCTAAAATGCTTAATTGACTTAGATTACACTTGGAGCTCTCGATTCGATTGATACCTCACTTGTTCCAATCCATCCTTTGACTTGATTTCTATTGTTACAAGGATAATGACATTTCAAATCCTACATTCATCATCATAGCTAAGTACATAAATAATTCGCATGCTTACTTGTTGGATTCACCGCATGATTCTCCTCTAAGTCTCCTTAGTTCTCTATAGGGGCCCTCTCTCTGTCTCTCTTTAGGTTTCTAGTTAGTAGATGTACAAATGAAAAAAAGAGGAAAACCCTAGGTTAGTGTAGTTTTTATAGTTTAACTAGGAAAAATGAAATTGCCCCTATATCTTAACCTTATTTACAAAACTGCCCTTAGTTTTATATTGTTTTATATTATTATTTTATCTAGTAGTTACAATTATATATATTAATATATATATATTTATACCATGTGTTACATTCTCCTCCCTTTATAAAAACTTTTTTTCTTGAAAGATACTTAGAATTGGAAAGAGTTCTTGATACTTCTTCTTAATTTCTTCTTCTAATTCCCCTATTGCTTCCCATTCTATTTAATTCATCAACTGTACTTTGACATAGGGAATTTTTCTTCTCCTTAATACTTGTTGTTTCGTGTCCATTATTCTTATAGGTCTCTCAATTGATGATAAATTTAGTTGTACCTTCAAACGTTCCGAAGCTACTACTTGGTCTAAGTTTGGATGAATTTCTTTAACATCAATACATGAAACACATCATGTATCTTAGCTAGAATTAGCAGTAGAGCCAACATGTAAGCGACTATTCCAACTTTTGTAGAATTTCAAACAGACCCACATATCTTGCATTTAGCTTACCCCGTAGTCTAAATCTAATTACCCCTTTAGTTGGAGATATCTTTAGTAAAACTTTATCCTCGACTTAAAATTCCAAAGGGCATTGCATTTCATTTACATAACTCTTCTAGCGACTCTAGGCTAATAGAATTCACTATCTTATCACTCCAACCGTTATCCATTGCTTCCTACACTATCTCTAGCCCCAATATTCGTCTTTCTCCTACTTCATCCCAATTTAAGGGAGATCTACACTTTCTACCATACAATGCTTTATATGGAGCTGCCTGGATAGTAACTTAGTAGTTGTTATTATATGCGAATTCCACCAAGAGTAAGTGATCACTCAAATTACCCCCTTGATCTATTACACAAGCTCATAATAGATCTTATAGAATTTAGATGGTTCTCTCAATTGCCCATCTATTTGAGAGTGAAATATATACTAAATTGGAGTTTGGTTCCTAAAGCCTGATATAGACTTTTGTAGAACTTGCTCATAAACTGAGTATCCTTATTAGATGTGATAGTGGCTAGTGCCCCATGTAATTAACGATTTCCTTGATATACATTTGAGCAAACTTCTCTAATTTATAGTTTACCTTTATTAGCCAGAAATGGGTGGATTTAGTCAATTTATCTACTATCACCTATATTACATCATATTTTTCCTTGGTCCTCGAGAGTGTTGTTATGAAATCTATAGTTACATGTTCCCACTTCCATTCAAGTATAAGAAGTGGTTGTAACTTACTAGCTAGTCTTTGGTGCTCAATCCTTATTTGCTAACATGTTAGACATTTGGATACATATCTAACTATCTCCCATTTCATATTTTTTTCACCAAGAATTATTCTTTTAAGTCTTTATACATTTTAGTGCTTCTTGGTTGTACTATATATCATGAGCAGTGAGCTTCTTTCATGATCCCCTTCTTCAACTCTATATTATTTGAACGCAACATCTTGTACCATACTTAATTGCCCCTTTAGCATCTATATTAAACTTAGTGGCTTCACCCTGCTCTATTTTACTTTTAATATTCTAAATTCCAGGATCTTCAATTTGCTTAGTCTTTATTTGATCAATAATACTAGGTTGAATACTTAGTGTAACCAACCTATTTTCCACTTCTTATGTCACCATCTCTAATTCAAGCTTACGCATGTCTTTTAATATCTGTCTTTGAGATGTGACTAGTGCTACTATATTCATTTGTTTCTTTCGGCTCAAAGCACTAGCAACCACATTTACTTTTCTAGGTTAATAATGGATCTCTACATCATAGTCATTCATCAATTCTAGCCATCTCTTTTGTTTCATATTCAAGTCTTTCTATGTAAATAGATACTTCAAGCTTTTATGATCTATAAATATTTTACACTTTTTATGATGGGAATCAAACCACTGTAACCACAGAATCCATTAACCAAGCAAAGAGATAGAGGACTACAGAACCTAGCATTTAGAATCCTTCTTAAACAAATGGAACCAAAACATTCACATAGTGTCTCTATTTATTTTATATAATTGTTTTTCATTTTTTATCAGGTACATTTGTCAACATTACAGGATGGTAAATAAACACACGAATGCTTAATGTGTGAGCTATTCTTGGACTATAAAAAGCAAGAGAAAACCAGCTATACATTATTATCCATTAACGTAGAGAACCGGCTAGCATTTGCTCTAAGAGGACTAGCTTATGTAATATTTTGTCTTGTTAATTTTTCCTTATTTAGAATAGGTATAAATACTTGTTGATAAAGCCATTTTATACTTAATCTTTATAGTATAAATTGTGTTAATTCATTATTGATTTTATAGAAATCATAAGGAAATGGTACTTAATTCTATTATGGTGATAAATCAGGTTAAATGGAGTCAAGGATGCTAATTCAAGTAAATTAGAGAAGTCATCTACAACTTGGATCAAGACAAGGAGTTACACCACCAGAGGAAAGCACATGAGCAAGTATCTGTCCAGAAGGAGGCACAGTTTGAGATCTGGCCATGTGGTAAACCGTGCTACACATTGCAGGAGAAAGAGAGACACGACTTAGGGCACGGTCGTGGTGGCAACCGTGGGAGAAACCGTGCTTGGAGCCGTGGTGGAAGCTAGACGTGCTAAAGAGAAGAAATTGTGGAACTTTGACAGAGGATGACACTGCCTAGGATCTAGCCGTGGTGTAGACTGTGGTACACACTAGACAAGGATGAAGACTTGTAGATCATGCACAGAGGAAGGCACGGTTGAAAATCTAGTTGTGGGTGGAGCCGTAGTACACACTGGACACGAAAGATGATACGTGAATTATGCACAGAGGAAGGCACGGCTTGGCCCACGGCCGTGTGTTAGGGCGTGCCAGGCAGACGAAGATTCACTTCTCGAAATCTACTTAGAAAAGGAAAGATATTTTCGTATCTTGCTAGCAAAAGATCACATGCCATCCCTCTAACAATATAAATAGAACTAACCCTAGAGGGTGAGGGCAACTTTTGAATCTTTAATCTGGAATCTTTGGATCTTGAAGAACCTTGGACCATCTTGGAGGCAGAGCAAGCAACCGGGTTCATCATGTCTCTACTTTTTATTTTCGTTTTGTTGATGAACATGAGTAGCTAAGCTACTTTTCTAGCCAAAGGGTCATAGATGTTTAATTATCCACGAATTGTGAGGTCTAATTGACTTGTATTTAATCTATTCATTGTTTTCAGATATTCATATATCTTCTGATCGTTTTGTCATTATTATCTTTGTTGATTGGTATGAATAGAGCTCTTCTACTCATTAGCAAGTTAATATATTGTCAAGTAGCACGTCAAATCCGTAATTGTTTAATTGTTCCAGTCTCAGTGACACAATAACATGTTTGGTTATAAAATAGATGATCAAATTCATGTTCTGGAGGTGTATGATCATGTTTAAATAGGTTATCTTATAATCTACTGGCATGAATTGGTGGTCTCTCTAGTTTTTAATGCTATTGGTAGATTAAATCCTAAGCGCTTGTTTGGGGTTGTCTAATCGATAAGGGAAATAATCAAAGAGCTTCTCTTGGTTATCGAGGAAGTACGGAGAGATAGGTTGTTAGAGCTTGTTAATAACCATAACCAGTTTATCTAGGAATAAGAATAGAAAACATTTGCATCGATGATCAATTCCTTGAATTAAACTATCTTGATTCCTTTGGCTAGGCTTTTATCAATATACGATTCTATTATTTTGTTTCGACTTTATTTTGATTCATAAACAACCCCCCCCCCCCCCCCCCCCCCTCAGTTTTCTTTTCATCTTTATGCCCTTTGAATAGAAATATCTTTAACCAATCCTGTGGATTCGACCCTACTCACCACTATATGCAAATCATATAATTGTCTAGGATAGGTTTTATTTTTGTTAATTCGACACCCATCAAATTTTGGCGCCGTTGCCAGGGATTGGTGTCAAATTTATTTCTATTCTTGTATGACTCGTTCTTCTCAGATAGGTGAGCTAACTTATAATCCGGAGATTGAGAAGACTCTAAAGAGGCTGCGACAAGAAGCTAGATCATCCACTAGACTGAACTTAGCATCGGATTTTCTGATTCATCCTTTGATTCAGAAAAAGAAAACGATATGGCAAATCCCGAGAGAACCTTAAGGAGTTGGCTGCGCCGGATGTGAATCAACAACCACTTTGTATTCACTACCCCGAACTAGCCGTGGAATTCGAGTTAAAATCTGGGTTGATACATTTTGCTACCCACCTTTCATGGTCTTGAGAATGAAGATCCTCATAAACATTTGAAAGAGTTTCATATAGTGTGTTCTAGTATGAGGCCGCAAGGAATAACCGACGATCAAATCAAGCTACGCGCTTTTCCATTTTCTTTAAGTACTAAAGCTAAAGATTGGTTGTTTTATTTGCCTCCAGGTTCTATAACCACATGGACTAATATGGTGAGACTCTTCTTGGATAAATTCTTCCCCACTTCTAGAGCCGCTGGTATAAGAAGAGAAATTTGTGGTATCAAACAAAGGGACACCGAGACTCTTCATGAGTATTGGGAGAGGTTCAAGCAACTGTGTGCAAGCTGCCCACAACATGGGATATCTGAACAACTCCTCATCCAATATTTTTATGAAGGCCTACTTCCGATGGAGAGGAAGATGATGGATGCTGCAAGTGGAGGCGTTATAGTAAACAAAACCCCTGGTCAAGCTAGGGAATTGATCTCCATTATAGCTGCCAATTCGCAACAATTTGGGTATAGGCATGATACATCTTCAAGGAAGGTAAATGAGGTAAGTGTTTCTAACCTTGAACATCAAATTTCTAACCTAACCTCCCTTGTGCAGCAGCTAGCTCTTGGAAATACCCAGCAGGTGAAGTCTTGTGGAATTTGTGCTGCTCCTAATCATCCGACCGACATGTGCCCCACATTGCAAGATGACAACCATGAACACGCCAATGCTGTAGGCGGATTCCCAGGACAGCCACAAAGGAAGTATGACCCCTTACTCGAATACTTACAATCCTGGATGGAGGGATCATCCTAACTTCCGATATGGAAATAACCCTCAACATTTCCAACAATTCCAGCCTAAGCCACCACACCAAGTACCCAAGCTCCTTCCACTTCAAGTATGTCTCTTGAGGATATTGTTAAGTCTCTCGCTGTTAATACCAAACAATTTCAGGAGGAAACAAAGCAAAGCATTCAAAACTTGGAGAATCAGGTAAGCCAACTTGCTTCTGCTGTCAATAGGTTAGAAACTCAAGGTAAGTTACCTTCTCAAACTATTACAAACCGAAGCAAAGCGTTAATGCAATTACCTTAAGAAGTGGAACAGAATTGCAGGGATCAAATAAGAAAGGACATCCGTCTAATCTTGAGGAGGAGACCAAGAAAGAGATTTCGACTTCGAGCCAGCAGGGCAACCAGATTAGCAAGTCTCTAGTTGAGCCATCAAAGGTCACATTGATACCACCTCCTTTCCCCTCAGATTGGCGAAATCCAAGAATGAAGCGGAAGAAAAAGAGACTCTGGAAACTTTTCGCAAAGTCGAGGTAAATATTCCTTTGCTTGATGCAATTAAGCAAATACCTCGCTATGCTAGATTTCTCAAAGACTTATGCACTAACAAAAGGAAGCTGAAAGGCAATGAAAAGATTAGTGTGAGTGAAAATGTTTCGGCTATTATTCAGAAGAAGCTTCGTCCTAAATGTAAGGACCCAGGTATGTTCGCCATTCATTGCAAAATAGGTAATCTTGGAATCGCTAAAGCCATGTGTGATCTAGGAGCTTCTATCAATGTCATGCCTTTGTCTGTTTATCAACGTTTAAATGTTGCTCCTTTGAAGGAAACGGGTGTTATTGTTCAACTTGCTGACAGGTCCAATGTTTATCCTGAGGGAGTTCTAGAGGATGTTTTAGTTCAAGTCAATGGGTTGGTTTTTCCTGCTGATTTTTATGTGCTTGACATGGACGATAGTGATTCTCATACTTCATCACTGATATTATTAGGGCGACCATTCCTTAAGACTTCTAAAATGAAAATCGATGTAAATGATGGCACCCTCACTATGGAATTTGATGGTGAAGTGATTAAATTTAACATTTATGATGCCATGAAACATCCTAGCGATATCTCCACTATTTTTGTTGCGGATGTTATTAACCCATCACCACAGGCACCCAAGCTGGAATTAAAATTCTTATCCGAACATCTAGCCAGGAACGTCTAGCTAAAGACGTTAAAGAAAGGCGCTTCATGGGAGGCAACCCATGTCAAAAAAAAAAAATTCCAATTTTTAGTTTTGTTTTGCTTTTGTTTTAGTTTAGTTTTGTTTAGATTTTCGTGTAGTTTTGAACTCTTTGGATCAGTTGCAGCAAGGATACACATAATCAGATGACACTTTCCAGAGCTTAAGGGGAGAACTCCAATACCAAGGAAGTACCAGTATTTCCTTTCTCCTATCCTCTAATGTTCCTTGAGTTGTTAATTCCTCTTCAATTGTGCTGAATTAGAAACAAGTGAGGACACTATTCAAGCTAGGTGTAGGGGAGAGGATAATAAAATATAGAGAATAGAGAATTGATCCATACTTTGAATGTTTGTCCTTAAGCAATTTTAAGCTAAAATTTTTCAAAATTATCATGAAATCTGGAGATTGTACTAAATGTTGTAATAAGCATCTACAAAATATGAAATTGACTTGTTCAAATGTTTTACTCACCCACTGCTGTGATTAGAATAAATGGTTAAAATTAAGTAGTGAAATCTTTAAGAAACAAATTTACCTTGTATTTAGCTTTAGAATTAGAAGTCTAAGAGTAAATCGGGTCCCTAAGTGAAAAATAAACAAGTTTACTTCTAAGTTATAGTAGCTACTGTATACTCTTTGAAGTTGTTTGTAAAGCAATCATAACACTTAGTCAAAAAAAAAAATCAAGCATAGCCATTAGTCCAATGATTCAACTAATTGAGTTAAGAGTATTCAAACTTGAATGTTAGAGTGAGGAAGAGTCCGTAGGGGTATCTCAAAACCCGGTCACTTAAGTGATGAGCTCGGGATGTTGCCGACTCAATGAACTCACTATAACGATAAGGGCGAAAAAGGCAAAAGTTCATGAAAAGAAGCGGGCAAAAACCCGTCAAAATAGATGCTTGAACAAATCAAAAGAACATGAATGTAAACATTCATTGAATAAAACAAAGATGTATAAAAGGGAGAATATATAACAAAGAGCTTATACCATATGCTTTTACTTTATACTGCAAGGATTATATGCTTGATAATATCCAATGAAGTTTAATTGAGTGTTTTTCCTTAGTGGATTAAGTATTTACTTTTGGAATAAAAATTCTTTTGTTAAACATGAGGATTAAAGTTTGTTTTGTTTAGATTAGCTATTAAATTTTGCCCATGGTAATTTGATCACAGGAAACCAGTTTGGTTGAAGTAGTAGACATTAAAATTACAAGTAATGAATTACAAATGAATAGATGCTTGGAATGATGAAAAGAAAGTTTGTATAATCTATGACAGATTTCTCAATTGATTTGATTTAATTGCTTGAGGACAAGCAAGAGTTTAAGTGTGGGGGAATTTGATAGAGCCATTTTATACTTAATCTTTATAGTATAAATTGTGTTAATTCATTATTGATTTTATAGAAATCATAAGGAAATGGTACTTAATTCTATTATGGTGATAAATCAGGTTAAATGGAGTCAAGGATGCTAATTCAAGTAAATTAGAGAAGTCATCTACAACTTGGATCAAGACAAGGAGTTATACCACCGAAGGAAAGCACATGAGCAAGTATCTGTCTAGAAGGAGGCACGGTTTGAGATCTGGCCATGTGGTAAACCGTGCTACACACTGCAGGAGAAAGAGAGACACGGCTTAGGGCACGGCCGTGGTGGCAGCCGCGGGAGAAACCGTGCTTAGAGCCGTGGTGGAAGCTAGACGTGCCAAAGAGAAGAAATTGTGGAACTTTGACAGAGGATGACACGGCTTAGGATCTAGCCGTGGTGTAGACCGTGGTACACACTGGACAAGGATGAAGACTTGTAGATCATGCACAGAGGAAGGCACGGTTGAAAATCTAGCCGTGGTACACACTGGACACGGAAGATGATACGTGAATTATGCACAGAGGAAGGCACGGCTTGGCCCACGGCCGTGTGGTAGGGCATGCCAGGCAGACGAAGATTCACTTCTCGAAATCTACTTGGAAAAGGAAAGATATTTTCGTATCTTGTTAGCAAAAGATCACATGCCATCCCTCTAACAATAGAAATAGAACCAACCCTAGAGGGTGAGGACAACTTTTGAATCTTTAATCTGGCATCTTTGGATCTTGAAGAACCTTGGACCATCTTGGGGGCAGAGCAAGCAACCGGGTTCATCATGTCTCTACTTTTTATTTTCGTTTTGTTGATGAACATGAGTAGCTAATCTACTTTTCTAGCCAAAGGGTCATAGATGTTTAATTCTCCATGAATTGTGAGGTCTAATTGACTTGTATTTAATCTATTCGTTGTTTTCGGATATTCATATATCTTCTGATCGTTTTTTCATTATTATCTTTGTTGATTGGTATGAATAGAGCTCTTCTACTCGATTAGCAAGTTAATATATTGTCAACTAGCACGTCAAATCCGTAATTGTTTGATTGTTCTAGTCTCAGTGACACAATAACATGTTTGGTTATAAAATAGATGATCGAATTCATGTTATGGAGGTGTATGATCATGTTTAAATAGGTTATCTTATAATCTACTGGCATGAATTGGTGGTCTCTCTAGTTTTTAATGCTATTGGAAGATTAAATCCTAAGCGCTTGTCTGGGGTTGTCTAATCGATAAGAGAAATAATCAAAGAGCTTCTCTTGGTTATCGAGGAAGTACGGAGAGATAGGTTGTTAGAGCTTGTTAATAACCATAACCAGTTTATCTAGGAATAAGAATAGAAAACATTTGCATCGATGATCAATTCCTTGAATTAAACTATCTTGATTCCTTTGGCTAGGCTTTTATCAATATACGATTCTATTATTTTGTTTCGACTTTATTTTGATTCATAAACAACCCCCCCCCCCCCCCTCGTTTTCTTTTCATCTTTATGCCCTTTGAATAGAAATATCTTTAACCAATCCCTGTGGATTCGACCCTACTCACCACTATATGCAAATCATATAATTGTCTAGGAGTAGGTTTTATTTTTGTTGGATTCGACAACAAAAATACCTCCATGCCCAACAAAAATAAAACCTACTCCTAGACAATTATATGATTTGCATATAGTGGTGAGTAGGGTCGAATCCACAGGGATTGGTTAAAGATATTTCTATTCAAAGGGCATAAAGATGAAAAGAAAACGAGGGGGGGGGGGGGGGGGGGGTGTTGTTTATGAATCAAAATAAAGTCGAAACAAAATAATTGAATCGTATATTGATAAAAGCCTAGCCAAAGGAATCAAGATAGTTTAATTCAAGGAATTGATCATCGATGCAAATGTTTTCTATTCTTATTCCTAGATAAATGGTTATGGTTATTAACAAGCTCTAACAACCTATCTCTCCGTACTTCCTCGATAACCAAGAGAAGCTCTTTGATTATTTCTCTTATCGATTAGACAACCCCAGACAAGCGCTTAGGATTTAATCTACCAATAGCATTAAAAACTAGAGAGACCACCAATTCATGCCAGTAGATTATAAGATAACCTATTTAAACAAGATCATACACCTCCATAACATGAATTCGATCATCTATTTTAAACCAAACATGTTATTGTGTCACTGAGACTAGAACAATCAAAAATTACAGATTTGACGTACTAGTTGACAATATATTAACTTGCTAATCGAGTAGAAGAGCTCTATTCATACCAATCAACAAAGATAATAATGACAAAACGATCAGAAGATATATAAATATCCGAAAACAACGAATAGATTAAATACAAGTCAATTAGACCTCACAATTCGTGGAAATTAAACATCTATGACCCTTTGGCTAGAAAAGTAGCTTAGCTACTCATGTTCATCAACAAAACGAAAATAAAAAGTAGAGACATGATGAACCCGGTTGCCTGCTCTGCCTCCAAGATGGTCCAAGGTTCTTCAAGATCCAAAGATTCCAGATTAAAGATTCAAAAGTTGCCCTCACCCTCTAGGGTTGGTTCTATTTATATTGTTAGAGGGATGGCATGTGATCTTTTGCTAGCAAGATACGAAAATATCTTTCCTTTTCCAAGTAGATTTCGAGATAGTGAATCTTCGTCTGCCTGGCACGCCCTACCACACGGCCGTGGGCCAAGCCGTGCCTTCCTCTGTGCATAATTCACGTATCATCTTCCGTGTCCAGTGTGTACCACGGCTCCACCCACGGCTAGATTTTCAACCGTGCCTTCCTCTGTGCATGATCTACAAGTCTTCATCCTTGTCTAGTGTGTACCACGGTCTACACCACGGCTAGATCCTAGGCCGTGTCATCCTCTGTCAAAGTTCCACAATTTCTTCTCTTTGGCACGTCTAGCTTCCACCACGGCTCCAAGCACGGTTTCTCCCACGGCTGCCACCACGACCGTGCCCTAAGCCGTGTCTCTCTTTCTCCTGCAGTGTGTAGCACGGTTTACCACATGGCCAGATCTCAAACCGTGCCTCCTTCTGGACAGATACTTGCTCATGTGCTTTCCTCCGGTGGTGTAACTCCTTGTCTTTATCTAAGTTGTAGATGAATTCTCTAATTTACTTGAATTAGCATCCTTGACTCCATTTAACCTGATTTATCACCATAATAGAATTAAGTACCATTTCCTTATGATTTCTATAAAATCAATAATGAATTAACACAATTTATACTATAAAGATTAAGTATAAAATGGCTCTATCACTTGTAAAAGAGGGGATTGAGGGCAGACTTTTGAGACATTATTTTCACTTACTTTGCTGTGAGGAGTGTTACTCTTTTTCATGCCTAAACTCTTATCAATTCATCTAAAATTGTGGCGAGTTGGATTGAGATGATTGTGTGTAATATCAATGATTTCAAGTCCATTTCCTGATTCCTACTAGTGTGTAACATCTAGTAAGTAATTAGGATCATTATTTCTCTTTTAATTTCATGCAATTTAGGGTTCCATTACAAATTAGGGTTCACGCTAATTGATTAGAATTGGTTACCTTATTTATTCCATCCTTGTTTTATATTGCAATTGGCTTTGGAGCACATCATATTTTGGTATCAAAGCACGGTTTTGAGAAAGGATTTCGTAATTTTCAATTTAGAGATTTAGGGTTCTTATTGTTCCATTTTGCAATTGATGTTGTGTGAAGTAAAATTGAAGGTCTTGTGTTGAATTGTGTCGTGATTACTTTGCATATTGCCAATTGAAGTTGTGGAAATCAGATCTACAATTCTTGTCGTGAGTTACTTGCATGGAAGGTTAGGGTTTTCCTTCAATTGATTCCATAATTGTTAACTTGTGTAGTAATTACTCATTAATTTTCTTTTATTACAATATTGACTTGAGTAATTGAAGCAATTGTGTCGTGGGAGGTGTGGTGTCATGAATGATTGTGGTGCCATGGAGTGTGTTGAGCCTTAGTGGAGTGTGTATTATGTCTTGAAGTGTGTTGAGCCTTGAAGGTGTGTGTGGTACCGTGGGTGTGTGTGTATTTGAACCATGGAGGTGTGTGTGTATTTGAACCATGGAGGTGTTGGTGTGAGGTTATGTGGTATCATGAGAGAGTGTGTGTTGAACCGTGGGTGTGAGTGGTGCTGTGAAGGTGTGTTGTTGTTGGCGTGGAGGTATGTTGTGGTTGTGTTGTGAGTGCCGTGGAGTGTGTTATTGTTGCTGTGAAGGTGTGTTGTGTGTATTGAACCATGGAGTGTGTTGTTGTTGTGAAGGAGTGATTGTGAGTATTAAAAAAAAAAATTGTCAAGGAGTAATTCAAAATCATGTCAAACGATAGTGTGAATAGTAGGATTGGAAATGAGGCCAACAATCAAGTTAGAGGAGGTCAGGGATGTCGTGTTAGAGGTAGAAGAACACTAGAGAAACAATTGCAGGATCTCACTACTAATGTTGCTATATTAGCAACACGGGTAGATCAAATGACATTGCCATAACCACGAATGGAAAATCTATAGGCACCTCCATCTTAGGTAGCCCATTAGAATGCATGAAGAGAAAGAGCTGTTAAAGGCAATAGGGGTAGGAGGATGGAAGGAGATTACCATGCTTTTAGGGAGGAAAGGGATGATAATTTTGAGAATGAGCCTTACCCGAACCATGAGCTCAAGTTGCTTGATAGGTGTCGAATCCAACAAAAATAAAACCTACTCCTAGACAATTATATGATTTGCATATAGTGGTGAGTAGGGTCGAATCCACAGAGATTGGTTAAACTTATTTCTATTCAAGGAGAATAAAAGGAAAAGGAAAATGGGGGGGTTTGGTTTGTGAATTGAACAAAGTTAAAACAAGATAAGAAAGTTGTGTATTGATAAAAAGCCTAGCCAAAGGAATCAAGATGGTTTAATTCTAGGAATTGATCATCGATGCAAATGTTCTCTATTCTTGTTCCTAGATAAATTGGTTATGGTTATTAACAAGCTCTAACAACCTATCTCTCCTTACTTCCTCAATAACCTCAGACAAGCGCTTTGAATTATTTCTCTTATTGATTAAACAACCCTTAGACAAGCGCTTAGGATTTAATCTATCAATAGCATTAAGATCTAGAGAGACCACCAATTCATGCCAGTAGATTATAAGATAACCTATTTAAACATGATCACACACCTCCATAACATGAATTCAATCATCTCTTTTATAACCAAACATGTTATTGCGTCACTAAGACTAGAACAATCAAACAATTACGGATTTGACGTACTAGTTGACAATATATTAACTTGCTAATTGAGTAGAAGAGCTCTATTCATACTAATCAACAAAGATAATAATGACAAAATGATCAGAAGATATATGAATACCCGAAAGCAAAGAATAGAATAAATACAAGTCAATTAGACCTCAAAATTCGTGGAGAATTAAACATCTATGACCCTTTGGCTAGAAAAGTAGCTTAGCTACTCATGTTCATCAATAAAACAAAAAATAAAAATAAAAACATAACAAGCCTCTGTTTCCGGCTGCCTGCTCTGCCTCCGCGTTTCCCTCTTGTCTCCAAGGTGATCCAAGATTCAAAGATTCAAAAGGTTGCCCTAACCCTCTAGGGTTGGCTCTATTTATATTATTAGATGGATAGCATGTGATCTTTTGCTAGCAAGATACGAAAATATCTTTCCTTTTCCAAGTAGATTTCGAGAAGTGAAGATTCTTCTGCCTGGCACGCCCCACCACATGGCCGTGGGTCAAGCCGTGCCATCCTTTGTGCATATTCTTCAAGTCTTCATCCACGCCCAGTGTCTACCACGGTTACACACACAGCCAGATTTCAAGCCATGCCTTCATCTGTGCATAATCTACAAGTCTTCATCCGTGTCCAGTGTGTACCACGGTTACACCCACGGCTAGATTTCAAGTCGTGCCTTCATCTGGTTGATATTCCACACTTTCTTCTCCTTGGCACACCTAGCTTCCACCACGACTCCAAGCACGGTTTCTCCCACGGCTTCCACCACGGCCGTGCCCTAAGCCGTGTCTCTCTCTGTTCAAAGTCCACATTTCCGTCTTCTTGTCCAGTGTGTAACACGGTTTGAACATTGGCCGTGCCTCAAACCGTGCTTCCTCCGGTGGTGTAATTCCTTGTCTTGATCCAAGTTGTAGATGACTTCTCTAAAATACTTGAATTAGCATCCTTGACTCCATTTAACCTAATTTATCATGATAGAATTAAAGTACCATTTCCTTATGATTTCTATAAAATCAATAATAATTTAACACAATTTATACTATAAAGATTGAGTATAAAATGGCTCTATCATTGCTTTAGGGCTTGGAATATGTAAAGTTGCAGATGCCTTCATTTGCTGGAAGGGGTTCTGTAGAAGATTATTTGGATTGAGAGGATAAGGTAGAGGGCCTATTTGAGTGTTATGAGATTAATGATCACACTTGGGTTCATCTTGCAGTTGTAAAGTTTACAGGCTATGCCGCCTTATGGTGGAAGAATCTTGTAGCCTGTAGACAAAGAGATGGTAAGGTTGAGATACATACTTGGCAAGAAATGAAATGAGTTATGAGGAGGAGGTTTATACTAGAGCATTATAGATAGGAGTTGTTCATACGTCTCCAGACTTTAAGGTGGGGAGGCAAAACTATTGATGAATATATATAGGAGTTTGAGACACTAATGATTAGATGTGAGTCAATCAAACCTCCTAAACAGACCTTAGCACAATTTGTGTCAGGTTTAAAGTATAAAATTGCCTATATTGTGGAGCTCTAGAGGTATAACACCCTTGATGAGGCCATCCAGGTAGCTTTGAAAGTGGAGAGATAGAGGCGATCCAACCCCTTTCGAGCAACGAGCAACAAGTATGGAACTTCTACAAAACCTTATGGGTCAAATAGTTAGCAAATTGAACAAAAGGGAATAGGGGGAATTGATAAGACTATGGAAACAAATACAACTATTACTAATAGGGAGAGGGAAATTTCTAGAAAGAGAAAGGTAGTTATTAGGTTTGATATTCAACAAAAAGTACCAGGGTAATCAAGTGGAAAGATGTGTCAAACCAAATGCTTTAAATGCATGGGCTTTGGACACATGGCTGCTTAGTGTCCCAACAAAAGGGTGATGACTACTATGGAGGTGGAAAATATGGAGGGTAAGGAAGAGATACTTGAGCCAATTGATTTATCAACAATGTTATAGGAGTATTATGATGATCTCGATGTTGAGGTATGTGAAGACAAGGGAAATGATAAATATCTGTCTATTAACGTGCTGCACAAAGTAATGACTACATCTCTAGATGTTAGGGATATATAGACGAAAAACCTATTTCATACTCCCTATCGGGTTCAAGGTAATCTATGTGCTCTTTTTATTGATGGTGGTAGTTGCACAAATGTAATAGCTACTGCAATAGTAAATAGATTGCAACTAGTCACTAGTCCACATCCTCATCCCTATAAATTGCATTGGTTGAGTGTACAAGACAGTCTATATGTCACTCAGAGGACTAAGGTTCCAATCAGCATAGTGGAAAAATACCATGATGAAATTGTTTATGATGTTCTTCCTATGTGCGCATTTCATATACTATTGGGTAGGCTTTGGTTGTTTGATAGGAGAGTGTTGCATGATGGGCTTAGAAACATTTATGTGTTTCAAAAGGATGGTGAATGGGTTGTCTTAACTCCTATGTCACCAACTGAGGTATACGAGTTCCAAGAACATATCAACAAAACTACTAGGCAATCAAGACTTCAAGGCGACAAGCACATGCAAATTAAGATTTTAAGTCTAGGAAAAGACCCATTAGATTTGAGGGCAAATCTTCCATAGGCCCAAGGAGATGATGGGAATCAAACCACTGCAACCACAAAATCCATTAACCAAGCAAAGAGCTAGAGGACTATAAAACTTAGCATTAAGAATCCTTCTTGAACAAATGGAACCAAGACGTTCACACATAGTGTCTTTATTTATTTTATATAATTGTTTTGCATTTTTTATCAGGTACATTTATCGGTATTACAGGATGGCGAATAAACACACTAATGCTTGATGTGTGAGCTATCCTTAGACCTATAAAAAGCAAGAGAAAACCGGCCATACATTGTTATCAATTGACGTGGAGAATTGGCTAGCATTTGCTCCAAGAGGACCGGCTTATATAATATTTTGTCTTGTTATTTTTCCTTATTTAGAATGGGTATAAATACTTGTAAAAGAGGGGATTGAGTGCAAACTTTTGAGACATTATTTTCACTTACTTTGTTATGAGGAGCGTTACTCTTTTTCACGCCTAAACTTTTATCAATTCATCTAAAATTGTGGTGAGTTGGATTAAGATTATTATGTGTAATATCAATGATTTCAAGTCCATTTCCTAATTCCTACTAGTGTGTAACATCTAGTAAGTAATTGGGATCATCATTTCTCTTTCATTTTCATGCCATTTAGGGTTCCATTGCAAATTAGGGTTCACGCTAATTGATTAGAATTGGTTACCTTATTTATTCCATCCTTATTTTATATTGCAATTGGCTTTAGAGCACATCATTTTACCATAAAAGGTAGTGTCTCCACAATTTCAGCGCCATGATCACAGCCACTAATTCTAGATCATGTGTGGGATAACTTTTCTCATAGGTTTTAGTTGGTGAAAGGCATATGCAATGAATCTTCTATTCTACGTAAGTACACACCTTAAGCCTTGATTTGATGCATCACTAAGCACTTTAAATTCTTCCCTTGTCTTTGGTAGGGCTAACACAAGAGCTATCACCTATTTATCCTTTAGTGTTATGAAGCTATTTTCACATTTATTACTCCATAAAAAATTGGCCTTCTTCTTTGTTAATGTATCAAGAGAGTTGCTAATCGGGAGAACCCTTCCACAAAGCTCTTGTAATACCCAACTAATCCTAGAAAACTCTTGACCTCTATCATAGTTCTCAGTCTTGGCCAATCACCCACTGCCTTTACTTTCTTAGGATTGACTAATATGCCATCTTTATTCACCACATGCCTTAAGAAAGATACTTGTTCCAGCTAGACTTTGCATTTGCTAAATTTAGCATACAACTTCTCTTCCCTTAGTCTTTCTAGTACTATTATAAGATGTGCTTCATGTTTTGCCTTGCTTTTGGAGTAGATGAGAATATCATCTATAAATACTATTACAAATTGATTTAACCAATCTTTCAGTAGTTTATTTATTTGGTCTATGAATGCTGTTAAAGCATTTTTCAATCTAAAAGGCATTATTAAGAACTTGTAATGCCCATATTGAGTCCTAAAGGTAGTCTTCTATATATCCTCCTCCTTGATTCTCAACTAATGATGCCCTAACCTCAAGTCAATTTTAGAGAAAACTTGAGTTCCTTGTAATTGATAAAATAGGTTATCAATCCTAGAGAGAGGGTATTAATTCTTGATTGTGACTCAATTCAGCTCCTTATAATCATACATAGCTTATACTCTCATCATTCTTCTTAACAAACAATACTGGAGCACCCCATGGTGAGACACTTGGTCTAATAAATTCACTCTCTTACAACTCTTGAAGTTGAGTCTTCAGTTCAAACAATTCAGTAGATGCCATTATGTAAGGTACTTTAGACATTGGCGTTGTTCTTGGTACTAGATCAATGCAGAATTCTATATTTCTGATTGGAGGTAGGCTTGGCAAATTCTCTAGAAAGACATTTGCATATTCATTCACTATATACACATCTTCTAGTTTCATGGCTTGTCCTGCCTCTACTAACAAAGCTGACAATCTCCCTTTATTGCATAACTCATATGTAGTAAGAGTTGTACACCTTTGTGGGTCTAACTTGAATACAATTTTCTCTTCATCAAGGAAGTTAAAATGAACCACTAGATTGCAACAATTTATAGTGGCATAGTACTTAGATAGCTAATTCACTCCTAAAATTAAATCAAATTCTATCATCTAATATAAACAGTTTTGCTGGCATTTCTTGCCTTGTATTACAATCTCTACATCTTCACACATTTTATCTAATTTCCCTCCCACTCCAAAAGGAGTATTTACAATCATAGCATCATTTAAAGAAAATGGTTTCAAACCATATACATTCATGAAAATGGATGATAAGTAGGAATGCATTGCACCCCTTGTCAAATAATACATAGGCAATGGTTGAGTTTATAAGCAGTGTAGCTACAATTGTATCCTAATCAGGGGCATCCTACTACTGCTGTTGTTACAATGCAAACATTCTACCAAGTGCCCTCTATCTTGGTTTAGCACTTTAAGGTCTGCCTAATGGTCCTCTAGGTGTAGGTCTTACTGGCTACTATGTTTGTTGAGGTGCAACCGTCTAGTTTTGTAAAGCACCACATTCAAATGATTTGTGTCCTCTCTACTTACAAGCATAGTAGAAAGTTTAAGGGAGAATTATTTCTATACAATTCTTGTTGGTGTATCTTGTCTTACCATAAGAGAAACATGCCCTTTTAGGCCAAACACCTTGCTATAGATTATGGGGTCCTAAACATCTGAGACATCTCCTATCTAGTCCTACATGTGGTGGTAGAGGTAATGCTAGAGGTGCTAGCTTAGTCTAGAGAGGATTAGGTGCATAAGCCACAAGTTTGGCTTGATACACAACTAGCCTCTTTCCTTTATTTGCAAGGTATACTTAAGGCAATCCTTTTCCCCAAAACTGTTCTTGATTTGCGAGATAGTTGTTTCTCTATTCTCTTCCTACTCTACTCCAAGTACTTTACCTCGTCAAATACCTCTACATAAGTAGTTAATCAAAAGGCTCCCACTTCGTGTTAGAGAGTAGGCTTAAAGCCTCTCACAAACCTTCTTACTCTTGAGACATCATCAATGCTCATTGATTTTGGCAGGAATTTGATCAAGCAGTTCAGCTCTGCTTCATAAGCTTCCATAGATTTGTTGTCCTACTAGCAGTTGTAATACTTAGCCTCCATCTTATCCTTGATGTTATTGGGAAAATATTTTTCATAGAAAAGCTTGTTAAACCTCTACCACTAGAGAGGAGCTCTTGTTAACTTGGACGTACCAGTCCATCAATCTATAGTATATCCCTTTAGCATATAAGCAACAAATCTCACCTTCTTGTCTTCAGGCACCATGGAGGCTTCAAAGTTTTTCTTAATCTCATTGATCTAATGCTTAGCTTCTATTGCATCATCAACCTTTGGGTGAAATTCCTTAGCCAGCCTCACAAATTTATCCAATCCACATGGTTCCTCTACAAACCCGACAAGTCTCATGGCCTGCTATTATTGTTATGCCATCTAACAATTGGGCAATTGTGACATTAGACGATTTGAGGCTCCCTATTGAGGTGGTCCTTGAGGGTTCCTTTCCTCTAGGGCATCTCCACCCTACCTAACACTAGATAAGCCTTAAGCAATGTTTCTCCTTGGAGGCATGCTGTGTAAAATTGAGACAATAAAATGATTCTAGAGCTAGAATTAGTAGGGGAAGTTAATGATAGTATAATCTATGTATACTCAAGTCTAGACATTTATACATACATATACATAAATAAACAAAAATTTAAAAGAAAGTACACTTATATAAAATAATTAAAATACAAAAATACAATCAACAATTGTCTTGCAATTTACCCACTCTTTTCATTTCTTATTATTCTAGAGATCAAGTGCCTAATTTTCTAATGATTTCAACTTAATTTCTACTGATTGAAACCTATACTTATAGTTCATCATTTAATTCTAAGAATCATTATCTTAGTATCTATTAATCATAACCGAAGTTCTAAGGATTATTAAACCTAAGCTTTGATATCACTTAAGTTGTAACGCCTCAGAACTTAAGACATTACAACCTGGCCATATGTCACTGTCATATAACGACACACTAAGGCTCTAAAACTCCATACACATTAAATACCAACTCATCTCTATATACATTCATACCAATATAACCTTAATATCATAAAACGAATGACTCTCAGTGAGTCATTTCAATCCTCATAATTAAGTCAACACACTAATAATAGTTTAAAGTCCATATTAAACAACTAATCACATATAAAATGTAGCATAATTAGAAGTCAACTAATATCTTGACATTCTCTATTCAACTACTAAAAAGTCCAATCACAAATCTTTCTAATTTCTCCATTACTCTTCATCCATATAGTAGTAATGCTCTCTCCCATTTTCATCTATGTAATGCCCTACTAAATTTCCATTTTCATCGTAGTCTACTTGTTCATCATTTTACCTGCAACTAAAAAAAAATAGAACAAGGGGGATAAGCCTAAGCTCTGTACATGAATACCACACCCACATACACATGCCACATAATATCATCATCACAGGCATATATACAGTAGTAACCTATAATACATCCATTTGTCAAGTTATATATATGTCATCATTAACTAGCATACAACATAAGGGTACTCATGACCTCAGTACACATATAGTATTTATACATATAGTCTTAATAAAAACTGCTACTGTAAGTTCCATCTAACCCTAATATATCTCAGATCATTTTTGATATACAGCTCCATTAGGGACAACATGACATACTTGATACGAACCACGCCAACGTGTGACAAAACCCAATACCAATACGTTCGGAATTGCTACCTAAGATGCTAAACAATCGAGTGGAAACCGCGACCCGTTGCCTATAAGTGAGGCAAAAACCTTGGTATATTATGTAGACGCCACAATCGGGATGAAAGACCGATTGATAAGTCGGGATGAACGCCACGGAAGAAAATCCGATAAGTTCTAGAGTAGTTCTTTAAAGAACCAAGAGAGGAATTCTCTCAAAAGTGTTTTCAAACTTGTATGTTCTATATTCTATGTTCTAAACCCTAGGAGCTTTATATTAGGGTTTACAATTTGTAACAATGATGCCCCAAAACGACATAACTTCAATAAGTTGCGTAAAATAACAAAACAAGGACTTGAAGGCCGGCGGCCTTGGAGCCGGCGTTAGATATATACACGACCGTGTACTTCTAGTCATGTATCTTTCTATGGAAATTCTTGACACCATACACGACCGTGCCTTTAAGCTGTGTATATGACCATATATGATTCTATGTAACCTTTAGACTCCTACACGGTCGTGCCTTGTAAAGACACGCCCTTGTCAACCCGTATCCTTTATGACTTGTACAAGAGTAAGGGCATTCTCATGGTTGTTCCAATCCTTTCCAACTTCATGATTGCTCCAATCCTTTCCGGCTTCATGGACATCCTTTATCAACCCGTTAAGTGCTTCCTTGAATCGTTTCGCTCGAGTTTTTGTGATCGGTCCAGGTGGCACTTCAAGAGGATCCACATTCCATCTTCTGGCTTGGCTCCCATCATGGCTCTCATCATTCCCCTCCTCTTGAAAAGGATTTATCCTCAAATCATCGCCTGCATCAAAAGGACTCAGATCAGTAACATTAAACGTAGCAGTTACTTGATATTCACCTGGTAAATCTATCTTATATGCATTATCATTGATGCGCTCAAGAATTTGAAATGGTCCACCGCCTCTAGGAAGTAGTTTAGATCGACGCTGCACAGGAAACCGCTCTTTGCGCATGTGAACCCAAACCCAATCTCCCGGTTCAAAGACAGCTTGTCGACGACCCTCGTTGGCTTGTTTCACATACTGCTCTGTTCTTCGCTCAATGTTTAACCTTGCCTTCTCATGGATCTGTTTAACAAATTCTGCTTTCTTCTTGCCATCTAGATTAACATACTCAGAAATAGGCAGAGGTGATAAATCCAAAGGAGTTAGTGGATTAAAACCATACATAATTTCAAAAGGAGTAAACTTAGTAGCAGAATGCATTGTGCGATTATAGGCAAATTCAACATGTGGCAAACAATCCTCCCAACTTTTAATGTTCTTTTTAATGACAGCCCTCAACAAAGTAGATAAAGTTCGATTTACTACCTCAGTTTGACCATCAGTTTGTAGATGACAAGTAGTAGAAAACAATAACTTGGTTCCTAACTTAGCCCACAAGGTCTTTCAGAAGTAGCTCAAGAACTTAGCATCTCTATCTGATACGATTGTTCTAGGCATACCATGTAATCTCACAACTTCCCTAAAGAACAAATTAGCAATATTGCAAGCATCATCTGTTTTGTGACAAGAATGAAATGTGCCATTTTAGAGAATCTATCCACGACTACAAAAATAGAATCTCGACCATGTCTAGACCTATGTAACTCATCTAACATGTCATCTAAGCGAGGAATGGGATGACGATACTTTACCGTAATGTTGTTGATGGCACGACAGTCAACACATATTCTCCATGACCCATCCTTCTTAGGCACCAAAATCACAAGCACTGCACATGGACTCATGCTTTCTCTCATGTACCCCTTCTCTATTAATTCATCGACCTGTCTTTGGAGTTCCTTTGTCTCCTCTAGATTTCTCCTATAAGCCAGTTTGTTTGGAATCGATGCTCTGGGTACTAGGTCAATCTGGTGCTCAATACCATGAATAGGTGGTAATCCCATTAGAATCTCCTCAGGGAAGACATCTTCAAAGTCCTGCACAATAGACACAACCACACTAGGCAAAGAGTTAAATAGTTCGTTAGTATTAAAACAAGTTTCCTTAAAAACCAACAACAACATAGGTTGCTTCATCACTAACACTCTCCTCACTACACTCGCTCTTACCACACAACTCTCCTTTTGCAAGGCTGCACTCTCCTTTTCACTCACCACCAAAGTTGATTCCCTTTCAACTTGGTCTCTCACACTCTTTCCAGCCTTCCTCTCTTTTTCCTTTTGATATCGACTTTTGTGTTCCTTTTCTTTCTCGCTGTCTTTTGCTCTCTCACTCTCCCTCTGTTTTTCACTGACCTTATATTTTGCAAAAGACTGTTATAGCTGCAACTGATCCTAATACACCTGTTTAGGTGTTGAGGGTTTAAGATTAATGCTTTTCCTTTGGTGAACAAGCGTATACTTGTTAGAAAATCCATCATGAACAACCTTCCTATCAAATTGCCATGGCCTCCCCAACAACACATGACACACTTGCATCGGCACTACATCGCATAACACCTCATCCTCATACCTACCGATGCGAAAAGCAATCAAGGCTTGCTTACTCACCTTAGTCTCGCCACTATCATTCAGCCACTGCAATTTATATAGACTAGGGTGTTTAGTAATCTTGAGTCCCAGCCTCTTGACAATAAAATTACTCACCACATTAGTACAACTTCCTCCATCAATGATCAAACTGCAAATATGATCACCTAGATAACATCTAGTATGAAAAATATTCTCTCGTTGCACCTCCTCTTCTTCCTTTACCTGCACATTCAAAGCTCTCTTCACTACTGCCACTAACCTCCCTACTGCAGGCTCTTCATCATCACTAGTGTCCTCTAATGGAGGCATATCATCCTCTTCACTATCCCCCTCAGTCTCATACTCACCATCATCACGCAGAATCATAACACGCCTATTCGGACATTGACTAGCAATATGGCCTCTACCTTGGCATTTAAACATCTAATGTCACGATTTCTAGGAGTAGAAGAGTTAGGTTTACCTTGATCACCAGGACTAGAACCCGCTTGCCTCTACTCTCCTTTTGGTTTGGTGGATAAAGGCTTTTCTTCCTTCTTCCATTGGTTAGTCTTCAAGCGGATGAACCAGCACCCTGTTGAACCCGTGTAGTGCTACTACCTTTCCTCCTGTGTTGGTTCTCAACCTTTATAGCCATATGAACCATATCTTCCAATTCAACATAATCCTACAATTCCACGACATTTTGAATTTCTCTATTCAATCCAGCAAGAAACTTAACCATGGTAGCCTCTCTATCTTCCTCTACATTCTCCCTAATCATAGTAACTTCCATCTCCTTGAAATACCCATCCACACTTCGGCTTTCCTGCCTAAGAGTTTTCAATTTGTTGTGTAATTCACGATAGTAATACGCAGGCACAAACCGCTTCTTCATCACCCTCTTCATCTCTTCCCATGACTCAATAGGTAGTTCGCCATTCCTTCTTCATTCAACATTAGTTGATCCCACCACACTATGGCATAATCCAAAAATTCAATGGCAGCAAGTTTCACTTTCTTTCTCCCACTATAGTTGTGACAATCAAACACCATCTCTACCTTCTTCTCCCACTCTAAGTACGCCTCGGGATCATTCTTCCCTTGGAAAGGAGGAATCTTCATCTTTATACTACTTAGTTGATTATCCTCTCTATTCCTATCTTCTCTATCTTCCCAATCCCTAGTTCCTCTATTCCTACCACTATAACCTCTATAACTCCAGACAGAAGGTTCATCAAATTCATTATCAGACATTTCATCTCCACCCCGTTGCACTCTCCTAGAAAAACTCTCCCTCTTACACCCTTGGAAGACGTTTTTAGATTGCTCTAGTCTTTTTTCCACCGTCTCATGAATTTATTCCATGCCCTCCTGAAACATCCTCTTCATCTCACCCCTCAACGCCTCAATCACTAACCTAGCATCAATCCTTCCCCTCTCACTTTCAGGAGAATGTTGCCTCGACATAGTTCCTGCAGAAAAAAGGTTAGCATGAACACAAATATATATATGATTAAGCCTCACGATACACTCCCTTATGTGTTTCGCTCAAATGATGATATCACATAGTAACTCGTATATTCTCACAAGCAATAATGATATTAATTCGCCAATTCCTCTTCTCAATTCTCTTGGAACTAACCCAAACTATACCAATTCTCTTCCGTAGAATTCAACTAGAGAATACAACTCTAGGGCTCGAAGTTTTCCTCTTTCTTCGTTTTTTTTCTTTTTTTTTTTTGTTTGCCTTTGTTGCTCTTGATCACGTTCCTCTTTTTTTGTCGTGATTCTTCCTTTTTTTTGTAACAAAATTGAATAGAAGGCACTACACTTTCAATAGACAATTAACACTATGAGATTGATATGAACAATTGATATAAACGATTGGAGTTAGGGTTTTGATGTTACCTTCCTCAAACCAAATTGATGGTTTAACAAACCTAGGCTCTGATACCAAACTGATACAAACCACGCCAATGTGTGACGAAATCCAATACCAATATGTTTGGAATTGCTACCCAAGATGCTAAACAATCGAGTGGAAACCGCGACCCGTTGCCTATAAGTGAGGCAAGAACCTTGGTATATTATGTAGACGCCACAATCGGGATGAAAGACCGATTGATAAGTCGGGATGAACGCCACGGAAGAAAATACGATAAGTTCTAGAGTAGTTCTTTAAAGAACCAAGAGAGGAATTCTCTCAAAAATGTTTTCAAACTTGTATATTCTATATTCTATGTTCTAAACCCTAGAGCTTTATATTAGGGTTTACAATTCGTAACAATGATGTCCCAAAACGACATAACTTCAATAAGTTGCATAAAATAACAAAACAAGGACTTTAAGGCCGGCGGGCCTTAGAGCCGGCTTTGGATATATACACGATCGTATACTTCTAGTCGTGTATCTTTCTATGGAAATTATTGACACCATACACAGCCGTGCCTTTGAGCCGTGTATATGACCATGTATGATTCTGTGTAACCTTCAGACTCCTACACGGCCATGCCTTGTAAAGACATGCCCTCATCAACCCGTATCCTTTATGACTTGTACAAGAGCAAGGGCATTCCCATGGTTGTTCCAATCTTTCCAACTTCATGATTGCTCTAATCCTTTCTGGCTTCATGGACATCCTTTATCAACCCGTTAAGTGCTTCCTTGAATCGTTTCGCTCGAGTTCTTGTGATCGGTCTAAGTGGCACTTCAAGAGGATCCACATTTCATCTTCTGGCTTAGCTCCCATCATGGCTCTCATCAATACCGATCATGGAGGTGCCCTCCTAAGGAATTACCACTACAGGCCCTAAAATTGAGCCAAGCACAAGCAATCATACAATCAAGCTCATCATTCTTTTAATCAACCTTTTAGCACATAAATTGTAATGAACAACTATCGAACAACCAAATACAGCAAATAGGGAAAACACATACTCGAATAGACATTCCAATTACAGTCTTGTACGTCTTTAACTAAAGTAACCCTGTTCAATTATAAAGAACTTCACTTAGTTCTATCCTACAAGAAATCTCGGTTTACTAATTTACTACATATTTTCTAGTTGTATATTTCCTTTCTTCGAGGTATTGTTAAGCTTAATATCCATTTTAGAATTTTAATGAAATCAAATCAAATAGGACATATTCTTAGATAACATGGTCAAGAAAGAAACCGTGTAAAGGAGTTCGGCCTAGAGCATAGGTGTGCTAATGGTTGTGTATCATTTTGTAAGATTTTTTACTTTGACATGCCCAGGATGCACGGTTGTACTTATGACAGTATACATTCCCTCTTCAACATGCCCAAGTACATGTTCATACTTGTGGTCATGTACCTTATTATAAACATTAACATTTCAACATGCCTAGGTACACGATCGTGTACTTGATCATGTACTTCACTATTCATCACAAACCCTGATTTTTCTTCTCCAATTTCATTCTTAAGCTTAGTTGCTATGATTTTAAGCTTAATAAATTATTGTACTTGCTAATTCTAATGGAAATTTGGTTCTAAAGTACTTACTTGGCTCAAACTATACTTAAAGCTCCCGATTCGGTTGATCACTTGCTTGTTTCAATCCATCCTTTAACCTGATTCCTATTGTTACAAGGATAATGACATTTTTTATCCTACACGCATCATCATAGCTAAGTACACAAATGATTTACATGCTTACTTGTTGGATTCGCTACATGATTCTCCTCTAAGTCACATTAGTTCTCTATAGGGGCCCCCTCTCTCTCTTTAGGTTTCTGGTTAGCAAATGTATAAAAGAGAAAAACCCTAGGTTAGTGTAGTTTTTATAGTCTGGCCAAGAAAAGACAATACACCCTTATATCTTAACCTTACTTACGAAATTACCCTAAGTTTTATATTGTTTTATATTATTATTTTATCTAGTATTTATGATTATATATATTTTTATACCGTGTATTGCGGATTCCTTCAACAAGATACTTGCATTTAGTTTCTACATAGAGCCTAGATATGATGAAATGAAGAATCTCCTTGATTGCCAATTGCACACAATCATAGAAGTAGCAATAATGTTTGCTTAAGTTGGACCTTAAGTCCCTTCTAAAGGTTGTCTAGATCACTTCACTTGAAATATGGAGAAGCTTCCACTACTGGACTTTGAGTTCCTTTCAAGGGTTTGAGTCCTTTTACTCAAACATTTCATTCAACAACTAGAACACAGACCTTAATAGTTGGAACTTGAATCTCTCTATCGGTAATTGGAACTTGAAATAATCTTCATCTACCCTTGATCTTGAGGTTAAAGTTTGGATGAGGTTTGAGCTTAGCAATTTGAAAGACACTATTAGCAAGAGGGGATGAACGAAAGTCCTTGCTTTTGATTCAATTGAAGGAGCCATCCAAGATGACTTGATCCGCCCGATTATGGTGAAAGGAAAGAACTTTTGGTGGATGCTTGTCAATGTGGAATGGAAAGTCTCTTTTATGGATGGCATCATTGACATACAAGCACTTGCTAGGATCACTTCACGCACCATTAAACGCGATAAGAAAGGGAATACCACAAAAGGAGATTAAGGTTAATCTAGGTGTTCTTATCTATAGCAATTTAGGGGCCATCACCTAAGAAAATCAAGCTCTACTCGAGTGTTATTAGCTATAATAAACTAGAAAGGAACATTCATGAAGATCAAGATTAACCTAGGCAATCCTATCCATAGCAAGCTAAAGAGCTCCACTTAGGAAGATCAATTCTTCGCTCAAGCATCCTTGTCCACAACACGTAGGTGTCGTCTTTGTTCACATCAAGTAGAAGGTTGTAAGTACAAGAGGTTGAAGCTTTACTTAAGTGTTCTCATCCAAAATTTTGCTACTCCATATTCCTTCTTCTTCTTCGACCTTTGACTGGTGATCCTTAGTGGATGCCCATTACTTGAAGTCTTTAGAATCTTCAATAACGCCTCAAGAACAAGTTAAGAACGTGATTGGAAACATAGATGAAGAAGAATTTCAAGAAAATTGAGATCAAAATTAAAGGACATGGAATTAAAGTTTACTACCAAACAAAATGGAAAAGCTCTAAACATTGCTACCTTTGGATGACTTCAAGCCATGAATAACCCCACTTCTTTGCTACTTCTCTCCTCCACAAATTCACAAGAGGAAGATTTGCATGTTGGTATGGAGAATGAAGGCCAACAAAGCACCTATCTATAGGGTTGAAAAGCCATTGGGTTTTGGAAGAAGAGGGAATCACTCCCAATTTATTTTAAATGAACATTATCTCCATTGAATTAGAGTCTTCGAGGATTTTTTTTCACATCTTTATGAAGATCACAATGTTCTTTGATTGAAATAATGAAGAATAGATAGGATTATTGACTAGCACAATTAAGGGGTGAAGGAGAAAGAGAAAACAATGACAAAGATGAAGCCAATGTTTGGGAAAATTGAGGGTCATTCGAATGTCCGCTCTATACCCATTTGAACTACTAAAAAAATTACACATGAATGCTATAAAAGGAAAACACATAAAGGGATATTTATTCAATTATTTTAGTGACTTCCAAATTGGTTATAAAGGGCTAAAAGTAAGAATCCGTTTTGGGATATACATTGAAGGAACAATTATTTGAGGTCATGAAGAGTTATGTCCAACCATGAATGTTCTACTATAAGCAAATGCAAGATTTTGCAATGACAAAAATTCAAGATCATGGATCCATGCCACATATGATACGAACCACGCCTACGTGTGACGAAACCCAATACCAATACGTTCAGAATTGCTACCTAAGATGCCAAACAATCGAGTGGAAATCGCGACCCGTTGACTATAAGTGAAGCAAGAACCTTGGTATATTATGTGGACGCCATAATCGGGATGAAAGACTGATTGACTAAGTTAGGATGAACGCCACGGAAGAAAATCCGATAAGTTTAAGGAAAGTTCTTTAAAGAACCAAGAGAGGAATTCTCTCAAAAGTGTTATTCAAACTTGTATGTTCTATTGTATCTTTTATTCTGTTCTCAACCCTAGACATTTATATTAGGGTTTACAACTCGTAATAATAAAGCCCAAAACGACATAACATCATTAAGTTGCGGAAAAAATAACAAAAAGGGACTTAAAGGCCGGCGGGTTGGAATGAAGGCCAGCGGCGTTGGAGCCGGCGTTAGGGCAAAGATATACATGGCCGTACCTTTTTAGACGTGTATGTTTCTGTAGATATTCTTGACACCATACACGGTCGTGCCTTTGAACCGTGTATACGACCGTGTATGTTTCTATGGAGCCTCCAGACTCACTACACGGCCATGCCTTGTAAAGACACGCCCCTTCAACCCTTATCCATTATGACTTGTACAAGAGCAAGGGCATTCTCATGGTTGCTCCAATCCTTTCCGATTTCATGGTTGCTCCAATCCTTTCCGACTTGTGGACATCCTTTATCAACTCGTTAAGTGCTTCCTTGAATCATTTCGCTCGAGTTCTTGTGATCGGTCCAAGGGGAACTTCAAGAGAATCCACATTCCATCTTTGGCTTGGCTCCCATCATGGCTCTCATCATTCCCTCCTCTTGAAAAGGATTTTTCCTTAAATCGTCGCCTACATCAAAAGGACTTCGATCAATAACATTAAACGTAGCACTTACTTGATACTCACCTAGAAAATCTATCTTGTATGCATTATCATTTATGCGCTCGAGAATTTGAAATGGTCCATCGCCTCTAGGAAGTAATTTAGATCGATGCTGCACAGGAAACCGCTCTTTGCGCATGTGAACCCAAACCCAGTCTCCAGGTTCAAAGACAGCTTGTCGACGACCCTTGTTGACTTGTTTCACATACTGCTCTGTTCTTTGCTCAATGTTTAGTCTTGCCTTCTCATGGATCTATTTAACAACTTCTGCTTTCTTCTTGCCATCTAGATTAACATACTCAGAAATAGGTAGAGGTGATAAATCCAAAGGAGTTAGTGGATTAAAACCATACACAATTTCAAAAGGAGTAAACTTAGTAGCAGAATGCATTGTGCGATTATAGCAAATTCAACATGCGGCAAGCAATTCTCCCAGCTTTTAATGTTCTTTTTAATGACTGCCCTTAACAAAGTAGATAAAGTCGATTTACTACCTCAGTTTGACCATCAGTCTGTGGATGACAAGTAGTAGAAAACAATAGTTTAGTTCCTAACTTAGCCCATAGGGTCTTCCAGAAGTAGCTCAAGAACTTAGCATCTCTATCCGATATAATTGTTCTAGGCATACCATGCAATCTCACAACTTCCCTAAAGAACAAATTAGCACTATTGCAAGCATCATCTGTTTTGTGGCAAGGAATGAAATGTGCCATCTTAGAAAATCTATCCCCAACTACAAAAATCGAATCTCGACCATGCCTAGACCTGGTAATCCTAACACAAAATCTATGGAAATATCGATCCAAGGCTCATGAGGAATGACACTAGACCCATATAACTCATCTAATATGTCATCTAAGCGAGGAATAGGATGACGATACTTTACAGTGATGTTGTTGATAGCACGGCATCATCACACATTCTCCATGACCCATCCTTCTTAGGCCAAAATCACAAGCACTGCACATGGGCTCATGCTTTCTCTCACGTACCCCTTCTCCATTAATTCATTACC
The DNA here is from genome assembly GCA_037954665.1 of Laguncularia racemosa. NCBI lineage: Eukaryota > Viridiplantae > Streptophyta > Magnoliopsida > Myrtales > Combretaceae > Laguncularia > Laguncularia racemosa. The sequence goes on along the minus strand of JBBMOL010000063.1, from coordinate 362,075 downwards.
TGCCTTTGGAGTTCCTTTGTCCCCTCTGGATTGCTCCTATAAGCTGGTTTGTTTGGAATAGATGCTCCGAGTATAAGGTCAATCTGGTGCTCAATACACGAATAGTGGTAAACCCTTTGGAATCTCCTCAGGGAAGACATCTTCAAAGTCTTGCACAATAGACACAACCACACTAGGCAAAGAGTTAAATAGTTCGTTAGTATTCAAATAAGTTTCCTTAAAAACCAGCAACAACATAGGTTGCTTCATCACTAACGCTCTCCTCACTACACTTGCTCTTGCCACACAACTCTCCTTTTGCAAGGCTGCACTCTCCTTTTCACTCACCACCAAAGTTGACCCCCCTTCAACTTGGTCTCTCACGCTCTTTCCAGCCTTCCTCTCTTTTTCCTTTTGATATCGACTTTTATGTTCCTTTTCTTTCTCGCTATCTTTTGCTCTCTCACTCTCCCTCTGTTTTTCACTCACCTTATATTTTACAAAAGACTGTTGTAGCTGCAACTGATCCTCATACACCTGTTTAGGTGTTAAGGGTTTAAGATTAAAGCTTTTTCCCTGGTGAACAAGCGTATATTTGTTAGAAAAGCCATCATGAACAACCTTCCTATAAACTACCATGGCCTCCCCAACAACACATGACACGCCTGCATCGGCACTACATCACATAGCACCTCATCCTCATACCTACCGATGTGAAAAGCAATCAAAGCTTGCTTACTCACCTTAGTCTCGCCACTATCATTCAGCCACTGCAATTTATATGAACTAGGGTGTTTAGTAGTCTTGAGTCTCAGCCTCTCGACAATAAAAGTACTCACCACGTTAGTGCAACTCCCTCCATCAATGATTAAACTACAAATATGATCACTTAGATAACATTTAGTATGAAAGATATTCTCTCGTTACACCTCCTCTTCTTCCTTCACCTGCACATTCAAAGCTCGCTTGACTACTGCCACTAACTTCCCTACTGTAGGCTCCTCGTCATCACTAGCATCCTCTAATGGAGACATATCATCCTCTTCACTATCCCCCTCAGTCTCATACTCACCATCATCATGCAGAATCATAACACGCCTATTCGGACATTAACTAGCAATATGGCCTCTGCCTTGGCATTTAAAACATCGAATGTCACGATTTCTAGGAGTAGAAGAATCAGGTTTACCTTATTTACCAGGAGTAGAACCCGCTTGCCTCTGCTCTCCTTTTGGTTTGGTGGGTAAAGGCTTTTCTTTCTTCTTCCATTGGTTAGTCTTCCAAGTGGATGAACCAGCACCCTGTTGAAACCGTGCAGTACTACTACTACATTTCCTCCTGTGTTGGTTATCAACCTTTATAGCCATATGAACCATATCTTCCAATTCTACATAATGCTACAGTTCTACGACATTTTGAATTTCTCTATTCAATCCAGCAAGAAACCTAGCCATGTAGCCTCTCTATCCTCCTCTACATTCGCCCTAATCATAGTAACCTCAATCTCTTTGAAATACTCATCCACACTTCGGCTTCCCTGCTTAAGAGTTTGCAATTTGTTGTGCAATTCACGATAGTAATACGCAGGCACAAACCGCTTCTTCATCACCCTCTTCATCTCTTCCCAAGACTCAATAGGTGGTTTGCCATTCCTTCTTCGATTCAACATCAGTTGATCCCACCACACTATAGCATTATCCGAAAATTCAATGGCAGCAAGTTTCACTTTCTTTCTCCCACTATAATTGTGACAATCAGACAACATCTCTACCTTCTTCTCCCACTCTAAGTACGCCTCGGGATCATTCTTCCCTTGGAAAGGAAGAATCTTCATCTTTATACTACTCAATTGATTATCCTCTCTATTCCTATCTCCTCTATCTTCCCAATCCCTAGTTCCTCTATTCCTACCACTATAACCTCTATAACTCCCGACAGAAGGTTCATCAAATTCATCATCAGACATTTCATTCCACCCCATTGCACTCTCCTAGAATAACTCTCCCTCTTACGCCCTTGGAAGACGTTTTTAGATTGCTCTAGTTTTTGTTCCACCGTCTCATGAATTTGTTCCATGCCTTCCTGAAATATCCTCTTCATCTCACCCCTCAACGCCTCAATCACTAACCTAGCATCAAACCTTCCCCTCTCACCTTCAAGAGAATGTTGCCTCGACATAGTTCCTGCAGAAAAGATTAGTACTAACACAAATATATATAATTAAGCCCCACGATACATTCCCTTACGTGTTTCGCTCCAAGGATAATATTACAGTCACTCGTGTATTCTCACAAGCAATGATGATCAACTCACCAATTCCTCTTCTCAATTCTCTTGGAACTAACCCAAACTACACCAATCCCTTCTGTAGAATTCGAAACAACTCTAGGGGCTCAAAATTTTCCTCTCTTTTTTTCTTTCCTTTTGTTGCCTTTTTTTTTACTCTTAATCATGTTCCTTTTTTTGTCATAATTTTTTTTTTTTGGTAACAAAATTGAATAGGAGGCACTACGCTTTTCAATAGACAATTAACACTATGAACTTGATATGAACGATTGGAGTTAGGGTTTTGATGTTACCTTCCTCAAACCTAACTGATGGTTTAACAAACCTAGGCTCTGATACCAAACTGATACGAACCACGCCGACGTGTGACGAAACCCAATACCAATACGTTCAAAATTGCTACCCAAGATGCCAAACAATCGAGTGAAACTGCGACCCGTTGCCTATAAGTGAGGCAAGAACCTTAGTATATTATGTGGACGTCACAATCGAGATGAAAGACCGATTGATAAGTCAGGATGAACGCCACAGAAGAAAATCCAATAAGTTCAAGGAAAGTTCTTTAAAGAACCAAGAGAGAATTCTCTCAAAAGTGTTATTCAAACTTGTATGTTTTATTGTATCTTTTATTCTGTTCTCAACCCTAGACATTTATATTAGGGTTTACAACTCATAATAATAAAGCCCAAAACGACATAACATCATTAAGTTGCGGAAAAAATAACAAAACAGGGACTTAAAGGCCGGCGGCGTTGGAGTCAGCATAGAGCATATACACGGTCGTGCCTTTCTAGACGTATATGTTTCTGTAGATATTCTTGACACCATACACGGCGTGCCTTTGAACCGTGTATACGAACCGTGTATGTTTCTGTGGAGCCTCCAGACTCACTACATGGCCGTGCCTTGTAAAGACACACCCCCTTCAACCCTTATCCATTATGACTTGTACAAGAGCAAGGGCATTCTCATGGTTGCTCTAATCCTTTCGACTTCATGGTTGCTCCAATCCTTTCTAGCTTCGTGGACATCCTTTATCAACCCGTTAAGTGCTTCCTTGAATCGTTTCGCTCGAGTTCTTGTGATCGGTCCAAGAGGCACTTCAAGAGGATCCACATTCCATCTTGTGGCTTGGCTCCCTTCATAGCTCTCATCAACATATATGCAATAAAAAAGAAAAATGATTACAACAACTTATACACATCAAATTAAATTTACATATGTTTAAATGTGTCACAAAAAAACTCAAATGAATTTATTAGGAAGTAGTTAATTGAAAACATTAGTTTGGAGTTATGATCAAAAAAATATTTTCAGTAAGAAAAAATTATTTTTCTCAACAAGCAAATGTAGTATACTTGAGTAGAAAAAAAAATTATCAAAGATAAAGGAATTTATCTGAATTTCAAAGTAATGATTTTATGTTAAGAGATTTTTTTGATGAAATTTATTTGCATTGTTGCTATCAACAATTACTCGCATCACAATTATTTTATTAAAGGTCCATTAGGGCAAAGTAAATCAAGAATCAAGAAATTCATCATCTAAGGAAGACCTTAAAGCCCCAAATGTTTATCAATTCTTAAGAAAATTTATTTTCTCCCCACAATCACATAAATGAAGAAATTTACTAAGAGCCTTACAGATCAATATCATGTTGCATGTGCAACTAATATTATGGGAGTAATGAGATGATTGCAAGTGTAGAAATAGCACACACCAAGAGGCAAATATGATAGGGTTGGCATAAGTGCAAAATCGTTCCACCACAAATAGAAAAATATCAACATTATGAACATGCAATTTGCTAAAATAATTGTTTAATGACCAAGACATGCCAAGTGATAATTCAAGGCAGTTGTATTCATAAGTGCTAAAAATCACCTTAGACTTTGCTAAAGAATCTTTTGGTCAAGTAGAAAAAAATAAAGGGCTACTTTGGCAAATCAGGTCTTTGGCTCAATTTCATACCATGTATCAACTTCTTAGGTTAGTGGCAAAGCTAGAGGAGTAGGACCTAATTTTAGGGATATTTCAAGAAAAACTACCTTAGTAGGTATGGAACAAGGACCAACGAACCAACCCATATGCTCTTGGCCTTTTCATTGTCTTGCATGTGAAGGGAAGCCTTTCAATAGACCTTTGTCTTTGTAGGCCTTCATAGGATTCTTTTATAAAGCTTTGAGCTTCTTTATAAGCACTAGGTTTGGTTAAGCCCTTACACCAACAAAAGCCCATGGGAGTTAAAAAAAAATCAAGGAGGCTTCATGTCATCCATTGATAATTAGAATTGATGCAAAAGAGGTCATTGACAACTCATCTCATCGATTCATTTTTAGCATCATTCAATGGCCGAGATTAAACACCAACATCTTTGAATAAAAGCCTCTTCTTTATTTAAATAATTCAAAGCATTATCAAGTCTTCAAGAAACGTTTACGCACTATTGAAATTGCTCTAAAAAGGATCAAAACAATAAATTGACCAATAATGAACAAAGAATGAGCAAGAACACTCGATTTAATTCGCTGTCACATGTGCGCTTGAGAAATTGAGTTTGTTTTTTCCTACGATCATCCCTCCGTCTAATCACATCACTTTACGTATCATCTCAAGACTTTTTAAAGTTGATAGACAAACACCTTACACGTGATCGGTCATTTACAGCAACTCCACATCCTTCAGTTTTTTTTTTTTTCCTGCATTAGGATTTCACATCACATCCATCATATGAAATTCTAATCTACTTCTCTATATTCTACTATGTTGTTCATTCTTTTAGTATATGCGTTTCTGCAAGATTAGCTTAACTAAGAGGCTTAGTAATGGAGCAAAATACGCATAGACTACGCCTTAATCCCATATATTTCTATTATGTTATAAAGTGTCTAAGGTTTTCTAATATATTAGAATATATACCGTATGCATGGTTGTGCAGGCGCTCCATAAGCTTCATAAGTTAATGCGTAAATATATTACAATTTAGATTAGAATTTTTCTTTTCCATCCTCTTTCTCGATAGTCTGTCGTGCAGTTTTAGGGCCAGGTTGTTTGTGTAGATAACGTAAGAATTACCAGATTGTGAGAGTGATCATGATGTTTGAGCAAAAATTTGCCCAGGAAGGTAGAGGGTGCCGCAGGCTTTATTATTTGGTTGTAAGAAAAGTTTTGAAATAATAAAGATGGAAGTGAACGCTTTAAAAACACCATAGTTCAAATAGCGATTTACCAAGAAAGGATCCTGTTATCGACCATTCCTCCAAATGCAAAGACGTTTAGCTATTCTTCTAGCATACATAGTTCAATTATTTGTTCCTCATCCATCACTATTATCTTTAATATTTTAAGATGATAATGAGATCACTGCTTATCTATACAATACATGATGGTTCGTTTGTCCCTAGTATTTGTCGATAATATATACTTTTTAGGAAGAATTTTTTATACCGATCAACCTGATCTAAATTAGTGGATTTTCATAAGATATCTCGGAAGGAGACACATTGTCGACTCGATTGACATAGACATTGTTTATTGGGCTGTATTCCTTTTCGGGCCAGAATTAGGCTATATATATATACATATATATTATGCAAGACTTTTATTTTTCATATTAGGAGACAAAAGGTTATATTGATTGATCGGTATTGAAATTATTCAAATAAAATTTGGTTATATGGGAAAATAGCTACGATGACGTTTGCTAAGAAGTTAGAAGAAGAAAAAGCCTTTATCTATGTTTAATTGATTTTTTTTTTTTTTTTTTTTGTAAAGAGAGTGGAAAGTTTGATTTTAATTCTCCGTGTATAAATCCCTTAGAAACTCATTAGTGGAACACAATTATAATTTATAAATGATTTCATTTTAAATAAATAAAAAAAAGGAATCATGTTTGTCATATTTAATTAATAAGATTATATAGCACAAAATCATGATTTGAAAAATCTATTATAGGCACTTTATGTATGGTAGTTGACGTTTTCTGTCTCATATTTATCAGTCTGAAATGCCTTCCAATATATATCAAAATGCAAAAAAAAAAAAAAAAAAAGAAAAGAAAAGAAGAGAAATACATGAAATGAATGAACCCATAGATTAATTTATTTTGAATGGCCACAAAGTATAATATATGGTCAACATGCACATGTTGCATCCTGAACTTTAAGCACGATTAAAGACAGCTGCTCAAAAGCTAAATAAAGCAAACCAAAGTATTGGGCCAAAGTCACTTAAAGAAGGGAAGGAAAAACCAGTTTGCAGGTTAAAGAGATCTAAAAAGAGACAATATGTCAAAGAAATAGCAAACTTTGTGAAAGGCAAGGGGGGGAGGAGGCAAGTCTCGTCAAAAAGATTAAGATGTGAGCCCTAAAAAGGAGTTCCCACTACCACTCCCACCACCCTTTACATACATTACATTACACCTTCCTTTTTCTTTTTCCGTGGGCCAAAAGGAGCACTTTCTTTATTCTTGTTACTATTTTACTACTAGTTCCCTCATCCCCATCAAAGTCACTGACACAGTTGGCTGTGGGCCATGCAACCACCTCTCTCTCTCTCTCATGCCCTAACAAAAGTAGTTGCAACATTATCACGCAATTTCTTACATTTCACAAGCATTATTACGAAGATTATGAGATAATTGAAGCTCTACAGAAGAATTTAATTTAATCACAAGGTGACTTCTTCATGGAATGCATGGATGCGTATTATCAAAATAAAATAAACTAGAAAAAAAAATGAATATTTACTTTTGAAAGGAAAAAAAAAATCTAGAAAAGGGCTCCTTTAGGAGAGGTACAATAACATAACTTATGAATCAAATTTCCACCAGCATATTTTTCGAAATTTTGTACATATTATTATGGAGTATGTGCTCTACTTTTCACAATCGTTAGAAAAGTGTGCATAAATTTAATTTATCCTCAAATTAGCACCATGTCTTACAACTATAAAAAACTTTAGATAAGAAAAACAAGGAATAAAGAAAAAAATTATATGAAGAGAAAAAGAGGACCGTCCAAATCTTTAGGTGCCACAAATGGCTAAACACCTTTGCATGAGATTCTCCAACTCAGCGGCCGTCCTGGGGTTCTATGCATAACCCTGTCTTGATAATGACCCTTTCCTTGTTAGCTTTAAAATTTAGATTTAAAAACGACTTTCTTTTATTTTTTATCTTAATAATAATAATAAGTTGATATCAGCTTCGGTTGATCACCAAATACGTCACCCTCATTTTATAATCTTAATTGATTCCAAATGTAAATAAAGAGAAAACAGGCCGGCTCATACAACCAACCACTCCAATGTATATTAAAAGATAATTAATACAATACTAATAATGTTGTGATCAATTTAAGTTGGTGTAGAGACCAATACCATTGAAAGAGTCTTTTTTTTTTTTAATTTCATATATACTAATTCATCTAAATTATTTCCAGTTGTTTTGCATGATGATGATATATTTGAATTAGCATTCTTTAATTATTAATGTACTATACACACACACACAGATATATAATATTAAGTTTGTTCTAACTTCTCATAAACTAAGCCAAGGAATGATTTTGACAAATGAAACCAATTTTGAAGCCGATGAGAAATCATTCAATCATTTCCAGAATAAACAAGCAAATTTCCCCAACCCTAGCTACCAACCATTACCAAACACAAAACCGAAAGTCCAGATATCCATATCACACACGTGCCACAAAAAAATCACGCACGTGCCAAAAATTAAAAAAAAAAGGAAAAAGAAAACAAAAAAGAGAAGAAGAAGAAACTTTCATGTCAAGAGAAAAGAAGTTAATTAATTATTATAATGATGATGAGGATACATGGACATTGATGATCACGGCCTCCAAGCACTAGCCCAAACCACCGGCTGCTCCTTCCATGACAAGTATATTCCGGCATCCGAGCACTGTGTCATTGACCATCCATCCTTGTACCTCCTTAACAATGCCCTAACGTCGTCACTCACTTCATCACTAAACGAAACAGGGTTAAACCCGGTTGATCTCAACCGCCGCGACCAGCGAGCTGCCGATTCCCGCCTCTCCACCGAGTTCGGTGGGGGACACGCGATTAGGTCTATGATGGCCCGCCCAGCACCGCGCTCCAGCATCAACCTCTCATTGCTAGTCCTGGGGAAAGTCTCATCCAAGGACTCAAAATAAACCCTAAAATACCTCAAACATTCTTGGAAACCCTTAACAAACTCATGCCCATCAACACCTACGTCAAGATCAGCTTCTTCTTCAACAATCGTCACGATTCTAGGTTGCAACCTCCTAAAAGATGACACCACCATGTCGCGGCGGTTGTTCGCCGCAGTGATCGAATGCAACGAGTTGACGCAGTTTATTGCTAGGGCTTCATCATCCTTAACATCCAATTCAGCAAAGTTAAGTTCTGACAAGTCACCATAGTGGTGCAGTACATTAAATTTAAAAGGCACACCCATGAGCCTGGCAAATTTTTCCATTCTACTCCCAATCTCTTTCATAACTTTTTGGACCGCAGCCGGAGCTCCACCGCCATTAGCCTTAGCGGCTACAATGGTGGTGAGCCGAAGGTGCGGTGTCTCATCAGTACGTGTTGCCAGGGCTTCTAACAAAGTGGGCCATTGAGTGCAGTACGTGTTGCTGATATCAATAATATGCAGTTTACTCTCACCTTCAAAAGCTTCCATAATTGCACCATTACAAGCAACATGACCAAAAGTGGTCCAAGGGCTTACCTCTTGGAATTTCAACACCATCTTCCTTGTGGACTCAAAGGAGCACGTCTTCTCAGAAGCGGATATTAGGGCACGGTAGCTCCTGTCCCCAGAGTCGGTCATTCGGCTAAACAAGGCTTGAAGGAAGCAAGAAGCAAGTTTTTGATCGATATCACCATAAGGCGAGGCTAATTCGTTGAGCATCCACATGAGTTGTTGGACCCTAGAGCTGTTCTTGTCAGCAATAGCCCGAGCCGTCTCGAGCAACATGTCAGACGCCCAGTTGCCTGAGAAGTCAAAATTAGGGGTTGAGGAGGAAGTTTGATATTGATCATAGGGCTGGTGAGTAGGAGTACTGGTGTTGGTATTAGGGGTACTAGCAGCAGTAGTACTAGTGGAAGGATAGTAGTGTTGTTGTTGTTGTTGTTGATAAGTAGGATAATTGTAGGGTGGTTGTTGCTTAGAGGAGGAAGAAGAAAAGTCTTCATCATCCATGAAAAAGTTGAAGCATTCTTCTTCTTGATAGTGATGGTTAGTAATATGTCTAGAGGATCTAGAGCTGCTTGAATTGGTGGTTCTACTAGTGGTGGAATTGTAGGACTGATCAGATTGAAGAGTATGAGTAACCAATCTAAACAAGGTATCCATTCAAATGACCGACATAAAAAACTACTCTCACTGATCTTTAAATGGAAAAGGTGATTGAGTTAAATTTGGAATGGAATAGGGTTTTTTTTTCTCGGTTAAATAAAAAGATACCCAACAACCCTAATAATCACTAATTAACTGAGTTGAATATGGATCATAAAAGGAGAGGATCTTGAACTTGGACTTTAGCTTCTTCTTTAAAACTAATAAGAAAGTGAGGGATATGAAGTGGTAAATAGATGATAAGATGAGAATAAAATGGAGGTAGAGGAGATGGGTACATCCCTTTTTATTGTGTTAGAGTAGTTTATGAATTTATGAGATGAAAAATATAATATAAGTCTGAATTATGAGGAGGCAAAGACTGCTTGGAGTTTTAGAGATAGAATTTCCTTTTTTTTCTTTTCTTTTTTCTTTTTTTCTTTTTTCCTGACAAAAGATGGATACTTGAGGTAGCTTTTTTATATGGTGGTTTATCTTTCCAATTTTCAAAAAAAGGAAGAGAGAGAGAGAGAATATTCAAGTAGAGGCGTGCCAAATGGACATTGAAAGATAGAGAGAGGAGAGAGAGAGGGGAGAAAAGGCTGGCCGGCGTGGCGTGTGCATCATCATCATCACCACCATCATCATCATCAAATTGACATGGTATTTTATTTTCACCCACAGCAAAGCATAAGTCGTTTGCCTCCTAAACACACTCCAAAACCTGCCAAAATTCCTTTCACTTTTTCCTTTATATATGGTATTGAGCTGCCCCATAACATTATGACACGCTGTATTCCAATACCAAAATACCAATTTCCTAGAGAGCACGCTTTCACTTCTCTATCTTGTTTTTCCTTTTTTTCCTTTTTAAGTTTATATATATAAAAGAAAGCACACTTACATGCATCTTAAAAACCAACACCACTTTCCACTAGTCCTTACTACCTTGCCTCTCACCCTCATCCACTAGTACTACTATATTTATGTTTCAATTCTAAAATTCTCACTGTTGGCATTGGGTGTCTCTCTACTCTTCCCGCACACAAGGATCGACAGATAGATAATATAGATATAGCTGCCACATTTATGTTCCAAATTATCCCAATTGACCAACAATATGCCACGCCACCTCCTTCCTCTATGTTGGATGGTTTTGTCATGATATTGATAGCTATAAAATTCAACTTCGGATATTCTTTTTATAAGGATGTTCCCAATCATCAATTTATTTTTACATCGAAATTGTTCGTCACTAGAGTCCATTAGTTATTAATTTTCATGCCTCATTTAGGTAAGACGATGCATGTAATGTCCTATTATTATTGAATATATAATATACCTTGTTGTAGATACTCAATTAATTGCAATAGTATAGTAGCAATGAAAACATTTTGGATTGCGCGTAGTCATTCAAACTTCGATATATATCATATTGTAATTATAGTTTTGAAAACTTTATTTTTATATATATTTCAATTTTTGTTTAAAGTGATATTTACTACAATTCAATTGCATTTATCTTCCACTGTATTTACTTTTAATTTGCAACAATTACTACACTGCAATTAATTGCTTACCATTATATTTTAGTTAGTTTCAACATTTATTCATATTCTCTTAATTTTCATTCATTAATTTTATTTATTAGAGTAAATATTACATTTGATACATAAACTATATCCATTTTTACTATTGACTAATTGACTACCTAAATTTTAAAAGTATCAATTTACAACCTATAAAGTTTTCAATGTTATTTATAGTACCTAGATAGAGCAATTAATTATTGAATAGGAAAAGTTTAGATAGTTGATTGCAAAAGTTTGCAACGTTCAAGTAATTAATTGTAAAAATAGGCAAACTTCTGATAATAAATTGACACTTTAAAACTTCATACAATTAATTACAAAAATGGATAAAGTTTAGGTATCAAACATGATATTACCTATATTTGTTATACATATCCACTATAAAATGGCTATAAAGTCATTGTTCTCATCTATTCCATTTCTCTTTTCTAACGTTTTCTTCTTTTGAGTTGATTTAATATCTCAATTGAATCTTTGTAACATGGGTAGTACATTAATTCATGCTATTTTTTCCCTTATTTAGGATTAAATAGACAAACTAAATTTGAATTTCACCTATTTTATATACATTGTGATTGATAAAATAGAGAAACCAGCTCAGATTAGGTAACTGAGTTTATAGATATAATTTAAACTATTTTAATTTTATAAGTAGGTAAGTGTAGAAACTAGATCAATTTCATTGCAAAATGATTTATTATTCTTTTATTCAAGTTGATAATTTTAGTTTTTTTTTTCCATACAAATTATGGTTTTATTTCTTTTTTCTTTTTATATATCTCCACCATTTATTTTGAAGTTCTTTTTCTTAACTAACTTTTGTATTCAAGTTATGCAGGTGAAAATGAATTGGGGAGACAAAATTAGATCCAGTAATGGAAACTACAAAAGCAAAAAGATTGATATATGAGTTTATATATATAGTTTTAACTGTTTTAATTTTGCACATAGATAAATATTGGAGCTAGATGAATTCCATTGTAATATTATGAAACAATGTATTCCATGATTCAAGATAGTAATTTCAATTTGATCTATTTCATACACAATATTGTTTTGTTTTTTTTTTGGTTATATTTCCACCTTTTATTGGAATTCTTTTTCTTCATTAATTTTTATATTTATTTTTTATGTAGGTGATGGTCGAGAAATGAACTTACGTGATATAAAGATGAAATGGAAAGATTGACTGGATGGAGTGATAGAAATTACAAAAGCAAAGTAGGAAATTCATAGATGTAATTTTAACTTTCTTTTTTAATTTCAAATTTAATTGAATTTCTTTTATTAGTGTACATTGAATCTAAATGAATTCAATTGTCTCTAAACTACAAAAAAAAAAGTAAATATATATATAATTTCAATTTTATCAAAGTAACAAAGGATCTAAATAAGTATAGTTTTATTTATTTTGAAACTAAATATTCAAATATTGCATTTAATGTTTTACCTCACATTATTTAACAAAATAAATTCCATCTCCTAATTTCACAATAAATAAACGGAAACAAACAATTAAATGCTCAATAATAGTATGCATTCAACATATTTACAACGGGGAAGATTTATGCTCATGCCATGCCATCCTAACTTTACCTAAAGACAATCTCAACATAAAGGCAACCACGGAAAATTTATCACTTTGGATGAAAATTGATGCATATTCATGGAAAGATTTAAAAATCATTTAAAGATTATAATATAAAAGTGAGGTCATTATTGGTTCAAATTGGAATATTGGTTGTAAAATTAAAGGAACCATTAACTTGAAACAAACAAAATTAGTAATTAATTAATGTTTAAATTTTACATTCATGAACTTATTTTTCATTTGCCTCAAATTTTTCTTTCTTATGTTTCATAAATTAGTAATTCTTTGTTTATCCATAAATAAGATCCAATATATATAAACACCTTTTATTATAATTTCATATAAATGGTTGTTAACCATAAAACTTAACTTGCTATTAGTTTGAAAATAAATATGGACCTCATATTTAAGAACTAAATCTATTTTATTTGTAATTTTGAAAGTTTTTATTTAAAATGCATTTTTATGCATGTGATGTACCTTTTAGAAATATGACATTTGCATTATTTAATACAAAACAATACAATTCTTCACATTCATTAAATTTTTCTTTTATATTTTAAAACTTTGTAATGTTTTTTAAAAGACATATTGTTATATTTATGGAAAATCATTAACTAGTCACATGCGATCCTATCTATCATTTTAATGGGATTGGTACAAGCTTCAATCTCACTATTAATTTACGAATATTAGATATTTAAATTTAATTATTGTTAAATCTATACCATTAATATGTAATTAACATTGGTTTCATCGAAAATATTGATAGGACCAAAGAAAATTCCTTTTATAACTAAATAATAATATTTATCCTATTACTTTAATATCATGTTTAGTACATAGGAATGATATGAAATGAAATTAAGTAAAATGGATTTGAATGGAATGGATAAAATCAGTAATGGAATATAGAGTCCATTTTTTGTGCTTGGAAACATTCATGGAATAGATTGATGCAGAGTGTTATTTATCAAAAATGTTCATAATTCATGGATGTAATAAATATATATTACTAAAGTTAAAGGAGTTATTTAAGTAATTATAGTCAATGAAGGGAATGGAATCGTAATTCCATCCCCTCAATGGCAGAATCGCATTCCCCTTTAAAGCTATAATAATTTATTACAAGGAATTATGATTCTAGTTTCTAAAAATGATTCCAAATGTGGGAAAGATAATGGAACATGGAATTATGATTCCATTTTGGATCTCTTGCATCAATTATTACAACTAATGGTATGAACCTCAACAACAAGCTCATCATAGAACTATGCTAACATTTTAGGATCAATGACAAGAATTCCACTCCATATCGACCACAAATGAATAGAGCTGTAGAAGTAGCCAATAAAAATATCAAAGAAATTATTGAAAAGATGATTGTTACTTATAAAAACTAGCATGAGATGTTATCATTTGCACCATGGCCTATCGAACCTTTATCAGAATGTCAATAAGAGCTACACCTTACTTTTTGGTATATAGCACTGAGGCAATATTACCTATTGAAGTTGAGATTCTGTCACTCGAAGTGTTGTCAAAAACTCAACTAGATAAAGCCAATTGGGTGAAAAAACGGATTGACCAATTGAGCCTAATTGATTAAAAGAGGTTAGTAATGTTATGCTATGGCCAATGTTACCAACAAAAAATGGCCAGAACCTTTAATAAAAGAATGTGAGGTCAAAATTTCCAAGAGGGGGACTTAGTTCTAAGGAAAATCCTCCTAATGTATAAGACACTAGAGGGAAGTTTACTCATAATTATGAGGGGCCATATTTTGTAAAGAGAGTGTTATGGAAGGACATTAATTTTATCACGTATGGATGGTTCAGATTTGAAAGACCCTATAAATTCTGATGCAGTTAAGATGTACTATCCTTGATAAATAAATGGAATCTTGCCTAAGTTTACTGAAAATATTAGTAATCATTAATCTCTTTGTGGTCTAATTTTTACCATCTATGTGTAAAATTGATATCTCCAATGGTCATTGGCATTGGATCGATCATGTCTAACCTCATCGATATGTTTCTTCCACCTTCACTCCTATTTTGCTTTATACACTCAAACATGAGGGAAGTTCTGAGGAATAAAACAATGATGAATAATGAAAACTCTCCAAATCCTCCATCATGATTTCACCTTTTTCAAAAGGGAGTTTTATTTTCTATTTTAGGTTAGAGCCCTAAATAACGAGAGTAGAGATAAATTTGAGCAAAATGAATTGTAATGGTTGGAATTTTAGAATGAAAGTGAATCTCACACAAGCAGGGTTTATCTAACGAGGAAAGAATTGATTTAAGGAGGAGGAAAATAAATGAGTGTTTTGAACTTCAAGTAGAGGATTCATTGTTTAGATGTTATCTGCAAAACCAGGTAAGATTCTTCACTATTAAAATATGTCATGCATAAGTAGTAAAATTTTAAACAAACCTTATGATAGTCAACTCAAATAAGCACTTTCCTAAAATTCTCTTTTTTAGGGTTGCTAGTCTGTAATAGATACTTTCTCATATAAATTAATTAGCCCACAAGAGTACTATCCTAAAATTCATCTTTTCTTAGGGTTACTAGTCTATAATAAACATTTTCTCATTTAAATTAGTCAGCCTACAATGACACTATCCTAAAATTCATCTTTTCTTAAGGTTGTTAGTCTATAATAAAAACTTTCCAATGTAAATTAGTTAGCTCAAGGGGCATTATCCTAAAATTCATCTTTTCTTAGGATTGCTAATATGTAATAGATGCTTTCTCATGTAAATTAGTCAACCTACGAAGGCACATTCTTAATATTCATCTTTTAAAGTTGCTAGTCTATAGGGACATTTGCTAATATAGGATAGTTAGCTCATAAGGCACTATCCTAAACATCTCTTGCCACTTCATTGAAATATTTCTTGCATTTGGTTGAATAGCTTGTCAAAGTATACTTTTAGGCAAAAATGGTGTATCTCTTTGGTCTTTGTAGTAAAGTTTTCCTCAAACTTCACCATAAAGAGGAGTAGTTGTAGGCACCTTATTTTTGCTCATTTTAGTTTATTACTATTCATTGGTTTAAAAAATAAAATAAATATAAAAAAAAAATAAAAAAATCAAAATAAATGTAATTTATTTTCATTATAAGACCGAGGCACAAGTCAATGACTTATTAGAAAACATACACATACATTCGCAAGAGACTTAAGTTCAATTCCCCTCACATGTGTAGATGTGCATTAATTTTTTCTTATTTTTTTTTTTTGGAATGAAAGATGGAATAAATACAATTTGATTGCATTAATAGACTAAGACACAAGCCAATGACCTATTGAAAAGTACACATGTACAATGGAAAGAGACTCGAGTTCGAGACTTAGCAACTGCATTAGCATCTAAATCATTTTTTCTTCCCTTAGCCACGTGGTAACCATTCATTAACGGGCCACTATTCATCATCTTCCTCCTTTGTCTTCTTCCTCCATAGTTCCATCTTTTTTCCTTCTTGGACGGCCACTTTCAAGCCATTTTTTACCTTCTTTTCTTTGTGATTTCACCAAATTAATGGCGAAATCACGAAGATCACATTACCGATTATACATCTAAGCTAAAAATCGTAATGTGATCTTCGTTGATATAGCTCTTGCACAGTTAGCTTGATTTAGCTAAAATCAAAGCTTCCACTCGGTTACATGAGCAAGAATATCTTCATTTTTACGCTCCAATCACTTGAATCATGTTTGTTTCCTTAGAAAAAAAAAAGAATATTTCGAGCACATTCTAAGCACCTCCATGGTGAGCAAATCTTCACATTTAAGAGCTTCCATTTTCATACCATACTTTATCAGTATAAATAGGACCATCATTTCTTCTTCCAAGCACTAATTCAATCCCATTCCACTTCCATTCAAGCTTAGTATCCAATTTCTCTCTCTAGCCAGCCCCCTTTCTCTCTTAGCCAACTTCCAGTCATTTCCATCCTCAATCCGACACTACCCCTATGTCTAACAATAACTCGAGCCTACTGCAATCCACCATCGTCTCTCCTTCGCACCTAGACCTGAATTCAATTTAGACTTGACTCCGACCTAAGTTCATACCCCTTTTGCCTTTTTTGTGACATTTTAGCTTTTTCTTTTTCATTTTAAATATATATATATATATAATCTTTTTTTTTTTTTTGACACCTTAGTATTAAAAAAAATTATAAATTTTTTTAAACATGTTCGCCTTAAAAAAAATTTAGACATTTTAAATAAAAAATTTAAAAATTTAAGACATTTTATAATTTTTTTTTTTACTTTTTATCTTTATATATAAAAGAAAATTTAGTTTTTTATATATATATTTTAGCTTTATGAAGAAAAAAAATAGTTTCTATAATTTAGAATTTTTGTGAGCTACAATCGATTTAATCTCAAATAGTAGATACATAGGCACCTATAGGGTGACCTTAACAATAATTTCTTTTTTAGAGTAAATTTGTTAAACATTTTTTAAAAATAACAATTAGTTTTGAAAGGTTAAAGTGGTAATCTTAGTATTTTAAAAGATAACTGATGAACATAGAATCTCTAATTTTCTAAAAATGTATATATGTATGCATTTTTTTTTTGTAAGATCAGTAGCCAAGTTGAAATTAATACCGTTCTATTAATTCTAACTTAATATTTTTTCGATTATAATTAGGTGGTGACTTCCATTTTTAAATGTAATTTTTTTTTCTAATTTTAGTTAAGGGTTTACATTAAATGAGTATAAGGTTTAGTAGAAAAAAAAGAAAAAAGAAAAGAAAATTTAGGCTTGACAAGTATTATCATAATGGCATCGACTAAGAAAAATAATAAATAAATAAATGTAGACCAAAGGACTTCAAATTCCTTGGAGACAAAGCAAACCACCATGTCACTATAATAAACATGGTAAATCATGACATGGATTCAAAAGCGTATAATGTAAGTTGTTGGAAAATGGTGACATGAAGTAGCAAAATGAAAATTTGAATGGTGCTTATGAAATTTTTATCGAAATTATTCTTGAAGGAAACGGATCTCGCTATGGTACATATATAATCTTGACATACAGGCATTAGTAAACGGAAGTGGACCAACGTGAAGATCGTTGGTTTACAACCAGAGCCTTAGTACATTTCATCCTCATACGTAATCTTTGTACCAAGAAAAAAATAAATCATATTGATGCCAAAGCAATGCCGACAGCAATGATAAGTTCAAGCAAAATAACAACCTACAAAGACTTTTCAGGTAATAAAATAAATAAATAAAAGATGTGTGACGAATTGAGATGGCAATATATATATTGATGAAGGGATATGAATAAGATGTGCTGCGATACTTCGTTGAGATATTGATATATGAAGGTGGGGATGAGACACGCAGACGCATGTGAAGGATTTCCATGCCATATGTAATTAACGTGGAAGGGATGGTCATGCTTAATCTTAGAGGAATAATTAAAAATATATATAACAAGCTCTGAAAAGAAGAAGAGAAAGAAATGGGCATGAGTACCCATACCAATTCGCAAACTAGTGCTCCCTACTTCCAACAATGGTCATGTGATTGTTACTGTTCCAAGTTGATAATGGGATTCTATCACCTGTAGAAAAATAGTTGGGAAAGTAAGCCAAAAAGCGTGAAATAAAAGACTAGGAGAGATGACATACTTCCTCTATTTTTGGGATCATGTTTGACAGGAGTGAAAGGGAAAAATTGAAGACGATTGGAGTTTGTCATGCGTGTCTCTGAGGAGAGGAGTTGAACGAATTGAATATGGAAGGAAAAGGAAAGAGTCTACGACTGTGTATATATAGACGCCGTGACTAAATGGAGAAGATAAGCTTTGAAGGATTTGAAGTTACGATAAGAAAAAAAAAAAAGAAGAAAAATCTGATCGTGAAGATCAAAAGCTTTATACAAGATTTGCGCCTGATCTAAAGGTACCGACGTGGTCGAGAATATATGTTCCTTTGATAAAAAGATATGAAATCTTGATTTATCGGGAAAGATGTTGAGATGTGGTTGCACCGTGAGGGATTTGAACAGAAGGGAATGTGCACATGTTGGCAAGTAACGCGGCTTGGAGCCAAGATTTGCTTCTTCCAATAAAAGAGAGAGAGAGAGAGATTGAAAAAGGTATGAAGGAACAGGATCCACGCAAGAGGTGATGTTCAATTCATGTTTTGGGACCGAAAAGAAAATTAAAGGAGCCAATAATATTGCAATCATGTGTGTGTATATATATATATGAAGATTATCTATCGGTGAATGAAATAAATTAATAAGAAAGGGGGAGAAAGAATGGACCAATGGATGTTACATCAGGAATTTATTTTGAGAGATCATGGAGAATTGCTTCAATAAGATTAAGGAAAAAATAATAATAAATAAAAAATGGGGATTTGATCGTGGGGAATTCGATAAAGTGGTGCTAATGTGGGGCAATTGGTATTGTCGGAAATTTGTTTCCGTCAAAAATGAATATCTATACCATATGGATTTGTTGGCTCACCGCAACGCATCGAAAGTGGAAATCAAGTGAAATCACTCACAAGGTTTGTGCACGGAAGTTTACTGATTGAGATAAGTTATTCACATGTATGAAAGGAAGGAAGACGATCGAGCTCCAAAAATACAATTGTCTACAGAAGAAGATTTATATTGGCTTATGGGAATGTGACCTTGGCAAGTCTAAAGCAGCTCATGCAATTGAATGGTGTGACTAAATTTGTAGATTTGGCACTTGGCCTATTTATTATGATCTATCTACAAAATAAGTTCATAAATTATGAGCACGAGTTTGGCAGTAGTACTGCTACTTTTCAATGAATATGCACTGAGCCACAACTTAATTATTCATAATATACAATTGATATATAAAATACTTAGAGTCCATCCAAGAAATTTGATTAAGGAATAAAATGTAGAGAGCTAAAATTAATTATTTAATTCGATTCATTAGACTAAGTGATAGGGCTCAGTGAGTCTTAGTCTATCTATTGGGATGATTCTAGGATAACTAACTTGTTAAGCTTGAAATAGGGATTGTTGAAGGTTGACATCCAACTTTTTTTTTTTCAGGCAAGCTCATACACTTATTAGAGAAGAGAATAGCCTTGGAATGAGTATATTTCATCTGATTTGTTGATCACTTGATGGATGTCATTAGACTTAATAAAATCTATAAATATTCCGTCATTTCTAGATATTAGAAAAATGATGTTTCACTTTGAATTGTCTACTTTCAAGGATCAAACAACCATTTAAGTGAAAATTGATCTCAATTGCTCAAAAATTGCAAAATCGATATTCGAGATCTCTTTGCCTTCATTGCTTCTCACTTGTGCATTTGAGACTTTTAAAATTGTTAAATTTTTTTTTATTGCTCTTTCTAACCATCTCATCAAGTGCTATCTCTATATTATTTTTCTGAAATCACTTGTAATACGATACTCACTAGATGGAATCACCTAATGAAATGATAAATGTACAAACTAGCCGGAATATAGGATATTGGATAAGGATCCATCTCGATAATGTTTGGCCGTGAAATAATAGCTGTCATTGAAGGAATAAAGGTTTGTCGAAGGCCAACCGTAAAGACCGCGTCGCTGACGTGTCTTGATCGTGTTGAACAGATTTGAATAGCTGGTGTCACACTTACCTTCGTGCACGTATAAGAGATTGAAAGTCACATATTAGGACCACAAGATTGAACAATTTAGACCATTCTACCCTATACTTGTACCAATAAGTATTCATTTTGTTATATGTTTACGTTGGCTCAAGGTCTCAAGCCTTATTTAATTTGATCACTACAACAGAATAGGATGCTACTTAAGTTGGTTAGGATGAATTAAAAAAAATAATTTAAATTTTTTAAAGAACATGCTCTAGTGAATTGACATGGAATTTGCTCCAGGATGAGATTTATCCAACAAGCATGTTTCTTTTAATTGTTGACTCTCATAAAAAGGAAGGAATTAAAAGCCAGGTGAGTAAACAGATTAAATCTCCGTTTTGCAACTGACCAATTTGAATGGGACGTGGTCACGTGCCAATTTAATTAAGAAGAAATTTTCTTAGTGTGGTTTTCTTAAAAAAAGGAAGAAACATATGTTCACACATATAATTAGACGGGTAATAGGTGTGCATGTAAAAATACTCTGTTCATGCATTAAGATGGGATTTGATTATGGCCTTCCTTCATTGATTTTGTATTGAAGAGATTCCTTATGAGTAAGAAAATCGGAAACTTCCCTGCAAGACAAAGTGAAAATCAGAATGATGTAGATTCCAAATATAAATCGCGCCAGAGATTTGCCATGCCAAATAAATCATATCTGGTTTAGTTGCAAATAAATAATATCAAGATTTGGCAAGCGAATCAGACCTGGAGGTAAATAAAGATTATTTGCAAGCATGATATCTAATTTGTGAGATTCAACATTTGTATGACGCAACCGAATTTGCACATATCTGCCAATGAAAGTCGGATGATATTAGTTTGATATGGCCGGGTTTCATGAAGCGAAATTAGATTTGATTTTGATACGATTTTCATTATGACCATAGTGCATGATGTCAAGTTATGATCCATGCAGATATTACCAAATATTGGATTTATTGCAGATTAAGAAAAAAATAAAAAATAAAAACAACAGCAACAACATTTGGTTGTGATCTTTTAAGGGTTTGTTTCATCATGACATTCTTATATATTTGAAGCGAGTTTGAGAAAATAAGAGTCATTGTGTACATCTTTGGATCATTGAAAATTTTAGCTTGAGAGAATTTTGAGGAAAACAGTCTAAAAGTCACAATAGATGATTTTAACCACAATAAGGGTGCTATCAATAACAAAGCAATTGAACCATCCGGAATTTTATTTTCTTCAGGACAATTATATTCTTGACATGAATTTATCGATTCATCTTAACAAATTGAAATTGGAAAATCAACCGAAGTCACTAATGCGGAACCAATGCACTGAAATCGGCTCGATGAGATAGATTCTTCACATGAATAGAGAGTAAGAATCCATTTTCAGGAAAAAGAAAGAAAGAAAGAAAGTCCCTATCAAAGAGGATTTGTATAGCCTCGGTGGGCAATATTATTTCAGTAACCCTAAAGGAATGTGAGCAATTAAGTGGTACTATAAGTTGCGCACTAAAACATATATAATAAATAATTTGTAGTATTGGCACTAGGTTCATATATTATGATTCATCTGTAGAATAAATTCATAAGTTATGTGAGCATGTTTGGTGGTAGTGTTGCTACTTTATAAGTGCACATGCATTGAACCGTGACCTATGCTATCCATAATATGCAATGGATGCCCAAATTATTTAGATTCTATCCAAGAATTTTGGATGGGGGGCAAAATGTAGAGGAGTTGAAATTTATAATATTAAAAATTTGGGCTAAGTCTATTACTTATTTAGGCTTGACTCTATGGGTTAGGTGATAAGGTTCAAGGAGTCCACTCCATATGACATAGGGAGACTTGACTTGATGGACTCGAAGTGGCGATCATTGGGCTGGTTCTTTCACATGCAACCTTTCTCAAGCAAGTTCATGCACTCATGAGGATGGCTATTGCCTTCTACCCATTAGTAAGCTTATTCATGATAGCCATGAAATGAGCAACTTCATCTCATCCATTGATCATCGAGATGATCAGATGAATGTTATTAAATCCAAGAGCCTATAAATAATCAGCTACTACTGCTCATTGGACACTTTTAGAGAAATCAAAGAATCGATAGTTTATTGCATAGTCTCTACTCTCAAAGATCAAGCAAGCAGCTTAAGAAATCACATATCTTAATCACATAAGGTGCAAGGTCAATGCTCGAGGTTCTTTAAGCTTTCCTATCTGTTACTTGTGCATTTGAGACACTAAGACTACTTATTTCTCCTCCCTATCATTCTCTCCAAGTTATCTTACTATGTGCTATTTCCACATCACTACTCCGAAGTCACATATAGCACAAGCCTAGTCTATGACACACATGTGACCACTCCAATTGAAACCCCTCATCTACGAACTCAACATGTTTTTAAAGTAATTGAGTATATTTTCTCAAAATTGATAAAAAAAAAAAGATGAGCTATTGGTGTGCAAATTTCACAAACATGTAGATATATGTTGTCATATTAGTTATGTGTTTGTGAGCTTTGAAACTCAAAATTAATGATATCGAATTAAATAGTTATGTTATTTTGTTTGATATTGAGGCTTGTAATTGTTCAAGATGGGTAAATCATGTACTAATTTCTTGGAGCCATTTATGGTTCAAGGAAGTAGGAGGATTAGACTTGTAGTTTAAGTATTTACACCACATGTAAATATGTGGGTTGTTAGCTTCTTTTTTTTATTAAGCTATGATATATAAGATATATGAAAGCAAATTGAAGCAACCTTTTTTGAAAGTTAGGATATTTGAAAGTCTAAGTTGTAAACTTAGGTTACTCTTTTGTTTTAGTTTTTCTTTTCCCCCAATAAAATTGTTGAATAGTTAAAGGAATTTTACTATCCCTAAAGATTGTAGACAAGCATAGACTAGTTTAGTTGCTTGATTGCCACTAACACTTCTTTCATGATTGCTTAGAACTTAGATCTTGTTTTTTTATGGTGTGACTAAGAATGGCCCCTTTTGTCATGATCTTTAAGCTTTTTGTGTAGGCATCTTATTCATCCCTTCTTGTTTGAAGGGAGCTTATTCTTTAACCATTCTACAATTGTTATAGATACCACTTTGTTTATTGATCTTTGATCTTAATGCTTCAGGATTTTCCAACCCAAGGAAAAGCTATATTGGTTATTAAATTGTTTAGTCTGAGACTTCATGATTCACTCCTTGCCTTATTTTCACTCTTGAAATCATTCTAGTGGTTTAATTCATTTTATAGATGATACACTCTTGTCAATTTGATAGGTTTTTCCTTAGGCATATAATGTAGGCTTGAGATTGGTCATTTTTAAATAACAATTTTTGCGCCTTAAATAGTTTCAAGATTACAAATGAAGAACCTTTAAGAAAACTAAGATGTACTTACTTTATTTATGAGTCAATTTTACCTAAAATAATTTCATTTCCTTTTTATCCAAATAGTTTTATGAAGGTTTGTAATGTGAGTTGGGTTTATTGTTCGATAATAGGAATGGACTTTTAGGTTTAGTGCAATATGGGGAGACTTCAAGTTTAAAATCTTGATATCATTTAGGGAAGAGACTTTTGGCTAAAAATCTTGACATAACTTGTGTGACTTTAGGCTTGAAAATCTCAACATAATTTAGGAGTTCATCTTTTATTTTACTTGTTTCATACCTCAACATGGACATGTGATGGGTGTCGAATCCAACAAAAATAAAACCTATTCCTAGACAATTATATGATTTGCATATAGTGGTGAGTAGGGTCGAATCCACAGAGATTGGTTAAACTTATTTCTATTCAAGGAGAATAAAAGGGAAAAGAAAAATGGGGGGGGGGGGGGGGGGGGGGGGGGTTGTTTGTGAATCAAAATAAAGTAAAACAAGGTAAGAAAATCGGATATTAATAAAAGCCTAGCCAAAGGAATCAAGATAGTTTAATTCTAGGAATTGATCATCGATGCAAATGTTTTCTATTCTTAGTTCCAGATAAACTGGTTATGGTTATTAACAAGCTCTAACAACCTATCTCTCCTTACTTCCTTAATAACCTCAGACAAGCGCTTTGAATTATTTCTCTTATTGATTAAACAACCCTAGACAAGCGCTTAGGATTTAATCTATCAATAGCATTAAAATCTAGAGAGACCACCAATTCATGCCAGTAGATTATAAGATAACCTATTTAAACATGATCATACACCTCCATAACATGAATTCGATCATCTCTTTCATAACCAAACATGTTATTGCATCACTAAGACTAGAACAATCAAACAATTACGGATTTGACGTGCTAGTTGACAATATATTAACTTGCTAATTGAGTAGAAGAGCTCTATTCATACCAATCAACAAAGATAATAATGACAAAACAATCAGAAAATATATGAATACCCGAAAGCAAAGAATAGAATAAATACAAGTCAATTAGACCTCACAATTCGTGGAGAATTAAACATCTATGACCCTTTGGCTAGAAAAGTAGCTTAGCTACACATGTTCATCAATAAAACGAAAAAATAAAAATAAAAACATAACAAGCCTCTGTTTCCGGCTGCCTGCTCTGCCTCCTCCTTTCCTTCTTGTCTCCAAGGTGATTCCAGATTCAAAGATTAAAAGTTGTCCTAACCCTCTAGGGTTGGTTCTATTTATATTGTTAGGGAGATGGCATGTGATCTTTTGCTAGCAAGATACGAAAATATCTTTCCTTTTCCAAGTAGATTTCGAGAAGTAAATGTTCGTCCGCCTGGCACGCCCTAACACACGGTCATGGGTCAAGCCATGCCATCCTCTGTGCATATTTCATGTATCATCTTCCGTGTCCAGTGTGTACCACGGCTCCACCCACGGCTAGATTTCCAACCGTACCTTATTCTGTGCATAATCAACAAGTCTTCATCCGTGCCCAGTGTGTACCACGGTTACACCCACGACCAGATTTCAAGTCGTGCCATCCTCTAGTTGATGTTCCATAATTTCTTCTCCTTAGCACGTCTAGCTTCCACCACGGCTCCAAACACGGTTGCTCCCACGGCTGCCACCACGGCCATGCCCTAAGCCGTGTCTCTCTCTGTTCAAAGTCCACATTTCCACCTTCTTGTCCAGTGTGTAACATGGTTTGCACCATGGCCGTGCCTCAAACCGTGCTTCCTCCGATGGTGTAATTCCTTGTCTTGATCCAAGTTGTAGATGACTTCTCTAATTTACTTGAATTGGCACCCTTGACACCATTTAACCTGATTTATCACCATAATAGAATTAAGTACCATTTCCTTATGATTTCTATAAAATCAATAATAATTTAACACAATTTATACTATAAAGATTGAGTATAAAATGGCTCTATCAAATTCCCCCACGCTTAAACTCTTGCTTGTCCTCAAGCAATTGCATCAACTCAATTGAGAAATCTATCATAGATTATACAAACTTTCTTTTCATTTTTCCAAGCATCTATTCATTTGTAATTCATGACTTATAGTTTTAATGCCTACTACTTCAACCAAACTAGTTTCCTGTGATCAAATTACCATGGACAAAATTTAATAGCTAATCTAAATAAAACAAACTTTAATCCTCATGTTTAGCAAAAGAATTTTTATTCCAAAAGTAATACTTAATCCACTAAGGAAAAACACCCAATTAAACTTCATTGGATATTATCAAGCATATAATCCTTACAGTATAAAGTAAAAGCATATGGCATAAGCTCTTTGCTAGATATTCTCCCTTTTATACATCTTTGTTTTATTCAATGAATGTTTACATTCATGTTCTTTTGATTTATTCAAGCATCTATTTTGACGGGTTTTTGCCCACTTCTTTTCATGAACTTTTGCCTTTTTCGCCCTTATCGTTATAGTGAGTTCATTGAGTCGGCAACATCCCGAGCTCATCACTCAAGTGACCGGGTTTTGAGATACCCCTATGGACTCTTCCTCACTCTAACATTCAAGTTTGAATACTCTTAACTCAATTAGTTGAATCATTGGAGTAATGGCAATGCTTGATTATTTTTTTTTTTAAGTGTTATGATTGCTTTACAAACAACTTCAAAGAGTATACAGTAGCTAATATAACCTAGAAGTAAACTTGTTTATTTTTCACTTAGGGACTCGACTTACTCTTAGACTTCCAATTCTAAAGCTAAATACAAGGTAAATTTGTTTCTTAAAGATTTCACTACTTAATTTTAACCATGTATTCTAATCACAGCAGTGTGTGAGTAAAACATTTAAACAAGTCAATTTCACATTTTGTAGATGCTTATTACAACATTTAGTATAATCTCTAGATTTCATGATAATTTTGAAAAAATTTGGCTTAAAATTGCTTAAGGACAAACATTCAAAGTGTGGATCAATTCTCTATTCTCTATATTTTATTATCCTCTCCCCCACACTTAGCTTGAACAATGTCCTCACTGTTTCTAATTTAGCACAATTGAAGAGGAATTAACAACTCAAGGAACATTTAGAGAATAAGAGAAAGGAAATACTGGTACTTCCCTGGTATTGGAGTTCTCCCCTTAAGCTTTGGAAAGTGTCATCTGATTATGTGTATCCTTGCTGCAACTAATCCAAAGAAATTCAAGGCAACACTAGAATCAAAACAAACTAAACTAAAACAAAACAAAACTAAAGCAAAACAAACTAAAAATTTTTTATTTATTTTTTTTGACATGGGTTGCCTCCCATGAAGCGCCTTTATTTAACGTCTTTGGCTAGACGTTCCTGGCTAGATGTTCGGATAAGGATCTTAATTCCAGCTTGGGTGCCTGTGGTGATGGGTTAATAACATCCGCAACAAAAACAATGGAAATATCGTTAGGATGTTTCATGGCATCATAAGTGTTAAATTTAATCACTTCACCATCAAATTCCATAGTGAGGGTACCATCATTTACATCAATTTTCGTCTTGGATGTCTTAAGGAATGGTCGCCCTAATAATATCAGTGATGAAGTATGAGAATCATTATCATCCATGTCAAGCACATAAAAATCAGCAGGAAAAACCAACCCATTGACTTGAACTAAAACATCCTCTATAACTCCCTCAGGATAAACATTTGACCTGTCAGCAAGTTGAACAATGACACCCGTTTCCTTCAAGGGACCAACATTTAAACGTTGATAAACAGACAAAGGCATGACATTGATAGAAGCTCCTAAATCACACATGGCTTTAGCGATTCCAAGATTACCTATTTTGCAAGGAATAGTAAACATACCTGGATCCTTGCATTTAGGAGGAAGCTTCTTCTGAATAATAGCTGAAACATTTTCACTCACACTAATCTTTTCATTGCCTTTCAGCTTCCTTTTGTTAGTGCACAAGTCTTTGAGAAATCTAGCATAGCGCGGTATTTGCTTAATTGCATCAAGCAAAGGAATATTTACCTCGACTTTGAGGAAAGTTTCCAGAATCTCTTTTTCTTCCGCTTCATTCTTGGATTTCGCCAATCTGGAGGGGAAAGGAGGTGGTATCAATGTGACCGTTGATGGCTCAACTAGAGACTTGCTAATCCGGTTGCCCTACTGGCTCGGAGTCGAAATCTCTTTCTTGGTCTCTTCCCCAAGAGTAGATGGGTGTCCTTTCTTATTTGATCCCTGCAATGCTGTTCCACTCCTCAAGGTAATTGCATTAACGCTTTGCTTCGGATTTGTGATAGTCTGAGAAGGTAACTTACCTTGAGTTTCTAACCTGTTTACAGCTGAAGCAAGTTGGCTTACCTGATTCTCCAAGTTTTGAATGCTTTGCTTTGTTTCCTCCTGGAATTGTTTGGTATTCACAGCTAGAGACTTAACAATATCCTCAAGGGGCATACCTGAAGTGGAAGGAGCTTAGGGTACGTGGTGTAATGGCTTAGGCTGGAATTGTTGGACATGTTGAGGGTTATTGCCATATCGGAAGTTAGGATGATCCCTCCATCCAGGATTGTAAGTATTCGAGTAGGGGTCATACTTCCTTTGTGGCTGTCCTGGGAATCCTCCTACAGCATTGGCGTGTTCATGATTGTCATCTTGCAATGTGGGGCACATGTCGGTCGGATGATTAGGAGCAGCGCAAATTCCATAAGCCTTCACCTGCTGCGTTTTTCCAAGAGCTAGCTACTGCACAAGGGAGGTTAGATTAGAAATTTGATGTTCAAGGTTAAACACACTTACCTCATTTACCTTCCTTGAAGACGTATTGTGCGTATACCCAAATTGTTGTGAATTAGCAGCCATAATGGAGATCAATTCCCTAGCTTGACTAGGGGTTTTGTTTACTATGGCACCTCCACTCGCAGCATCCATCATCTTTCTTTCCATCGAAAGCAAGCTTTCATAGAAGTATTAGATGAGGAGTTGTTCAGATATCCCATGTTGTGAGAAGCTTGCATAAAGTTGCTTGAACCTCTCCCAATACTCATGAAGAGTCTCGGTGTCCCTCTGTTTTATACCACAAATTTCTCTTCTTATACCAGCGGCTCTGGATGCGGGAAAGAATTTGTCCAAGAAGAGTCTGACCATATCTGTCCAAGTGGTTATCGAACCTGGAGGCAAATAAAACAACCAATCTTTAGCTTTAGTACTTAAAGAAAATGGAAAAGCACGTCGCTTGATTTGATCGTCGGTTATTCCTTGCAGCCTCATACTAGAACACACTATATGGAACTCTTTCAAATGCTTATGAGGATCTTCATTCTCAAGACCATGAAAGGTGGGTAGCAGATGTATTAACCCAGATTTCAACTCGAATTCCACAGCTAGTTCGGGATAGTGAATACAAAGTGGTTGTTGATTCACATCCGGTGCAGCCAACTCCCTTAAGGTTCTCTCGAGATTTGCCATGTCGTCCTCTTTTTCAGAATCAAGGGATGAATCAGACAAATCCGATGCTAAGTTCTGTCTAGTGGATGATCTAGCTTCTTGTCGTAGTCTCTTTAAAGTCTTCTCAATCTCCGGATTATAAATTAGTTCACCTGTCTGAAAGAACGAGTCATACAAGAATAGAAATAAATTTGACACCAATCCCCAGCAACGGCGCCAAAATTTGATGGGTGTCAAATCCAACAAAAATAAAACCTACTCCTAGACAATTATATGATTTGTATATAGTGGTGAGTAGGGTCGAATCCACAGAGATTGGTTAAACTTATTTCTATTCAAGGAGAATAAAAGGGAAAAGAAAAATAGGGGGGGGGGGGGGGGGGGGGGGGGGGGGTGTTTGTTTGTGAATCAAAATAAAGTAAAACAAGGTAAGAAAATCGGATATTAATAAAAGTCTAGCCAAAGGAATCAAGATAGTTTAATTTTAGGAATTGATCATCGATGCAAATGTTTTCTATTCTTAGTTCTAGATAAACTGGTTATGGTTATTAACAAGCTCTAACAACCTATCTCTCCTTACTTCCTCGATAATCTCAGACAAGCGCTTTGAATTATTTCTCTTATTGATTAAACAACCCTAGACAAGCGCTTAGGATTTAATCTATCAATAGCATTAAAATCTAGAGAGACCACCAATTCATGCCAGTAGATTATAAGATAACCTATTTAAACATTATCATACACCTCCATAACATGAATTCGATCATCTCTTTCATAACCAAACATGTTATTGCATCACTAAGACTAGAACAATCAAACAATTACGGATTTGACGTGCTAGTTGACAATATATTAACTTGCTAATTGAGTAGAAGAGCTCTATTCATACCAATTAACAAAGATAATAATGACAAAACGATCAGAAGATATATGAATACCCGAAAGCAAAGAATAGAATAAATACAAGTCAATTAGACCTCACAATTCGTGGAGAATTAAACATCTATGACCATTTGGCTAGAAAAGTAGCTTAGCTACACATGTTCATCAATAAAATGAAAAAATAAAAATAAAAACATAACAAGCCTCTGTTTCCGGTTGCCTGCTCTGCCTCCTCCTTTCCTTCTTGTCTCCAAGGTGATTCCAGATTCAAAGATTAAAAGTTGTCCTAACCCTCTAGGGTTGGTTCTATTTATATTGTTAGGGAGATGGCATGTGATCTTTTGCTAGCAAGATACGAAAATATCTTTCCTTTTCCAAGTAGATTTCGAGAAGTAAATGTTCGTCCGCCTGGCACGCCCTAACACACGGTCGTAGGTCGAGCCATGCCATCCTCTGTGCATATTTCATGTATCATCTTCTGTGTCCAGTGTGTACCACGGCTCCACCCACGGCTAGATTTCCAACCGTGCCTTATTCTGTGCATAATCAACAATTCTTCATCCGTGCCCAGTGTGTACCACGGTTACACCCACGGCCAGATTTCAAGCCGTGCCATCCTCTGGTTGATGTTCCACAATTTCTTCTCCTTAGGACGTCTAGCTTCCACCACGGCTCCAAATACGGTTACTCCCATGGCTGCCACCACGGTCGTGCCCTAAGCCGTATCTCTCTCTATTCAAAGTCCACATTTTCGCCTTCTTGTCCAGTGTGTAACACGGTTTGCACCATGGTCGTGCCTCAAATCGTGCTTCCTCCGATGGTGTAATTCCTTGTCTTGATCCAAGTTGTAGATGACTTCTCTAATTTACTTGAATTGGCACCCTTGACACCATTTAACCTGATTTATCACCATAATAGAATTAAGTACCATTTCCTTATGATTTCTATAAAATCAATAATAATTTAACACAATTTATACTATAAAGATTGAGTATAAAATGGCTCTATCAACATGTTAAGGCTACGAATCACTACAAATCCACAAATTTACATATTAAGGTCAAACTTTACATTCTCACAATACAATTTCAATTTCTACAATTGTTGATTCTATAAAATAAACAACTAGGATATTAAATACCTAATCATGTACTTCAACATTCTATCAACCATTGGTTTTCTAGCATTGAGCTAGCATTGATCCCAATCCCAATTTTGTTGACAAGATCTTTGCAATTCTTTCTCTGATGCACCTAAAAAGATATCCTATAAAGGGGTGAGCTAGAACCCAGTAAATAACCACCATAAGTACACATGCATAACAAGCAAAACGAACTCACATGTGACTTATTTCTCATGCAGTGAATAGCTAACAAAGAAAACAAGATAGTTTTGGTGTCCTAAAACCTATCTATCTTATGGCTCACAACAAGCAAAAGCTTAAGTATAGGCACTCCCTAACAACCCAAGAGTCTCAAAAACACTAGTCGCATCATTTCAAGGCTATTACCAAACCAACCCTTGTCATACAAGTCTACTATAATTTTCCATACAAGTGCCTCATAGTCTAAGTATGACCCAACTAGAATTTTCTTCTCACACAACAATCCGTAACCTCGATAATGTACTTAATCAACAAACCACCAAGCTTGTTAGTGTCTAATTAACCACATATATCTAATATGCAACTCCACTCGAGACACCATCACATACTAGCAATGGGTGCTTATTCGATCACTAGTAGCTTCAAATCGCTTGGCCTCAACCAAGCACAAGCAACAAGCAATTAAGGTTTGATATCGATCTATCTAACTATCCCAAGACCTCTAATTAAGGGAACTTATCGATTTTTATAGTATAGTGGATAATAATATTGAGTGTCGATCCCATAAGAACTACGAATATTAGTAATTACCCTTCTCTTATTATCTAATCTACAAAATCAAATGAAGTAAGCATGGAAACAATAAGTAAATTTTAAGAAAGCATATTCGAATATTAAATCTCCCTAGAAATATTAATGTAATTGACTAATTATTATTCAATTTCATTATTGTGTTCTTAGGCTATAGGAATTTATAATTTAAACTAATAGCTTTCTCAAGTCTACTAATTCTTAAATCCAAGCTGATTAATAAGAATCTTTTCCTAATTAAAACCCCTCAAATTCATAAAAAGTATACTCAAATATTAAATCCCCCTAGAAGTATTAATGTAATTGACTAATTATTATTCAATTTCATTATTGTATTCTTAGGCCATGAGAATTTCTAATTTAAACTAATAACTCTCTTAAGTCTACTAATTCTTAAATCCAAGCTGATTAATTAGAATCTTTTCCTAATTAAAACCCCTCGAATGGCATTACCTTCACTTTATGAATTCCACTATTAAGTTTGATCCTAATATGAAATATTTATGTCATCTTATCTTTAGGATTGCATACAACTCCTTCTAATTATATTAGATCTACCCAAACATAGGATCTTTTGATCGTCATGAATGAAATCAGACTTCAAACTAAGATGTTAGCAATATTAATTTGAAAATAATGAAGAACACGTAATTGGATCATAAAAATAACAATGATTTCATTTAATAATAAACCAAAAAATCACATATTCATTCTAGGGTTCATCACACTCGAGTATAAAAGAAAATTAAGCTAGTAACATATTGAAATTAAAAGCGAAAAAATAAAAATAGTACAAAAAGAAGAATATCAATAAAATAGAAATATCAGTAAAATCTATAACTACACTTACTAAAGAAAAATCTATATATTGGGCTGGAACTCTATACCCCTTTTATATCCATTAAGCACTTCCCTTCTAGGAAAGTTATAGTTTCCTAGAATAAAATTAGAATCTTAATAGATGAAGAAAAATCAGTTCAATAGGTAGGAATGGCTTCTCCTGGAAATAGGAAACATAGCTTCTCATGAAAGGGAATTAGATCTTCAAGATGAATAATGCTTAGGAAAGTGAAATTGAGCTTGAAAAGTAAAATTAGAAAGTTGTATTTCTACTCAGCACAAGTATGGCACGATCTTGCTAATGCTCATGTAATTTTTGTCTTCAAAATTTTCCAAAAATTGCCTTTAACACACCCTTTGACATAGGCATATACTTGGCTATGTAACTCTACATGGCCTCTTACATGATTGCTTTATTAAGCTCTTCTTTTGCTTTGTCAACATGGCCTTAGACACGGTCGTGCAATGCTTCCCAATCTTTTATCTTTGATATTTTTGCTCCAAGTTCCACATATTTCTTCTATTTTATCAAAAATTACATTTTAAAGCTCTAAAATCAACATAAAGACTGGTTAAGTATAATGTCCATCCAAAATACAAGAAGATTAAACCAAAGGCTATTATAAATGTTACAAATAATAAGTATTTATAACACCTATCAAGGTTTCAATATGCTTATTCTTCATTAGAGTTTCTATCCTGACAAACACCATAATAACAAGCAGCGTAGTCATGTACTTAAGACAAGTTTGCTAGTAAATGTTTGAGATTCCTCAACCTTAAGTCCCACCATGAAAGTACAAACACATGTGGTTTAGAATTTAGTGCGAGTTATACTTAACTCTTGGTCGTTATTTCAATTATTAGTTACGTTTCTTATGTGTTCTCAACTCATAGTTTAAGGTCTAGCACTTGTTAAGCTTTCTTAAGTATTCCTTCATTCAACTAGTTAAAATTTTCAAATTAGCCAAATCTTTGTTATTGTAAATTGTTGTAATTACATGTGTTAAAGTTTGATTAAGTGTTATAAAGTCATAAGAGTAATAAGCATGATTAGACATACAAAACAAAAAGGTATGTATAATCAACAAAAAGTCTCATTTTTTGTTAGAAGAGTGTAAATTATTGTTTAAGTATTTTTAGAATGATTAAAATATAGTTAACATGTGTAATAAGTATTTTTAAGTGATATAAGATAGTTTAGAAGAGAATTGGTTAAAAAAGAAAGAGAGTTGAGAATTCTTGTTGTAAGATTGCTCTAGACCTTTTGTACAAGGTTCGAACCTTTTTAGTGCATAGAAAGTAGGTTAGATGAAAACACTCAAAATGCTTTCTTTCTTTTTGTGAAAAACATGCTTCTATGAACATTCTGCCAAAAGATGCTTTGCACCTTTTGTGACATATTGCAAAATTTGTCGTTTTCTCTTTACAAAAACTCCTAGTTTGCTTGCTTAAATTAAAACACATGTTCTCTTACATCAATGGTCAATCTAACCCAACAAAATCATTAATCTACACTACATTTTCTTCAACATCATATTCTTCCATTGATATGTCTTAGATCAACATGAAATAAAATCAACAAAATAGAAACTTACTCTTTTTCTTGAACTTAGACCTTTCAAAGAATGATGGCACTTCTACTTGTATTTAATAAACAAAACCTTCAAATTTTCACAATCCTAAATCAAAAAACATACTCTTAAATGCTACAAAGACAACAATGTTGAAACTTACTCACTAAACACCAAAAAATCCTCTACAACTTCTACCTTTTTATTTCTTAATACCAAGAAAATTGAATTTTAAAAAATTCTTTCCCCAAACTTTATTAAGAGTGATAGAGAAAAGGTTTGAATGGAAGAGAGGCTAAGAAAAACGAAGTTACCTTGAGCATTTTGTGAGAGATGGTTAGAGGGAAGGTAAGGAAGAGTCATTATGTTGGTTTAGAGGATATAACTTGGAAGAAATAAGGAGAATAAAAGTGTTGTTTAGTGAAAGAGATGAAGACAATGGTTTACTTTTTAATAAGGAACCTAGGGTCTAAATTACAAAAATACTCTTGACTAAAAAAAATAAATATTTATAATGGAGACAATGTAAGATATATTACAATATAAAGTAATAAAGGTTGGGGTATTTCATTATGTGTAAGTCAACTTTGAAACTGGAAAAGAATTATGTTAAATTAATATGGTATACTAATTATGCTTCATATTGAGGCAAGTAAATATTTTAAATAAGTAGGTCAAGCATTACTCACTTTAAGCTATTTGTAGGTTGAGTAATTGGGAGGATATGACTTGTAGCTTAGGCACTAAGTCCATATATGTGGATAAACAAGTTATTGACATAATGGATCCATGTGTATATAGACTGGGCCACTTAAATTGAAGCCATCAACAAGATAAGTTGTATTATAGGATGTGACTATATAATGTGGCAAGGGGATAAAGTATCGAATGGTTGATATGAGTGGTGAGTCGGTACTAGATGATTTAACTTGCTTCTCTCTAACTCTTGGGCTTTTATTTCATTTATGCTTGATAATCATGTGTAGTTCATTCAAGTATGTTTATCATAGTGCTTTACTTGTTAGGTTTCATAGCCCACTCCATTTTTACTTGTTAAAAATGTTTCTGTTTTAGGTACTAAAGTTTTTGGATAAAGAAGAAAGGAGAATGTAAGAATCTAGAGTCTTGTATGTATTTACAATGTAACAATAATACACAGCGGAGTTGAATTAATGACATGATATTTGACCTAATCATTAAGATGCTTTAAAACTACATTGATGAATTTTAATTGGTCAATGTTAATTAGATAAGTCAAGCTCACCATCAAGCTTCGACATAAAATATGCTCACATTCAAGATTTAATTAAACTGCAAAGCTTAATTGAGTTAAGTCAAGTTCATTGAATATTATATTTGATTAAATTCAAACTAAAAACTTTGAATATGATATATCTTAAAGACTAAGTTTTCAAGTCAAGTTTAAACTTGAATATGTAGTTTGTTCGATGCATATGATTTGTTTACAATTTTAGACTAATGAATCAAGATCTCATTAAATTAGACAAATCATTGCATGAAAATCTTAGTCTCATTCGTAATAGTTCTCACCCTTTATAAGCTTTTAACAATGAAAATATGTCTAGTACAGCGAGCAATTTTACCATGTTTCTTCCTTTCCACTTGGAAGGATCATCATTGCTTTTAGATTGGTTAAAAAGTGTACTTTAATATGTTGGTCCTCTGGAAATATTCTTAGTAATATTTCCAGTTGGAATTCAATCCTTCACTAATATAACCAATAATTTAAATTTTTATTGTTAGTAAGAATTAGTGACCTATAGAAATAGGATAAGGACTTACAAGGCTTAAATTAAGCAATGTTTGATTAGTGAGGAATCAACAACTTACCTCATTAAGTCAACTTTCATTTCAAAATGTTTTGATATAATTATTCATTTTGATGAGATGTTACTAATCATTTACTATTTTTTTATATATTGAACATTATTTGAGAAACAAGGAAAAAGTGAGTGCATTTGTTTAATAAAAAATATTATCCGTTTTTAGGTGAAAATTTTAACACTATTTGATTAAGTAGGGTACTAGGATAATGCTGAATAGATCAAGTAATGTATAAAGATTATTAGCCAAATATAATAAGTGTAATGTTCCAAGATAAAAATAGCCAATAATCAAGTTAAGGGTGACTAATTAGCAGTTTCAACCACTTGATCAAAAAGTTTCTAACTAGTGTTGACACGATATTATCTACCTTAGTCTTATATACCAGTACTCAATTTCTCTCACAATTCTTGTGGGACTCCATTTACATGAAGTATCACAATCTCACCCCTCCCCCTTAACCTCAACTCTCCTCACCTTCTTCAAACCTCTTCTCTAAATCAGGCCGAAATTGACCATTAGCTTCTACTTGGTTTATCCCCAAAATGTCCATCTACTTGTAGGGGTCAACTCTAATATCGTTTGTAATGTCCCTAAGCCAAAAGTAGCTAATTATCAAATCAATAAGTGTGACTTGGTATTCTCTACTTTAACTTTATATACTAGTACTTAACCCTTCCCAAAGTACATATGGAACTTCATTCACATAGGGTATCACAATAAGATTTGGAGATAGCATAATATAAAGTGTGATAATGGTACGAAATCATTAGTGAGCATGAATAGGCCTAGCAACCTAGTTGAACATGTGTATCCACATTCTAAACAATTGCACACTTTATATACTTATGCCTTTTCATATTAGAGCTCAACATATCTACATGCCTTCTCTACTTTAACTTTATATACTAGTACTAACCCTTCCCAAAGTACATATGGAACTTCATTCACATAGGGTATCATAATAAGATTTGGAGATAGCATAATATAAAGTGTGATAATGGTACAAAATCATTAGTGAGCATGAATAGGCCTAGCAATCTAGTTGAACATGTGTATCCACATTCTAAACAATTGCACGCTTTATATACTTATGCCTTTTCATATTAGAGCTCAACATATCTACATGCCTATTAGCCCCTACACCTACATGTCCCTTTCTTTTGTGTCCTAAGCTGCCCATTTATTCACATGCTATACTCAGGTAGCCCATATGTTGAAGAAACAAAGAATTATTCACATTTTGTATTTTATTTTGAATGAGAAGTTAAATTCCAATTGGAAAATTTAAAAAGGAACATTAAAATGATAGAAAAATTAAAAAAAAAAATCAACCTCTATATTAATAAAAATTTACAATTTAAAAGATAAAAAAAGTACATTAAAGTAAAGAAAAAAATTAAGTCCAAATATAATCATCTGGAGATAGAGGTGAGGGGAGGTTAGGGGACCTTGAGGAAGTGAAGGCAATGGTAGCTATAGTGGATAGCCTTAGAATCAATCTTGAAATTCACTCCTTCAACAGTTAAGTTCGAAGTGGAAAAATCTCTCCATGGCATCCATCTTTGCATACATATTATGCTTTATGTCACCTATGACTCGTTGTATATTAGTTCTCATTAAGTTCATGTCTTGTTATGAAGTGCCCATCATTGAAAGCAACTCTAATTGTTGTTCTTGTGCAACAAACATTTTCCTCAATTACTAGGGATATAGGCTTAAGATTGTAGTGGGAGTTGGTAATATCTTGTCTTTGCCTCTCATGCTAATCTCCCAAATTGATTTTGATGATAAGAAATATATGCTTAAGAGTATATTAATGAGTTTATTGAGTATATAGGTAAAAACTAATTTTTTGAATTAATATGTGGAGGGACAAGTTAGTTCATTGAATTAATTGAAGGCCTACCTCCACTAGTTGAATATATTTGGATAATATGTTTGACATCGTTTCACTAAAGTTAGATAATTTTTCTAATGATTAAATATTACTTCTAGAATGAAGTTGTAGATTTTTGAAGAGATAAATTTAGGATAGGTTTATTTGAATATAAAGTTTGATTCATGGCCTATTTAAGGGAACTAAGTGGGAATCTACAGTCGGAATCAACCATAGACAGTTGGAACTAAGTTGAAATGAAAAGCTGAGTTTGAGCATACTATTAACAATTGAACCAGTGATTGAAAGTGACAAATTAAAATTGGAAGGTGATATTAGAAGTCATGAATCTTAAAGAGGTTTGTTTTGGAAGCTTTTATTATAAGTTAATTATTTAAAGCGTTGAGTTAGGCGCAATATATTTCAAGCTTACATGGAGAGATATTCACAAGGAAATGTTTTATATCCTTACTTCAAATATTCATGTTTATGAGGATTACCAAATGAAACTCATCAAGTAAAAGGAAGACAACAATCAAAAGAGATACTCATGGAAGTTGATGTGAACATGCAATATTATTTGCGATGGCTACTTCCATATTGAAGCTTTGGAAGACTATATAAAGAGAGCTAGATAATACTCAAAACATATGTTGTAGAGAAAAGGAATCAAAATAAATACTAAGTGTTCATTTTATTAGATTATTGTGCTAAACATATTGAGGATTTTTATTCAAATTTCCTTATTAATTGTTGTACTTGTGAGGAAGTGTCTATTTTAAGAGATTACAAAATTTGTAAAACATGAGAAAAAAAATTATAAATAATAAGTTGGGGCAAATGGAAGTAAAAAGAGTTTAGTATCGAGGGTAAATTGGTCATTCGACAAAGAAGGTATAAATAGGCCATCACATGTTATTTTAACCCTTTTCCCACATTCTACACTATAGCACCCACAATGTAAGGACATACCCTAGGAGAGAAAGGTAACTACTACAACCTACAATCTAATGAAGTATCCATGGTAAGTGAACCAATCAATAACTCTTGACCACCATTTACATGTGTATGATGCAAATTAGTGTTAAGTTCATTGGATTTCATTGTAGAACAATCAATGTGAGAAAAGGTTTAGGATAAGACTTCAATCATTAGAACAATCTAAGCCGGTAAGTTGTTTAATTAAACCAAATTAGTGTTTTGATGATAGAAACAATGCATAATTAAGCTTAGAAGTTAAGGATTTCATCTAAGGTTCAAAGGAATTAAAATTTAGTGAATTAGGAAAAAAATTCATGATAGAATAGTGGAGTACATGGCCAAGTACATAGCCACAATAAGTGACCATGTACTTAGGCCTATTGAATTACGAAAATGTACAAAAAGGTATATAACTAAAGTACATACCCAAGTACTTGGGCGTGTCAAATTATGAAAGTTAATAGAAAAGTACATGACCACAATACACGACCATATACCCTATCGTGTTAAAGTACATGACTTAATACATGGTCGTATACCTTGAGAAATTTCTTTATTCAATTTCTTTTCTTCTTATTTGAACTTCGTTAACCTTAAACACCTACTATAGCTCTAGAAATTCTATCAAAGTAAGAGAAGTGATTTAATAACAACTAAGTGATAAAAATTAGGTAACTTGGAAAATACCTCAGATTAATACTAACATTGATTAATCTACATTATGACAGATTTCCGTGTAACCACTAGATGAAAACAAATCATGTTTAAGATCACCCTTTCAAGTATATGTAATCTTGTTTGTTACTTGTGTTTGTTAGGATAGTTATGGAGCTAGAATAATTGTTATCAGATTTGTAAACACCCCATTTTTGCCCTAGGAATCGATAATTCTAAAAAATAATCAATTTTTAATTTTTCCAATTTTTCCCAATTTTCCTCTAATTTAGCATAAATAGTAAAAATATTCAAAAAAAATAAAAATAAATAGGAAAACACATCAATTTTGAAAAATGAATTCAGAAATAGCAATAATGAATAATAAATAATTTTTAAAAATTTTTTAAATTTCAAAAAATACAAAAAAATAAAAAAAATTACATCACATATGTACAATTTACGATGTAAATAAAATCGGGAAATTGGGCCAGCTCAGCTGGCTCGTGCGTGCATGTGTGACCGTGTGAAGGCTGAAGGTCGCGAGTTCGAATCCCCCTGCAGGCGCTCGGCAAAAATTTTTCGTTCTTTTCCCTGGAGCTGCCACGTGGCAGCATGTGATTGGCCAAGAGGAAACGCGTGCATGGCGCGTGATCGTCTTCTTCGCCCAGGAAAATCGGAGGAGGAGCCGGAGCAGGTTTGACGAAGACGAAATCGGCCGTTTTCTTTTTAATCTTCTAGATTAAAGTCAAGATAAAGCCAAATCCATCAGAAAAATCAAAGAAAAACAAGAGATTTACATCAAATCGCCGGGATAAAACCGAATCCAAAAATGGAAAAATATGGGTTTATCCAAATCGGAGAATTTGAGCATATCCAAGAGGAGTTCGAGGTGCCTATAAATAGAGGAGAGCAGGAGGAAGAAAAAGTGAGAGAAAGAGAGAGAAAGGAGCGAATCGGAGTACGCCGGAGAAGCTTGAAGCCGAAACCACCGACCGGAGCCAGAGCCACCGCAAGGAGACGTTCTGGGAGCAAACCACCGCCACCATTGGATTCAGCAACCTCGAGAAGCTAGGATTCGATACCTCACCCGCTGCAAAAGGCCACCGGAATGCTGTGAACGAGCCTTCCCCACCGCCATGTCCGACCCGACCCGATTCGACCCGACCGACTCGACCCGCGCGCACCAACCCGGATCCAGGTAAGTCGGATTTTCCGGATTTTTTTTATTTAATTAATTTTTTTTATTTATTTATTCTGAATTAATTAATTATTTGTTATTTAGTTATTTATTTATTTATATATAAATAGGAAAATGTAGAAATTAGATTTTTCTAGAATTTAATAATGTAGAAAAATAAAAAAAATAATAAATAGATAAATAAAAAAATAATAAAATAATAAAATATAGAAAAATAAAAAAAAATTAGGAATATAATAATAAAATTTTAGATGTCAAAATAGGATAGATAATAAACCAAAAATCACAAAAATTCCCAAAACTCCCAAAAATCACAAAAATTCCCAAAAATCACGAAAATCAACAAAAATTCCCAAAAATCACAAAAAATCCCCAAAATTCACAAAAATCACAAAAATTACAAAATAATCATAAAAAAAATTCAAAAATTATAAAAGAATCATAAAAAATGAATTTTAGCACTTAGAAAAATCCATTTCTTCAAATAAATCCAAAATTGATGTTTTTCCCTAAAATCATTTTCAAAATAAAATCAAAGCTTAGGCTTAGAAGTTTTTTTAGAAAAAAAATCCAAAAAATGATAAAAAAACATAAAACTAAAAGAGGTTTCATAAATTAAAATTCACAAACCAACTTAAAGTTTTCAGAAAAGCGAACTACGGCTTGTTTGATCCTGAGTAGCAGGTACGTAGGCACCCATTCGGGTCAACCCATAAAAATGAATAAAAAATCATTTTTTTGAAATAATTCAAGAACATAATAAAAGTAATAGAAACACAATAAAACGCATTTCTAAAGATGAACAATTTTAAGAGATTAGGTGGTAACCGTAAAGGTTTTAATAGGTTAGCCTCCGGACTTAGAAACTCTGGTTTTTCCTTTTCCTCTTTTCACAAAAACGAGAAGAGGAAATAACGACGACTAGTAGTCCAAATTAAGACTAATCCGCTC
This sequence comes from Laguncularia racemosa, assembly GCA_037954665.1. Lineage (NCBI taxonomy): Eukaryota > Viridiplantae > Streptophyta > Magnoliopsida > Myrtales > Combretaceae > Laguncularia > Laguncularia racemosa. The sequence goes on along the minus strand of JBBMOL010000063.1, from coordinate 320,068 downwards.
CTTTAGTCTTAATTCAATTTTTCCCAACAACAGTTGGGTGGCGACTCCAAAAATTAAACGAAATTCCTAATTCAAGTCGAGGATCTACATTGGATGAGCATAGGGTCTAATCTAGATCAGATTAGGAATGGGAATGCAGAAATTAGACTTGACAAGATTAAATTAAAAATTTTGTTGATTGTGCTTGGCTTAACCTAGTGGCCCATAGTGGTAGATCCCTATGGGGTACCCCAATGATCTTTATGTGATAGCTATCTTTAGTGGAGTTGTATATTGAAGTGATCTAGGTAAATTTAGGGACTCATGGGTGTTAGGGCCCATAGTGGCAATTCCCAATACCGTACAATGTATTAAGAATATATATATATATGGTTTAATGGAGTCATGAGTATCCCTTTGTTGTTCTATGGACTAAATGGGATAATAATCTGCTGATTAATTGTTGTATTATTGCATTGATGCATGTGATTTAACCTATGCTTGATCATGCACTTGTGTTTGTAGGTTGTACGTATTAGGCATTAGCTCATCCTTTGGGGATCATTTTTTTTAGCTATAGGTATAGAGGATTACACATCATATGATGAGGAGTTAGAGACAAACTAGCGGGATGGAGATGACATAAAGTACTTTTACTATTATGATGATTAGGCAAAGATTATCATTTAAGTTCTTAAGCATTTCTAGAAGTTAGCTTAATTATGGAGGATTAAAGTATTGAGAATAGTCTATATTTATAGTATTTTAAATTGATTTTCTTGATTGTGGTTAATAGGTATTACAAATTTTATGGTATAAAGTGGTTTATAGCCTTAATGTGCCTTTACCTTATAAGGACATGTGGCGGATTATGGCGTCTTGAGTTCTAGGGTGTTACAAAATTTCACTATAGATTTGAGGGAAAAGGCATATGAAGTGTCTCTACTTTAAAATTTAGGCAACTTAATACTTAAAGTTTCATTTTTTAGAAATTCAGTACCTAATAAAGACATTATGCCATACATTATTCCAAAGTACAGATACTTAATTTCTAAAGAATAAAATTTTAGGTACTAAATTACTCAAATCTGAAAGTAAAGGCACTCTGTATGCTTTTATCTAGTAGATCTGTAGTCAACTTAAGGTGAAGTTAGATAGGCAAAATAGTGAGTAACTCTATATTGAAGGTGGACTGTATAAATCTTAAAGTATTTGATTTTTAGATATAGTTGAATGATACCAGTGAAAATGACTAGGTCCCTAATATGTGGAGCTAGAAGAGTAGATTGACGCACAAAGCAGAATCACTATAAATTGATTTGCCTAATTTTCTTATCCTTACTCTATTTATTTTAAATGTGATTTATTTACAATATTATAATTTTATTATGTGTCAATTTAGTCATTAAAAGGGTATTATTATTGAAAAATTTTAATATCAATTAATCAATTCACTCCATACTAACTAGGATTAACAATTGGTACTAGAGCTTAACTTTATAGCTTTCGAGTTTAAAGATCAATAGTGACTAAAATAACTTTAATTAATCAATTCACTCCCTAGTAATTAGGATTAACAATTGGTATTAGAGCTTAACTTGATAACTTCCTATGCTTCAAGAAAGTTGTGAAGGGATAGATACTATCAAGTAGATACTATCGAGGAGACGAGAATCAATTCCTTAATGCAACAACACGAACTCTTTCAAGTTCAGCCTAATGAAAATATCAAAGATACATTAAGTCATTTTACTACTATTACTATTGAATTAAATTCTCTTGGTAAGAAAATAAATTATGTAGATTAGATAGGAAAAATATTGAGGATACTATTGAAAGCATCGAAAGCATGGACTCATAAGAAAACATTTATAAAAGAGGCATGTGATATGAATATGCTTACACTCAATCAACTAAGGAGAAAATTAATGGCTTATGAGGCACAAGTGCTTTGAGCTAAAGATAATGAAAATGAAAATTAGCTAACTACTTTGAAAGCAAGAGAAGTCAAAGAGGAAACTAATGCTAAATCTAGTGATGAGGAGGATGATCTCAAATCATTGGCTTGATGTTTTAAAAGAATTTTCATGAGTCAAGGTAAGAGATCATTTAACTAAAAAAATTATAACACTAATAGAAATGTTGCAAGTAGAAATAATAAAGAAAAGAAGGATGTTATGTGCTATGAGTGCAAATGGCTAGGACATCAATATGAGTGGCCTATGCTTACCATTAAGCTACAAAATTATAAAATGAAAAAAAAATGTCTTGATGGTCACTTGGAGTGATGAGTTGGAAAATGAAGTAGAGGACATGGAAGTAGATAAAGATAAAGCCAATGTGTGTTTGATGGCTAACTCAAAGGTGTTTCTTGACCTTAATGCTTGTAATTTGGAAATTAATGATGTGTATGTTGAAATGTGGAAGCTTTTGGATGCTCTTTTAAAATCTAAATTAAAAACCACAAAACTTGAAAATGAGAATAAGGCATTAAAAAATTAAAAGAAAGCTTTAAGTAAAAAAAAAATCAATTTTAATAAATAAAAATGATATTTTGAAAAATGATAATAAAGTATTGCATGTTAACAATGATGCATTTTCAAATGAGAATCGATTTTGAAGGAGGAAATTAAAAATTTAAAAGTATGTGTTGATGATCTTTCATAATCTCTTAAAAATACTTTTAATAAATTTAATGAAAGTGATAAAAGGCTTCAAATGCTTTTAGCAAAATAATGAGTTGATAACTCTAAAAAGGTTTCGGGTTCTTAAAAAAAGTGAATGTTAAAAAACTTTTACACAAACTGCTTTTGCAAAGGCTATAGAAGTAATGTAAAGTGAAAAAATAGAAAATAAAAATTTAAATGATAAAAGAAATGTTATTGAACAACTTATAAGATTAGCAATAATAAGATTATAAGCTTGAATTTCAAAGGACTAAAGCTTGTCTAGGTTTTGAAGACCGAATAATTTTTAATGTTGCAACTACTTGAGATAGAAGACTATTCTCAATTAATAAAAGCCTTAAAGGGAAATTTATATTTTTGATATAATCATTCTAACTTACGTTTTTCTTCCCCCTTTATTTGCTCTTTGAATATTAGGTTGATTTTCACATTGATACATATATTGAGGGGGAACTTAGATTTTAAAAAGATAATTCTAAATGGGGAGAAAAGAAAATGATATTAAAATCTTCACACATAGATATCATATTAAGGGGGAAATTTTTTCATCAATTAACAATTTTCCCATGACAAACAATAGACATTTAATTATTTGGTTTAGATAAACCTTTTAATAAATGATCAACTGATATAAACTCTTAGTTGTACAAATTCTCTTTGATTGTAGATATGTTATATTCTTCACTAATGCAAATCTATTATGATTGTTGATTTATAAACAAGCATAATTATGGTATAATGAGGTATTTATCTATGCTACTATATTTCCTAAAAGGGCTTTTATTAAACTTTTTATAATGTGCTATAATTTAGGGGGAAATGCAAAAATACCCCACTAAACTCTGTCGTAGGTGTGGATACACCCCTTAAACTTTCAAATGTTATAAGCCACCTTTGTAAACTTTAATAAATTGACAAATAACTCCTCAAAGTTTCAAATAAGCCCCTTAAACTTTGATTTTGTGGAACACTCCCTTAAACTTATCAAAATGTACTCTAACACCTCCGAAACTTTGACTTTTGTATTTTTTTTTTCTTTTGTAAACTAAAAAGGCTAATGTCCTTAATGTTGTCAAGTTATTAAAGTTTAAGGAGGTGATTTGCAACATTTGAAAGTTTAGGAGATGTATCCTCACTTAGGTCAAAGTTTAAGTGGCTTATTTGCAATTTCCCTTAAAAATTTTAATAGAAATATCATGTAGATAGTATTTTTATGTTGATATGCTAAATTATATTTTTCAAAAAAAAATGGTATCATCATATTTTTTTCTAATAGTGGGAAATTGCAAAATTCAAAACAATAATCCTATAAGATGTTCCACAATATGAGATCTTGAATGTTCTTAGTCTTTTTCAAAAGAAAAAAATGTTATGTTGAGACTTACAAATTTTTGAGAAAGATCTTTATATCTATATAGCAAGTTTATAATATATTCTTTTGTGAATGACTAAATAAGGAAATATTTTTAAAAATTAAAAAAGGGAAAGAGAATTATTACTAAAAATGTTTTTGTTAAGAAAGAGTATTCTTGATTGATGATAACAAAAAGAAGGAGAGAGAAAAGAGGTACACAAACAATGTTATTTTTATGTTCAGACTTTATTTTATATATATATATATTCAATGCTTTACCATCATAAGGGAAAGGGGAAAATGTTAAATGTTAAACTTCTAATTTAGTTTGATGACAACAAAACATGCATTAAAGAGTATACTAATGAGTTTTCAAGTGTATAGGTAAAAAATAATTTTTGAAATTAATATGTGGAAGGAAAAGTTGGTTCAATTAATTAATTGAATGTCCAACTCCACTAGTCAAACATATTTAGATAATATATGTAATATTATTTGCAACAGCTACTTCCAAATTGAAGCATTGGAAGATGACTATACAAAGATAACTACACAAAACTCAAAACAAATAAGGTAGAGAAAAGGAATAAAAATAATTACTAAATATTCATTTTATTAGATTATTGTACTAAACTTATTGAGGATTTTTATTCTAATTTCATCATTAATTGTTGTACTAGTGTGGTTTGTTTTGTAAAGTTACATATTTTCACCATAGAACTGTAATTTGTAGACACTCCCTTTTTGCCCCAATTTTTTTTTTTTTAAAAAAAAAAAAAGCCAAAGTTGATTTACATTTTGCATGCATAACATGACAAGAAAAAAGCTTAGCCTAGCTGGCTAAGCTCTTGACTACACATGCAAGAGAACAAAGGTTTGAAACATGAGGGATGCAATTTCCATCCCAAATTGTTTTTGGCTAGGCGCGTGCAGCACATGTGGGTATGCGCGCATTTGATGAATAGTGACAACACATTATTCATCGTCTTCTCCCATTCCGAATTCCCAAATCACTAGATAGGAAAGAAAATAAATATTTTTTTCTCCTATTTTAGACCCGATTTTGTCCATTTTTTGGCCAAATAAAATCAAACAAAAAATGGAAATCAATAGAGGGTGTGGAGTAGAATTAGAAAGACATCAAATTTGAATAAATTGGTAAAGGGAAGTGCATCAAAAATATACTCAAAGTTCGGCCAAAATAAGGAAATACACATATGGTCCGATTTTTTTTTTTTGATAAAATCTTGTGTGTAATATTCTATTTAATGGCATGTTTAGGGTAAGTGAAGCTCCTAAAACATGAATATATTTTTCAATACTTCAATTATCACAAATTCATGTTCAATTTTGGCAAAAAATATTCAAGAACCTTAAATAGCCATGAAGCTAATTTCGGTAAATATAAGTTTCCTCGTTCAAAATTGATACCATAGTGCTATAAATAAGACCATGGGGAAATGTTTAGGGGAGGCCTTCAGAAAGAAAAAACACAAATTTCGATCAAAATTGCTTAAATTGCAACCTGCGAGTTCCTATTCTCTCTCTTCGATTTCTCTTAAACAAGAGAAAATCGAAACAAATCAAGACTACCAAACACTTTCCCATCACTTGAGGAGTGAAACCCAATAGTCAATTAGGTGTAATCTTCCTAGATTCGCTTCAATTGAACTGAAGAACAAGATACACAATTCACGTCATTTGAGCTTTAGTTTGCTTCAAATTGGGAAGGTTAGGAAGTTTGGATCGAGAAATTGGTTGAGGGGTTTTGTTTTCCACGTCGCCGGGAGTTGTTCCGGCCAATCAATTTGCACCATCGTAGGCCGGAGCTGCCTAAACCGCCGCTGACCAAGCCCCCGTCGGTCAAACCACCCATAAGGTAAGCCTCCAAATCTTTCTCTAATTATTTTTAATTTTTGTGAAATAATACATCAAATAATAATATTTTTTCTTTAGAAATAATAAATATTATTTGTTTCATTTGATTATCAAAAATAAAAATAATAATAATAACAATGTACATATTCATGTTTATGTTTTATTACTCATTTAGAAAAATATTTTTTTTGAAAAATAAAATTTTTTAAATGGTTTTTTTCTAAAATTTAGGATTTTTTTTAAAGACAAAAAAATATAGGGTTTTAGAATTCTTTTCAAAAATAAATAAATAAATGTTAATAACATAAAGTGAAATTTTATTTTATATAAAATAAACCAACTAACTAAATTTTTATAAAAATGTGAACTATGACTTGTTTGATCCTAAATAGCAGGTACGTAACACCTATGGGGCAACTTCAAATAATAATTTATTTTATTTAGTTAGACATTTTTTTAAATAAAGTTTAATTTTATAAGGTTAAAGTAGTAACCGTAATTTTAATAGGATAGCCTTCGACTCTGAATCTCTAGTTTTATTCAAAATATTTTATGCGGACTAGTAGCTAAATTAAGACTAATCTGCTCAATTAGTCTTAATTTAATAGTTTTCCCGATCTCGATCAGGTGGCGACTCCTTTTTCTCTAAGTTAAATGAAAAAATAAAGTTTTTCCCTACTCATAATCTACCCCTAACTCATCATAAAAGGAAGTGTCCTTTGAACCTACAACTAAAACAAAAAAAACTCCCATGAGGGTTAAGCTAATGCCTAATATATGCTACCTACAAGCCCATGATATAACATACACCAAAAGGATTCACATATGTTTAAATGCTAATAAGAAGCATCCATGATTTTATTACCTTTAACTTAAATCCATCAAACAACATAGAAGTCATCATAACTCCGCACATCATAGTCATTAGAAGTTTTATTAATATATATACAATTCTATAGTGTTAGAAACACTACCTAAATCATTTCAATGTATGACTCCACTAGGGAAATTTTTACACAAAGATCATTGAGATGCTCTTTAGGGATCTACCACCATTGGCCCTTAGGTTAAGCCAAGTAAAAGCACACAACCAATTCATTATCCAAATATTATTTAAGTTCATTTAATACTACGTTATCAAGCATAAAATATAAACAAGGTAGTCACATACTTGAAGGAACTATTTTGAGGTCATTAGAATAACATCTACAAGCCTGATATGACCTATTATACACAAAGAACTAACTTAACACTAACTTACAAGTCAATCTAGCTTTGCTTGGTTTGTAATTCTAAGTGTGGATTAATGATTTCTCTTCCTAATAACTTAATTTGGTTCAAAAAGAGTTTTGAATTTCATAAAATTCTAGAAATAGGGAAGAAGAAACATTTTAGACATGTTACATGGTAATACGGTCGTGTATGTAACAGTGTATAGGTGCATAGGTAATGAACACAGTCGTACGCATGGTAGTATACCTTTCTATGTGTCAAAGCCTTTTGACATGCTTATGTACACAATCGTGTACTTAGTCATATACTTTAGCATAGGTAAGTACACAAGTGTATACTTGACCATGTACTACGTTTCTTACAATTTGCCTTTATTTTCATCATGGAAAAGTAAACGATCGTATAACCTTCTAGATCTCATGAAGGGCTCAATTTCCTCACACTTTATCCCCTTTTCTCATGCTAATACTCATCAATCTCTTCCTTACTTTTAATCCAACACAAAAAGTTATTTAATTCATAAAATTTAGTGTAGAAAGATCAACTTACTTGATATGATTTGTCTAATTGATTTCAAAATTGTTCCAATCAATTGTAGCTTCAATTTTCTTTGTATTTGATGTGTCCCTGTTGTGACAAAACCCTATTTTTATTCCAATTACCCATAGACACAAGGAAATTTATATAAAAATAAACTAAATCAACACTTACCTTGCGAATTTAGTATTGAGCTAGCTTGTAGAAATCCTGGGATCACTTGTCTAATGGTTGTTTGTAGAGAGGAATGAAGTTCAAAAAAGAGAACAATAAGGTTTTGTAAGGGCTTATGTAGTCTAAGGTTAAAAAGTCTATATTGCCCCTTACATAACCACAATATTACATCAATGCATAATAAATAAAACTTATTTATTTATTTTCCTATTTTTCTGGATTTTATAAGCTTAGTTAAGAAACCTTCAATGACATTTATAGTAAGTAAATGCATAAAGATAGACGGATCACAAATAAGTAGCCATAACCAATAGCGACTATTATGTAAAAAACAATAGAGCAAGGGTACTCACTTGACTTAATTAATCCTTCTATTCTACATACCTAGATGATCCTATTGTATATACACAATTCATTAAGTTAGTTTATGATAGCTAAAACATAGATAGTGTAACTTATTGTTTCATATTTTTGCCTTTATATTAATTTCCAATGGTCATAACTTCCTCATTTCTTATCCATTTTTAACATTCTTTATATTGTTGTGATTGCTACTCTAAATCTTATTCAAATATATCAAGAAATTAAATCTGACTTGTACTTAAAATTACAAAAATGCCCTCATTTGTAGCTTCGTTTAGAAACCAAACTACTATGTTTAATCAAAATTATACTTGGATACTTCATTAGTTGTGATGACTCCTCATGTTTCCAATCTGATCAGACTATTAGACATACAAAAAATCATATTAACTCATTAAAATATCATAAGTATTATGGATCGATTTCTAATTACAATGTTAGGCTATTTACTAGCTATTTGTACAATAATTAGTATATGACTTCAATTAATTCCAAGAAAAATTTCTATAAATCCAAAAAATTATAAAAATTAATTAAAAATTGTCAAATTTGTGAAAATAAATATAATATTTATCTAAAGTACACTTCTGCAATGTTTCTTTTTATCACAGGATGATCTAGGTATTAAATAAGCTATAAACAAAAAACCAAGCTTAAAAGAGCATCCTTTGATATTTCAAAAAGTTAAAACAATTTTATCAGAAATAAGGGAGTTTATTAAGCACATTATATATATATATATATATATATATATATATATATATTATGAATAATATCACAAAAACAAAAATACTACACTAGAGTATATGTAAAATAATGCATCAATAAATCTTATTGCAATTATTTTCGTTGATTGAATATTTTTATTAATTTAAATGAATTTCGGGCAGAAAATACAGGTGGTTGTTCATCTTACCTTCGGTGAACTAACAGCATCGCAACCCTATCGGCAGACTCCCTAAGCGGTGCTCCTTCTAGTCCCAAATGGCCATGCTAGTGGCTTCATGTTTACTCCGTGAACTATTTTTCAACCAGCTTTTTTTTTTTTTTTCGAATTTTACCTACAAATCATTTTAGTTTTCCTCGGTTTTTTCTCAGGTTTTTATTCTTAATCACTTATTCTCACTTTGTTTTGGACGTTTACTCAAGGTTCAGGGTTTTATTATGTATAAGTAGTGAATTATTACACTTCTTCGGCATAATTATATTCATAATTATTGATTTTCTGAGTCAAATAATCTATCTCTAGCATTCGCTCTATCTCATAACTCAAATATAGCTGGCTCATTGCTTTCATTCTCGTTTCACAAGTTTTTTATTTCGCCTCCGAGTTGAAGTACTTATTCAAGTCCCCAGCACCTTCAATATTTGAATGGTTAACAAAAAAAAAAACGTAAGTTGCATTTCTATTAGGATAAGAGCACCGACGTATGGACTGGAGATGGAGCTGACAAACTTTGCGAGATCTAATGCAAGCATTGGAACCATGTTGAATGTGGAGGATTTAGAGTTGGTCACGTTAGTAATCAAGAGGGGGTAACTTGATTATTTAATATTAAATTTTTTTGTAAAATATTTTTTTAATTATTAAATTAGCAAATAATAAAATTATAATACTGTTAATAAATTGTGTATAAAATAAATAGAATAATGATAAGAAGATCAAGCAAATTAATTTATAATGGTCTTACCTTGTGCGTTAATCCACTCTTCTAGCTTCACCTATTATGGACCCGATCGTCTTCACTGTTATCATTCCACTATATTCAAAAATCAAATACTTTGAGAGTTACACAACCTGCCTTCACAATATAGTTACTCATTACTTTGTATATCTAGCTTACCCTTAAGTTAATTATGATGAGCCTAATTTTTTATTTATTTTTCCTAATTTGATTTAAATTAAACTGTATGCCCATTTAATATATATCCTCGACTAAAATTAGGAAAAATTTTATTTTTTATCTAACTTAGAGAAAAAGGAGTGACCACCCAATTGAGATCGGAAAAGCTATTAAATTAAGACTAATTGAGCAGATTAGTCTTAATTTAGCTACTAGTATGCATAGAATATTTTGAATAAAACCAGAGATTTGTAGTCGAAGGCAATCCTATTAAAACTTTATGGTTACCACTTTAACCTTTCAAAATTAAACTTTATTTTAAAAAAATGTTTAACTAAAAAAATAAATTATTATTTGAAGTCGCCCCGTAGGTGTCTACGTACCCGCTATTTAAGATCAAACAAGTTGTAGTTCACTTTTTTTATAAAAATTTAATTAGTTGGTTTATTTTATATAAAATAAAATTTCACTTTACATTATTAACTGTTTATTTATTTATTTTTGAAAAGAATTCTAAAACCCTATATTTTTGTCTTTTTAAAAAAAATCCTAAATTTTAGAAAAAAAAACCATTTTAAAAATTTTATTTTTCAAAAAAAAATATTTTTCTAGATGAGTAATAAAACACAAACATGAATATGTACATTGTTATTATTATTATTATTTTAAATATTTTATTATTATTATTTTTTATTTTTGATAATCAAATGCAACAAATAATATTTAATTATTTCTAAAGAAAAAAAATATTATTATTTAATGTATTATTTCACAAAAAAGAAAAAATTTGAGAAAGATTTGGAGGCTTACCTTGTAGGTAGTTCGACCGATGGTGGTTCAGTCGACGGCGGTTCGGGCAGCTTCGGCCAATAATGGTGCAAATTGATTGGTCGGAACAACTCCCAGTGACATGGAAAACAAAACCCCTCAACCAATTTTTCGATCCGAACTTCCTAACCTTCCCAATTTGAAGCAAACCGAAGCTTAAACGACGTGAACTGTGTATTTTGTTCTTCGGTTCAATTGAAGCAAATCCGAGAAGATTACACCTAATTGACTATTGGGTTTCAGTCCTCAAGTGATGGGAAAGTGTTTGGTAGTCTTGATTTGTTTTGATTTTCTCTTTTTTTAGAGAAATCGAAGAGAGAGAATGAAAACTCTCATGTTGTAATTTAAGCAATTTTGACCAAAATTTGTGTTTTTTCTTTCTGAAGGCCTCCCTTAAACGTTTCCCCATGGTCTTATTTATAGCTTTATGGCATCAATTTTGAACGAGGAAACTTATATTTACTGAAATTAGCTTTATGGCTATTTAAGATTATTGAATATTTTTTGCCAAAATTGAGCACGAATTTATGATAATCGAAGTATTGAAAGATATATTCATGTTTTAGGAGCTTCACTTGCCCTAAATGTGCCATTAAATAGAATATTACACACAAGATTTTGTCAAAAAAATATCGGACCTATATGTGTATTTCATTATTTTGGCAAACTTTGAGTATATTTTTTATGCACTTCCCTTTATCAATTTATTCAAATTTGATGTCTTTTTTATTCTACTCCATGCCCTCTATTGATTTCCATTTTTTTATTTTATTTAACAAAAAAATGGACGAAATCGAGTCCAAAATAGGAGAAAAAAATATTTATTTTCTTTCCTATTTGGTGATTTGTGAATTTGGAAGGGGAGAAGACGATGAATAGTGTTGTCACTGTTCATCATACTCACGCATATGTGCGCGTGTGCTGCACGCGCCTAGCTGAAAACAATTTGGGACGCAAATTGCACCCTAAGTGTTTTGAACCTCTACTGTCTTGCATGTGTGGTCAAGAGCTCGACTAGTTGGGCCAAGCTTTTTTCTTGTCATGTTATGCATGCAAAATATAAATAAACTTTGGCTTCTTTTTTCTTTTTTTTTTAAGAAAAAAAATGAGGCAAAAAGGGAGTGTCTACAATTACCCCTCTTTGTGGTAAAGTTTGAGGAAAACTTTATCACAAAGATACAAGGAGACACCCTTTTTGCATAAAAGAAACAATGTTATGGTTAACTAATTTATCTAAGAGCGGGAAGTGTTTCTAGCAACCCCAAAAGGTGAAATGTTTGGGAAAGTTTTTTGTGTGCTGACTAACCGACAGTGAAAAGTATGTCTTTAGACTTGTAACCCTAAGGGAGAATGTCTAGGAAAGTGCCTCTAATAGTGTGATGCATTTCACTAAACTAGCTACTGTAAAAGGAGGGTATCTAGGAAAGTGTCCCCGTCATAGGCTAACTAACCGATATTGGGAATGAACATTGCAGAGTAGCAACTCGTAGTACCTGTGGGCTGACTATCTTTTATGAGAAAGCATTTATTACAGACTAGTAATCCAAAGAAATGGTGAATTTTAGAAAAGTGCCCATGTGAGTTAACCAATTTGCAAGGGAAAGCGTATATTACAGACTAGCAATCTTAAGAAATGGTGAATTTTAGAAAAGTGCCCCTGTGAGCTAACCAACTTGTATAGGAAAGCGTCTATTATAGACTAGCAATCTTAAGAAATGGTGAATTTTAGAAAAATGCCCCTGTGAGCTAACCAATTTGCATAGGAAAACGTCTATTACAAACTAGCAATCTTAAGAAATGGTGAACTTGAGAAAAGTGCCCCTGTGGACTAACTAACTTGCATAGGAAAGCGTCTATTACAGACTGGCAATCCTAAGGAATGATGAATTTTTGGAGTAGTACCCTTGTAAGCTAACTATTCTGCTACTCATGTGTAATGAAAGATCTTACCTGGTTTCACAGATATCACCCAAACAATGAACCCTTTTGTCGAAGTTTAAAAACACTCATTCATTAGCTCTTTCCTCATTGGATAAATCCTACTTGTATGAGATTCATTTTCATTCCAGAGTTCCCATCATTTGAATTTTTTATGCTCAAATTCTATCTCTACTTTCACCTGAAATAGTAAAAAACTTCTTTTCAAAAAAAAAATGAAATCATGACATAGTATTTAAAGAGTTTTCAACATTTATTATTGTTTTATTCCTCACAAATTCTCTCATGTTTGAATGTGTATAGGAATACGAGAAGAAGAAACTTATCAATGATGGGATAGATGATCAGTCCAACGCAAACATCCATTAGGGATATCAGCTTCACACATAGATGATAAAAAGTAGACCATCAAGAGACCAATAATTGCCAGCATTTTCATTAAACTTTAGTAAGATTCCCTTGGTTCATTAAGGATAGTACATTTTGACTGCATCAGAATTTACAGGGTCTTTCAAATTTGGAACATCCATTCGTGATAAAATCAATGCTCCTCCTGATAACACTTTCTTCACAAAATATGGTCTCTCATAATTGGGCATAAACTTCCCTCTAGGATCTTGTACATTTGGGAGAATTTTCTTCAAAACTAAGTCTCCCTCTTGAAAACTTCAAGGTCGCACTCTTTTATTAAACACCTTAACCATTCTTTATTAGTAGCATTGACCATGGCACAGTGCTGCTAACCTCTTTTCATCAATTAGGTTCAATTGATCAACCCATTTCTTCACCCAATCAGCTTCATTTAACTGAGTTTCTAACAACACTCTAAGCGATGGAATCTTAACTTCGATTGGTAATACTGCCTCAATGCCATATATCAATGAATAAGGTATAGCTCTTATTGATGTTCTGATGGAGGTTCGATATGCCATGAGTGCGAATGGTAACATCTCATGCCAGTCTTTATAAATAACAACCATTTTCTCAATAATCCGTTTGATGTTTTTTATTGGCTATTTCTACAGCTCCATTCATTTGTGGTCAATATGGAGTAGAATTCCTATGATTGATTCTAAAATGTTGGCACAATTCTATTATGAGCTTATTATTCAAGTTTGTGCCATTATTTGTAATAATCGACTCAGGAGATCCATACCGAGCAATAATGTCCTTCTTGATGAATTTGACAACTACTCCTTTGGTGACATTGGAATATGAGGAAGCTTCAATCCATTTAGTGAAATAATTAATAGCCATCAGTACGCACCAGTGACCATTAGAAGCTTTTGGGTTAATTGGTCCAATTATGTGTAGACCCTACATTGAAAATGGCTATGGTGATGAAAGTGTATGAAGTTCCTGAGGAGGAGCATTTAAAATAGTTGGCATAAATTTGATAGGGATGACAATGTCTCACATATTTGATGCAGTTAGTTTCTATAGCTAACCAGTAATAACCTAATCTCATGATTTTCCTAGCGAACATGTAACCATTCATATGCGGTCCACATATTCCCTCATGTATTTCTTTTATGAGAGTGTTTGCTTCCTTCTCATCTACACATCTCAATAATGTGTTGTCAAAAGATCGTTTATATATTGTAGACCCACTCAGCAGAAAATGACTTGCTAACCTTTTGAGCACTTTTCAATCTTTTCAATAGGCCTTTTCAGGATATTTTCCTTCTTGAAGGAAGATCTTAATATCATAATACCAAGGCTTATCATCATGTGTTTCTTCGATGGCTAAACAAAAAGATGGTTTATCTTTAATTGCAATCTTGAGGGATTAGATTTCTACCTCTCCTGATATTTGGATCAAAGATGCTAATGTAGCTAAGCATTGGCAAATTGATTTTGCATCCTTGGTATGTAGGTGAATTCTCCATTAACCTTGATAAATGTTGGTGATAGGGTACCAATTTTGGATCCTTAGTCTTATATTCTCCTTGGGTTTGACAAATGATGAGTGAGGAGTCCCCATATACTTCCAATTCATGAATTCCCATATTCAAGGCCATTTTAAGACCGAGAATGCATGCTTCATATTCAACTATGTTGTTAGTATATGGGAATGTGAGTCTCGTCGCTATGGGGAATTAGTTGCCTTTAGGTGAAACCAGCACTGCCCCTATTCTACAACCATATACATTGGTAGCTCTATCAAAATACAATTTCCATTTGAGAAGTTTTTCTTCTTTGGTGTTAGAATCACCTTTAGTTATCAATACTTCTTCATTTGGAAATTGTGCTTGCGGTTCTTGGGAACTTCATTCAAGTGGATTTCTAGCCAATTGATCTGCTATAACCTGACCTTTGACTAAACTCTGGTTTATATAGCTAATGTCAAATTTAGACAACAACATTTTCCATTTAGAATCATGTCTTATTAACAGTTCAATTGAATAGTAAAGTGTGTATTGTCTGAGTCAATGCATGACCCAAACTAATGTACAACATGTTCTCTCTATTTCTGAATATTTTTGTTGCCCTTCAGTGAATTTCTTACTCAAGTAGTAAATGGCTTATTCTCTTCCTTTTTCATCCTTTTGATCAAGCATGCACCCTATAGATTCAGGTTGTATTGTCAGGTATAAGAATAATGGTTTCCCAATTTTGAGGGCCACTAGTACAGGGAGAATTCATGAGATACTGCTTGATTCTATGAAAGATGTTTCACATTCTTCATTCCACTTGGTGGCGGCATTCTTCTTGAGTAATTTGAATAAAAGGCAGCATTTGTCTGTGAGTTGAGAAATGAACTGAGCAATATAGTTTAGGCGTCCAAGTAGTCCCCTGACTTCTTTGAGTGTGTGCAGAGGTGGCATTGCTAATATTGCTTTGACTTATCTGGATCCACTTTGATGCCCCTCTGACTGACCATAAAACCTAATAGCTTCCCAGAGGTAACTCTGAAAGTACATTTTTTCGAGTTAAGTTTCAACTAGTATTTTCTTAACCGTTTAAACAACTTTTTCAGAGTATCTATGTGGTTTTCCCCTTCTTCGAATTCAACAATTAAATCATCAACATACATCTCAATTTCTCGGTGTATCATGTCATGAAACAACGCAACCATTGCTCTTTAATATGTTACCCCAACATTCTTGAGACCAAAGGGCATAACCTTATAACAAAAGGTGCCTCAGCTTATGATGAAGGTTGTCTTGATTTTATCTTCCTCTGACATCTTGATTTAGTTATACCCTAAAAAGCCATCCATGAATGAAAAAAGACTATTTCCAATAGTATTATCTACCAGGACATCTATGTGGGGTAAAGGGAAATTGTCTTTTAGTTTGGCTTGATTTAGATCTAAGAAATCTACACATACACGGACTTTCCCATTTTTCTTTATTATAGGGACTATGTTAGCTACCCATTCGAGATAATCCGATACTTCAATTAACCCAACCTTTAATAATTTCTTGATTTCTTCCTTAATTTTCAATAGAATATCAGGTCGAAATAGTCTTAATTTTTGTTTCTTGGGTTTGATATCTTCTTGTGTGGGTAGCTTATGAACTACGATTGATGGGTTAAGTCCCGGCATATCTTCATAAGACCATGTGAATACATGAAGGTATTTGAATAATAGCTGGGTCAACCTTCTTTTCTGTTCATTATTAAGATTGCCTCCAATCTTAAGGTTCTTAGGATTATCTTCATTTCCTAGGTTGACTGTTTCAATCAACTCATCAAATGAAATCCTACTTTGCTCATGTTGTTACCAATATTCTTGAATCACTTTGTGGTCATTGTCCTCATCTAAACCCATAGAGTTAGAGGTGATATCATTTTTATTCTCTATGTGTACGAGATATCCTCAATTTTCATCATTGGATCTAGATAAGTGTAAGAGAGAGAGAAAAAAATGAATGAGAAATGAATTCAAAATTTTATTGCTTTCATTTTTGGGTTACATTTATTGAAATGAAAACTCAATGAATACTGAACCATGATTCATTCTTACTCTAAAGAAGTTTTATTGCTATTTAAAGGGAAAGAGAACCAATTTAGAAGTCATTGGGAGTCACAGGATATGCTCGTTGATTCTTGCTATTGCCTCTTGGCGAGCTTGTTGGACTTATCTTCTTTTGCTAGTATCGGTGTCTCAGCAGTGGTCGGGTAAGCAAATGTTGTTTGGATTGGTGGAAAACTCATTAGGGGTATTGTACAGTCTATCACCCCTTCTTCCCTGCTTGAAACTCATTTGAAATTCTTCTTCTAGAGTAGGGGCATATCCAAGACCGAATGTCCTTGTTTAACCCTCTTTGAATTGCACATTTTACTTCCCTATCTTTTGGAACTAGTAATCATGTGAACCTCATCAAAGATCTAGAGTCCAAGGTCATTTGGGTCTTCTTCTCCTATGTACGGTATAGCCATTTCTTTGTAAATGGCGTAATCTTATTCACCTAATACAGTGATGATCCGACCATTAAAAATGAATTTAACCTTTTGGTGGAGGCTAGAGGGAATAGCTTGAGCTGCATGAATGCAAGGTCTCCCAAGGAGCAAGTTAAAGGACCTTAGAATGTCTAAGACATGGGAAGGAATTCTAAATAACTGTGGGCCAATTTCCACCATTAAGTCGATTTCCCGTACAATTCTTCTTCTAGATCCATCAAAAGCCCTCACTATGGTAGAACTTGGTTTGATGTTAGCTGCATCAATACCCAGTAATTTAAGAGTAACTAGAGGGCATACGTTGAGCGATGACCTATTATCAATGAGGACTCTAGAAACAATCATGTTATTGCACTTTACCACTATGAAAAGTGGTTTAGTGTGTTGATTACCTTCTTCTCCTAGTTCTTCTGTTGAAAAGAATATCTGATCAATGGTAAAAATAAAATTGACAATATATCCCAATTTTTCAATAGACATTCCCTATGGCACTTTGACCTCCTTTAAAGTCTTAAACAAGGCTTCTTTGTGAGGCTCGGAAGAGAGTAGAAGACTCATAAAGGATATTTGAGCTGGAGTTTTTGATAATTGGTCCATGATTTTGTATTCACTAGACTTAATCATCTTTGAAAAGGTTGTTATCTTTTCTTCTTATATTTTTGGTTTTATGACTTCAGCACTAGTTTCAGCCCTTTTTGTGGTCTTTTTTTCAGGATTATAGACCCTTCCTGACCTAGTGATCCCTCTAAGGATAGAACTTAGAGATTTTTCTTGATTCATCACCTCATAATTAAATAGGGTAGCCTTATAAGTTTCAAGTGCTAAGGGAATATGGAAAGTATACTTCTTAACTTTTGGGATATTTTGCTCTTGCTCTAGCTCTTTGTAACATTTTAGGAGCACTAGTTTAAAGTCAGGTCCTATCATGTTAACTATTTGATCATTCTTCTTTTCATTTTAGGAGTTGTCTTCCTTTTTAAAATCTGAACCCCAATCACTTGGAGTAAGCTCTTCATGAATTGGCAGTTGCATAGAAAAGTTAACAAAATAATTAAACTTCCCTAAAGGTTGTCTTAATAAACCAACCGTGGGATCACCTACATGCCATCTTCTTTTAAATTCTTTTTGAGTTGTTAATCTGTTAGGCTTGGGAACTAGCATTTGCCAAATGTCTACTGATTGAATTTTGCCTTCTGATAACAACTAAGAAATGAGTGACTTGGCTTGTATTATGTTGCTTGGATTGATTGATAGTGGAAAGCCAGCTTATTGCAAGTTCCACGTTATCTGTTCTATTGGCAACTTATCTAAATTAATTTCTGGTTCATGTGTTTTTGAGGTGATCATGTTGATGGTTAGGGCTATGGTTGGGAAGTGGGTTATTGTTGACATTAGAAGTGGGTGACTTAATGAAGTCTAATTGCACTACTGCATCAATTAGATCCTGGATTTTATTCTTAAGTCTCCAGCACCTATCTGTTGAATGTCCTACTTGCCCCATATGGCATTCACATTTGAGGTTGGGGTCATAGTTTCTGAGTCTATATCTTTCATTGGGGATTTCAAAGCTGATTAGATTATTAGCTTTGAGGCTAGCGAAAACTTGGCTTAATGGAATTAGGATGCGGGTGAATTGTCTAGGAGATCTATTCATTTGAGGATTGGTTGTTTGGTTGTAGTTAGATTGGAGTGTTTGGTGTTTGGAAAGAAAGGTGAGAGGTTGGCTAATTATTCTTGCTGGAATTAACCATGCCAATGGTGGTTTCTTTTCCTTTGATGTGATTCAAAGGTTTGGATGAGGTTGCTCTAGATGTTTTAGGCAATTTTCCAAAAGTGATAGCATTTTCGATCCTACATCTTGCTGCTACTACTTCTGCGAAGCTTGAAGAGGTTTGCCTAATCATGTGAGTGAAATAGGGTTTCTCCAATGTATTGATGAAGATGGATGTCAATTCCTTCTCAGAGATTGGGGTACTGACCCTTGCAGCTTGAGCTCGCTAACGTTGAGCATGTTCTTTGAAGGACTCATTATGTTTCTTACGGATACTTCTAAATCCCACATTGAAGGAGCAATCTCAATGTTGAATTTGTACTATTCATAGAATGCCCAAGCTAACCTTTCCCAAGTGTTGATTTGGTTGAGGTCTAATTGCGCATACCAAGTTAGGGTAGGTGCAATAAGACTGTCCTGAAAAGTTTGTACCATTAATTGATCACACTGTATATATTTGCCCATTTTTCGGACATATAATCTAGTATGCATGGTTGTTAAAATCACAAGTCAATTATACGATTTTATGAGTTTGCAATTTTATGAAGTTTTTCATAATCAAAATAAAAGAAAAATCATTTAGATATAGACTTTTAATATAATTATGAATTTTGATACATGATTCTACAAGTTACTAATTACACCGATTCTAAACGATTTTATACGATTCCACCGATTCTATACAATTCAATTCCAGGTAAAATCACGATTTTGACAACTATGCTGGTATGCATCTTTGGACATCCAGTACTATCATATTTCTCAAATTCTAATACTTTAAACTTTTCAGGATAGGCAACAGTATCAAAAACTGTCAAGTCAGATATGCCGATTGGCTCGTATCCACATAGTCCTTCTAGGGTTCTTATTTTTTCAGCAAATTGTTGGTAAAGTTTTCTCTCTGTCTCTTTCTACCTTTCCTCCATTTGCCTTTGCAGATTTTTAGGATGATACAGGATTTGAACCTTTGATTTAGGTTCTACATCAAATGTGGGATTCTTCATAGAGTTGATTTCTTCATTTTTGGGAGGTGGAATTTCAACATTTTTTCCTTTCCACTCCCCTGAATTGCCTTCTTAATTGATTGAGTGGATCGCAAGAGAGTAAGACTTTCTACCAGAAATTTGACCTGGTCATTGAGATCTACACTATTTGTTCCAATGAAATCATTCCTTGATTAGCAGTAGTGTCACTGGTGTTGTTGTTGCTTGACATCTTAACTTTGGAATGGGTATTATACGGACTTCTTATGGGGTTTTGTTGTTTAGGCACTATCTTAAAACATGTTTGGATTAACACTTGCAGGTTTCTGTTAGTGCAAAAAGATTTATTATTATGCATGCATGATTTAAGCAGATGCAAATATGGAAATTGGCAAGTAATCGTTAAAGCTTTATTGAAATTTTATTATTTTTGCAAATCTCAAAGTTTTGATTACATTGTGAAAGAAAAAAAAAAAAACTAACGTCTAATCTTTCCAATTTTTTTGGCTTCTGGTTCTTGTAAAGGATTCCTTTTGTATCCCTTTACTTGACTAGTTGGGGCTTCTAACTCTTTGATCTTCTGATGAGCCATCTTTAGTTAAGCTTCCAAAGCTTTATTTTTTTGGTGTGACTCTTTGAATCTATTCTTCTAAGTATCTGCCTCAACTTCCATGCAATCAAAGTGAACCTCCATTCGAGCTTGCACCCGTTCTATATAGGTTTTCATCTTTAGGCAAGGATTACTTAGTGTAAGATGTGTGATATCGGGAGCTTGGTAGGTTCTCTTGCTAGTTTTATACAGTTAATTGATGATGAAGTCCCTAGTGGCCTAATGTTTCCAACTTCGCCTTCAAATTTGCCTAAATCAATATTAGGGCTTTCAATTCGGGATTCCCACAAAGCCTTTATTCCCAACAACTTAGCTAACTTATCAACAATTATCATGCTATGGTTTTGATATTTGAATGTAATTGATTGCAGTGATGGCTTATGGACTATATCTTGAATAGTGCCAAATTGATGCACCACTGAATGTGGATGGTAGCCTGTGCACCAATTAAGCCTAATTAATGGAATTGCTTGACAATCTTTGTACTTTAGGATGATTTTGTTGCAATTGCTCCATCTAGTAGTCCATAGGATGTCATTTATAGTAACATTTTCAAGTATCTTAACCCACGAGTAGCTAGGGATGTCATCAAGTAATTTTATTCTTTCTCCACAAGATTCAATGAGATTGATCTAATGGGCCAATGACCGTCTAATCATGTTTAGCCTAAAGCATTTGATGTGGCTTACAAACCAAATAAGAGAAGGTTGATGTTGCTTCTGAAGATGGCATGCCTTTTTCTCTTTACAAAGTTTAAGTTGTAAATTTATTCAACTAAGAGAGTGGGAAAATAGGATTTCCCTTCTAGAAACTGGGCCACTACTCAGCCACCCTATAATGAATTTAAAAGACCCCAATAGGAAATAGGACAGTTCCAAATGTTGATAATATATAAGCATGAACTCTATTTTGTTTGAAATTTTTGGGTCTCCACATAAGACATCTTTCCGATCTTCAGCATCATATTGGGCTCCAAACCATGTTTGCAAGTTTGTTAGACAGATGCAATGTCTATTACACTTTCCAAGTGTTTCATTAATTACTGGTTTACGGATTCCCAATAGCTTACTGAAAATGCTAGTTGGACTAATTCTAGATTTGGTACATATACTCTGTTTGCCAATGGAGGGGCTTGGAAAAGTTGAGTATAATCCTCTATTGTTAGCATGATTTCATGTGGACCAAGGAAAAATGCTATGGACTTTGAATTCCAGAAATGTACCACGGCTTGGATTAGGGAAATGTTTGCCTCAATCTTCATGAGAGATATAATTGGCCCAATCTTCTTGTTGGTGTAAGCCTGTTCTTCAGGATGGTAGAGGGTGAACCAGAAATTTAGTATAAGCTTGGGTCTAACGGTTTCTCAATGCTGGCCATTTGAAAAATTACAAGAGGAAATTATAATTAACAATCTTTTGTTACAAAAGTTCCTTCTTTACATTTTTCTAAATAAAAATAAAAATAAAAATTACATCTCTAATTACAATATTACTTTTACAGGGAAAATACTTCAAAACTTGTATTTGCAGCTTTCTTTTACATCACTTTAGCGTTTACTTGCCAATTTATGACTTAATGTATGTACAAGGTAGGTTCTAAAAGTTCCTAAACTCTGTATCGTCTCACGTTTTCTCATAGGAATCAGACTCCTACAGAACCTATCACCAGGGCCCGAGCTAAGGGTCTACACAATTTAGTTTTGAGAATCTTAAATGAGAAACCAAATCCTAAGGAAGCTAACTTATTTTCTTCATTCTTACCTTATAATTGTTGTGCATTCAGTAGGTTCACTTATCAGTCCTACATGGTGCCAAATCACCTATACTTTTGAGTGAGTCAAGATCCTCATTAGGGCTCAATTCGAAAGTACCATGAAGACTGGCATCTTGAAGACCAATTTCTTTTATATATTTGTTATTTGCATGGACTATTTTATGTTGTAATTTTTTTTGGACACTTTCATTTTGTTTGTAATTCTCATTTAGGACCGGTCACCCTAAAAGTAGCATAGTTGTAATTTTGTGTACTCTCTAACCCTAAAGAGAGAAAGTATAAATACTTGCTTAAGTAGGGTTTTTGGGAGGCTAATTTTTAGAACAAACACTTCACTTTCATGTGAGAGAACTTAGGGTTTCTAGTTCAATTTCCTCTTATCAATTTCAATCCCAAGAGTTGAGATTATGTCGAGTACAACACTTGAAATTGTGAGTCATATCAATTTCAAATTGTTGTGTTTTCTTTTCTTCTCTAGTGTGTCATATCTAGGGTTAAATTGGAACATTTCTTGGTCAGATTTGATTAAGTTTTGATTTGAATTAGTGAGCTTGTTTAAGCAGTTATCATACTTGTTATTCATAAAAAATTGCTTATCATTGTTAACGTGAATTGCATTTTCTATAAAGGGGGATCACAGTATTGCCTTTGTTGGTTATTCTTGAATTCACGTGATATTTCAAGTTAGATTAGTGTATATTGAGGGATTTGATTCATTGTGGTGGATTATTTCATTATTTATTGACTTTGGATCTCTTTGCACCCATTAGGAAGCACACAAATTCCTAGCTTGTTGAACCAGAATTGTTTGATTGCATTTAGGGTTGGTTTTTGTTCCATTTGATTGTGCTTAATCCCCTTTTAGGCACATCATCTTTTTGGTACCAGAGCTTAAGGTTGTGAGAAGGGTTGTTTAAATTTAAATTTCGGAAATTTAGGGTTCATGTTCTTACATCTTCAATTCCGAAATTGGAAGTAAATTGAAATTGTTGTTGTAGTTTGTTTGAAGTGGCATGAATTGTCTTGAGTAGAAGTTGAATTTACTGCATGTTGGAGTGATTTTTGATTACTTGTTGAAGCTTCTATGTTATGGACTTCACCGTGGAAGAAGAGGAAAGTAGTGCATTTTGAATGTAATTTCGGAAGTGCAATTGTGTAAGGAGAAAAATTGTGATCCTTACATTGTTTGTTTCGAAAAATTAGAGGAGTAATTGAGCATTTCCAGATTTGAGTAGTGTGGAAGAATTGGAAATTATTTGATTTTCAAAACAAACATTAAGATTGAAGAAGTTAATGTATGGTTATTTGAATTTGAAAATTACTTCTTACTAATTGTGGAAAGGTTACAATTGTGAAGTGGAATTGTATAGTGTGTGCATTTTCGGAAATTGGAGGAATCACAATTTTCATTTTCAGATTTGAAATCAGAATTGAAGTCTACATTAAGAAGTCAATTTGAAATTCCAAAACACACAGTTAAGTCATAGTTAATTATGTGTCATTTGAATTTGAAATAGCTTCTTATCATTTGTGAATCTTGCACTTATTGAGCTCATTTTGAATTTGAAATTTGAGCTGCCTTTTGTTATTGAAGTTGCGGTTTGCAACTTGAATAGAAGTGGAGAAGTTGAAGTGTAGAAGAGTGTGTATGTGTGTGCTGCAACATGTGTAAAAGGTGTGTGTGTGAGGTGTTGTGTTTTGTAAAATTTAGTGAAAAGTACGTGCATTTGGCATAGGTTTTGGTGTGTGTAAAATAGAGAATTGTTGTTGGTGGTGTGAATTGGTGGAACTATGAGTAAGAGTAGTAGAGTAACGGCAGATTTTGATTATTTTGTATTTGTTGAAGTGTTGTACATTGTGGTTGATTGTAGTGTGAAATCAAAATAAGAAAAGGAAGGTTGAGTAATAGAATTTAAAATTCAAATAAGTCATTAAAGTGTGAAAGTTTGAACTAGTTACTTAAGCACTTAGAGTTGAATTTAAATTATATCTACTTAAGAGTAGTTATGTGTGAGTACTTCATTTGTGGTGTAGTTGTGTACTTGAGCCATAGAAGGTGTAAGGATTATTATTGTGGTGTTGAATTTAAACACAACAATGTCTAGTGAGTTGTTTCAATATGCTAATGTATTGTGCCAAACATTGACTACATTTGCTACTAAGGATGAAGAATAAAGGGAAAACTTGTTCCATACTTCTTGTAGGGTACAAAGAAATTTATGTGTCCTTATAGTTGATGGTGGTAGTTGTACCAATGTAGTAGCCGCATCGTTAGTATCAAAGTTAAGACTTACCACCACTCCACATCCTAAACCATATAAATTGCATTGGCTTAGTGATCAGGGGAGTTTGCATGTGACCCAAAGAGCTAGGGTACCATTCAATGTAAGGGATAAATATTGTGATGAGATTGAGTGTGATATGTTGCCTATGTGTGCATCCTATATATTGCTTGGCAAGCCTTGGTTTTATAATAGGAGGGTCTTGCATGATGGCTTTAGGAATACTTATATGTTCCAAAAGGAGGGTAAACGTGTTATTCTGAATCGATGTCACCTTCAGAGGTCCAAAAGGTTCAGCAACAAATTAGTAGGCCAACAGAGGTTAAAAGGGCTTCAGTATAGTGTAATGATTTTAAGGAAAAGAAGGTATTATTGATGGGATAGGGTGAAATGGAGAGGCTAGTTACAGAAGAGACTCCAGTATACTTGCTTCAATTGATATGTGCACTAGGGGTGCAGGAACCACAGTCTCTACCTTCAGCAGTTTCTCAGGTATTGAATAAGTATACTGACATTTTTCCTAATGATTTGCCAACAGGGTTACCACCTTTGAGAGGGATAGAGCATGTTATCATTCTTATACCTGGTTCAGTATTACCGAATCGACCTGCATATCGCATGAATCCGAAGAGGCTAGGGAATTAAAGTGCCAAGTGGATGAGTTAGTTGAGGAAGGGTTTGTCAGAAAGAGTCTCACCCATGTGCTGTTCCTGCCCTTCTTGTTCCTGAGAAGGATGGTACTTGGAGAATGTGTATTGATAGTAGAGTCATTAACAAAATCACCATCAAATATAGGTATCCTATTCCTAGACTTAATGATATGTTAGATGAGCAACATGGTTCACAGGTTTTCTCAAAGTAGATCTTAAAAGCGGATATCACCAAATTCGGATGAGAGAGGGGGACAAATGCAAAACCGCTTTCAAAACACGTCATAGACTGTATGAGTGGTTGGTTATGCCCTTTAGTTTGAGTAATTCTCCTAGTACATTTATGAGGCAGATGAATCATGTACTGAAAGAATTTCTAGGAAAATTTGTTGTTGTTTATTTTGATAATATTATAATCTATAGCAAAACCTAGAACAACATGTGGAACATCTTCGGGCAGTATTCTTAGTATTAAGGGCACAACAGCTATTTATAAATCTCCAAAAGTGTTCCTTTTACCAAACTGAGGTAACATTTTTAGGTTTGTTGTATCTGGTTCAGGTGTTAGGGTGGATGAGGAGAAAGTAAGGGCAATCAGGGAATGGCCAACACCCACCACAGTTACTAAGGTAAGAAGTTTTCGTAGACTTGCATCTTTTTATAGAGACTTTGTCCATAACTTCATAATATTGTCAATCCTCTCACAGAACTAACTAAAAAGAATGTACCTTTCATCTAGAGTGAAAGGGCCTAGAAGAGTTTTGAAGAGGTAAAAGAAAAACTCACTTGTGCTCCATTATTGGCTCTACCTGATTTTGACAAAGTTTTTGAGTTGGAATGTGATGCTTCTGGGATTGGAATTGGTGCTGTACTAATGTAGGAAAAGAGACCCATAGCATATTTTAGTGAGAAGTGAGTGGTGCAACTTTAAACTATTCTATATATGAGAAGGAATTTTATTCCTTAGTGAGGGCTCTCATGACGTGGCAGCATTATCTCCTTCCGAGAGAGTTTATTATTTATACAAATCATGAATCTTTGAAACATTTTAGGAGACAGCAAAATTTGTCTAAACGTCAAGCCAAGTGGGTGGAGTTTTTAGAGGGTTTTTCTTATGTGATAAAGTACAAAAAGGGTAATCAGAATATTGTTGTTGACACTTTATCACGACGGTATGTACTTATCACTTTTCTTCAGTCAAAACTGCTAGGTTTTGAATTACGGAAAGAACAGTATATATGTGATGAGGAATTCAAAACTGTTATGGAGAGGTGTTATGGGGGCAAGATGCATGATGGTTATTGCGTGATTGAGGGGTTTCTGTATAAATCAGGAAAACTATATATTCCTTCTAGATCTATGAGGGAGTTATTAGTAAGGGAAGCACATGTAGGTGGATTATCTGGACACTTTGGTGAGAAGAGAACCCTGGCCATATTGAGGGAGAATTTCTATTGGAAGGGTATGATAAAGGATTTTGCCTCTAAGTATTCACAAAAGAGTAATGGCTACATCGTTGATCTGTCTTTAACTAGAAACTTTATTACCATGATCATACTTTGAGTGCTTGAGAAATATCCTAAGAGATTTGTAGATTTTTGCTGGATTTTGAAACTTAAATCTGATATCTTCATATTATGGAAATTTTGTCGAATTCGTTGTTGAAAATAGTCTAGATACATCCTTACAACGAGATATCTCTTATCTATACAAAATCGATTGATGAAATGAATCACCCACTAATTTTGAGGAATGACTATGAACTCTTTCTCTCATCCTTGAGATCACGAAGGTATGTAATCTTTAAAATATCTAACATAATCCTTTTAATATTGATCTTTCTTGTAGTAGATCCAAACATATGGAATCAATCACGATTTAACTAAATTTCTTATTTCCAAAATTAATCAGTTAGATCCCATGTATTTTTTTTCCTATTTTAGTAAAATAAATTGAATATATTACCCAATCTTAATTCTAAAATTAATCACTTAGATCCCTATGGATATTTTTCCTATTTTAGTGAAACGAATTGAATATATCACCCAATCATAGTTCTAAAATTAATCACTTAAATCCCCATAGATATTTTTCTTACTTTAGTGAAATGAAGTGAACATATTAACTAAATATATTCAATAAGTAAAGCTGGGTCTACGAAATTGATAGTTAACTAACTTATATTGATGTATAAAGTTGTTTTATTTATGTGAACTCGTAACAGTAATACCTTCTGACTTATCTTCTAAGTTCATTAATATATAAAGTTGTTCTGTTTATATGAACTCATAATAGCAATACCTTCTGACTTATCTTCTGAGTTTGTTAATATATAAAGTTGTTCTGTTTATACAAACTCATAGTAGCAATACCTTTTGACTTATCTTCTAAGTAATTACAAACAACGTAGCTTTCCTTCATTTATTCTTTGATCTTTTAACTCTTAGTCAAATTGTAAATATAATTATTCTTGTACACTAAATGAACTTTAGTAAAAAGGTACATACTTTTGGCATTTAACACACCTTTAGACCATCTCCTTTATGTCCTTTTTCATGGTTGTCTAGTAGTACCTTAAACAAAGAGCTTTAACATAAAGGGCTTGGCTCTTGATGTATTGCTACAAACTCCTACATACAACTCTTCTAAAATATGTTTGCCTTCATTCGCCCCTAGGCATCTGAGATAGGGGAAGTTGTATTCACATTATTATAACTAATCATCTATTAGGATGTATAGTGTTACCTTGTACATCAATTTCCTTACCACTTTTCTAACTCGTGGGATGGTGTCGTACTTTAGGTAGGCAATATAGGGGTCTATCCAACTTAGCTCGATAGGTGAGTGTTATATCTCTAAGCATTATTAATGGGGCTTGTTGATACTCTTGTCTAGTAAATATTCAATTAACATTTTTTTGTCCAAGTTAGATAGGCTAGCCAAGGCTAATCTTAAGAGGCTATTTTCCTTGGAGTTCTCTACCCATGCGATCTTGGTAATGTTACAAGTAAGGAATTCCTATCTGAATGCCTATACGACCTCAAGATACTTAGTCATTCCCTCATCCTTCACTATGTATTCTCCCTTGACTTGTTAGATAACTAGTTGAGAATCTAAGAAGATATCTAACTTTTTTTATACCAACCTGCTTTGCCAACTTCATGCTTGCTATGAGTATTTCATACTCGGCTTCCATGTTGCTAGTAAAGAACCTAAACTTTAGAGCATACCGTACTACTATACCATACGGTCCATGTAGTACTATTCTAACTCCACTCTTAACCCTCAAAGGCCCCACCTCCCACAAATCATCTCTCCCCCTCCCCTCAACTAGCCCCTTGCCACAAGTGGACAAGTCATTGATGTGGAGAGCCTACACCAATGTAGCTTCTATACTTAATGTTTCCTCTTACATCATATATTTCACTACTAAATCAACTAGAACTTATGTTTTGATAGACTCACATGGTAGGTATCGAACTCCATATGCATTAAGCTCAAGGGTATACTTCACCATCCTTCTTGACACATCTAGCTTGTGTAGGATCTAGCATAGTGGTCGATTAGTTAAGACAACCACTTGATAAGCTTCAAAATAAGGTTGCAACTTCGTTGCCAAGATTACCACCGTAAGTGCAAACTTCTCCACCTTTAAATATCTTGTTTTTGGTCCCTATAGGATATGGCTAATGTATTACATAGGTCGGTGCTCATGCCCTTTAGCTTAGATCAAAACTAAAGAGTAGGCTCGACTGCTAATGGACAAGTACAAGTACAACTCTTCTTCAGGGATGGGTTTAAACAATATTGGTGGAGATGTCAAGAATAGCTTGAGTTCATCAAATGCTTCCTAACAATAGTCAATCCATTTAAAATTCAATGGGATCTTTAGAATCTCGAAGAATTCTGCACACTTCTCTATATACTTGGACACGAACTAGCTAAGCATGGTGATTTGACCTATGAGCTGCTAGACATCTTTGATGGTCTTTAGGGTTATGATATAGGTTTATCCTTTACTATCTTAAGACCTATAAGCATGTGTACTTATCAATTTTATAGTATAGCGAATAACAATATTGAGTGTTAATCCCATATGAATTATGAGTATTAGTATTAACCTTTTTTCTTATTATCTAATCATCAAATTTAAGTGATAAAATTAGCAAGTAAATTAAGAAAAAAAATCTATAAAAGTGTACGTAAATATTGAATCTCTTATAATTAATAATGCAATTAACTAATTATTATTCAATTCCTTTATTCTATTTTTTTACTATGGAATTTTTGAATTGAATTAATAGCTCTCTTGAATCTATTGATTCATAACCTTAGGTTAATCAATTGGAATCTTTTTCTAATTTAAACCCCCTAGAATTGCATTACTTTCAATTTGTGAATTCCACTATTATGTTTGATTCTAATCTAGAGATTTACGTCATCCTATCTCTAGGACTACATGCAACCCATTCCATTTATGTTAGATCTATTCAAATATAGGATCTCTCGATCTCCATGTATGAAATTACACTCCAAACTAATGCATTGGCAATATTAATTTGAAAATAATCAAGCACACATAATTAGGATTACAAGAATATCAATAATTTCATTGAATAAACAATTATCAATCACATTTTCATTTTAAGGTTCATCATACCTAAGTATAAGAGAAAAATTAAACTAACATCATATTGAAATTAGAAGAAAAAGTGTAAAAATAATGCATAAAGAAAAGTATAAAAAATTTAATAGCAATAGCAAAGTAAAATTCTATGACAACTTTAATTTGATCTCTAAAAAGTCTATATCTCACAAGCTTGGACCCTATCTCTTTTCATATTGATCAAGTGCCTCCCAACATGGTTGTTCTAAGACTATGTCATCCATACTAATTCCACAACTTGATCATTTTCCTTTAAATTTACGTGAAACTTACATGAAGTTGCTTTATTTTATCTAAAGTTGCTTTTAAGGACCTAAAATCAAAATATAAGCTAGTTAAGTGTAATATCTATACAAACGTGCATATAAAGTAAACCAAAACTAGATAAAAATTAATTAATTATATATTTTTTTTCAACATTTATCAGGTTGCATGTCTAAGATAGCTCATATTTTCTTTAGGTTGGCTTTAATGTCGCATGCTATAACCATATACCCAAGGAACTTCCTTGATGCTGCCCTATATATACTCTTTTGAGGGGTTAAGCTACATGTCATATTGCCTCAAGGTGTCAAAAGCTTCTTGCAAGTCCCTAAAATGGTTATTAGGTTACTTACTCTTAACTACCACATCGTCTATGTAGACTTCTATGCTGTGCCCAATCTAGGGTTTGAACATCTTCATGACCAAGCATCGGTAGGTCACCCCATCATTCTTGAGTTTGAAGGGCACAACCTTATAGCAATACATCCTAAAGTTAGTGATGAAGAAGGTGTCTACTTGGTTAGGCCCATGCATTCATATTTAGTTATAGCTTCATAAGATGTCCATAAAGCTTATGAGTTCATGGCTTGAGGTTTAATTGATGAGCTACTCAATCTTTAAGCAGGGAAAACAATCCTTCGGGCAAGTTTTGTTTAGGTTGATGAAGTCGATACACATTTTCCACTTCCCATTAGACTTTTTTATTAGCACGTAGTTCGCTAACCATGTTAGATATGGCTCCTCCCTCATGAAGCTAACTTTAAATAGCTTCTAAACTCCTCTTCTATTGCTACCTACCTTTTAGGGGTAAAATTTTCTAATTCATGACCTTGCAGGTTAGATCAATATTGAGTTAGTGCATGATGACCTATGAGGTTATGCCTAGCATGTCCAACAAGGACTAAGGAAAGATGTTTTTGTTGGATCAGAGGAAGTTAATGAGTTGTTTCTTGAGCTCTATACGTATCACCATCCTTATTTATGTGGTTAGCTTGGCATTACTACCAAGCTAGATTGTCTTAGTCTCTTTAACCGATTCCCCCCAGTAAATAGCTTCTCCTCCGGCCCCACCTCAATAGTGAGCACCTCCCCTTAGTAAAGGCTTGTAAATAGTAAGACCTTACCAATTGTTGATCCCCTTGGCAAATGCTAACTCCTTTTGGTGTGGAGAATTTAGCCTTCAAATATATGCCATTGAAGGGGTCATCTTAGTGGTAATCTAGCTAAGTCAACCTATGATGACATTATAGGGTGATCAATAATCCACTACTAAGAACTCAATGAGCAATTTAACAATGATGCTATGATCACCAAGCTCTATGAGAGGGTGATAATGCCTTTAGTATAGACAGGTTGATTATTAAAGTTGAAGAGGTCGTAGTTGTAAGGATTGGACTTAATTGTCAACCTATTCTTCATCTTATCATAGGCATTCTTAAAGATGATGTTCGCTAAGTTACCTGTGTCTTCCAAGACTTTGTGAAGGACATTGAACCCAATGATTCTTACTCTAATCACCAAGGCATTGTCATGGGGAGTCTAAACCCCCTTTAAGTCTTTATCTAAGATTAAGATAGATGTATCTATTCCCAGCTTCTTCCCATGCAAGTTCATGACTTGTTGATGTTGGTGTGGTCAGTATAAGTCTCAAAGCTCGACTACCCTCTTGTTATGGGGCTCCCCACAATGTTATTGACGACATCATTAGGGGCCCTATTGTTGTTGCCTAAGGTACTGGCCCACTAGTTGGCTCATGTCCCCTATTTTTGGTTAGGCTATTCCGCCTCTTCACCTTAATTATCAATGTACTCCTTGAGATAGCCATGATGGATAACATCCTTAAGGGCATTCTTGAGCTAGACACAATCTATAAAATTGTATCTCTTATCTTGGTGGAACTTGTAGTATTTGTTTGAACTCCTTAGTGAGGGATTACTCCTCTTTTTCTCAAGCAAAGTGAGGATGCCCCTATTTTTTACCTCCAGGAGTATCTAACCTTATGGATGGTTAAGGGGTATATGGTTCATGTAGAAGAGAATGGTGCACTTTTTATCTAGCCTACCATTATTCCTTCCATAAGATGACCCTTCACTATTATTTGGACTAAGCCAATCTTTGATAGAAGATTGATCCTTGTTATCCTTCTTCTTTTCTAACACACTTTAGTCAGCATATTTCCTAGTCTTGATATTATCTTCCACGATGATGAGCTTCATGGCCCCTATATAAAATTCATCGAAGTTTTCGAGCGTCCTCTTCGATAAGGAGATGAAGAAGTGGCTCTAAGGCCAAACACTCATGACTATAGCTTTGAGCACCATGCTCATGTTGGCGTTAGAGATTTCTAATATCATCATGGTGAAATAGGAAAAATACTACCTAATGGACTCGTCCTATCATTACTTGATGAGGTTGAGGTTAGATGAGTTATTTGCTAGCATTTTACTTGCTAGAAAGTGCTAATGGAACTACTTACCAAGCTCTTTAAAGCTAAAGATGGAGTTGGCTTCAAATTGTTGTACCATGTTCGTGCCACCTTTTTAAGAGTGTCTAGGAAGGCCTTGCAAGTGCTTGCATTGCTACAACCAATGAGCCTCATCTAAACCATAAAGTAGCTAAGGTGGTCACTCAAGTCAATTATCCCATCATAAAACTCCAACACAGGGATCTTATTATAGGGGCTAGTGCCACATCTTGAATCTCCTATGTTAAAGGAGACCAACCAAAAGAAAACTAGTCCTAAAGATAGCATTCCTAGAGTCCCTTAAGTCGAACAATTACTTGATCTAATTCTCCAACTCGCCAACATTGGCATTGTTCAAGGAAAAATGAGATTGAGCCTTATATGGCTCAAGTCAATTGCTTTAAGGTTCAACTTGGCTATGTGA
Source organism: Laguncularia racemosa (assembly GCA_037954665.1). Lineage (NCBI taxonomy): Eukaryota > Viridiplantae > Streptophyta > Magnoliopsida > Myrtales > Combretaceae > Laguncularia > Laguncularia racemosa. The sequence continues at coordinate 286,956 of JBBMOL010000063.1, read as the reverse complement.
AGCAACCACAAGGGAGAGCTACACTAGGGTAGGGGAGTTGTTGAGCTCCCTAGCAACTACTAGTAGTGGTGGTGGTAGTGGTAAGTGGGTGAAAGCATGATCATTGTCTTACACCACTATAAGCATGGTAGGCTAGTGTTGCTACTACTCCATCTCATTAATATGTGCATGAAGCTACTTGGTTTCAACCATGATGTTAGCCAGCATTTACTCAAGGTATCTTAACCTATCCTCATCTCCCTATAGCGTCATTGGTTGTTGAAGTAGAGGTAGGGAAGTAGAGATGTTGCCTAGGTTATGGGTTTGTGTTTGTTTAGTGTTTGAGGTTTTAGTGTTTTTGGTGTGTATGCTCTTGTCAATCATTACAATGGTTCAATTTCTTCTCTAAGCAAATGACAGCAAATGTTGTTTCTTGATCCCATAAAGTGAGTATGTAACCTGCACGAGACAAAGGATAATGAGCTAAGAGTGCTGGAGTTAGTTCTGACATGGTCACTTTGACGCTTAAGTCAATATGAAAGAAAAAGGATCAAATAATAGGATAGCAGTAGAGTGTTTAGAGAGCTAGAATACGAATACCTTATTTGGAGGCTTAATTTAGCATTTATAGATAGGATGAAGGGACAAATAAGGAAGGTAGTTACAACCTACTCTTCCTTAACTTCGAGATTTGTAGAGATGAATTGGGAGAAGTTATAAGGCAATTGACTTGCTTTATCCATCCAAGCTTTTTCTGCTTATAGCTTGTTTGAACTGTGAATTGGGTCAACCAACTTAAGCCCTAACCTAGGCATAGGGAGCCACATCCACAATATTTTATCAACATATACCAAGCTGGGAAATTGTCTTGAAGTTATGATTCCATGAAAGCCCTTGTAAAGAATTAGAAAAATAAATTCAATGCAATCGGTCCATAGCTACTCACTAGATAGAACTTTAAAATAAATAAATAAGCAAAAGACAAAACAAAGCAAACCAAACAGTCTGGAATCAAGTGACCATCTCTAAAACCTTAAAATTGAATGGCGATTTAGCATAAGGTTTTAAGGCCCTCAAGTAATCATACTTATCCAATTTTGATGCCTGTTCACAAATATGGGATTTATGCAGAAGATGTTGCAACAAAGGAAATGGCCCTAGCTTCCCTCCCCAAGTGGAACAGAAATAAAACCAAGGTATGAAGTATGGCTCTTAGGGGAACTTTTTTATTATAAGCAAATTCCGACTAGATGATTTAAAAAAGGTACTTTCCCTATTGGGTTTCATTGGACGGATTTTCTGTATACAATTAAGATACCATGTATCTCTATTTTCAAGTTTGCCCTATGCCAAGGCTGTCAGTACGAATGTCCATATTATTTATGTCATGTCATGTAAAAAATATAATTAATTTATAAACTTCAGGTGGCTTTATTTGGAATTTCATCATATTTTCAAGTGCTTCAGCCTCTGCATTTTCCAGTTTAAGATCTTCCACACAAATCTTTCAACCAGTTTTGATATTCCGATTGTATTCATTGAAATTAAAAATAGTAAATATAATTTATGATGCTAATTACAGGCTACCTCTCAGGATTTCAAGATAAACATAACTAAAATAAAATAAATGCCCCAACGAAAAAGGCAATTTTGAAGAACAATGAACCTAACCTCAGCTCGACCTAAAGGCTTGCAGTGAACTAGAATATACCACAGTAAGGAGATAAATTTGGGGAAATGCAAGCCCGGCCATTCTTAAATTCATTAAAAAAATAAAATTAAAATTAAAAATAAAAAGTCTATCGATTCTTTAACCGCATTTCTTTAGCAATAGGAGGAAGCCATTTCTCCCCTCTTATTCTCTTCAGTTCAGCGACCCTCTCTTCCTCTTTTTTGGCAGCTTCTTTTGCTGCTTTCTCCTTCTCTTCTAGCCTAATTAATGACTTCTGTCGTGAAGCTTCTGCAGCAGCCATTACATGTATACCATCAACAGCAACAGATTGGATCCGTTTTCTAAACTGTAAGCAATCAGCATGTAACCAAGTAGACAACAGGATTTATAAGGTTTCATCAAATATATGTATACAGTGATTGGAACATTAATGTCTAGACAAGGGAGCAACCTCTATTGATTTCTCGTCAAACTCCTCTCCACGAAGAATTCTTGGTCTCTTTTTTGGTCCTTGAGGCTCATCTATGGCATAAGCATAACCTTCAGTCCAACCATACAGGAAGCAGTAACAAGGCAGGTAAGAGTGCCTTAAGCTGGAGACCAGAAAGGCAGCAAGAATGCAAACACCATAACCAGAAAATATAGGGATGAATTTTCAACACATGACCGCAACTACTCAGTATAATCTTATTAACAGAAGACAGTCTCATGCTCATATACATTTGACAAGAAGGCTGGCAGTTGAAAGAACAGTTCTATTTTCAAATGCCTTGCTCCTATTTATGCAGGTAAAGCATCAGTTAATTTGGAAAATTTTCCAGTCAGATTAATAAATCAATGAACAAGATAAGACAACATCAAAACAGGGGAGGTAATTTAGCACTGGGATGTCAATCCACAAAAAAAAAATGGAGAGAGAGAGAGAGCAGTGGTATGACAGCAACCAGTAGCTTTTTCATGGGATCATAGCACATCCATGAGCAAAAGTAACTGTGCTGCAACATTCAGATTGCAAATAGAGGTAATTACTTACCAATGCGATCAAAAATGATCCCAGGGGGAGCATTTCTAAATAAACGAATTCCATATCTAAATGTCTCCGCATCATCATCAACCACATCAATGGGATGTCTCACAATTTCCAAGTTTTTCTCCACAATGTCTTTCAAAAGTTTCCATGCCTGAGGATTATTCCAAAAAAAAAAAACAAACAAAAAAAACACACATACAAATTATTCACTTTTTTTTTTAATGTAATGTCAAATATTTCATTATCTTACAAGAAAATATACAAAGAAGGGCATAAACCCACTCTACAAAGAAATAGCAATACAAGAAACCTAAAATTTCGAGCTAAACACCAAAAAACAAAAGGGTGTCAAGATTGAAATCTTGACAAGCCAACCAACAAGGCTATGACCTATACAATTAAAGGGCACTCTGACTAGTATAATAACAATATAGAATAGTGCAGGTAATATGTGCAGCCGAATGACAATTAAGACCTAATCTCCTTTCATTCCTTTATTTCCAAATATAATAAATTACAAAGCCAATAAGCAAATCTCCAGGAGGACACAAATTTGAGTCCCAACATATTAAAGAGATTCAGAATGTCCACAGCTTGAGAAAGCTTCACCAAACTACTCAACCCTAATTCTAGCCTATGCCATTCTTCAAGAACAAAAGCACACTTGAGAAAAAAGTGCGAATGTGATTCCTCCTCAGAATTGCATAGATAACAACAGTCATGCAAAGAGCCACCCCATTGTACTCATCTATCAAGTGTGGTGAGCTTTTGATGTGCAACCAGCCAAAGGAAAAAAACCAAATCTGGGCATTAACTTTTTTGTCACACCATCTTATACCTTTGAAACTTATTCCCTTGAGACAGGAGAGCTTCATAAGCTTTCCTTTATATAGAAGAGTCTAGAAGGCTTATTTCTCCATACTAGTCTATCTTCATAACTGAGCTTTGGATTTACAGCACCATTTATGGATGGCCAAATTTCCATTAGTCCAAATTACAACTTAATTGACCAAAGGGAGGGGGGTGTGGAGAGTTGTTTGCAGGCCATCCATCTGCCAAACCAAAATAGCCCACCCATGTCTCAAGTTTGTATTTGTAGGGCTAAGGGTGCTGGCACATGTGAGATTCAGACTTTGAAAAAATTTCACTAATATGATAGAGGCCCACAATGTGTACACAGCTATTGAATGAACCTAGAGCTTGTTAGTTACAATGTCACATGGTTGGTTCAGTTGTGAATGGAAAAACATAGTATAAGGAGGAAGGTTTTTGGTTATTATCAATTGGCCTTTTAGTTACAATGTCACATGGTTGGCCCACAATGCGGGCAAATATAAGTTTAAAGATGATATAAGACAAGTAGGTAACTAATTATCCAAAAAGATAAGTAGCTAACTCAGTTTCATTCAAGAACACTCCATCCTGAAGTATAAACCATAGATAAATCAATCTACTGAAAGAAAGAAGATGAAAGTTGCCTAGGAATTATGCAGCACTTAACACCTTAAGATTACTAATCTTCAATCTTATGAAGAATACACCAAAATCACTCAAATTATTTTCTAATTATATGTTTATGCTGACTTGCTGACGAAATCGACAAACTATGCAACCATAACAACACTCTGACAACAATGACCTTTCCCTTTTAGAGTGATCTTTTAAGCTCTTTGAATAGAGCAGTCAGAAACCATCTGAACTTCTTTTGAAACAAATAACAGCGAGTCTCCATCTACTTTTTCCCTGTTTGTGAAATAAAACAGGACCCAAAAGGCAAAAAATCACTTCATGTTTGGTTAAAAGTGAGATAACATGGGATTTTAATTTCCTATACATTTTAATTAGATCTTGGGTTTACTCATCCAAAAAAAAAAAAATGAACTTGGGTTGAGGAGCAAGAGTGTAAGTCAAAAGTCTCTGATTTTATCATATTGCTCAAGTCTTAAGGCAAAATTACACTCAGCAACATTGTTTTTCCATGTAGATTTTATGGTTTCTTTGTCTTAAAATGGGTGAAAGTGTACATATAGGGAATCACTTTTTTTGGGGCAAGTCAAATAGGGAATCACTTTCGCCATCACTTCAAAGAATTTCGAACCAAACGTCATGCTTCACTAATATTACAACGTAATATAGCTGCGTAATGAAGACAGAGTATACGCAAACCTTAACCAGATGATGTTTTGGGAGTTGAGGCTTGTACTTCCGATCTAGGTCGTCCTCGAGTTTGCTTTTTGAGTAATTAGTAGTGACGGAGAAGCAGTTGGCGAGAAAAGGGTCGGTGGTGGTGGCGACGGAGTCAATGGCGGCTTTCCAGTCGGCATTTCCATCTTCTTCTCCGCTGCTACTGCTACTGTTACCGCTGCTCGAACGTACCATTTTCTATGGGGTTGGGAGGGAGTAGAGCGATTGGACCTTTTTGGGTTGTATAGGATAGATATCCTACCGAACTAAAGGAAAGTTAAAGTTCTATTTCTTTTCACTTTATATCTGTTTTTACTCTTACCCAAATTAAAAAGAATCGAATGTAATCATATTTATCTGCTCCAATATATTAATCTGGCAATTAAATGTCCTTTTGAATTGATTTTCCTTTATATGTGTGTATATGTGCATCTCCTGATTTCAAATAAACAAATAAATTTATACCCCCCATGTATCATTTTATATCTAGCCATGTAAAAGTTGCAAATTTTAATAAATACCATTTAGAGATTTCTCTTGAGAAATAAAAAAATGCATAGATGATAAAAATAGTTAAGAGTCTCATTGATAAATAGATACGTGTAGATGAAAGGTTTCATTAAGCAATCATATAAGTATTACATGACAATCATATTACATGTATCTTAGAGAAGTGATGTAGAGATGGCATATTCTGAGATAACTAAGAGAGAATGGAACGTAGAAAGAATAGATAATCTTGATTTCTAAAATATACAAGTGATCAACAAGAGAGATAAGGAAACCTCTCACATCAATTTTGGAACTTAAATAATCGTTCTACAAGATTCAATAGATAACCATGTGATCAGTCTTTTATATATCATCCATGTATGGGTCTTTAAACATTCCACCAGAGGCATCTTTTTCTTTATTAGGACCATACACTTCAGATTTTTTGAAAACTTTTCAATTAATCATGCAAAATGATTTATACTAGACAAATGTCTATTTAAAACAACATGATTAGATCATGTAAAATGATTTGAATCAAATTAATATCTGTTTAAAAACAACATGATCATAACGAGTAAGATATATAACAACCTTAATCATAGTCTTGTTCAATTCACCAGCATAACCACTGGGTCTTTTTCACGGCGACTTACAAACAGCCAGTACCTCTTAAACCCTGCCTATGATTTTTTATGTTATACATTCTATGTTCTAAGAATCGTTGATTCATTTCCGATACACAAGATCCTCATCAAATGTAAGTATAGAGCATATTTTGACTCTTGAAAGATAGACCAGTGCATCCAAACATTTTTTTTTCTTTTCAAGAATTAAGGAGAGAGAGAGTGTTTAAGGACTCATGGTTTTAACAAATGCACTTTTATTATTTTTTAAAAGGCTAAGTCTGCCATTCATTTACAAGTCTTCCCCTATTTATAGAAGGATACATGGTAGACAACTTTCCATATATTACAAAAGAGTAAGTAAAAATATCTAAGAGCATACTTTGATTCATTTCTGATACATAAGATCCTCATCAAAGGCAAGTGTAGAGCATACTTTAAATCTCGAAAGATAGACTAGGCGTCCAAACCATTTTTTTCTTTTCAAGAATTAGGGAGAGAGTGTGTGTTTAGGGACTCATGGTTTTAACCAACGCACTTTTATTATTTTTTAAAAGGCTAAGTTTGTCATTCGTTTACAAGTCTTCCCCTATATAGAAGGATACATGGTAAACAACTTTCCATATATTACAAAAGTGTAAGTAAAAATATCTAAGAGCATACTTTGATTCATTTCTGATATACAGGATCTTCATCAAAGGCAAGTGTGGAGCATACTTTAAATCTTGGAAGATAGATCAAGCATCCAAACAACTTTTTTCTTTTCAAGAATTAAGGAGAGAGAGAGTGTTTAGGGACTCATGGTTTTAACAAACGCACTTTTATTATTTTTTAAAAGGCTAAGTTTGCCATTCGTTTACAAGTCTTCCTCTATTTATAGAAGGATACATGGTAGATAGCTTTCTATATATTACAGAAGAGTAATTAAAAATATCTAAGAACAGATGATCTAATTTTCTTGCCCATATTCTAATCCTAAGACATAGCTTGTCTAAAGTAAAAAATGTAAACAGTATAAAGTTATGCTAATTTAAAACTCTATCTACTAACTTTGTCTACTTTTTCAAAAGCTAGAATAGTAACCACTAACTTTCTTTACTCTATCAAAAGCTAGAATAGTAACCTAAGTTTGAAAAACTTGCCAAATTTCCCAAAAGCTAAATCCAGTGAGACAGCGATAAATTTCTTTCCTATGTAAAGTCCAGGTCATCAGTGTTGTATTTTGGGTCTAGTCACGTGGGTATCATGTATAGTTTGAATCTTTCCTTTTTAGAAGTGTTTATAATATCTTGACTTACAATCTCTAGATAGTCTTCATACGGGTGTTGACTATCTTGAAAAAGGTCAAGAATAGTATTTTGATAAGACTGTTCATAATTATCTTGTTCCTGTAGATCATCTTATTCCATAGGTTAGACTTACTCTTAATGGAAAATTGATAATGCAGGCTCTCTATCTACCTTAGTTGTTTCATAGTCTTGGCTATAATCTCATGGAACTTCTTTTTTCGTATGCTTCTAGCTAAATTTCTTTTGGAATCACCAGGTTGGCAATACAAAGTCTTCATTGGTGTTCTCTATATTAGAGATCACTATCTCTGATATTAAAGAGAAATCCATTTAATACGATATGGCTTCGGAGAGGATGATATGAGAACGTATTAATCTTAATCCATTCTTAGCATAATTGGATAATTAGCCTTAGGTCCTCCTTATTGAATCCTGGATGTTCCTTTTCTGTGTTGTTAATCCATTTTTGGATTATTGTTTCCTATACATGTAATGATTGGAACCATTGAAATAGTTCTCCCAACTGTGAGGTTGTTCCTCTTTTTGTAACGATATTGTTTGACAAGAACTTTAATGCCTTGCTAGAATTTGTATGGCTATGGTATAATTATGTAATAAATACCAGCATAGCTATTTGAATTCCTCTTGGAATAGTTCTTAAAAATGAATAATATGAGGATAGATGAATGGATATTCTAGATGTAATCCTATTGGTTTGAGATTTAATCCCTCGTTGTGGATTCTTTTGTCCTTTCAATTAGAGCCTGTGGATTTTAGCAAAACTTGATGATTTTGCTGAGGTCCAGAGAGAAAATCTGCATTTGAGTTCTTTTTTCCTAGGATATGTTTGACCTCATATAAATATTTTGAAAAGCATCCTTGCCATTGTAGGAGCTTAGGATGCGGTATCGTCTTTTGTTTAAATTTGAGCATCTTTGGGAAAGAGCTCATGTCCATTTCAATCTTGAAGTGAGATCCCATTAAATGATATCTAAATTTATGAATAGCATTTTTAACGGCAACGATCTCCTTGAAAGTAAAGTGTTAATGGATTTCAAAATCTTTGAATCATCCACTTTGATAGCCACATATGTGCCTTTTTCCATTGTCTTCTTCTTCTAAAAGAACTGCTCCCTAATGTTTGTCACTGGCATCAATTTAGATGACCAATATTCCTTCTACATGAATTTTTAGTGATGGCAAGTTCCGCAATTTTTCTTTTACTAGCTGGACAGCTTTGGTTTGATGCTTTCCCCATTCTAGATGATCTTTCTTTAGCATCTTTGATAGTAGAGTAGTGAATCTAGAGATTTTTGAAACAAAATCTCTTAAGTAGTTCACTATGCTTAGAAACTATTATATCTACTTGGTAGTGAGTTGTGAGTTAGGAAATTTGAATAATTCTTAAGCAATTGTTGGTTCAAGTAGATAGCACCCAATTTTTATATTCATTCATAAGAATTGTATTTTTGTCTAAGTTATCTTCATTTTTCTTTCAGCTAACATTACTCCTTTTGACATGATTATTTCATAAAACTTATGGAGTAATTCAGTATCAGTCTCTTCGTCTAAACTGTGCAAAAGTATGTTATCTATGTAAATGACTGCATGATCAATAATAGGTTCAAATATTATGATCATGGCTCTAGAAGAGTGAAGGCACAGTTTTGAGTCCAAAGGGTAGTACCTACCATTGATAATGGTGATTTGTGATACAAAACCTGTTTTGAACCTTTCATTAAGATGAATTTCAAGTTGCTAAAATCTTGCTTTTAAATCGAATTTAGAAAATACATTAGCCTTGGCAATATTCTAGAAAACCATATTCCTATTTAGAATAAGGAATTTACCATCCTGGATAAAATGGTTTAGAGGCTAGAAGTTAATGACTAATCCCAGTTTGCCTCTATTTTACTCAGCTCTTTTATTCACATAGAACGCTTTACACACTTAGTGGTGATCAAAGAATCGATGTGATGGTTAAACATCCTGGGAAGAATTGCAGTTTGATTGGTACGCTTCTCAAGTATATCCTTAGTTCTTCATTTGAGGTAGTGATGAAAGTTTTATTGTATGGTTTCCAAAACTTTTCAAGCAAAATGCTAGGAATAAGAATACTTTCCACCGCTCTAGGGTCGATGAATCCTATCACCTAACTAGGTTGATCATATTTGCTGGTAATGATTTGTATTGGTACATGTGGAGTCTGGAGATTACCTTTGATTTCCGGTATTCTTCTCTCAAGTGGTTTTATTGAGTATAATTCATCTCTAGAATCTAAGTCTTCTAGACTGGATATTGATGAGTAGGCCTTGAAAGAGAAGAGGGTACTTCACGATAACTCTTCTTCCTCTAAAAAAAGTGATTATAGGTTTTCTTCTTCATCTACTTTGATTCTAGTTTGTTGGTATATTGATTGGATTATTTTTTGTGATCGCATAATCTTCCATTTTATTACAAATGAAGCACTGAGGAGATTTCTTTCCTCTCCGTCCTTGTTCTTTTAAAGTGTTTTCACCTCACCTTTTTCTTCTTGGTTTGAAGGATGTTGTGATTGGAATCCTTTTGTGATGCTTCTTCTTTCTAGTGGAACAATTACATTCCTTGTTGGAATGCTTGCACTTGATGTATAAATCTTTTTTCTTGCACATCTTATCAAGGATCTGTCATTCTTTGAGATAACCCTTGAATAACTATCTTTTTTTTTTCTTTCTCATGTGGTTAATAACCAAGTGCAAAACTTATTGGATTTCTCTAACAGGAATGTCCATAATTTTTTTATTCCTTAGCTTAAAGAATTTTTCTATTTCTCTTAAAAGTAATTTAGGAATAGAAGAAAGGAACATTTTCTTGAGGGTTAAGTCTACTCTAAGTTGATAAAAGAGTTGCACCATTTTCTTATAGTGCAAGTCTAAATCTTTCTTTCTGAATGAGTAGCAACTTTTCTCAAAGAATTCCTTTTGTTTTACCTCTTTAGAATCCTTAAGATTTCCAATAAGGAATGTGTATAGAATTCTGATCACATGGTTGAAATATGTCTAATCCAAGAATAAATGTTGGTTCATTGGATTTTTTGAATTCCACCAATCTTTCAGTATCATAGTAAATTTGCTACAAATTCAGATAATATCTCAAAATGATTGTCATTAGATAGAGATTATGTGATCAATTAGGCATGAAATTTTTGTAGCCTTTCTAGCCATTTTGAGTATGGAATATTATCAATAGAAAATGTTATATTCATGTTGGATGATTTCCTGGTGGATCTTGCAAGTTTGGGATCAGATGTCTTTGATCTCATTTCCTCTTCCTCGCCCCTCATCATCAGGATAGGAGCTTCGTTTATTGTATGTTGAGAATTCGTAAGTTCTTTAGAAGCTTGGTCATCGAATTCTTCCTTTTGTTCTGAATCGATATATGGCCATCCATGACTTTCATTGGAGTATTCAGAAGATCTTTCATCAGTCGATTTTTCAGCTTCTCTTATTGAGTTATCTGATGGATTATTAGTTTCAGATTTGACCTTTACTTCCCTAAGAGTAGTCTTGGGTCGATCTTGATTGAACACCTAAAGAGGATCTCGTGTCTCATGAGTTTTGACCATAAGGACATCTGATTATCTTAACTTTGGTCCAAGCTCATCATTGTCACTACCTAGATCTTGTGTCTGGTACATTTCCTGAGGGTCAGTGTAACTTGTTTTCCTTTTATGTCGAGAGGATGATTCATCTCTTGCTTTTTCCTCCGCTTCCTTCTTTTTTCTTCTTATCTCATCCTTCGACTCCACTATAGTTTTTTTCTTTAGGATTTATTGAGGGTCTGGTGTGAAAAGAGAGGGTCTGGAAGCCATAGGTCAACAACCAACATTTACTCCCAGTCTAAGAGTAATATGTCAAATGTAGAGGGTAAACTTCTATGTTTTGCTTTCAGTATGTGAATTTGTTCTTGAAGCTTTCTACTTTCTAACTTTTTTTTTCGAATGAAGTTAGAAAGAGATATGCTAAAAGTAGGCACTGTGTTCTTCGCTTCCTCTATTCGTCATTGTAAAATGGAGATCCTTTCGAATGTCTCATCTATTGTTTTTTTTTTATAGAGAACAGTCTGGAGTGGATATTCTCAACATTGTTTCCAATCCTTTTAAACATTTGGTTTTGAACTAGAGCATTATCAGTATGCTAGTTGAGAATGGCTTCTACTGTGTTATTCTTTTTTCTAATGCCTTAGGAATCTCCTTCAAGGGGATTTCATATTTTAGGAACATGTAATGACCTAAAAATTTAGGAAAATTTATAATAAAATAAGTGAAATAATAATTACTTATAGGCTAGTTAGTAAGGTTATTATTTCTGTAATTCTAAAATTTTGATAAAATACTAATAGTGGGAATGATAATAATAAATAGATAAATATATATCCATATACATATAAATATGCATATGTAAATTATAATAAATGCAAAAAAAAAAAAACTCGATCGCATTGTTCCGTCTGTTCCCTCCTCTCCCATGGCTGATCAGAGCAACACATCAGCAAAATCAAATCAGCTGCTATCGGTCACGTCGCCTATCCCCACTGTCACTTGTCCCCTGCTTCTTTCTTCTTTCCTTTCTTCTTCATCTTGTTCTTCTGGTTGCATCGTCCTTTTCTCGTCATCTCGCAAACACAGCCTACTTCTCTTTCCTTCCTTCCTTCTTCTTTCCTTTCCTTTCTCAACGTCTTGTCCCTGGTCATGGATGCACTCCCGCTCTCTAATCCTAGCCGTCCCTCATTCTGTTTCTTCCTTCTTCTTTTTCTTTCTAGTCGTCCTGTCCATATGGAACACCTATAACACTACACCTCAGCCATCGCACTCCATCACACTAGCCACCACTGCCCCTTGTGAGCCACCACCGACCCTTGCTCCTGCTCCCTTTCCTTCCTATTTTCTTTTCCCTTTCACCCCTGTTTTCCAATAAAGAAACAGAGATCGTCTTCAATCGCTCAGCCGGAGACGCTAGCTACTTGGAAGGTGGACTAGCTCCTGACGCGCGCTCCACCAACGAGACCTTTGCTAATGAATTCAATGACAACAATCTTGTCTATATGGGTAGTCCGATGAACCCTTTGCGGATGTACGGTTGGTTCTCCACAGTGATCTCTAAGGACGCTAGCTCCGGTGATTTTTCGTCGTTGTCCATAGGGAGGTAGTTGTTCTTGAGGAGTCCATTACCCGATTGATGCTTAAGGACTCTATAATATACATAAATACATACATACATACATATATATATATATATATATCAACTAAGCTCCATGAGCTCAGTGTCAACTTGGCTCCGGCTTCCTCGGCTTCTAAGGTTTTTGATGACATCATCGACCAGGTAAAAGCGGTACATCAACTCCTAAGAAAAAAAATGCATGGGGTCATGGAATTGCCAATGCTGTCAGACCAGCTGATGAACCTCCATCTCCATCGTCCATCCATCCTAAAGCAAATAGCCACAAACATCTTGTCTCTCTAATCTTCCCTTCTTTCTTTTCATTCCTGGCCAGACCCCTGCACTGTTCCCTTCCCTTCCCTTTTCCTTAGCCAACGAGCAAGCCAGTAGTGTCTCCACTCCCCTTTGTCCCCTTATCCCTTCCTAATCCCACACTTGCCCTCTTCTACCCTCTTATTCCAATATTTGGAACTTGTGGAGGATAAAAACAAAATTGCATCAGAAAACAAATGTTGCAGTTACTATGCAATTTCTCTTTGCCCGCGTTCTTCTTTAATGTACTAGTAACATTGGAAATGAGACTTTTGGGGGTAAGCTTAGTGCAAGTCCACATGAGGTCGATAGGGTGTGTAAGGTGATTGATGAGTTGGTAACATTGGATTGAAATATAGAGGTTATGTCGGATGAATGCAAGATCCATTTAAGTCAAGATTTGGTTCTAGATGTGTTGCATAGACTACGTCATGTTAGGAAACTGGCTTTTTGATTCTTCTGTTGGGTAGGGCTGCAATTGGGTTTTGAACGTGATTTAAGAACTTATAAAGCGATATTAAGGATATTGGAGAAGACTAGGCAGTTTGAGAGGATGGTATCTTTGCTTGAAGAAATTGGTGCAAAGGGGTTTTTGACAATGGAGACTTTCATTATTGCTATCAAGGCTTTGGTAACTTCTAAGGAGGGAAAGAAGGTTGTTGGGATGTTTGAGCTGAATAAAAAGTGTAAGTTCCAAGTCGGTGTTGAAGCTATCAATCACTTGCTTGATGCACTTGGGCGTGCAAAGCTTGGGAAAGAAGCACGGATACCCTTTGAGAAGTTAAAGGATAGGTTTACGCCAAACACTATGACTTACATGGTATTGCTTAATGGTTGGTGTAGGGAAAGGAATTTGATGGACAAGGGGAGGGAAAGGTTAGAAATATAAAAGTACATGAAGGTAGTTTATCTACCGGTTGATAGGCTCTGCCTAGATGAACTGAAAAGTATTTGTGACTTGTGAGTAAATAGGAGAAACTTGAAATGGTCTCCAATAAAAAGGTTATGAGTTTGGTAAAATGGAATTATAAGGAAAAGTTCATTAAGTAAGATCATAGTAATGTTAAAATGTAAGAAATTGAACTAGGTTTCCTATGAGCATAGCTTTGAGTTGAAAACTTGCTTACTTGAGTAATCACTTTCGAAGTATTTGATAATATTTTTTGTTATTGTTATGTGATTTTATTGTTTGTTTTTACTCGGTTGCTTGATTATGTACTCACTTTGCTTCTTAAGAAGTTGAGGGGTTTATGTTATTGCTAACCTCAGGTATAGGTACTAAAGAATAAATAACTGGAGACTCTGGTTTTTGGAGAGCATCAATAGAGGCAAATGGGCCTTTAGTTTCCATTTTGGAACCTCAATTATTTTGTAATAGGATGTCCTATACATGATGTTATAGCGCTTGTAAATAAGATCTACAAGTGTTGATATTCGAATTGTAATGTAAATATATGTATGTATAAGGTTAGATTTGTAATCTTTTTGAGCCACTTAAGTCTACAGGATTAATCATGGGTTATGCCTACTTATCGAGAATACAAATCTCGATAGCATATATATATATATATATATGATGTGATAGGAGATTCTAACCACAGGTGTTTAGATATGGTGTGGATTTTGAAATGATAGCATTGATAGGCCATTCTACTTGACATTTGTAGAATTACATACAAGTTAGAGTTATAGGTTTAGGATTAGTTAAATTTGCCTTATCTCTAATTTAGAGACGGCATAGCAATCTACCTATAAGTACTAAGGATAGTTATAAGAATGTTGAACGGGTTTAAGAATCAAACCTAGTAGAAATGTTGAACGGGCCTTTAAATAATCGAATAGACAAAACCTAAATAGATGTGAGGGCTAAAAGAGTAAATAGACATATAAGGTAGAACCATTACATATCCATTGCTTGATTTTCTTAAATTGAACTCTTTTATTTTATTTTATTTTTTGCAATTTATTTATATTTGTTTGCTATCTACTACTAATTCATTTTAACAATTCTACTAATTTATAATCAAAAGGGGGGTCTATTTGATTTGAATTTTAGAAAGGTTTTTAAATTTGTAATGATCAATCTAGCCCCCTACCTTGATTATTAATTGAGACCAACAAAGGGTATTAGAGTTAAGCTTAATAGCATTTAGGTGTAAAAATCTACAATAGATGGTGTTATAATTTCACTTGAAAAGGTACCCTATTTTGATAAAACTAACTATATTTATTGGAATTACTAGATGGAAACATATATCAAAGTCACATGTTACCGAATTCGATAAGTCATTTTAAATGGTGATATGAAAATTAAAGAAATAGAGAGCTAATCCGGTCAAAGTGATAAAGATAATGAAGAAGAAGAGAAGAAGATTGTAGAATCAAAGAAGAAAATAGAAGCAAATTGGAAGGCTAAGAATCTATTAGTCTCTTCTATTTCCTCTTCTGAATTCTATCTAGTATCTTCATGCAAGACAGTAAAGGAAATTTGGGATACTAGTTCTATAACTTTTAAAGTATCAAAAGCAATCAAAGAGACAAAAGTTAATTCTCTCCTATAGCATATGAACTCTTTTAAGTTTTACAAATAATGAAATAAATACTACATTCAATTAATTTAACACTATAACATATGAACTAAACTTTCTTGGCAAGAATATAACTGATGCAAAATTAGTTAAGAAAATGCTGAGATACTACCTCAAGAGTGGATTTCAAAGAAGACAACCATTAACGAAGCATGTGATCTAAAGAAACTCTCATTGAGTCAATTACGAATCAAGTTAAGGGCTTATGAATCAAATGTATTAAAAACAACAGACAAAAAGACTGTAGTACGCAAAGCAAGTAAATTTACTAATGATGAAGATGAAGGAAACAACATTAAGATCTTAGCACAACGATTAAACAAAGCTCTCAAAAGGCAAGGTAAGAATTTTAGAAATTCTAGCAAAAATGCAAGGAAAAGATTGAAGAAGAAGGAAGAAATGGTGTGTTATAAATGCAAGAAAATTGGACACATTAGCTATGAATGTCCAATACTAATGCATAAGCTTAAAAAGTACTAGAAGAAGAAAAATAAACTTTAATATCCTCTTGGAGTGATTTGGAAGAATCAAAATGTGGAGAAGAAAGTACATAAACAAAGTTAGAGGAAGTTGATCTATATCTAATAGCTAGATTAGAAATAGATTTTGACATTAAATCTAATCAAGAAGAAATATATGGAAAGCTTCTTGATGCATTATCAAAAGCTAAAGCTTGGAACACAAGATTAGAGAATGAGATTTAAGCTTTAAATGAAGAAAAAGAAGTTATAAGTCAAACTAATCTTTTATTAGTAGAGAATGTGATTAGTTGAAGGTTGAGAATGAATTGCTAAGGAATGAAAATGAAAGGTCAAAATTTGACCAAATAATAGAAGAGAATGTGATCATTCATTGAGTAGCATATTTAGAAAATTTAATAAAAGTGACAAGAAGTTATAGATACTATTATCTATTCAGATACACGATTCATCCAAATATGAATTAGGCTATGAGAAAGGTGAAATCTCTAATGAAATCAATAAGACAATATAATGTGCTCAAAACCAAGTTCAAGCACAATCAAATGACTCAAGAAAACAACTCACAAATCAATATCAAAATCGGTCCAATGTGGATGACAAAATCACGTGAAACCCTTTGAGATTTGATGGAAAAATGAAGATCAAATGATGTAAACGCAATCCCTATTTATAATATTCACTAAGTGACAACAAAAAGAGATTAGATTCATGTGAAATCAAAACAAAATTGAAGCACCAAAACCGTGATTTCCACTCTTCCTCTAATTCCAATTCACGCCAATCACTAAAATGATATTGAATTCAATAACTAAAAGAACAATCAATCTTAACAAGATAATTGTTCATGAATTTACATTCACAAATAAGTCCAAGAAAGCTTCAAATCCACCTTAGATATGACTCACTAGAGAAGAAGTGAAGAACAACAAAGAAGGAAATTGATATGACTCACAATTTCTCTTTGTTGCACTCGCCACAATTCCAATTCTTGGGTTGAAATTGATAAGAAGTTTTGAACTAAGTATGAACCCTAATTCCACACGTGAAGTGCTAGGTTTAATCTGCAAAATATGGCCTCCCAAACCCTATTTAAGCAAGTATTTATACTTGCCACTCCTAGGTTAGAAAATGGTCAAAATTACAAGTTTGCCACTTTTAAGGTGGCTAGTCCTAAATGAAAATTACAAGGAAATAAAAGTGTCCTAAAACCAAATACAACAAAAAATAGTTCATAAAACAATTAGAAAGTACAAAATATCATAAGTCTTCATGAACCAATGCCTCGGAATAGAAAACAATCGCAACGGGTCTTTGATTGTCACTCTGAAAATGTTTATGTTCATCAACTGTGTAGGACATATTGACATCCCATGGAGAATTATCATTGTACCTATAAGATTATTCTCAAATATTTATTAGAATAAAAGACATAAAGTAAAATATGGGCGATTTGGATCATCATCCAAATCGGGTTCTGAAAATGTCGACTGTGTCAGAAATTTTCCCATCATCTCCTCGGGCTTCTGAAAGATTTGCCCTCAAATCTAGAGGATCAGTTTTGGAATTGAACCCTAATGTCTTTATCGTCTTGCTCTTCCGGCTATCAAAGGTAGTGGATGGAGTTATGATCTGTTCCTGAAACCCATGGACCTCAGATGGAGTCATTGGCGATAGAACTATGCGTGATTCGCCCATACTGAACATGTAGGAATTTCTAAACCCATCATGTAACACCCATCGATCATACAACCAAGGCCGACCCAACAGTAAATGGAATGCATGCATAGGGACTACATCACACAGGATCTCATCATGATATTTCTACCCAACATTCATAGGAACCTTTACCCTAAGGGTAACATACATACTACATCGATTATCCAGCCAATGTAAGTTATAAGGGCTAGGATGTGGGATAGTAGACAGATGTAATTTGTCTACTAGTGTAACAGATATAACATATGTGCAACTACCACTATCGATGATGAGTACATAAAGGTTATCTCTGATTTTGCAAGAGGTGTGAAATATGTTCTCCCTCTGAATGTCACTAGTATCAGGAGATATAGTTAGAACCCTGCGTAATACATTAAGGGGTAGATATTTTTCTCCTGTACGCTCCTCAGGTGTGTCTGCAGTTTGGTCATCATAATATTCCTGCAGTGCCGTTGGTAGATCTATAGGTTCAATCTGATCGTGGTCATCCTCAATATCCTCCCCAGTGTCCTCCATAACAGTCATCACCCTCTTATTTGGACACTATGCTGCCATATGCCAAAATCCCATGCATTTAAAGCATTTTATTTGGCATGCCTTCCTACTAGTAGATCTGGGAACAGTCCGCCTTACATCTAGACCCATTAGCTCTTTACCCTTCCCAGTAGATAAATTTTCTCTCATAATAATTGGGGTAGTTTTGTCCACTTCCTTCACTGCCTCACCTACCACTTTTGTTCCCCTTGATCGACTGTCAGCTGATATGGGTCTAGTAATAGCATTGGGCCTACTGCTGGTGCCCTAAATAAGTTGGACCTCCTTTGTCTCTCTACTTTTAAGGCCAACTGAATAGCCTCATCAAGTGTACTATAGCGTTGTAGTTCAACAACACACGCTATTTCATATTTTAGACTTGAGACAAAACGTGCTATAGTTTGTTCTGGAGGTTCAACGGACCCACACCTAATCATAAGGGTCTCAAACTCTTGCACATAATCATCCACTGTTTTGCCTCCCTGCCTCAATGTTTGCAGTCGCATAAACAGTTCCTATTTCTAGTGCTTAGGAATGAACCTTTTTCTCAACACCCTTTTTATATCCCTCCAGGTCTGAATCTCAACCTCTCCATCCCGACGCTTGCTGATAATCAGGTTCTTCCACCATAGTGCAGCGTACCCTATAAACTCGATAGTAGCCAATCGGACCCTGGTACTATCATCGATCTCATAACATTCAAAGAGACCCTCAACCTTGTCCTCCCAATCTAAATATTCATCAGCTGATCCTTTGCCATTATAAGAAGGCATCTGCAGTTTCACATATTCCAAGCCCCGAGGTGGCCTGAAATCCCTATTCTGATATGGGTTTGCCCATTTGTCATCCCTCTCTTTCCTGTATAGAAGATGCTCCTCACCATCCTTCTATTCAAATTCCCATCTCCCATTGCTCTGTCTCAATGAGGATTCTGTGGAGCTACCCGAGGTGGTGCCGGCTGGTTTACCACTAGTGGTTGTGGTAATGTCATTCTGTCAATTCTAGTTGCCAGTGTAGCAACTATGGTAGTAAGATCCTAAAGTTGTTCTTCCAAAGTTCTCCTACCTGCCACATTACAACCCTGACCTCCACCAACCTGACTATTGGCTTCATCACCAATTCCCCCATTCACGTTGTCATTCAACATAGTTGTAGACCCCGTATACCGATCCTTAAAAGTAATTTGAATCAAGGACACACACTCCACAACTACACTTCCCTTAATGCCACACAATAGCAACTACAAAAAGGAAAACAAACAAATCCACTTAACTTCACAAGTATGCTATTACAACCCACGTGTAGTACTCTTCTCCACAACACGTTAATACAACACAGTGCAACACTTATATAATTCACCTCCACATGCAACACTTGCAATCCCCTTTTAATCACACACACACACACAACACCATACACTCACTATTGCTTAACACACCAATGCAATGCCACACACACACCTTTGCTATACACAGTGCAACAATTTTTTTTTTTTAAGTTCCACACATCACTCCTTCACAAACAACTCCCATGGCAACAACACAAGTGGTAACAACAACAAATACACTTCCACTTCCACGATAGCAATAATAAATGGCAACACAACAAATATACTACCACTTCCATGGCAACAATAATAAATGGCAATAACAACAAATATACTTCCACTTCCATGGCAAGGATAACAAGATATACCTCCACTTCCTACAATTTAATCCGCAACTTACAAATAGGCAGCAATTCAAATTTGAATTTCAACCTCTTCACTAATTGCAAGCTTCCTCAATTGGTAAGAAATGAATTTCAAATTCAAATAACATTTATTAACTCCCACAATTTAATGAATGTGTTTGAATTAAAATAGATTCCTTACTACTCAACACAATGCAAATCTATAAAATACACTTCCCCAATTCAGAATTTGCACAATGGAATTACAACAACAAGCTTCACAACCTCCTTCACGCAACAAGCTAGTCACGGCAAGAAAAGGCAATTTTTTTTTCAAGTTCACAAAATTGTTGAATTAACAACACTTCTATTCTTCTTCCCTTCCATGAAAATAATCAATCACAAGAATCTACAACAATCTTCCCAATCCAACTCCAACAAGCAACAAATCAGATTTCAATCAAGGCAATTTTCGCAACTTAAAGCTACAACACACAATTTCAGTTCAAAATTGAATAACCCTAATTGAAGATGATGATCATGAAATCAACCAACAATTAATCCCTTCTCTCAACTTGTGCTCTGATACCAAAAAAGATGATGTGCTCAAAACCAAGTTCAAGCACAATCAAATGACTCAAGAAAACAACTTACAAATCAATCTCAAAACCGTCCAATGTGGATGACAAAATCACGTGAAACCCTTTGAGATTTAATGGAAAAATGAAGATCAAATGATGTAAATGCAATCCCTATTTGTAATATTCACTAAGTGACAACAAAAAGAGATTAGATTCACGTGAAATCAAAACAAAATTGAAGCACCAAAACCGTGATTTCCACTCTTCCTCCAATTCCAATTCACGCTAATCACTAAAATGATATTGAATTCAATAACTAAAAGAACAATCAATCTTAACAAGACAATTGTTCATGAATTTACATTCACAAACAAGTCCAAGAAAGCTTCAAATCACCTTAGATATGACTCACTAGAGAAGAAGTGAAGAACAACAAAGAAGGAAATTGATATGACTCACAATTTCTCCTTGTTGCACTTGCCACAATTCCAATTCTTGGGTTGAAATTGATAAGAGGTTTTGAACTAAGGATGAACCCTAATTCCACACGTGAAATGCTAGGTTTAATCTGCAAAATATGGCCTCCCAAACCCTATTTAAGCAAGTATTTATACTTGCTGCTCCTAGGTTAGAAAATGGTCAAAATTACAAGTTTGCTACTTTTAAGATGGCTAGTCTTAAATGAAAATTATAAGGAAATAAAAGTGTCCCAAAACCAAATACAACAAAAAATAGTTTATAAAACAATTATAAAGTACAAAATATCATAAGTTTTCATGAACCAATGCCTCAGAATGGAAAACAATCGCAACGAGTCTTTGATTGTCACTCTGAAAATGTTCTGTGTCCATCAACTGTGTAGGACATATTGACATCTCATGGAGAATTATCATTGTACCTATAAGATTATTCTCAAATATTTATTAAAATAAACGACATAAAGTAAAATATGGGCGATTTGGATCATCATCCAAATCGGGTTCTGAAAATGTCGATTGTGCAGAAATTTTCCTATCACAGTATTCGTCAAAGCTAAAGATTGCACATATGACATCAAGCCAATGTTAGAAAAAGGTAAGCAAGTCTTCATAAAAGAAGAAGACGATAAAGTGATTCAGAAACCGATTAGGAGATGGTTAAATAAGCATACAAATGACCATAAAAGGGAAATTTAGCAAATTCGATCAAACTCAATGGAGACAATCAGTAAAAAAAAAGGACAACTTAACTTTTGAAAAAACGTCAACAAAAAGAAGGTATGCTTACTATAATCAAAGGTATGTAACACCAAGTTATGTATATCAAATTCCCTATAAATGTTATTTCTGTAATAAAATATGTCATATAGAAAAATATTGTCATCTTAAGAATAAGCAAGACAGTAGAAGATAAGGTACAAATTTTAAAGGATCTAAGTTCATGTGGATTTCAAAAGAGAATAGTAAATGAGTTGGAATTAATCTTCTTCTTTCTTTTTTATTTTTTAAAAAGACAAGTGTGAGATAGTTATACTTTGAAAAGGTATGTTTTTCCTACAAATAAATTAGATATTGTTTAAAGCTTCTCTTTATGTTCTCAAGATAGGTAATGATCATGCTTGATAAGATAATTGTCAATGTAGAGATATATAATCTATGATGACATCATCTAACATCTAGAAAAAGTATTTTCCTTAAAAGTAAATAGATATGATTAATTTATATGGAGCATCTTTAAAAAAATTTTAAATTGTGAAAAATATTAAGAAAGTACAAACAAATTGGAAAATATTAAAAAGAATCTCCATCTAAAAAGGAAAAACAATGTATCTCAATTTTTCCTTTTTGTCAAAGACCCTAAAACATCAAAAACTCTCTTTCTAAAAGAGATCAAGATGAGGAAGTCTCTTTGAATCATGAATCAAAGGTTCTCCACCATTTGGAGTAAAGATCTTATTGAAGTTGAAGATGATTCAAATGACAACTTGACAATCACACAAGTCTAAGAAAAGAAATTTACCATGTAGACTAGACAAACAAAAGAAAAAAGAGAGTCTTAAAAAAAAGTAAGAAAGCGAATAAGCAAGGTAAGCAAGAAATTGTTGAAGTATGGTTTTTAGATTTTGATTTCCTTAAGAGTAAAGGTATAAACATAAGTGAAGTTTTATTTTCTAGAGCAAGGAGACCCACAACTGAATTTAGGAATGGATTCTTTGAAGATCTAATGAAGGAGCTTTATGAGAACTTGTTAGAAGATGATTCTAAGTTGGAAACTATAGTTGAAGGAGAGAATATGATAATCTCCAAAGAAGATTTAATTTCATGTTTTGAGTTAAGAAATGAAGTTAATGACAGTAGGTTTATATCCTTGAATAGGAATGAGTTGATAAAGTTGATGAATTTAAGAAAACACTTTTTTTCCTACTATAGAAAGACAAAGATTAATGATTTTTCCTACATATATTAGAGTTTGGCACAAAGTTATCAATTGATGTTTCTGCCTAGGAAGTGAAGTTTGACAACCATTATAGAGCCCACATTGAAATGAGTCTAAGCTTAAATAATGATTATACAGTAGATTTACCAAGCATTTTGATAACTCATATACACCACTTGAAAGGATTTGGTAGTTTAGTCCATGGAAGGTTGATTTCAAAGTTGTTAGAATTTAAATTTGTTAAGGTAAGGAGGTCTAGAATAATGGAAATTCCTCATAAGCTTGATGTAGGAATATAGGTTTCAAAGTGGAAAGGAAAATATGGCTAACCCATGATTAAAAGAGTTATAATGTGGTTGCAAGTGGGGTTTAGAAAAGGAAAATAGGGGAGGTATTAGAATTCAAGAAAGCCTCAAAATAAGTGCAAAGAAACCAAGAATAAAGTCACAAGAAACTTTTGAAAATCCTCAACCCATGATAGATCTACCCCTAAAGTTCTTGGTTCGAAAACAACTATAGAAGTTCCTTAAAGTACCTCAATAGGGAATGAATCAACAAGTCTTGGATTTTATAGATACTAAAGAATTAATGAGACAAATTGATGAATTTCCTGCTAAAGTAACTTCCAAACAAGATGTTTATCCATAAAATAATATCTTTTTAGCCACAACAACAAAAAGGCTAGTTTTGTATGAAAATTCTCAACTAGAAGAAGAACCTAAGTAATAAGAGTATTTTGAAAACATACGTGTTTACTTAGATGCTATTAGAGTAGAAGTACAAGATTTCATAGAGAAGATTTTACAAGATTTTAGAGTCCAATAGAAGATTTTATGGTTCAAATAGATAAAACTATTGAGGAAAAGAAAAAAGACTTTGAATGATTTATCTATTGTGTTTTAGATGTTTATATTAGCTAGCCTAATTTTCTGGTTTAAGGTATGCTTTATATTTGTTTCTGGATATTTCAATTTTGATGCTTAATAATTAGTCTTGATATTTGTTTAAGTTCTATTTCAATGATAACAAAAAGGGGGAGAAGAAAAAGAGAACTATGAAGGTTGATTGATTTTTATGTGCGAGCTAATTATGTAGCAAAATGAGTTTTTATAGGTTATACAAATCATTTTTTTGTTTTGTTTTGTCATCATTAAAAAGAGGGAGAAAGAATGTTAGATGTGTAAATGATAAATGAAGTTTTGATAACAAAACATATAATAATGAGTTTATAAGCCTATAATTTTGATTTACTTTCCTTGATAATAATGAGTTTATGATTCTAGATGATGTGATATGATGTATGGTTCTTGGTTTAATCTTTTTTTAGATATATTGTATAGGAAGATGTGAATTTTTTTTATACAAGTTATAGTTCATTGATATTTCAAATATATGTATGAGTTATTCTTGAAAGGATTGGAATAATGTTTATAAATTGATTAGTATCAATATGAAACTTCAAAAGGATTCAATGTATTATGTTTTTCGATAGAGGAAGGAAGCATAAGAAGCTATTTAGAATTAATGTCAACACTCTAAAACTATAAAGGATTAGAATGTATCTATACTAGGTTAAGACCCACATCTACAAGTTGAACATATTTGGGAAATATATTTAAATCATTCCATTAAAAGAAGGATTTTCATATTACAGGGATTTTTCAAAGAATAAGTAAAGATAATTATCTACTAAAAGACACATTTAGAAAGCAATAAAGTTGGATTGATGAAGGTTAGCTTTTTTATCAATATGATTGTTGGATATGAAGGACATAAATATGGGGAGTCAAGAATAGAATAGAGAAGATAAGAAACATAAACAATACTAGAGATACACACATACAACAAATATATTCATTTTCTAAGTGCTAAAACAAGAGAATTTCTAAATTGTTCTTATCATTAAGGATTTAATTCTAAACTTGTTTGTGTGATTGTATTCTCTATAATTCTGTGAAATAACTAAGGAAGCTAAGAGGAGGCAAATCAAAGAGTGATTATTTTTGTTTGTAAAGTGACTATAAGCTATATTAGAGAGTCACTATACAATGGATGATCGTTGTAATACTCTTGTAAATTTGATGCTTTGACATAGTGGAATGAATTGATAAGGGCAACTAAGACACTAGCATGCAAAGGTTAGAAGAATAGACTGATGTATAAGGTGGAACCACTATACGTTGATTTTCTAACCTTCTTGAATGCAACTCTTTTGTTTTGTTGTTTTTTTGTAATTTATTTATATTTATTTGTTATTTGCTACTAATTCATTTTAAGAATTATGCTAACAATAATTAAAAGGGGAGTCTATTTGAATTGAATTGAAGAAAGGTTATTAAAATTCGTAATAATCAAATTACCCTCTCTTGATTATGTAACTAAAATCAACAAACTCCAATGCTAGGGGACAAGGTTATACTTTTGAAGTTGCACAATTTTGAGTAAATCAACATCACTACTATTGTGGTGTCTCATGAGGAGCACAACTTTCAAACATCCCTCTAGGTACTTTGGAAGTAGTCCACACTAATAAAAAGAAACTTTTTTCTCTTCTTGGCCTAAACATTTCGGATGGGAATCAGATCATGACTTTTACAATGTTGTTCAACACGGGAATCAAAGCGCAAGAACCTATGGCTTTCATTTTAGACTAGCCATTCAAGGCCAACGGTGTGGAGATAGGTCGACCATATAGGCTGGTAGCTTCGCCTCCAAAGCCAACCATTTAAGCCGATAGCGTTGAACAACAAGGTTGGCAACCTTCTTTTCTCTAAGCCGGTAACCTTCTTTTCCTAAGTCGGTGGTGTAGCCTTTCCAAAACCGACGGCCTATATCTTTAAACGGGTTAATTTGTAGCTTTTCAAATGTTGTTTTTCCTTTGCTATATATTTGCTATTTTTTAAGAATTTGGGGACTTTTGAACATTTAAGAAAACACTTTGTGAAGTTTATTCTTCGTTTTACTCTTATCAATCCGTGGGATTTAGGTGAGTGATAGTATTATATTGTTGTGTGTCATATCAATAAATTCATACTAGGACTACTCTCTTGCTAGTATGTCATATCCAGTAAAGGTTTAGGGTTTATTTTATGTTATAATTGTTATTTAACTATTGGAATCGAATTACTATTGATTGTCACCTCAGAATTAGAATCATTTGATTTGATCATAGTTTTAAGCACATCATCTTTTGGTATCGAAGCTTAGATTGAGATTAAGGATTGTATCTATTGGAATTCCTTTGACAAATTAGGGTTCTTAAGATTGTGAAATTTTGTTGTAATCAATTGTTATTGAATTGGGTTTAAAAATTGATTGTTAATTGGGTTGCGTTGTTGCCGTGTGATTCAAATTAAGATTGTTTGTGGAATTCATATCCAATTGAAAGTTAGGGTTTTCATACTTTAGTTGTTGTTGTGGGTTGTGTGATTGAATTCAAACTGGCTGTTGTTATTTGTATGTATTGAAGTTAGAGTTTATATTGTCCACTATGTTTGTTTTTTATTGGAATTGAATTAGAGAGTGATCGGAGATTGAAATTGGGAATTGTGTCGATTGGGGACTGTTGTAGTTTGTAATTAAATTAGTGTCATTGGAGGATTATTGCGGTGTTTGTGACTCGTGAATTCTGTGTTGGGATTGCAATTTCCGTTGAGTATGTTGAACAACTGTGTTAATGGGGGAATAGGGAATGAGGCCAACAACCAGGTAGGAGGAGGAGTATAGTGTCGTCATGCTGCAGGTGGAAGAAGAACAGTAGAAGAGTAGTTATAGGACCTAACTACCATTGTTGCTAATCTAGCAACACGAGTTAATCAGATGACCTTACCCCAACAGCTAGTGGCAAATCCATAGGCACTCCCACCTAGGGTAGCCTTTAATGTTGTGGGTAGAGAAGAAGCAGTAGGAGGAAATAAGGGCAAGCAGGTTGGAAGACAGTATCATGCTTACAGAGAGCAGAGAGATGACAATTTTGGGGATGAACTTTATCCCAACTATGAGTTTAAATCGCCTACGGGTCTAAAGTATATAAAATTGCATATGCCTTCATTTGTTGGAAAAGGGCCTGTAGAGGATTACCTTGATTGGGAAGATAAGGTAGAAGGACTCTTCGAATGCTATGAGATTAATGATCATATGAGAGTTCATCTAGCAGCAGTTGAATTTATAGGTTATGTCGCCTTATGGTAGAAGAACCTCGTGGCCAATAGGAGGAGAGATGGTGATGTTGAGATTCATACTTGGTAGGAAATGAAAAGGGTATTAAGGAAGAGGTTTATACTAGAACACTATAGGCAGGAGTTATCCATGCGTCTCCAGACATTGAGACAAGGAGGCAAAATTGTGGATGAGTATGTCTAGGAGTTTGAGACACTGAGGATCTGATGTGAGGTAGTGGAACCTCCTGAACAGACCATGGCACAATTTGTGCTTGGTTTAAAATATGAAATTGCCTACATAGTAGAGTTGTAGCAATATGACTCCCTTGATGAAGATCCAGTTAGTGTTGAAAGTGGAAAGGTAGAGGCGTTCCAACCCTTTTAGAGAAACAAGTAACAGGTATGGATCCTCTACAAAACTATTTGGGACAAAGGGTAAACAGTTTGATAAAGGGGTATATAATAGAAATGTGGAAAAGAATGCAGTTGTGCTAAATGTTAGAGGGAAGAAAGAATTTGTTGGGAAAAGAAAAATAGTTGTTAGGTATGAGAACAAGTAAACGGTAGTCAGATCATCAAGTGGAAAGACTCACTAGGTCAAATGTTTTAAATGTCTAAGTTTTGAGCATATGGTTGCTAATGTCCGAATCGAAGAGTTATAACTGCCATGGAGATTGAGAGTGAGGAATAAGAAGAAGGCATGCACAATTCCACAAATTTGTCAGCTGTATTGGATGAGTATTATGGTGATGCAGATTCTGAGGTACATGAAGATAAGGGGAATGACCAATATCTATCCATCAATGTATTACGCAGAGCGATGACTACCTTTCTTGTTAATGAGGATGAGTAGAAGGAGAACTTGTTTCACATTTCCTGCAAAATCTAAGGTAATCTTTGTGCTATTATCATTGATTGAGGTAGCTGTACTATTGTTTTAGCTACTTCATTAGTGACTAAATTAAAACTAGTCACTACCCCTCATCCTAAGCCTTACAAACTACATTGGTTAAGTTAACAAGGTAATTTACATGTTACTTAGAGGGCTAAGGTCCCATTCAGCATAGGGGAGTACCATGATGAAATTATTTGTGACATTCTTCCTAATGTTTGCATCACATATACTACTTAGCAGACCTTGATAGAAAGGTGTTGCATGATGGGTTTAGAAACATCTATATGTTTCAGAAGGATGGTAAACATAATGTTTAAGTCCATGTCACCAATTGAGGTGCATGAGGCCTAAGAGTAGATCAATAAAACCACCAACAGGAAGTCCTTATTAATAAAGAGGAAGGGATTAAGGGATGACCTGAATAAAGTGAATCAGCTACAAGTAATTCAGAAGTCTTCAGGGTAACCACGACTTCAGGACAATAGACAATTGTAGAAAATTTAGAAGTCTTCAGGGTAACCACAACTTCAAGACAATAGACAATTGCAGACCAAAATTTCAGTCTAGGGGATGCTTAGAAATGCGCAACTAAAATAGAGGAACCATTAGATTTGAGGATAAATTTGCTACAGGTCCAAGGAGTTGATGGGAATCAGATCAAGAATCTTATAACATTGTTCAATGCGGGAATCAAAATGCAAGAACTAGTGGCTTTCATTCTAAACCGACCATTCAAGGCTGACGACATGGAGATAGGACGACTATATAGGTCGGCGGCTTTGCCTCTAAAGCCGGTAGCGTTCAACAACAAGGTCGGTGGCCTTCTTCTCTCTAAGCCAGCAAGCATTCTTTTCCTAAGTTAGTGGTGTAGCCTTTCTAAAGCCGGCGACCTATGTCTTTAAACGGGTTAATTTGTGGCTTTTCGAATGTTTTTTTCCCTTTACTATATATTTGTTGTTTTGTAAGAATTTGGGGACTTTTGAACATTTGAGAAAACACTTTGTGAATTTTATTCTTCATTTTACTTTTATCAATCTGTGGGATTATGGTAAGTGACGGTATTGGATTGTTGTGCATCATATCAACAAATCCGTACTAAGACTACTCTCTTGCTGGTGTGTCATACTAGTAAGCGTTTAGGGTTTATTTTATGTTATCGTTCGTTATTTAACTATTGGAATCGAATTACTATTGATTGTCACCTCGGAATTGGAATCATTTGATTCGATCATAGTTTAGGCACATCAATTTTTTCAAGGATTAAAGAAAGGATGGCCTAATGTCCCTAGTCTAAGTTGTGGACAAAAGTAAATATCTATATCTCTAACTTATATACACATTTGTACATGTGTGAATTTTTGTTTTTTTTTTTGTTTTTATCTATGTCGAGTCTAATTTTTTATTTTCATTTTCATTCCTAATTCGATTTTATACTAGACCTTATACTCATCTAATATAAATCATCGACTTGAATTAGGAATTTCGTCTTATTTTGGAGTCACCACCTAACTGAAGTTGGGAAAGATTATTGAATCAGACTAATTGAGCAGATTAATCCTAATTCGGACAACTAGTCAGCGAGATCTCCTCTTTTCATTTTTGTGAAAGAGGAAAGGGAAAACCAGAGTTTCTTAACTCGGGGGCTAACCTATTAAAACTTTAAAGTTACCACCTTATTCTTCTGAAATCTAAATCATATCCTAATGCCTTTTATTGTTATTTATTTTATTTTTGTGATTTCTTTATTGTGTTTTTTCTTATTGATTAAAAGCAAACTATTCTAATGTGGAAAATGATTTTTTAATTCTTTTTAGAGTTGCCCCATAAGGGTGCCTACTTACTTACTATTCAGGATCAAACAAGCCGTAATTCACTTTTTATAAAAAAGCTTTAGTGGGTTAGTTAATTTAAATTATGAAAATATCTCGGATTTATGTTTTTATCATTTTTAGCATTTTCTGGAAAAAAATCTAAGCCTAAGCTTGATTATTAAAAATTAATTTTAAGGAAAAACCAATTTTTGATTTATTTAAGAAAAGGATTTTTTTTTCTAAGTGATAAAAATTGTTTTTATCCCTATCATTAATCTACCTCTATTATTGATCCTACTTTTGATCATTATTGATTTTTTTATATTATTATTTTTTATTTATTTAATTTATTTTATTTTTTATTTATTATTATTTTATTTATTTTTATTATTTTTTAGTTTTAGTTTTTAGTTTTTAGTTTTTATTATTATTTTTTTATTTTTCTATTTTTTATTTTATTTTAACATTTTCCATCTTTTTTTCAGTTTTTTATTTTAATTTCTATACTTTTCTATTATTATTTTTTATTCTTTTTTTATTATTTTCCAACATTTTTTATGATTTTTATAATTCTTTTATTATTTATTCTATTCTAAACTAAACTTAAAAACACTAATCTAAATTCTAACATTTTCCTAATATTATTTTTTGAATTATAAATAACAAATGAATAAATAAATAAAATATGATAAATAAATAATAATAAAAAAATAAAAATAAAATTGAAAATTTCGACTTACCTGGATCCGGATATGGTGCACGGGTCGGGTCGAGTCGAATCGAATCGGGTCGAATCGAGCGACGGTCGGAGGTCCTCGCAAGTGGTGTTCCGGTGTCTGTTTTTGCCGATCAGGTGGTGTTTCCAACATTTCTAAGGACGAGGGACTCGATGGTAGTGGTGGATTTCTCCTAAAGCTTCTCCAAGTGGTGGTTTGAAGTGGTGGCTAACGATCGTGGGTCGCGCGAACTCTAGTAGATTTGATCTCTCTTATTTTCCCTCCTTTCTCTCTTCTGATTCGTGCTTTGGCCACCTCCCATCGTGCTCTATTTATAGGCACCAAAAATCAAGCTGAATAAGCTCGGATTTCCTCCGATTGGGGTGAGTCGGATTTGCGGTTAAAAACCCATCTCCGATTTGTGTAAATCTTCCAATTTGTTGCGATTTGATTCCAATTGGATGATGTTTATCTTATTTTAGTTAAAGATTTAGTGTATTTGTGCAAAAAATCACATCAAAACGGCCGAAATTCAAAGTTTTCCTCTCTGGCGATGATTTCAGAAGGAGGTTAAAGACGATCACGTGCTCGGCGTGTGTGCCCCCTCCGTCCAATCACAAGTTGACATGTGTCTTAGGGAGGAAAAACAATCGAGCAAAACGCGGAATGCATCCCCTACGATTCGAACCCTCAACCGAGCCCCCTTCCCCTTGCCTTAGGCCAAGGTCTGGACCAACTGAGCTAACCCACTTCTCATTTTTTTTATTTTCATAATTTGCATATATGCAATGCAATTTTTATTATTTTTGTATTATTTTGAAATTCCAAAAATTTGTAAAAATTATTTAACTCATTTTTCTTATTATTCCTATCATTATTTTACAAAATTGATATATTTTCCCTATTTATTTTATTTTTTGAATATTTATTTCCTATTTTTTCCAAATTAGGAGAAAAATTGTAAAAAATGAAAAAAAAATGAAAATTGACCATTATTAATTATTAGGGTAAAAAATGAGGTGTTTACAGTGGCTCCTTTTTGTGGTAAAGTTTGGAAAACTTAACTACAAAGATAAGAAAGACGCCATTTTTGGCCTCTAGACTAAATGGACAACGCCTTGGTTTGACTGGTTATCTGGAATTTGGTCTTTAGTTAGAAAACGCTCCATGAGCTAATAATCCCACGAGTGCATTGTGATGATTGGCATTGCTCAGGAAATGGCCTTAAACAACCTAAAAATTTGAAGTAATGTATCCTCCCGAAAAGTGCTCTATGGGCTGATTAATTGACAATAAGAAACATCTCAAGGATTATTTAGGAGTGTGTTATTGTGAGTGGAATAGTTGATAATAGGAAGTGTCCTATCAGACTAGCAACCTTAAAGGGATGATTGTCTTAGGAAGCGCTCTTATGAGCTGGCTACCTATCAACAAAAGCATCCGGTTAGACTAGTTTAGGGAGAAATGCCTTCCAAGAGTGCTCTTATGAGCTGATTAATCGGTTATCGACAAATTTGAAAAGTGCTCTTATGAGCTGACTAATCAATAGATTCGAAAAGTACTCCTATGAGCTGACTAATCAATGGATTCGAAAAGTGCTCCTATGAGTTGACTAATCGATAGATTCAAAAAGTGCTCCTATGAGCTAACTAATCGAAAAATTTGAAAAGTGCTCCCATGAGTTAACTAATCAATAGCTTCGAAAAGTGCTCCTATGAGCTAACTAATCGACAAATTTGAAAAGTTCTCCTATGAGCTAACTAATCAATAGCGGGAAGTGTCTTCTTAAACTTGCAACCCTAAAAAATAGGTATCTCAAAAGGTGCTCCTATGAGCTAACCTTGAGAATGGGTGTTTAGGAAAATGCCCCTCTGTGGGCTGACTAACCTATAGCGGAAAGTGTCTTCTTAGACTTGCAACCCTAAAAAATAGGTATCTCGAAAGGTGCTCTTATAAGCTAATCTTGAGAAAGGGTGTTTAGGAAAATGCCCCTCTATGGGCTGACTAACCTATAGCGGAAAGCGTCTTCTTAGACTTACGACCCTGGGGAAGAAATGTCTCGAAAGGTGCCCCTATGGGCTAACCCTAAGAGAGGATGTTTAAGAAAGTGCCCATTGTAGGCTGACTAACCTATAGCAGGAAGAGTCTTCTTAGACTTGCGACCCTGGGGAAGAAATGTCTTGAAAGGTGCCCTTATGGGCTAACCCTAAGAGAGGATGTTTATGAAAGTGCCCATTGTAGGTTGATTAACCTATAGCGGGAAGCGTCTTCTTAGACTTGTGACCTTGGGGAAGAAATGTCTCGAAAGGTGCCCCTATGGGCGAACGAATCAAATGATTTGATAAGAGATGTCTTATAATATGTGAATGATGGTTATTTATTCTAAGATACTTAGCAATTTATCGTGGATAGCAACCAAACAATTGAACCTTTGTGCTGGTTTGCTTCTCCTTTGCTTGCTTTTGCTTCAAAACAGGGTTGAGGGCCTTGATGCACTTCCTTTCTTATGAGTATAGCTCTTGTGATTATGGTATTATCCTATTAATGCACCAGATTTAATGCTCAAAAGTAGGTAGAATTATGTCAAATCTATTGAGATTCATTATCATTTCAATGTTCATTATTCATTGGTGAAGTGATGAGTAATGTGTTTAGGAATGTTTGTTTTAATGAGAATTGGTCGGAGTTATCGATCATTCAAAGACATTAACTTTACTTGTAAAAGAAATGAAAACTAGTCTCAATGAAATTTATACTGAATATTGGCATTCATAAACCTTAGCAAAATTTCAATTTTCTTGCCTAAGGATAGTACATCTTAACAGCATCTATATTAATGGGGTCTCTCAATTTTGGACCATCCATTTGAGTTAATATCAAAGCACCTCCTGATAATACCTTCTTTACAATGTATGGGCCCTCACAGTTTGGGGTAAACTTCCCCCTGGAATCTTGAGCATTCGGGAGAACTTTCTTTAGCACCAGATCTCCTTCTTTAAAACATCAAGGTCTCATTTTCTTATTGAATGCTCGGGCCATTCTTTGTTGGTAACACTGGCTGTGACACAACACAGTGAGTCTTTTTTCGCCGATCAAATTCAACTAATCAAGCTTCTTCTTTACCTAGTCTGACTCATCTAACTGTGTTTCTAATAGAATTTTGAAGGATGGTATTTCGAATTCATCTGGTAGGACTGCCTAAATACCATATACCAGAGAATATGGGGTAACTCTAGTAGATGTTCAAATTGAGGTTTTGTAAGCCATGAGGGTGAATGGCAGCATCTCGTGCCAATCTTTGTAAGTGATTGTCATCTTTTCGATGATTCTTTTGATATTCTTGGTGGCTACTTCCACTGCCCCATTCATCTGAGGTAGGTAAGGAGCTGAATTTCTATGGTTTATATAGAACTGTTGACACAAATTTGTCATTGACTTATTGTTGAGGTTGGTACCGTTGTTGGTGATAATTGACTCAGGAACTCCGTATCGAGCTATTATGTCCCTCTTCAGGAATCGAACTACTACCCCTTTCAGGACATTAGCATATGATGAAGCTTCCACCCATTTAGTGAAGTAATCAATGGCTACCAGTATAAATCCGTAGCCATTGGACGCTGTTGGAGTGATTGGGCCAATAATGTCGATTCCCCATATGGAGAAAGGCCATGGTGTAGACAACAAATGAAGTTCTTTAAGCGGGGCATTTATTCAGTTTACATAAACTTGACACAGGTGACAATGCTTGACATATTTGATACAATCTGATTCCATAGTTAGCCAATAGTAGCCCATCCTCATGATTTTTCGGGCCAACATGTAGCCGTTTATGTGAGGTCTACATACTCATGCACTTCTTCCATCAGTTCACATGCTTCATTTCTATCCACACATCTTAAGAAGGTGGTATCGGGTGATCTTTTATAAAGCATAAGCCCATTTAATAAGAAACGACTTGCTAACCTTCTGAGTGTTCTTTGGTCATTTTTGCAAGCCATTTCAGGGTATTTACCTTCTTAGAGAAAAATTTTGATATCATAATACCAATGCTTACCATCTTGTGCTTTTTCGATTACGAAACAGTAGGAGGGTCGATTTTCGATTTCTATTTTCAATGGTTGGACTTCGACTCCCCCTGTTATCTGAATTATAGATGCTAGTGTGGTGAGTGCATTTGCAAACTAATTCTGAGTTCTCAGGATGTATGTGAAGGTGATCGCTTCAAATTCATCGATTAGCTCTGTTAAATGCTGATGGCATGGTGCCAATTTTGGGTCTTTAGTTTTGTATTCCCCTCTTGTCTGTAATATGGTGAGTGAAGAATCTCTATACACTTCTAATTCACGGATTTCCATGTGGCAAGCCATTTTGAGGCCTAGTATGCATGCCTCATATTCCACGATATTATTAGTATATGGAAATGTGAGTCTTGTTGCTGAAGGGAATTATGTTCCTTCTAGTGATATCAGCATTGCCCCGATCCCACAACCAAATACATTTGCAGCTCCGTCAAGGAACATCTTCCATTTAGGGTTTTGTTTTGTCCCACAGTCTTCTGCCGGTGTGCCCTCCGCTGTTAATATATTTTCATCAAGGAATTGAGCTTGTAATTTTGGGGATCTCCCTCAATTGGGTGTTCTGCCAATTGGTCGACTAAAGATTACCTTTTTATCGAATTTTGATTTATGTATGTGATATCAAATTCTGATAAGAGCATTTATCATTTGGAGATTCTCCCTAACAAAACGGCCTTCTTTGCCAAGTACTTCAAAGGGTCATGTTTTGTTAGCAACTCAGTGGGATAGTAAAGGGTGTATTGCCTCAATCGGTACATGACCTAAATCAAAACACAGCAAGTCCTCTCTATTTCAGAACACCTTTATTCCCCGTCTGTGAATTTTCTGCTTAAATAATATATGGAACGTTCTCTTCCCTCTTCATCTTTCTGTCCCAACACGCACCCCATGGATTCAGGGAGTATCGTGAGGTATAAAAATAAGGGTTTCCCTTGTTTCGGAACTACCAAGACTGGGGGATTTATGAGAGAGTCTTTGATTGTCCTGAATGCTTCTTCACATTCATCGTCCCATTCTACTGCAACATTCTTTTTTAGTAGACAGAATAATAGGCAGCATTTGTCTGTGAGCTGTGAGATGAAACGGGCTATATAATTCAACCTCCCTAGCAATCCTCTCACCTCTTTGATAGTACATGGAGAGGGTAGTTCCAATATGGCCTTTAATTTGTTAGGGTCAATTTTAATGCCTTCTTGGCTTATGACAAACCCTAACAACTTACCTGTTATGACCCAAAAAGTGCACTTTTCTGGATTTAATTTGAGCTGAAACTTTCTCAATCGCTTGAACAATTTCCTCAGAATAACCGCATGGCTTTCTTCTTCTTTAGACTTGGCTATCATATCGTCGACGTATACTTTGACTTCTCGATGCATCATGTCATGAAGTATCGCGACCATGGCTCTCTGATACGTTGCCCCGGTGTTTTTCAAACCAAAGGGCATGACCTTGTAACAGAAAGTTCCCCATGTTGTGATAAAGGTCGTTTTAGTTTTATCTTCTTCAGCCATTTTTATTTGATTATATCTTGAGAAACCGTCTATAAATGAGAAGAGATGGTTTCCTGCAGTGTTGTCTACCAGGACATCGATGTGAGGTAGAGGGAAGTTATCTTTTGTCATGGCTTAGTTTAAATCCTGGAAGTCTACGCATACACATACTTTCCCATTTTTTTTAAAATGGGGACTATATTCGCTACTCATTCCGAATAGTTAGACACTTTGATGAATCCTGCTTCTAGTAGTTTTTTGACTTCCTCTTTAATCTTTAGTAAGATGTTAAGCTTAAATCTTCTCAATTTCTATTTTTTAGGTTTGATGTCTTCCCTTGTGGAAAGCTTGTGAACTACTATTGACTAGTCTAGTCTTGGCATGTCGCCATATGACCAAGTGAATACATCTGCATATTCAGTTAACAGCTCAACTATCTTGCGTTTTTGCTTGGCACTCAAATTGGCCCTAATCTTGAGGTTTTTAGGTTTCTCAGTGCTTACTAGATTTACTATCTCCACTGGCTCGTCAATTGAAATCCCACTTTGTTCATGTTTTTTCCAATTTTCTTGTATTATTTCATGGTCAAGGACATCACCTCCAACGACTGACCCAGCAGTGTTGGAAATGATATCGGTGCTTTCATTACTTACCTGCGCGAAATGTCCCTAACGTTCGACGATAGGAGATCTGTGGGTAAAGTGAAACGAGAGCATGTATATATAAGCAAAAAGGAACGAATTTCAATTTATTGAATCTGAAAAAATAACCACAATAGAAATTTGTTCAATAATTGTTCCCTAACCTTGAGCTGACCTAGAGCTATTAATAGGATAACACAACCAATTGTTAAGAGCTAGACGCTACTCGAACGTGCGAGAGGTCGGGCTTTCATTGCTAACGTCGGTTTTGCTTATCCTTGGCTCTTGAATAGTAGTTGCTTGCTTAAATGAATGTTGGAGGGGTGGAAAATAGATCTGAGTATCACTTGGCTTCTCTTTTCTTTTACCTCTAATACCTCTTGCTTAGGCATCTTCTTAGGCTGTAGGAACGTATCCTAGTCCAAACATCCCTTGCTTACCACGTTCACCTCATTGAATATTTGGAGACCAAAGTTCTCAGAATCGTCTTCCCCAATATAGGGTATGGCGGTTTCTTTATAGATGGCATAATCTTACTCTCCCAATACGGTGATGATCTGTCCATTTGCTATGAACTTAACCTTCTGATGTAGACTTGATGGTATGGCTCCGGTAGTGTGTATCCATGCCCTTCCCAATAGTAGATTGAAAGACCTTGGAAGGAGATGTGGAATATCTGTAGACCAATCTCCACTAGCAAGTTGATTTCCCCCACTATTTCTCTCTTGGACCCATTGAAGGCCCTAACCATTGTCGAACTGGGCTTGATGTTGCTTGCATCGACTCCTAGCAGGTCAAGGGTGGCCAAAGGGCATACGTTGAGGGAAGATTCATTGTCAATGAGTACTCTAGAGACGATTGTATCATTGCATTTTACCACTATGAATAGTGGTTTTGTATATTGGTCTGCATCTTCCCCTAGCTCTTCAAGAGAGAAAGATATCTGATCCATGGTGAAGATTGAATCTACCACATGGCTCAATTTCTCTATTGCGATGCCCTCCGGTACCTTGATCTGTTTGAGCACTTTGAAGAGTGCTTCCCTGTGAGGCTCAGACATCGTGAGGAGGCCCATAAGTGATATCTGAGTTGGAACCTTTTTCAGTTGTTCCATGATCCTATATTCACTTGCCTTAACCATCTTTGTAAATGCAGAGAGCCCTTCTTCTTCCTCTTTCCCACCCTCAGTGTTGGGCTCTTCGGTTGAGAACTTGTATTTCGGGTCATAAATTCTCCCAGAATGGGTGATTCCTCCTATGATAGGGGGTCTTTCTTGATCGAGAGCTCGATAGTCAAACGGTGTCGCCTTATACCTCTCTGAGGGTATTGGGACATCGAATACATATCTCTTCTTTAGAATCCACACCTCTGTAAATTGTCCCTCATAGCAATTTATGATTATCGATTTTTGGTTCGATTTAATCATGTTCATGGACTTCTCCCTTTCCTTTGGTAGGTTGTCTTCTTTCTCAAACTCGGGGCCCCATCCACTAGATGGCCCATACTCGGTTGGTGTGAAAGAGTAATTTACTAGATACTCAAATCTCCCATGTGATTCGCCTAGGGTACCGACTGTTGGGTCTCCGGCTAACCATCTCTTCTTGATCTGTGATTTAGGGGTTTCATTTGGGACTTGGCGTGGGTTACTTTCTTGTTGTATTGTTGCTTTTTGCTGTTTCGAGGACTCTTTAGAGTCCAACTCTTCGAATGTGATCATATTGATGGTGGGCTTATGGTTGGGCAGTGGATTAGTGTTGACATTGGGTGCCAGTGTGTTAACAAAGTCTAATTGCACTATTCCGGCATCAATTAGGTCTTGAATCTTATTTTGAAGCCTCCAACATCTATATGTGGAATGCCCCTCTTGGCCTATATGATAGTCACACTTGAGGCTTGGGTCAAAATTTATGGGCTTGTACCGGTCACTTGGGATCTCGAAGCTGATTAAATTATCTGCTCACAGCCGAGCGAGATCGAGATCTGAGTGAATTGTCTTAAAAC
Organism: Laguncularia racemosa; assembly: GCA_037954665.1. Lineage (NCBI taxonomy): Eukaryota > Viridiplantae > Streptophyta > Magnoliopsida > Myrtales > Combretaceae > Laguncularia > Laguncularia racemosa. The sequence continues at coordinate 248,397 of JBBMOL010000063.1, read as the reverse complement.
CTTGGTGACCTGGGTGTGATTCATTGGCAACTATTGGATCGGGGAATTCGCGGTCTGAAATGTTACGTGGGTCCCAACCTTGTCCACTCTACCGGAATTAACCGTGCTAACGGTAGACTCCTTAGCTTTGTTACTTCCTAAGGGCCTCTGTGATGATGCGATTCTAGGAGGGTCCACTGTCTGGAGTCTCCTTGATGTGATGGCATTCTCGATTCGGCACCCTGCTATCACTACTTATGCAAACCTAGATGATGTCTAACCCATCAGGTGTGAGAAGTAAGTCTTCTCCAGAGTGTTGACGAAGATGAATGTCGACTCTTTTTCAGAGATTAGGGTTGTTACCCTAGCAGTCTGAGCTCTCCAGTGTTGAGTATACTCATTGAAAGACTCAGTGTGTTTCCTTTAGAGACCTCCTAAATACATTACCGAAGGGGCAACTTCGATGTTGAATTTGTATTGATTGTAGAATGCCAGAGCGAGTCTTTCCCATGTGTTGACTTAGCTGAAGTCCAAGTGTGCATACCAGACAAGGGTAGGGCCTGTGAGGCTGTCTTGGAAGGTTTGGATCATGAGCTGGTCATATTGGGCATACTTGCTCATCTTCCATACATACAGCCTTGTATGCATCTTGGGGCATCTAGTGCCATCATATTTTTCAAATTCCGAGGTCTTGAACTTCTCTAAGTACATCTCCTCCCTATATACTGGTAAGCTAGTGATCTCTGCTTACTCAAAACCGTCAGGCCCCTCTAGTATCTTCATTTTGTCCATCAGTTGTTGGAACAACTTTCTTTCCATCTCCTTTTGTCTATCTTCCATTTCTCTTTTTATGTTGTCCGAGGTTGGACCGAGGTTGATTCTTGACTCATACTCAGATGCTGGGTTAAGGTGGGAATTGATCTCCTCATACTCTAGAGGTTGGCGCTCTACTACTTTCCCTTTTCTGGCCCCTAAGTGTTCTTCCTGAATCGGTTAGGTGGTGCGAAGGAGGCCAATACTCTCATTCAGGAGGTGGGCTTGAGCGGCTAATTGCTGGACCGTTTGTTCTAGGGATACGATCTTAGGGTCCGAGGCAGTATCGGCACTAGTGTTGTTACGATTGTCACTGTTGTTGCCACTATTTGCCATTTTGGTCTTTGAGCGGGTGTGGATTGGGCTCCTTGGAGGGTTTGGTTGTTTGGGAGCTATCTTTGATACCTGGTGCGCTTTTTTCTTAGTTGAATGCGTGTATGTAAATATGATGCATGTATCACACAGAAGCTAAAATAAAGGGGCCAACAATTGATTAATGATATAATACTAAAATTTTATTTTTATTAATATTGGAAACTTGGAGTTCAATACTTGAAACATGAAAAAGTACAATGCTAATCTATTTCCTAGTCCTCTTCTTCTTTTGCTGTGTAGAAGCCGGTTTTCCACTGATGATAGCTTCCAACTCTTTGACTCTAGCTTGGGTCTTCTCCAGCTAAGCTTCTAAGGCTTTGTTTCTTTGATCAGACTCTTTGAATCTGCCCTTCCAAACATCCTTTTTGTAGTCTGCAGCTTCAAAGTATACCTCCATTCGGGCCCTGATTTGTTCCAAATAGGTTCTCAACTCTAGGTCTACCTTGTCTGGCTCGAGGTTAGGTGATATCTGGACCCAGTATGCCCTTTCTCCTATCTGATATAGCTGGTGTATCACAAAATCCCTTGTGGCTCGATGCTTGCCTACTTTGCCATCCAGGTCTCCGAGATCTACGTTGGGACTCTCAATTTAGGCTTCCCATAGGGCTTTGACCTCTGCTAGCTTGGCAAACTTCTCGGATACCAACAGACTTGGGTCCTAGTATTCGAATGTGATTGCTTCCAGTGATGGCTTGTAAACTATATCTTGGATGGTACCGAACTGACCGACCACCGAGTTTGGATGATATCCTATGTACCCACTAACATCGATTAAAGGAACAGCCTGAAGGTTTCTGCAAGTTAAGATGACTTTGTTACAGCAACTCCATCTAGCAGTCCAAAGGATGTCATTGGTACTAAAGCTCTGGAGTACTCTTACCCAACTGTGGCTGGTGAGGTCATCGGGTAACTTTATCCTCTCTATGCAGGAGTTCACAAAGTCTACTTGCTAGGCTAAAGATTTCCGGACCATGTTCAACTCGAAACATTTGAGATGGCTTACAAACCAGATTAGGATGAGGTTGATGTTTGAGCGGAGGATCCTATGGCTTTTCTTCTTAACAAAATTCAGGTTCTGGATCTGTTCAGCCAGTAGAGTCGGGATATAAGATTTCCCTTCCAAGAATTGGGCCACCAGCTTTGCGACTTAGTAGTGGATGTAAAAGATCCTGGTGGGAAAGAGTATGGTGGCGAAGGCTATCAAGATGAAAGCATTCACCCTTCTTTATTTGTAGCTCTTGGGATCCCCGTATAATATCTCTTTCCTATTCCCATCATCTTCCCGGGCTATGAACCAGGCATCTAACTTGTTCATCCATATACAATATCTGTTGCAGTTTACTAAGGCCTCGTTGATTGCTGTCTTGCGGATACCAAAAGTCTACTAAAAATACCGGCTGGCCCAGCCTCAAGATCTGGCACATACACCTCACTGGTTAGTGATGAGGCCTGCAAAAGTTGGGTGTATTCTTCAAAGTGGGAGTGATCTCATGTAGCCCAATGAAGAAAGCTACGGGCTCTACTTCCCATAGATGGAGGATAGTCCATATCAGAGGTAAGTTCATTTCCATCTTCATCAGTGAAAGGATGGGCCCTATCTTTTATTGGATGAAGGCTTGCTCTTCGGGGTTATACAGAGTAAACCAATGGTTTAGTACCAACTTTGGATCCAAAGGTTTGTAAACCTAGATCTCTTTATGGAAAAGGGTCGACTGTAGAACTAGCCATCTATTACAATAGAAATCCCCAATTACAAAAACGTTTTGCAAAGTACAAATGATGTTATTATAGGGAAATGTATCTAAACTCCAAGAACGGAACAAAAACATTACATCATTAATCAATTGCCAGCCCATGACTTCATGTATGCAAATAGGTGGGTTCTAATGGGTCCCTAAGCTTTATGGCCTCTCGCATTCTCGAAGAAATGGATCTCAGGCCATATCGAAGCATTGGGTGGGGTGGTCTAATCAGTCCTGAATGGTGATCATATCACTTCGCCCAAAACCTACACAATGGCCCCCCATCTTAGGGTCCTAAGATAGTTTGGGTTTGACCGTATCTAATCACACGATTACATGCATGCAGACTCAACAGTAGGAAAAATATGTAAACCCTAAATTTCATTAAATCCCTAAAATGTTAGCATCAATAGTATAACAATAAAGAGATATTTTGGAAATGGTGATTTCAGAGTGGACTAGCCTACTAGAGAAATTCCCTAGTGGAGTCACTATCCTGTCGAGTCTAATTTTTTATTTTTCATTTTCATTCCTAATTCGATTTTATACTAGACCCTATGCTCATCTAATATAAATCCTCGACTTGAATTGGGAATTTCGTCTTATTTTGGAGTCGCCACCCAACTGAACTTGGGAAAGATTATTGAATCAGGACTAATTGAGTAGATTAATCATAATTCGGACAACTAGTCAGCAAGATCTCCTCTTTTCATTTTTGTGAAAGAGGAAAGGGAAAGCCAAAGTTTCTGGACTGGATGCTAACATATTAAAACCTTAAAGTTACCACTTATTCTTCTGAAATCTAAACCATATCCTAATGTCTTTTATTGTTATTTATTTTATTTTTGTGATTTCTTTATTGTGTTTTTGCTTATTGATTAAAAGTAAACTATTCTAATGTGGAAAATGATTTTTTTATTTTTTTAGAGTTGCCCCATAAGGGTGCCTATGTACCTGCTATTTAGGATCAAATAAGACATAGTTCGCTTTTTATAAAAAGCTTTAGTGAGTCAGTTAATTTTAATTATGAAAATACCTTCGATTTACGTTTTTATCATTTTTAGCATTTTCTGGAAAAAAATCTAAGCCTAAGCTTGATTATTAAAAATTAATTTTAAGGAAAAACTAATTTTGGATTTATTTAAGAAGAAGATTTTTTTTCTAAGTGATAAAAATTGTTTTATCCCTATCATTAATCTACCTCTATTATTAATCCTACTTTTGATCATTATTGATTTTTTATATTATTATTTATTTATTATTATTATATTTTATTTTTATTTTTATTTTTTTTATTTTTTTATTTTATTTTAACATTTTTCCATCTTTTTTTTCAGTTTTTTATTTTAATTTCTATACTTTTCTATTATTATTTTCACAATTTTTATGATTTTTATAATTCTTTTATTATTTATTCTATTCTAAACTAAACATAAAAACACTAATATAAATTTTAACATTTTCTTAATATTATTTTTTGAATTATAAATAACAAATGAATAAATAAATAAAATATGATAAATAAATAATAATAAAAAAAATCCAACTTACCTGGATTGGATACGGTACGCGGGTCGGGTTGGGTCAAATTGAGCGCAGTCGGAGGTCCTCACAGGTGGCATTCCAGTGTCTGTTTTTGTCGATTAGGTGGTGTTTCCAACATTTTTGAGGATGAGGGACTCGATAGTGGTGGTGGATTTGTCTAAAGCTTCTCCAAGTGGTGGTTGGCGATCGTGGGTCGTGCGAACTCCGGCGGCTTCGATCTCTCTTATTTTCCCTCCTTTCTCTCTTTCGATTTGTGCTTTGGCCACCTCCCCTTGTGCTCTATTTATAGGCACCGGAAATCGAGTTGGATAAGCTCGGATTTCCTCTGATTGGGGTGAATCGGATTTGTGGTTAAAAACCCATCTCCAATTTGTGTAAGTCTTCCAATTTGTTGTGATTTGATTCCAATTGGATGATGCTTATCTTATTTTAGTTAAAGATTTAGTGGATTTGTGCAAAAAATCGCATCAAAACGGCCGAAATTCGAATTTTTCCTCATCGGCGACGATCTCGACAGAGGTTAAAGACGATCACGCACCCGGCGCGTGTGCCCCCTCCGTCCAATCACAAGCTGGCACGTATCCTAAGGAGGAAAAAAAATCAAGCAAAACATGGAATGCGTCCCCCACGATTCGAACTCTCAATCGAGCTCCCTTCCCTGCGCCTTAGGCCATGGTCCCAACCAGCTAGGCTAGCCCACTTCTCAGTTTTTTTTATTTTCGCAATTTACATATATGCAATGCAATTTTTATTATTTTTGTATTATTTTGAAATTCCAAAAAATTGTAAAAATTATTTAACTCTTTTCTTATTATTCCTATCATTATTTTCCAAAATTGATATATTTTTCCTATTTATTTTATTTATTGAATATTTTTCCTATTTTTGCTAAATTAGGAGAAAAATTGTAAAAAATGAAAAAAATTGAAAATTGACCATTATTAATTATTAGGGTAAAAAATGGGGTGTTTACAATGTATTTTTCTTTTATCCTTATAGGTATAAGCTCACAATTTCATCATATTCTAGTTATGATGACAAGAGCAAATATCATCCTATAGGCTAGAGGGCGAGTGACCTTAGTGAAAAACCATGAGGGTTTATGATTATGAGGCAAAGTTCCTTCTGTAGTGCATTTGGGGAGACTATTTTCCTTGCATGACAATAGAGACCTACCTAGGTGCTTCATTAAGCAAAAGGTGAAAGTTGATGGTATACTCCCCTCACAAGATTGCACTGTAGCGTAGCTTCACCCAAAAAAATGCCTTGCCTCATCATTATTATTAAGAGCTTCAACTCTCATCGCTAACTACTCTTAGCAAGTGATTTTCAAAAACATTCACCTAGAGGTAAGGCAGCTGTTCTTTCCTTATGTAAGTTGATTTAAGGTTGCTTCCCCTTGATAGTTGTTGTACTAGTCAAGCTATTTGGAAGCCTTTCAGGCTTGTAGCTTTGCATCTATAGGTGACGCCCTTCATATAAACCATCGCATATAGCGATAAATTCTTTGTTTTCATAGGTTGAGGTAGACACTACTCTACCAATTAATATTGAGTGTACAGGACCCATAAGAGGTGGGGGGGGGGGCTAAGTCATCCTACTCTTAAGAGGTAATTTTAGGTACTAAGGATAAGGTTATGGACTTCGAAGATCATAAGGGATTAGCAATCCTTTCTAAGTTAAGAGGGATTAAAATTGATCTTTATGTTGATGCATTTCTTTGCCCATCTATAAGGTGAGTTATGTGCTACATCTACTAATGTCCCTTCTTCTGTAGTTGCTAACATGTCTCATCGAGATTAAGGAGTAACTCTAGAGGTTGTTATGACATTGTAGGAAACTTTGCCTTCTCATGGCTTTGCTATGCATTCTCATCTCTTAATGCCATTAAAGGGCCTCTTAGTGGCCTAAGTTAATTAAGTATGCATTATCATTATGCATTTAGGAGGTAATGCCTTCCCTTAGCAACACAATGCAAGATTGTTGTAATTGGGGCTGGCATGGCCTCTTATGGGTCGTTGAGTTTATAACATCACAAAACTGCTTAGACTCTCATGATGTAAGGAGCCACTTAGTCGGATGTCATGAAAATGGGAGTACTTAGACTCTTATAATCTAAAGAGCCTCTAGCAACATCCATGCATTAAAACAAAGCTCTCAGTTGCCAATGATGAAATTTAAGCGATCCCTCTTAAGGAAGTACTTAATCATACTTAAGTAGTGATAGTGGCATTCGTTGCCCAAGATCAAGAATTTTTTTCCCCCCTATAAGTTAAGGGCATAGGTTATCAAGGGGTTTTAAATAATCAATACTCCATTAGGGAAGTTTAAAAAAAATGAATTATCCATCATTATAATGGCTTGTAATACACTTCGGAGCCAGTGCTCTCACTAATATGCAACATACAAGCCTAGTTTATCATTGTGTGCTTGGGAGCCAATTCTCTCACCAATTAGTGAAGATGTTGTAAATTACCCCTTATACACTTGTTTCATGAAGTCCTGAATCTTTATGGATTTCAAAAAAATCAATATAGATGATTCATTGATAGGATTTAAAAGAGGATTGGTTAAGTGCTACTCAAGCTGAGAAGTTGTTTCATGGCAAATTTTAAGAGAATGAGTAAGTTTTGCTTCTTAATTGAAAGCATCTTATGCTTAAAAGTAGTAGTGATGTAAATTACTTATCAAGGCATTGCCTAGACTTTGGAGAATGACAAGTGGGCGCTAGTTAAGTACTTACACTTAGAGCATGAAAGTTGAGGAGTCAAGGTATTACTTAGACTTAAGGCGTGAGAGCAAATGCTAAGGCATTGACTAGGCTTAAGGTGTGAAAGCCAAGATATCACGAGGATCTCTAGGTATTAAGAGATGTGCATGTATGTTAAGTTCTCTAATTTAGTTTTGATGTTAACAAAAGAGGAATAATGTGTAACGTATGTTTGAGCTTGTCAGAAGTTGTTTCAAAAGATAGTAAGTGAATTTTTGTAAATTAAACAAAGAGACAGAAGTTGTTTAGAACCTTCAAAGGTGTTATACAGACTGTTTTTGTTATGTCAGAAGGTATTTCAGAAGTTGTGTAGTGTATCTGTAATTCTCGTGTTAACCTTTTAGAAGCACTTTCAGAACCTTTAAAACAGGAGAACAGTTGACAGGTTTGTTTCAGAAGCACTTTCAGAACCTTCATAACAGGAGGACATTGATAGGTTTTCTTCAGAAGCTCTTTCAGAACCTTCCATGTCTGTCACGAATTTTTCCAGATTTCGTTTTAATTTTTGTATCAATTGTTTTTAATAAATTCCAAGGCCTAGCTCCACGTGTCAAGTATATTTAGGTAATATACTTGATGTGTTTTACTAAAGTTGGATTTTATATCATGGGGTTTTTAATTTACATAAAGTTTTTATAAGATTTTATTTAAGATTTTTATGATAAAGTGAGATCATATAAGATTTACAGGTTTTATTAAGATTTAAATCTAGATATTTGTGCTATATTTTGGGAGATCCAGCAGTTACAAAGATACGGATAAGAAATATGGTTATTACATGAAGATATGGTTCCACAATATATGGGATATTAAGATAAGGTTCCATAATGTGAGGGATATCTTCAACAAACTTGATTCAAGGAATATCTCCAAAGAAGATCTCAGTCAAACTAATTTATCTAAGTTTATCCTCATCAAAATATCATGGGAATACAGATTTTCTCCAACAAGTTCAACTTATTTTTGAAATACAAAATCTCAAAAAATAAATTCAAGCTTGTCACGTGGAACCCCATGAACGTTACATTCTCCAACAAAGTAACCGTTATGTCCTCTTCATAAAAGGGATGTTCAGTTGAAATAGAAATAGAACGTTCTTCTTAGAATCAAGCACACAGAAAAGTTAAAAGTTCATACATCTTCAAGCGAAAATTTTTATATACGTGTGATCCAATTTGTAGAGGAAATTTGATATTCCTCATTGTTATTGTGATTCCTTTCTTATATGAGGAATTGAGAGTTGTTTCATCACTGTAGTTTGAGTGATTTGTTTAGTGAAGAAGCTAGAAAGACTCAGCAGTGAGACTTCGCCTTGAAGAGGCTTATTTTGTATACTTTCGATTTGATTGATATAGTGAAACACAACGGTAAAGATGACCGGGACCCCGGCGTAGAGCTGGAAGAGAGGACTGACGCTCGAGGTGGAACCTTTATAAATCTTTGAGCATTTTATTCTTCTCTACTCATTTTATTTATTGTACATTATTATTTTTTATTTTTTTGCTCACGTCATTTCGTTAGTCAAGAGATTTTAGATAATTTGCAAAAATTGAAAATTTAAGTAATTAATCAATTCACCCCCTTCTTGATTAATCTAATTGGGACCAACAATGTATCTTAGGTGTTGACCATTGGGGTTTGTCTCACTTCTTAGTTATGTGGTAGAGGTTGCTAGGGGAAAGATCCCTAGTTTATATATCATTATTGTAAACACCTTATTTTCATCAACCCACCACCCCCACTTACCCCAACACCTTTGGTTTTTTTCTTTTTTAATTTAATTCAAGAAAAGCCTTTTGGTTCGGGGGGGGGGGGGGGTGGAGAACCCAAAATATAAACAATAGAAAAATGGAAAAAAAAAAGTAAAAAATAAAATAAAAAGTAGAAAAAAAAATGAAATATCATAAAAATAGTCAGGCAGTGGCCTATTTGGTTCATTTTAAGGTGGGAATAATTTTTTGAGGTCAAAATATGCACATGCGATTTGATAAAATACCAAACCATTTTATTGAAAATTAATTTTTTTCAGCTTAGGCTTAGCTTGCTAATTTGTAAGGACACAAAAAAAAATAGACTATTTAAGTTGATCAAGCTTTAAATAGACTTAAATTGCTCATATTATAAGCAATTGAAGTTTCAAATTGAGCTAAAAACTAGACAAAATCAAACTCATAATTCTATCAAATCGAGCTATTTTTGAAAAAGAAAATTATGTATACTAGACTCATCAATTGCACATAGGAAAAGTGCATTTTTCATGTCTAGTGTGCTTGAGCTAATTTACTAAGAATCAGCCAAGAATGAATAATAAATATTATTTAATGGCCATTTAAATTGAACCAAGCCATAACTTAGTCAATTGGGCATGTGCATGAAGTGCTAAAGGTTAAGATTCCCATCTTGATGGGTGTACTACGCATGCCTTCATTTTTACCCCCAAATGTAGGACACGTAGTGGCTACTTATTGGTCACCCATTCTTGTTCACCATTTCTTTCTTAAAGATATCTCAAAGTAGAACAAAATAGGATAGAAAATATAACGTGACTTCCTTTTTTTTTTTTTACTTGATTTTCCTCTTTTTTTTTTCCGCAATGTTATTACTCTGAATGTTTATTCTGTTCTAATTTATTCATCTCTTACACTAGCTATTGACTAGATAGTTAAGCTAGGTAGCCATAAACCCTAGTCTTAGCATTAGTACCACTCTTCCAAAAGTGCCCACTGTCGATCTTGTGGTCTCTTTGGTATCAGAGCCAAGGGGGGAAGTATATAGTTAGGTTTGAATAATTTTATTTTAAGATCTGAACACTGATCTTCCTCAATGGAAAACTTCAACATCTGTAATTTCAACAGAAAGAATACTATGTGTGGGGTGATATAAGCTTGAGTAGTAGTCAGTATTGACGTGTAAGCTGCGTAAATCCTGCGTTGAGATAAAAGGGTAGCGCAGTGTTTCGGAGTCAAACCTCAAGTGTTAAAAGCCCATGTATTTCTGCAGAAATTACTTATGAAGAAGATAAAGTAAGTGTTCTAACTTAAAATGAATTTATTTAGCAAAACTATGTCGTCCTCTAGCTCAGGGTTCTAGAAGAGGAACTTGAGGGCTTAGATGTAAATAATAGAGATGAAATTAGAATAAGAGATTTCAATGAAGCCATAGATAACTAGAAAATTCCTAAGTTATCTTATGACCAAATTTACCAAATGGCCAAATGGAAAATCTTTGGCAAAAATGATTATGTCATATCTACAGAAGAAAGAGACATTCTGTCTCTGATGGATTGACAACAATTGAACTTTTGAATCGTAGTTCCATTCACAGATATGGACAAGAATGGAATTACATGCACATAGGACTAATTCAAGTAGGAGCTAAACCTCTTACAAAACTAGGATTAGATACCTCTTTACTAATGGTCCTTAGGGATGCCAGAGAACTGGAATATGAACGATCGATCCATGCATCGATTGAAACCAGTCTTAGTACTGGTCTAGTCCAGTTTGAATGTCATCCAAATGTCACTTTAGGTCTTAGGGATCAAACCATAATGAAATCCCTAGTCCTCCAAATTGAAACCTACAATTACAAAATGATTCTAGGTGCACTGCCCATGGCGGTCATCTATCGAATTTATTTCAAATTAATGAAAACAGCATTTGGATCAAAAGCGTACAAAATTGACAAAAAAGGTCAAACGCTTCTGATTCAAACAGACCTATCTAGTTCGAAGGGTTTTTCTATGACATTAAGCTCAAAATCCCATAATTCTGAGGCAATTGGTTCTTCCCATTCTAGGTCATTATGATAAATTGGTTGAGTTAATCCTGAAGGCTTATTAACTAAACCAGAAATTGTGGGATTAGTCTTTTTAGGACTAATCTGGACATTTTTTAGTTCATCAATCTTGGACAGATCAACTAACCTTCTTGATGATCCTAAGGACATTGAACTTCTAGGATTCTCGAAAGATCTCTTAGAGAATTGAAGAGTTACCTTACCATCTAGATGTTGAACAACATTAGATGGTTCGGCATCATTGAAAGATTTCTAGGGAATAGGGTTTTCTATTTCCCAGTGATCAGGCAGACTTACCTGATCCCATTTGATTATCCTAGGGATATTCCAATTAGATCTAGTTAGATTAAATAAAAAAAGAGGAAATTAAATAGAAACTTAAGGTACTATCCATTGCACTCTAGATTCAAATTTGTAATAGAGGAATGTACTCTAAAATAAACAAAAAATACATAAAAAAATAAAATAAACATAAATATTGCATTTGATTTTTAATTAATAATTAAAGGCTAAATTAACCAGCAAATCACAAACCAAATATATAGATTAATCAAGTAAAGCCTCTAGAGCATATTGCATCTTCAACTTGAAACAATTCTACAAAAATCATTAATAAATTCGGCCAAAAAACATTCAAAAACCAAAATACCCATTCTTGAAAAGATTCAATTTTCATTGTATCTAAGTTTCTTGGAGACAAATTAATGCTACAACACTATAAATAGAGGTTCCTAACATCAGTCTATAGAAGCTTTTCAACTCAACAAATACTCAATCAATTGAATCTCTCTAACTCGCAACTAAACCACCACTACTCTCTCTCTTCAAAATTCTCTTAAACAAGGGAAAATCAAAGCAAACCATTTGCACTAAGTCTGCCCCCATCACTAGAACATTAAAGCCCAGTGTTTAATTGCCTTTAACATTATGTAGATTTCTCTAATTTTAATCAAAAGGAAAGTTAGGGATTCATATGCTCTTCAAGTTTCAATTTAAGACCAATTGGTGAAGTTACACAGTTCTAATTGCAAAATTGCTTGAGGACTTCACTTGCCCACATCAAGTGGAGTCATTCCAACCAACTACTGCTGACTAACAACACATGTAACCACCTAAACTAGTGCTACACAAAGCAAGTGATGTGAACCTTAGGCCAAGATGAACTTAGAACTCGCTCGGATGGAAAAGAACCCTAGGATCATCTTAAAAACAAGCACAATGAAACTTGACCCTAATCGCAATCTTGATTAGAACCAAAGTTATAAGGGGGGTTTGATCGCCATAAGTTGCCTTGATAAGATCAAATTGAGTTCTTAATAAAGAACAAAGAAGAAGTCTACAATTTCATAAGAATGACGATCCCCCTTTACAATTCGACCCAAAAGACTATTTATAGTCTTTACAAATAAAGGAAACAAAAGATAAAAGAAAACATAAAAATGGAAAAATAAAGGTTAGCAGCCAAGTAGGCCGGTGGTAGCCTTTAAAGGCAAAGTTGGTGACCTTCAGCGTCTTCCATGCAGTGACGTCTTTCAAGCTTAGAAATTCCATTTGTTAGTGTTGCTCTAAGCTTTGATCTTCATTATTATTATTGGAGATGCTTGATAAATGGAAAACAATCTCTTCATCTCTTGGATTGCTCACTTTGGCTAACTTCAATGCTTGATCCAAATGATCTTGAACAAATCCACTTAAAGCTTGCTCTATGTGTTTTGTCCTTGCCCTTGTCATTGGTCTTCCAATTCCTTACAATGGATCATTGGAAAGAGTCGGTGCAAGTTGATTCCTATCATTCCCTCCCTTTTTTAAAGGATTCGTTTTCGAATCACCTACATCATACAAAGATAAATCAGCAACATTAAAAGTAGCACTCACATTACCATAGTTGCTTGGCAAGTTAATTTTGTAGGCATTGTCATTTATCCTTTCTAACACTTGGAGTAGCCTATCTCTTCTAGGTTGTAACTTGGATTTCCTTTGTTTGGGAAACCTTTCCTTACGGAAATGTACCCAAACCCAATCTCCAAGATAAAAAACAACCTTAATGCACCCCTTATTATCCTATCTTGCATAATGCTCATTCTTCTTGTCTATATTAGCACAAACTTGGGCATGTAAATCCCTAACAAAATTGGCCTTCTACTTATCATCTAAATTAGCAAATTCATTAGTAGGCAAAGGTAACATATCTAAAGGAGTTAAAGGATTAAAGCTATACACAATCTCAAAAGGTGAATATGATGTAATAAAATGAACAGTTCTATTGTATGAAAACTCAATATGGGGCAAACAACTTTCCTATTATTTCAAGTTCTTTTAAATGATAGCACGCAACAAAGTAGTAGGTGTTTTATTAACTACTTCAGTTTGCCATTTAAGGATGTGCAACCGTTGAAAACAGGAGTTTAGTCCCTAATTTATTCCATAAAATACGCCAAAAATGACTTAGAAACTTAACATCTCAATCACTTACTATCGTTCTAGGCAATCCATGAAAATGTAATATTTCTTTGAAGAACAAATCAACAATATATGTTGCATCATTGGTTTTAGAACCTGCAATAAAATGTGCCATCTTACTAAACCTATCAACAACAACAAATATGTTATTCTTACCACTTTAATTCCTAGGTAACCTAATTACAAAATCCATAGAAATATCTATCCAAGATTGATTAGGTATAGTCAATGGTGTATAAAAACCATGTGGCTTTACTTTAGACTTTGCTTGTTTACAAGTTATACACTTATCACAAACAAATTGCACATCATGCTTCATGTTAGGCCAATAAAAATGCTCATGCAATATATCTAAAGTTTATCACACACCAAAATGTCTCATTAAACCTCCTCCATGAGACTTCTTAACCAATAATTCATGCAAAGAACATATAGGCACACATAGTCTATCTTTTTTGAACAAAAATCCTTCATGCTTATATTACTCTCCATATGCACATTTAGAACATGCATTCCATACTTGGCAGAAATCAGCATCATTGATATATAAATCTTTAATGAACTCAAAACTAAGTAATTTAGTTTACAAGGAAGTGAGCAATGCATACCTTCCAGACAAAGCATTGGTAATAACATTTTCCTTCCCATTCTTGTATTTAATCACATAAGGAAATGTTTCTATAAATTCTAGCCACTTAACATGTCTTTTATTAAGCTTACCTTGGGATTTCAAGAACCTTAAGCTCTCGTGATCAAAATGAATGACAAATTCCCTTGGTCACAAGTAATGCTACCATGTTTTAAGAGTTCTTACTAATGCTTGCATCTCCTTGTCATAGGTAGGACAATTAAATGCCGCTCTAATAAGCTTTTCACTAAGAAAAAGCAATTGGTTTGGAATCCTACGTTAAAACAACCCCTATTACAAACCTTGATGCATCACATTCAACCTCAAAAGCTTTTTCAAGGTTAGGCAAACACAACAAAGGTACGTTAGTCAATTTTTCTTTCAAAGTATTGAAAGCTTTCTCATGCACTTCCTCGCAACTAAACACAACATTCTTTTTAACAAGTTTATTTAAAAGTGCTGCAAAACAACTAAAGTCCTTTACAAATCTCCTATAGAAACTTGTTAAACCATGAAAACTTCTTACTTCACTTACATTCTTAGGTGTAGGCCAATCCCTAATCACCTTAACCTTTTCTTCATCCACCTTTATTCCTTGTGAGCTTATAACAAATCCAACAAAAACAATGGATTCCATGCAAAAATTAAACTTCTGCAAATTAGCATATAATTTATTTTCCCTTAAAGCACTCAAAACAGCATGCTAGTGTTTAACATGATCATCCAAATTTTTACTGTACACTAAAATATCATTAAAGTAAATTACAACAAATTTTCTAATGAAAGAATGCAAAATGTAATTCATTAGACTCATAAAGGTGCTAGGTGCATTAGCTAAGCCAAATGGCATGACTAACCACTCATATAACCTATATTTTGTCTTAAAAGCAGTTTTCCATTCATCACCTTCCTTTATGCGAATTTGATGATAGCCACTTTTTAAATCAATTTTAAAAAACAGACATGAACCATATAACTTATCAAGTATATCATCTAACCTAAGGATAAGATATCTATACTTCATGTTGATCTTGTTGATGGCTCAATAGTCAACACACATGTGCCATGTTCCATCTCTCTTGGGAACCAAAAGCACAGGAACTAAACATGGGCTAAGACTCTCTCTCATGAATCCCTTTTGCACTAGCTCATCTACCTGCCTCTGAATTTCTTTTGTCTTTTGCAGATTGGCTCTATAAGCGGGTCTATGAGAGATTGATGATCTCATAATGAAGTTAATTCAATGTTCAATACCTCTTAAAGGAGGTAGTCCATCTGAAATGTCCTTAGGAAATAAATCTTCAAATTCCTATAACAAAGACATAACCACATTGGGCAAAGAGGAATTAAGATTGTTAGTTGAAAAATAAACATCCTTGTATAAAAGTACAAGTAGTTGTTACCTCGCCAACATAACTCTCTTAATCTCTCCTCTTGTAGCAAAAGCACTTACTTTCTTACTTCTCTCCTTATTTTGATCTCCAAACTTTAAATTTCTTCTCTCTTCACTACTTTTTCCACTCTTTTGCACACACTCACTTTTTTATCACTCTTTTCTTTTTCTTGTACACTCACTTTGTTTTCTCTCAGTTTACACTCTTTAACTATCTTAACTTGATCATCATATGCCTCTAAAGGTTAGAGAGGTGTTAGCATAATGAGTCAATTATTCATCACAAATTTGTACACATTCTTGTACCCATTATGAGTGACCTTCTTATCAAACTGTCATGGATGCCCCAAAAGAATATGTCCAACATGCATTAGTGCCACATCATAAAGAACCTCATCTTTTTAGTTGCCAATGAAAAATGCAACTAAAACTTGCTTTGTCACCTTAACTTCACCATAGTCATTCAACCATTGCAGCTTATATGGTTTATGATGCTTTAGTGTAGGTAGATGTAATTTCTTAACCATTAAAGAACTCACAACATTAGTGTAGCTACCACTATCAATAATTAAGCTACATACCTTACTACTCACATGGCACCTAGTATGAAAAATGTGCTCACGCTGTTCCTCATCAACATCTTCCTTAGGCTATATGCTTAGAGCATGCCTAGTGACTAACATTTCTCCTTTCATAGGACCCTCTATATCAACATCATAACAATTTTCCAATGGTAGCATCTTTTCCTTAGTTGAACTAATACTCTTTACATCACCATTATCCAAAACAACCATAACCCTCTTGTTTGGACATTAAGATGTAATGTGCCCTAATCTTTGACACCTGAAACACTTAATCTCATGTGATCTGGAAGAGGATTTAGTTTCGATTTTACCTTTAGAATCAACAATTGATTCCTTAGCCTTTGCATCTTCCTTTTGCTTAGAGGCATCCTTTCTATTCTTCCAATTTGACTTCCATAAAGAATTAGAAGCGGAGCCATAACTGGAGGTACCCTTAAACTTTAATTACCTCTGCACCTTGATAGCCTTATGTAATAATTCCTCCATCTCCACATAATAATGCAACTCTACCACATTAGCTATCACTTTATTCAAGCCATTAACAAATCTAGCTATTGTTGCCACACGATCTTCTTCTATGTTAGCCCGAATCATAGTTACCTCCATCTCCTTGTAATAATCCTCAACACTCATGGAGTCGTAAGTCATCCCCTATAACTTCCTATACAAGTCTCTATAGTAATGACTAAGTATAAAACTTTTTCTCATCACTACCTTTATCTCTTCCCATGACCAAATAGGTCTCTCACCATTTCTTCACCTACTAACCACAAGCTGATCCCACCAAATACTAATAATCAGTGAACTCAATTGTTGCTAGTTTAACCTTCTTTTCCTCAGAGTAATTATGATAGTCAAACACATGTTTTACCCTTCTATCCTGCCCCAAATACAACTCAAGGTCATTTTTCCCTTGAAAAGTAAGGATTTTCATCTTAATGCTCCCCAAATTACTATCTTGCTTCTGAACACCCCTTTTACCTCTACTAGAACTACTTATGTCAACATCAAACTCTTCATCTTCTCCCTCCTCATCCATACTCCTTCGGAAAGATTTAGGCTTAAAGGGAGATTCAAGATCATCTAACCTTCTATTCAAAAGTTTAAATTGATCTTAAACAGCCTTCATAAATAACTTCATATAAAAATCCACATTATCTCCTCCACTACTCATGTTTTACAACCTGTAAAAAGACTTTGTTAGTAAAAAGAGAATTTTCATCTCAAACACTCCCTCACATGTTTACACTAAAAAATATGGATTCGAATCACTCGTGTTTTACTAAATATTTTTTTTATACAAAAAAAGATGAAAGATAACAATGAAATAATTAAATGATAGGTAACACCTGATTTTCAAGAGCCAAAGCTTTGATACCAATTGATGTGAAGTCTAGGCTAAGATGAACCTAGAACCCAATCGGATGGAAAAGAATCTTAGGATCATCTTGAAAGCAAGCATAATGAAACTTGACCCTAATCGCAATCTCGATTAGAACCAGAGTTATAACGAGGGTTTGATCACCACAAGTTGCCTTGATAAGATCAGATTGAGTTCTTGATAAAGAACATAGAAGAAGTTTTCAATTTCATAAGAATGATGATCCCCTTTTACAATTCAGCCCAAAAGACTATTTATAGTCTAACAAAAGACAAAAGAAAACACAAAAATGAAAATATAAAGGACGGCTTCGAAGCCAGCTAAAGGCTGGCAACCTAAAATTCCTAAGCCAACTAGATAGGTTGACGGCCTACATTTTCAATGCCGAAAGCCTTTCAAGGCAAAGCTGGCGGCCTTCAATGTCTCCCAAGTGACCTTCAACGTCTTCTTTGCAATGACGTCTTTCAAGCTTAGAAATTCCATTTGCTAGTGTCACTCCTAACTTTGATCTTCATTATTATTATTGGAGATGCTTGATAAGTGAAAAACGATTTCTTCGTCTCTTGGATTGCTCACTTTGGTCAACTTCAATGCTTGATCCAAATGATCTTAAACAAGTCCATTCAAAGCCTACTCCATGCGTTTTGTCCTTGCCCTTATCATTAGTCTTCCAATGCCTTGCAATGGATCACCGGAAAGAGTTGGTGCAAGTTGATGCCTATTAGTAAGTCTCTTTTACTCTTTTTATTTTCTTTTAATTTTTCTGCTTTGTTATTTTTCCTATTTAAGAAAAAAGATGTATTGCAAACACTTTTTTTTTCTTGATGTAGGTATTTTTCTTAATATTGTTTTAATAAAGTAAAACAAAATAAAAATTCTCTCTTTTCCTTTCAAGCAACATTTTTTCCAAAATAAGAATGTTCTTTTCAAATAGTTAATAAAAATTTTTATTTTTCCAAAAATAAGTTTTGAAACCTAAGAAAAATGTTTTCATAAATAAAATCTTTTAATGGATCTTTTTCTCAAAATTTAGGATATTTTCTTAGACTTTCAAAAGAGACAAAAATTAAGGTTTCAGGTTTTTGATAAAACATAATAAAATTATTAATGATGTAAAACTGAAGCTTTTTCAAAAACAAAAATAATTAACAAGCTAAAGTTTTATTTTAAAAAAAAGGGAACTACTATAATTTAATTCTGAATAGTGGATACATAGGCATTTACAAGGTAGCCACAAAAAAAATATTTTTTTTTCCATAAAAAACATAAAAATAAAAAGAAAAAAGATTTCATTTTGATTTTTCTTGTCATATTGCTAACTTTCTCTTTTTTAGGTATTGTTCTTTCAATTTTTCAAGAAAATAAAATTGACATCTCTTTACCTTTCTTATTTTTTTTTTGTACATGCCTTTTTGCATGTTTATTAATTAAAAAGGAAAAATCCAAAAATGGGGAGAAGGTTATTAATAAGTCTCTTTACTAAATTTGATAAGGATTATCTAGCACTTAAGAAGACCGAACCAAGGACTCAAGATCCATCGCAAGGAATTGGAGGACCAATGACCCAAGCTAGAGCAAAGAGGATGAATGATGCCCTACAAAGACTGGTCATGGACCTACAAACCAAGGAATCAAATTACATGAAAGGAGAACCGACACCTATTAATGTAATTCACGTTTCTAAGGAATAATATAAGGAATTGAAGTCCTAGCACAAATGTTGTATGTTGAACCAAAACAAGGAAAGAGACTTGCGGGTTTTGTTATTATTTGTTTTTTTGGTTTGTAATTTGGAATATTTAGTTACCTACTCGGTCCACGTGAGGATAAGGAAGTAAATTAAAATAAGAAAGTTAGGTTTTCATATTGATACATGTATACACTATATAAACGTGTAAAGAGGCTAGCATAAGATCATCTTATGATTGAATAGAATTTACAACACATTTTCATGAAACACGAAAAGCCCTCTTTTCTTCTTTGCAAAAGAACTCTCCTTTAGGAATTCCTCAACCGAATTGCTATAGGAAACCCTTAATTGAAACTCAGGTTTCAGTCAATAGGTGTGATTGGAGTCTAGTTACGTGCTACTTGTTCGAGACAATCTTCGGGGTATTGATTCAAATAGCATACATCGGGTTCTAGGTTTAACATACCTAGAGTTCACTCATCATTTGGTATTAGAGCTTCGGCTTCTTGAATCAAGTAATTTCTATCCTTTTGTTATTTATCTGTTGTTCAATTTCCATACTCTTATTCATATAGAAAAATTCCTATATAAAAAAAAAATCTTATTTCGGTCACAAAATCCCTTAGAGACCGACAACATATAAGTTTAGTTAGCCATTGAAATTCAATTATTGTTTCAATTCCTAGTTCATCTTGAAAGCATACGTACAAAAAAAAAAATCAATTCAGTTGCAAAAGAAAAAAATCAAGAACTGAAATCTCCCAAAAAGAAAAATCTAATTTTGGCAAGTTATAATTCAATTGCCAAATACACTTTCCAATTCCAACCACAATAGATACTTTGTGCTTTCTAATTGTGCATCTGAAAATTACATTCCATAATCATTAATTGTATTTCGATGCAAATTGTATCTTCTTGAGATTGCATGCAAAGGAATTAATTATCTTGTTTCTAAGTTCATATTGTGTGCCGTAGCGATTGAAGATTGCTTCTAATTTCCAATTATCACCATGATTAGAAAACCAAGGGAGTCAATTAGGTGTGGCTTAGTAAATTGTGTTGAGAAATTTCCAATCCGAGTTCCTAGCAATTGATTGTAAAAGCGGGTTGTGAGGATATAATTTTGAGGGACATACACAAGTGAAATTGTGAGAATATCATTAATTAAGAGCAATACACAAGTGAGTGTGAGGAACACATTTCACTTGTGATCTTACTTTATTGAAAAACTTTAAAAATATGTCAGGACAAAACACGAATGGAGGTGAGAATAAGGTAATGTTTGAGGAGTTGATGGGAGAGATGAAAAGAATTTTGACGGGTGAACTTGAACAGATCCATGAAAGAATGGATAAGATGGAGAAGAGTAGGGAACCGTCTAGCAGTACGTTGTTAAGTAAGGAGTAGGTAGATCGATTAGAGGAGTTAAGATAAAAGAAGGAGAGGATTTCAACTCTGGTGAATATCACTACGTGAGGGAAAGAGGTAACACCCAAAGGTGTGATAGTAACCGAGGTAGCATTAAGATGAAAATCCTAACATTTTAGGGAAAGAATGATCTAGAGTTGTATTTAGAGTGGGAGAGGAAAATGGATCATGTGTTTGAATGCCATAACTATACTGAGGAAAAGAAAATAAAATTGGCTGCAGTAGAGTTCACATATTATGCTAGTGTATGGTGGGATCAGCTAATGCGTACTAAGCGCAGGTATGGAGAGCGACCTGTTAGTACTTGGGAGGAGATGAAGACCATAATGCAAAAATGGTTCATTCCTAGTCACTACCATAGGGACTTACTTAGGAAAGTCCAGGATTGACACAAGGAATCAAAAGTGTAGAGGACTACTATAAAGAGTTGGAGATAGCCATGATTAGGGCTAGAGTGGAGAAGGATGACGAGGTCACTATAGCTAGGTCTATTAATGGTCTGAATCGGGAAATTGCTGATGTAGTAGATTTACACCACTACTTGAATATGGAAGAACTGTTACATAGAGTAATAAAGGTAGAGCGACAATTAACATATATGAGTGACTAGAGGTCTAGGTCGACTTCCAAATCTCCATGGACGTCTAATTAGAAAAGGAACTCCATAGATTCCAAGCTTAAGGAGGACGTAAAGGCTAAGAATCCAATTATTGCATCTAAGGATAAAATAGAAACTAAACCCCCTTCTAAAACTAGAGATATCAAGTGTTTTAGATGTCAGGGATTTGGACACATTGCATCTCAATATCCAAATCAAAGAGCTATGATCATATGTGATAATGGGGGTGTAGAGAGCATGAGTTCAGAAGAGGAAGAGGAGTCATCATCACAGGAGTATGATGACATTGACTTGGAGGGACCCGTGAGTGGTGAGTTGTATGTCACAAGGAGAGTACTTAGTGTACAACCCTAGGAGGATGGTGAGGGGATCCAGCATAAGCACATATTTCATACATAGTGTCATGTGCAAAGTAAAGTGTGTAGCCTGATAATCAATAATGGTAGCTGCACTAATGTTGCTAGCACCTTACTGATAGATAAGATGCAGTTGAAAATTGTGAAACATTTGAGACCATATCGATTATAGTAGTTGAATGAATACGGGGAGGTAAAGGTAACCAAGCAGGTTCTTATAGCCTTTTCCATAGGGAGCTACAAAGATAAGGTCATGTGTGATGTGGTACCTATGCAAGCTAGCTACATATTGTTAGGGCGACCTTGGCAATTTGATAGGAAGATTACATATGACGGGTATAAGAACCAATATTCCTTTGTACTAAACAAAAGGAAAATGGTTCTCATGCTACAAAAACCATGGGAAGCTTGTGAGGACCAAGTGTATATTGCTAAGGAGTTTAGAGAAAAACACTTGAGTGTACAAGAGAAGAGTGACAAGAAAAAGAAAAAGAGTGATAAGTAAATACTGGTGAGTATAGAGGGAAAAGACACTCAAACACAGAGAGTAGAGAGTCTAGTGAGAAAGAGTGAGGTTAAGAGTGCAATGCTGGCTAAGCAAAAATTACTCGTACTCATGTACAAGGATTTATATTTTTCAAATGTTGACCTTAATTCTGTTTTGCCTAATGTTATTGTGTCTTTACTGCAGGAATACAAGGACTTGTTCCCTAAAGAAGTGTCGTAAGGCCTACCGCCTCTACGAGGGATAGAGCACCAAATTGACTTCATGCCGGGCGCTTCCATTCCCAATTGGCCAGCATATAGAACCAATCCTGAGGAGACCAAGGAAATTCAAAGACAAGTTAATAAGCTGATGGAGAAAGGATTCGTGCCAGAAAGTTTGAGCCCGTGTTCGGTTCCAATGATACTAGTCCCCAAGAAGGATAGGACGTAGAACATGTATGTAGATTGCAGGGCGATCAACAAAATCATAGTTAAGTATAGACATCCTATTCCTAGATTAGATGACATGCTTGATGAGTTGCATGGTGCACATTTATTTTCTAAAATTAACCTTAAAAATGGATATTACCAAATTCGTATGAAAGAGGGGGATGAGTGGAAAACAGCTTTTAAAACAAAACATAGATTATATGAATGGATAGTAATGCCTTTTGGGTTAACAAATGCACCTAACACTTTCATGAGATTGATAAATCATGTTTTACATCATTTCTTAGGAAAATTTGTTGTTGTTTATTTTAATGATATCCTAATTTATAGTAGAACATTGGATGATCATGTACAACATCTGTAGAGTGTGTTTACTATTCTAAGGGAAAACCAATTATATGCCAACTTAAAGAAATGCACGTTTTGTATGGAGTCTATGGTTTATCTTAGTTTTATTGTAGGTGCAGATGGAGTCGCTATAGATGAGGAGAAGGTGAAGGCAATTCGAGAGTGGCCAACACTAAAGAATGCCAATGACGTCAGGAGCTTCCATGGACTAGCTAGCTTCTACAAACAATTTGTGAGAGACTTTAGCTCCATTGCTGCTCCACTGAATGACCTTGTGAAAAAAAATGCCGAATTTAATGGATAGAAATACACGAGTAGGCATTCCAGACTTTGAAAGGTAAGTTAACTAATGCTCCTTTGTTAGTATTACCTAACTTTGATAAAGTTTTTTAGATCAAATGTGATGCTTCCAGGAAAGGTATTGGTGATGTCTTAATGCAGGATTCCAAACTGATAGCCTACTTTAGTGAGAAACTCCACGGTGCTACTTTGAATTATCCTGTGTATGATAAGGAGTTATATGCCCTAGTGAGGATGTTGCAAACGTGGCAGCATTATCTATGGCCTAAGGAGTTCATCATCCATTCTGATCATGAAAGCTTGAAGTACCTAAAAACGTAAGGAAAGTTGAATAAGAGGCATGCCAAATGGTTGGAGTTTATTGAAAACCTTTCCATACGTCATCAAATACAAGCAGGGCAAGGAAAATGTAGTGGCTGATGCACTATCTAAGAGGTATTCTCTGTTAACCTCTTTACATACTAAGCTGCTTAGGTTTGAATGCACGAAAGATTTATATGAACATGATGCTGAATTTAGTCAGATTTAGGCTGCTTGTTCTAAAAGTTGGTATGCGAACTTTTATAGGCATGAGGGATATTTATTTAAGAAGGATGGATTGTGTGTGCCTAAGAGTTCCATACGAGAGTTGTTAGTGAGGAAAACACATGGAGGCGGTCTCATGAGACATTTTAGTGTGAAGAAAACTTTAGATATTTTGCATGAACATTTCTATTGGCTTAAGATGAGACATGATGTGCAAACTGTGTATGACAAATGCATTGCATGTAGAAAGGCTAAATCCAAAGTCATGCCCCATAGGGAGTATCTCCCATTGCCTGTGCCTAGTCAGCCTTGGACTGACATTTCCATGGATTTCATATTAGGTTTACCTAGGTCTCAGAATGGCAAAGATAACATATTTGTTGTTGTCGATAGGTTTAGTAAAATGGCTCATTTTATTACCTGTTCTAAAACTAATGATGCATGACATATAGCTGATCTATTCTTTAGAGAGATTATGCGATTACATGGTTTACCTAACTCTATCGTAAGTGATAGAGATATGAAATTTCTAAGTCACTTTTAGCGTACTTTATGGAATAGGCTAGCACAAAATTATTGTTTTCTGCTATAGCACATCCTCAAATGGATGGACAAACAAAGGTAGTTAACAGGATACTTTCCATATTGTGCTTGATAAAAATTTAAAGCAATGGAAAACATGTTTGCCTCATGTAGAGTTTGCATATGATAGGACAGTACATTCTACTACATCTTACTCTCCATTTGAGGTTGTATATGGTTTCAATCCCTTAACTCCATTGGATATATTGCCTTTACCTACTAATGAGTTTATTGATCTTGATGGCACGAAAAAAGGCAAAATTTGTTAAGGATTTACATACTCAGGTCTAAGCTAATATCAAGAAGAAGAATGAACACTATGCTTGCTAGGCTAACAAGGGACGCAGTAAAACCGTATTCCATCCAAGTGATTAGGTTTGGGTTCACTTGAGGAAGGAATGATTTGCTGAACAACGAAAATCCAAATTGCATCTAAGGGGCGATGGACCTTTTCAAATGGTAGAGCGCATAAACAACAATGCCTACAAGATAAATTTGCTAAGCCACTATAGTAATGTAAGTGCTACATTTAATGTTTCTAATCTTACTCCTTATAATGCAAGTGATTGGAGGATGAATCTTTTCGAGGAAGGAGGGAATGATGAGGATCATCTAGCACTTAAGAAGACCTAACCAAGGACTCAAGATCCATTGTAAGGAATTGGAGGACCAATGACTCAAGCTAGAGCAAAGAGGGTGAATAATGCCTTACAAGGACTGGTCATGGACCTACAAACCAAGGAATCAAATTACATAAAAGGAAAACCAATACCTATTAATGTAATTCATGTTTCCACGGAAGAATACAAGGAATTGAAGTCCTAGCACAAATGTTGAATGTTGAACTGAAACAAGGAAAGAGACTTGCGGTTTTTATTGTTATTAGTTTTTTTGGTTTGTAATTTAGAATATTTAGTTACCTACTTGGTCCACGTGAGGAGAAGGAAGTAAATTAGAATAAGAAAGTTAGGTTTTCATATTGATACATGTATACACTATATAAACGTGTAAGGAGGCCGGCACAAGATCATCTTATGATTGAATAGAATTTACAACACATTTTCGTGAAACACGAAAAGCCCTCTTTTGTTCTTTGTAAAAGAACTCTCCTTTAGAAATTCCTCAACCAAATTGCTATAAGAAACCCTTAATTGATAACTTAGGTTTTAGTCAACAGGTATGATTGGGGTCTAGTTACGTGCTACTTTTTCAAGACGATCCTTGGGGTATTGATTCAAATAGCATACGTCGAGTTCTAGGTTTAACATACCTAGGGTTCATGCATCAAAATTATTCAAAAATTCTTATATGAAAACCCAAAGGTTTTTAAAAAGAGAGCCTTTAAACTCATTTTCTCTATTTTTTTTAATCTTTTTCATAAAAAGGTTTTTTACATAAACTAGTGGTTAGAATCAAGGTTGCTAAACCCATTCAACCTTAATTTCCCAATTTTTCCTAACTTTGATTGAGTAGCAACTCCAAATTTGAAAAGTGCTTTTAAAGAGTTTTCTTAATAAAAATTTCATTTTTTGCTTAATTTCTATTAAATGATTTATATCGAGTGAATTGGGCTTAATATAAGTTAAATTAAACAAAAAGAAAAATTTCAAGCTCAACAATTATGTATTGCTTAAAGAGCTTTTTGGTTTTAACGATTATATAGTGTTAAGGGAATTCCTAATCTTGAAGTCATTAGGAATGGTGGTAGCAACAATGTATTAATGAAATGGAGGTTTAGATTCAAATTTCTCAAGATTACTTAGCTTAGGTTTATCTCAATTACATATCTAAGTCTTCTTTTAAGATAAAAGAAGTTCTTAGAGAAGGCATCATAGGTCAAACTAATGGGACTACAATAGGGTTAAGTTAGCTAATAGATCTTCCATGTATAATACAAAGGGGGGTTTGCTCACCTACTCCATGAAGGGTATCCTCTTTAGTAATAAGAGGGTTAATTGGATGAATTAAAGGGATGGCACTATGTTGTGCAATAATGGTAGTGCTTAGCAAAGTCACATCCTATCACATGACAATAGTAGTAGCAAACCATGTTATAAACTGAGAAACATAGTTGGGAACTGATTTTGGATCCTCATAGTCTCCTACATAGTCTACATCATCTATGCGATGTTAGGAGGACCCTTAGGTGTTGAATTATCCTTATTAGTATTCCAAGGTGGTAAGAGTAAGTTTTGCTCAGTGACTTTAATGTTGGTGACCTGTCATTAAGAGGTATTGTAAGATAGTCCAATTATGAGATGACTAGAAGGATGGGGAGGAGGAACAAGCACTTTCGGGGTTTCAAATGAGGAAGTGATGAACAAGAGAGTCAAGGGAACTTTGCACATTAACCTTGAAAGTTAAGTAATTGAGATCATTTTAGCTTAAATACTTGTTTAATCCTTAAGAGTAAAAATTACATGGTGGAACATTATTTCTCAAATCTCTAAAATTGTGTCAAATGAGAAAGAATGGCCAACTATATAAACTTTTGAGTCTAATGACATTTGTTAGATTATCTTGGCGATCAATGGATAAGAAGGAGCTTAACATAGGCCTAAGACCAATAACCTTCCTCATGGGTGCATAAGTTTTTCTAAAAAAGGTTAGAGGTGGATGGACTAGGCCAATAATCTCTCTTTCAAGCCCATCAAGCCAATTTTCCTTGAATCTTTCCTATAGATAAACCAAACTTACTGAACCTTATCACCTAGCATAATAAGTCAAGGCAAATTATGTACTTGGCCTAATATAATGTAACAATTTTAGCCCTTTACAATATGAATAATAATTTTTTTTGAAAAATAATAGAAAATTGGGAAAAGTGAAGAGTCATGTTGTTATATAACTATCGGTTACTCCTAACATGTAGAAGATATTTGCTATAATAAAGGCAACATTAATGTGGTAGCTATTCATGAAATGTAAGGATATAAAAAGGTAATATCAAAAAATTACAATAACAATTTTTATTTCAAAATTATATATTACAATAGAAGTGAAAATGGCATTGATAGTATATGAATGTACGAAGCTAAACAAATAATTTTCACTTCATAATATAAAAATAGGTTTTAATTGGTTAAAACCTCTACGTCATGTGTAGGTTTTAGTTTAAGGTACATTTAATGGTAAAAATAATAATTTTATTTAAAAATATCATGATTAACATATTAATAATATAGATTGATATATATTATGTGACTATTTGATAATTTTCAATCTAATTATATGTCATTTATATAAAGTTATTGTTTTTCAAAATATAGAAGTAAACTATCATTTCACACAAAGAATTGTATCATTTTATATTAAATTTCATGCAAGTTACAACTATTCAAAAAAATATCATTTCTTACATAAAATTGTATTGCTTATGTTAAATTGTATAAGACTTGCAAATATTCGAAAAATGCATTGAAGAACATATCTATTAAGTAAAAACTTATGAATTTATATATTATGATGAATGTAGCATAGGTTTGAGTGCGTATAAGGTAGGTAGATAGGCTCTACCGATACTTTACTCTATAAGTTACAAGTTCCTAAGTTTTAGAACTAGAACATACCTTATAACACCATAGAACCACCCTTTATCATGTATACAAGGTACAAGATATCTTGTGGAACCTGTAAATTTTGTTATTTTTTTTCATAAATTTGAAGATTGTGTAATATTAAAAAATTAATTTATATGTGATATTATAAGTTTATTATATGCAAAACCTATGCAAATTGTAAAATTTCAAAAAGTAATTTTTCCTCTCTTCATTATTTTAAGTTTATATGATTTTATCACTTACCAAATAGCAAAGAATAAGAAGAAAGAATGGAAAGCATAAATTTAGAGAGGAAAATGAAGAAGAGCAAGAGGTAAATGGAAAATATAAAGTAAGAAAAGCAACATTAGTTTAGCCGCTTAAGTTATTAATTTATGGATCTAAGCATCTTTATTTTTTTTTCTACTAAAACATTTACTAGCTAAAAAATATAGTGTTATTATTGAATAATTTTTTATAAGGTAGATATAGTACCTTAGAACCTTTATCTTGTATATCTTAAACTATAAGTTCTAAGGTGGTATAGTATAAAAAGACCCCATACTCATATCTTATCCTATGGGAGCAGGATCTAGAAAATTTGCACCAAGAACCTACTCTATAACCCTCAATATCCACTCAAAACCTACCTAATTGAGCAAGATACAGTAGGTAACCTATAAAACAAAGTTACTCACTCACATCTAAATTGCAACATCATGTGTTAAGCATTGTATTGTTTATTATTAAAAAATGCAAATGTTGCAATTGTATAAAAGACATGTCTCTTGAATACATGATTAAAGGACTTTTAAAAGTGAAAAGGTCTAATCTACAAAATGAAAAAGGACCACAAGGTTTTATCGATAAAAACTTAGAAATGACATAAAATTTTGAAACTATGTATATATAGATGTAAAAATAAGTGGTAGTTTAGAGAATAACCAAAGTTAATAACAAATAGGTACTATTGCGAAAAAAATCACTTAAGATACAACAACAAAAAAAGCTTTCAAAATTAAATATTATAATGGATAATAGATTAAGATAAATACCATTATCTAATTGAATGAACATACATATATGTGTGTGTTACAATTTTTTTAACTATTGAATGATTTTATTTGAAATGATGCACCTTCTAGAAAGTGTTATGATCTTTCAAAATATAGAAATTGTTTCATTTTCTCACATCATTTGTATAAAAGAAAGTAATTTTAAAATAATAATATATATATATATATGATATTAGCCAATGATGCATCTACAATGCGCGTTTCCATGACCATCAATATGAATTATAAAAATGAATTAATCAAACCACTTAGCATGTACTTGTAAAGACATGTTTGCCCAATGCTTTTTGAAACATTGTAAAAAATAATAATTCCTAAAAAGGAAATATAAATTAGGAAAGAAAATTAGTATTTATTGAGAGTTCCAATTAAATACATAAATGTAATGACATCCATTAAATATTGCTATAGAACTATGATTTTTGAATAGAAAGATAAATTAGAACAATACAATATTCAATGATCATAAGAATTTCATATAATGTGAAAACTACAAAATCATATCCTAAAACCGAAATATGAATGCAAGAAACACAAGATCTAATATATATTAAAATATTTCTTGATAAAACTATGATATATCAAAAAACTATATTCTAACCTTTATTTAGATGCCATTATCGAAAGAAAGAGCAAATTTTCTAAAATGTAAGACTTTATTCATATCTATGACCCGATTAGTTAGAGTATTGTTTATTTATATGCTTGAAAAAAAAAGATTTAAAAAATAAATTGCGATAAAAATCCATGTATAGAAGTGTAGCTTCTTGAGGGAAATGCAGTATCTTAGTCAATGGTGCACCTTTGAATTACTTAATATCACTTAATTGGAAATTAAATATTATTTAAGTATTTAATATAAGAGTGCATAAAAATAATTAATAAGAAATGTAATTGATGAAAATTAATGGTACTATAAGTTTAAACCTCACGTTGTATACAAATATTGTGTATTAATTATATATGAATGTTGATACTTTTTCATATTTACATATCATATATGAGATGAAAGAGTTGTGCTATTTCATATTAAGTTATCATGCAAAAATTGCAACTTATCATGTTAAGTTCAATACTTACTGATAAATATCAATTTTTACATAAGAGGCATGTGATTCACTATTAAAAGAAATTCTATCATCCTAACACACATTTTAGCACTTTATGTTTGTAAATTTTTTAACATATAGGGTGGTCACTATTATTTATGTCAAGTCATGCAAAAATGGCAACATGTTACACATTCTATATTTTGATTCTCCACATTTTTTTCCACTAATACAACTCTATTTCCATAAATTTCTAGTATTATATATGCCATTAATATTTATGAATTGATTATTATGAATTCCTCTCTCTCTTTAATGCAATGAATTCATTCCATCACAAATAACAATTAATATTTAAATTTTGTTCATATCCTTAATGCATAGTAATAGAGTCATTGTTTATTGGTATTATTTTATCTTTCTTTATAATGCCATTATTGAAGTTGTGAATTTTTGTGTGAGTAGTGAATTTCTATGAGTTGTTAGTGCTCTTAGGTTAGTGTTTTGTGTGGATGGAATGGTGCTTAAAATAGTGTGTCCTCAAATTTGTGATAGTGCTTAGAGTATATGTTGTGCTCTCAAAGAAAATATTTTAATTTTTTTTAAATAAACATTAGAAAGATTAAAGCTTTTTCCTAATATATAATATAACTAAATAATATATTCTAAAAACTTAATAATGTTTTCTATATAACATAAAAATTCTATAAGGTAATTTCCATTGTTACCTTTTGATTGTTGCGACTTGATTTAAAAAATTTTTAACAATAAAGTTTGCTTATGTTGTTTCTACAAAATTTTTCTTTTACTCTAAGTCGCTAGATTCTTTTCTTTTTCTTTTTTTTTTTCAAAGATTAAACAATGTTTGTGGATGGATGCTTGCTCAAATAGTTCTTTTTTATGTAGAGGTAGGAATTATTTTAAGTATTGGATTTCATAATCTAAATATGTTATCCTAACTAATATTTCTCATAAGATTTTCTTATGTTACTTTATGTAATTTTGTAAATGAACATTGAGTTATTCTCCAGATAAGTATATGAGATAAATTTTCAATAAAAACAAGACTTGCAATAAAATATAATTACAAATACAATATTTAATCAAAGAAAAATGAAACTTTCAACAATTGAAAATCTTTTAATACGAGGGAGATAGAAAGGACTAGTTAGTAGATACAAAAATGCATAGTAGTAATAAAGAGAGTAAGCAATGATAGTAGGATTTGTTGAAATAATATGAAGATTTTGGTTAATATCTCACCTCCTTCTCCTCTCTCATTAAATAAAGGTTCTTCCATTTTATCTTTCCAATCTTACATCATTAGTTGTTGACTTATCTTCTAAAATATTCTTCTTTTGTCTGTTTGAAAACTAATCTAAAAGGCTAAAAATATTCTTTTGTTTGTGAAAAATTCTCTAAAAGGCTTAAATATTCTTCTATCTTATTTATATGAAAGGCAGTATCTGTCTACTTGAAAAAAAAATCTGAAAGCCTGAAATATTCTTTTGTCTATCTGTTTAAAAGGGTAAAATATTCTTATGTCTATTTGGAATTTTTTTCTTTTTGAAAGATTTAAAAATTTTCATAATTTTTGTCTCTCTAAATTGTTTCTTATAACTAGCTATATTGAGATAACTGAATATTTATTCCATAACAATCATCTTTGTTCTGTTTGTATAGGTCTTTTGGGTGTCATCTAGCAAGCTATCTTCTCCTTTTGATAACTTTTAAGCTAATTCCATAATTTTCCATTTGTATTCAGTAAGATCAAAAGTTCCTACCAAATCAACTTAAATTTTTCTTTTCTCTAATAAGAACCGGTCTTGGTCTTTCTACTTGACAAATTTTCCACTTACACTTTCTATGTAGTTTTTTTTTTTTTTTACCATTTTATGATTACATGATGAGGTATTAAATTTGTCCCACCATTCAACTTTAAAAGATCTTTTGATATATGGCTATCTTGTGAGTCTTGGCCCAACTCAATACCCATCATAAGCTAAAATTGATTGCAAATCTAACTAATTTTACATAAGTGGGTACTTTGATATAGGCATTGAACAACTCATATCCTTCATAAACTTCTTTAGGAAATATTTTGCTAATCATTTGAATGTACTAAGAGTGTGAATAACTTCCACCCCCCCCCCCCCCCCCCCCAAAAAAAAAAAGATGATTTCTTATGCTCTAATTTAATCATAGTAATTAAAAGACTAAGGTAAAAATAATTGGCTAAACTTTTTAGGTGTCCATGGGTGTTTATTCCACTCTGCAAAGGAGATGACTTTCTTTATTTTGCAATTGGAATAAGAGATGACTCCTTTTTCGATATGAGTAACTTCAATACTATCTATATCTACAAAAATGAATTCATAAGATACTCTATTTCTCCTAGAATTAGTTGGTATAAAATTAAATTCTTTTGGAAAGAATTTTGAAATGATTTCCATAAGATTTTTCTCTAAAAAGAATTAGGAAAATTCTCTTTCAATTAGAACCAAGTTTTGTGTGGCTGGTTTTTAGAAATGGCCTTTCATAAGTGTGTGCTTTGAAATTGAAGGGTGTTGGAGGTTACTCTAGCATGATCACTTTGATACCTAAGTCAACACAGCAAGTCTAGGATGAAATGTGTAAAGAGTGTTCTAGAGTCGAGAGAGTCGAGATCCTTTACCTAATGGCCTCAACCCCTATTTATAGGGGTTTGAACTAGTCTTGATTTGGCAAATGTATTCATGTCTGAAATTCTCTCCAAATATTATGGAGGATGTATCTTTAACTAGCTCATTTCCTTATCTAATTGAAGCATTTCACCCTTATCTAGTTCTGAGAAGTGCACAGCCAATCTAAGCCTGAGATTGGAGCATGTTAGTTGGATTTGATTCTTCTAGTGCTCTTGTAGTCTACTAGAGGTTAGTTTAAGTACAAAGAGCTTGGATAAGGGCCCAAGCAAGTTGGATTAGGCCTTGGAGGTCAATATCAAAAAGCTTTATCAACAAAATCTCTTGCCATCTAGCAAATATTTGCTTAGAGACAAGGTTTTATACATCATTTTGCGAAATTTCTTTTGCTCAGTTTTGATAATAAAATTTTTATTAAATAAATCATCTTCAAATTTGGAAATACAAAAGAAAAACAATAGAATTTCTTTCTTAATGGTAGAATAATTTACTTAAGCTGCTCACCAAATTCCAGAATGAAACCTAACAATTTGATCTTTCTGATTAATTTTATGTTTTAATATTCCTTCATATCCAATATCACATGCATCTATTTCAACTTTCAATTCTAATTTGGGATCTAAAATCCCTAGTCAAGTTACATTCTTAACTTCTCTTTTTATTCCTTGAATAGTTTTTGTCTTTCTTCATTCTAAGCTGGAGGATTTCTCTTAAGTCTTTGGAGTAGAGGTTTACATTTTATTCTTAAGTTGGGAATGAAATCTAATACATAGTTTAAATATCCTAAAAATCTTTGTAGTTGTTTTTTATCTCTAATTTCATTAGAGAATTTATCTGCAAATTTGACTGACCTATCAATGGGCTTTATTGTTCCTTGATTTATGTTATGCCCTAGAAATTTTATTATTGTTTGTAATAACTTCATTTTTGTGGTGGATACTACTAAGCTGTTTCTCTTTACAATATTGAGAAAGATGTTCAATTGTTTAAAATGTTGCTCTATTCCTTTGGAACAAATTAATACATCATCAATCTAAACTATAGAGAATTCAATATATGGGTTAAATATTTCATTCATAACATTCTAAAACTCTAACAATACATTCTTAAAACCAAATGGCATAGCATTCCATTCATAATGTCCAAACTGTACTATAAATATTGTTTTATATCTATCTTTTTTTTCAATTTATCTCTTCTAAAAACCTAATTTCATTTCAAATTTTGAATAGACTTTTGCACCAACTAACCTACTAAGTAAGTCTCTCTTTTTTGGAATCGGATGTCTAATCCATTTAAGTACTACATTTAAAGGTTTATAATTTATTACTAATTTAGGTACATCTCTTTCTAATCCTGCCTGATTTTGGACATAAAATACCATGCAAGATCAAGGTGACTTGGATTTTCTTATTAACTTTTTATGCAATAAGTCTTATATTTTCTTTTTGCAAAATTCTAGTAATTCTTGATTCATTTGAATGGGTTTGGCTTTAGTAGGAATTTTTCTTCACTAAACCCTTCTTTATAACAAAGGTTGACCTTAGGTTTCTTTCTATCTCAAAAGGTTTTAGGTAATGTCGAACATATTTCCATTTCAAATTTTTCCTAAAGAATTTTAATCTTTTCTTGAGTTTTTTTGTTTCAACTGTTCTTTTAATCTTTTGCTATTTATTTCTTCCTTAAGATAACCAATAAGTTTAATTTTTCTTTCTATAGTACTTATGGTACTTTCTTGTAACAATTTTACTTCTCTTTCATTGATTGGATTTATAAAGGAGAAATTTATCTCTTTTCCTCTAATTTTACTTTTTAGTCCTTGAGGTGATATTTCAAAGGGGTACAATAACAAAATAAAGGGAGCTCTTAATATGATTGCATTAGTTATAATTTTTACTAGAGTGAATATAGTCTTAAAATTTACACTATCTTATATTATTTTAGCTTCTAAAGTTTTTTTTATTAGATTGAGTAGAGATTAATCTTTCCTACATACAATTTTGATTTGCTCTTGAATCTAATAGAGCTATGAATTTTATTGTAAACTCATCCTTAAGAACCATCGTTACTTTAACATGCCATTTTTTGTATGTTTATCCTACTTATTAAATTAATGCATTTCTCATTTGCTTCTTCTTCTTTTTCAAAAGGTGTTATCTCACTTCATTCCCTTAATTTAGCCTTTATCATAATATTTTCACTTTCTAATTTATCCTACTTTTATTGTAACTTTTTTATTTCTTTTTCAATATTATTTATTTCATTTTGTAATGATTGCAAAGTAGTAGGTTCTTCTTTTTTGGAAAATCTTTCAAAGATTTATTTGCAAAAAATATGCTTCATCTTTCGAGTTAGTTTCTTCCCTTGCCACTATTTTATCTTTTAGTTTCAACAAGTATCTTTATTGTTTCTCAAGATCAAGTATATCCTCTATCATTTCTGAAATGAGTCTATTTTCATTAGTTATAACATTTATTTGTTTACATTTAGTTTCAGAGCAATACTCTAAAACTTCATCCTCTTAATAATCAAATTCTTCTTCTATCTCATAAATATATTCTTCAAATTCATAACTAATAGAAGAGTTTTTCTCATTTATTATCTTTACTATTTCTTCTTTCACATCATCTTATAATTTTAGAGTATTAATGTAACGTCCTAGAAATCAGGACATTACAAATCACCATGTGTTATTACTAAACAATGACACATTAAAGCTCTTAACATGTCTAAAACCACAATATTAGTATATCTCCATAAAATAAAATAAATTATTAAATTCTCAAATATCACAAATACATGTCTTATATTTATTTGTTAATACACATAACTTTAAAATTTTCTAGATAATCTAAAATCAAATCTAATTTAATTAAAAGTAACTTCTAACAACTTAATCTATTACATGTCTTGATATTCTAGCATTGAACCCGCTCCTAAAAGTTGATGTATGTAAAAAAGAGATTCTCCAAATGAGGTGAGCTAACACCCAATACATCATAACTACACGTACATTTGCATGACCAAATATAGATAGAATTCACACACATTTAAATGTAGATAGGAAAATAAATGCCAAATTATAATATTTATTTTAGTCTTATAACCAACATAGGGTACTCATGACCCTGTACACTTTAATTATTAAGAAGTTTTATTACATATATATATATAAGTGATATATTTGGGATACTGCCACCACTATCCCTAATACTACGGTGTTAAGAACCGCCACTCGTAGCCCCAACACATATGAGTCATCCTAAAATCTACCTAAATCATTTTAATGTGCAACTCTACTAAGGATAACGTCACATAGAGATTAGTGAGGTGCCCCCTAAGGATCTATTACTACCAACCCTTAAGCCAAGCCAAACACAAGCAATACACATTCATTAACCATATAAAGATTAAATCCATTTGATTTATATACCATCAAGCAAACCAATAAATAGGGTAGTCATGTACTTAGAGAATTGTCTCAAATTCACTTTTACTACAAATGTCAACCTTATTAAAGCCTATTGTGTGCAAAAAACTAAGTTTGGTACTAGCTTACAACTTAATCTAGGATCACTTATTATGTTAAGTTAAGTATTAGTTGATTATTCCCCTTCTCAAATACTTTACTTTAGGTATAACTAGTGTTGGATTGAAGAAAAACAAAGAAAAAAGATAGAAGAAATGTTTTGGAAGCATTGCAAAGCAACATGATCGTGTACATAGCCTTATAGAAGAGCATAAGTAGGAACATGACTATATATCTTTTGTGCATAAAGGTTTTTTGGCACACCTAATTATATAGTCTTATACCTGATCGTGTACTTTAACACAAGAAGGTATATGCTCATATACTTAGTCATGCACCACTTACCTTACATCTTCTCTTCTCCTCTTAACATGGGAAGATACATGCCCATGTACTTGGTCATATACTTCTCGTAATCTCACGATTTCTCCCATTTTTTTCTCCAATCATCTCTTTTTCTCCCAATCATCAAAGACCTACTACTATAGTGGAATCTAACACAAAAAAAACTTTCAATTTACATAAATTAAGGTAAAATTAAGACACTTACTTGATCTCAATTGCTAAATAGGTTCCAAGATCGTTCTAATCAATCATACCCTCAAATATACTTGTACTAATTGTGCCCTAACAGTAACAAAACTCCACTTTTAATTTAATTACTCATTGACACGAGGTAGCGTACCATGAAT
The DNA here is from genome assembly GCA_037954665.1 of Laguncularia racemosa. NCBI lineage: Eukaryota > Viridiplantae > Streptophyta > Magnoliopsida > Myrtales > Combretaceae > Laguncularia > Laguncularia racemosa. Next base: position 211,579 of record JBBMOL010000063.1, on the reverse strand, counting down.
TAAACTAAATTAACATTTACCTTGTGGATTTCATGCGGAGAGAACTATTCCATATCACCGGATCGATATTTAGTAAAAGTTTGTCGAATAGAGTTGAGAGAGAGCTAAACTTAGATTGTGATGCAAAAAAAACGACAAGGCAAGTTTATAAGACTTTAAATATTGACTAAAGCAAAAGACCAAAAGACTCTCCTCTTTATTGTCATATTACTTAATGTGCCTCAACTTTTAAAACTTTATTTTTATTTTATTTTCTAGTATTTTACAATTAATCTTTTTGTTTCTGAAATAATTTGGAGCTATATGCCCATTTTCCCCACATTTATAACATTTTATCCTTTTAGACTTTTTAAAGGTTTTTCCTTTAGGTTTATATTTTCTATTATGGTTCTTATGAAATGTTTTATCTTGATTTCTATACCTAAATTGTTTTTTCTTTTCTTTTATGCTCTTGTTGAGTGTGCGAGAATTTTTTCATATCCATAATAATAACAAAAATCCCTTAATTCATTTCTAGTTCCTCTTTTTTTTTTTCTTTTTTTTTCATTTTGTATTTTATCCTTTAGTTTCATGTCATGTAACTTAATCCTTCTAAATTTATGGTAGTTATTATTTCTCCATAAGGAAGGGGTTTGTAATATGAATTTATCCCATAATCTCTTAATATCCTATCTCTCACCTTTTTCCCAAAGAGTTTTGGTAATTTTGCAATAAATCTTTCTTTCCTATAGCTAAAATTACAATCTTCCCTAATAAATATTTTTACCAAAAATACATCTTTGTGTAAAATCATTGAGCGTTGGACATGTAAGATTTTATAAAACTTCTCCACTTATTTTTCTAAACTTGGTAGGTTTTCTAACAAAGTGTTTTGTAATTACATAAATAAGGGTAAACATAGCATCTTCTACTAATACAAGTCCTTGATTAGTAAGTACTTCTCTTTATACTATAATTATAGATTGCTTTTCTTCTAGAGTAAGGTAATTTTCCCACCATCCTTTAAGCTAACTAGTAAATCTTGAGGCTAGAATCACAACTATATGAAGATTTGAATTATTGTGTTGTTAGTACGCATTTGGTACTATTACCATTTGACTTAATAAATCTAAAATTTGACTTTTTGGTAGTCCATCTATAATCTACTTATCTACTCCACTTCCTCCAAAGCTATTAATCTTGATATATGGTTTTTCTTTAAACATTTTATCAGGTGGAGAAGGTCTCGTGTACCATCCCCTTGGATTGGATACCATTTCATATTCTCTTTTGACCTTATCTAGCACCATTTTTATCTTATTGATGTCTAATTTTTGTGAAAACTGATCAGCTAACTCATTTGTCAATTTCACTTCCTTTATCTATCACATTTATTGCCTTTTTGTTGTCCTTTATATTAAGCTTATCTAACTTATTCATTATAGTTTCTAATATATCTTCCTCTTTACTAATTTTTTTTTTATGTCTTTAGGATGAAAAAGGGAAGATAAATCAGCCTTGATATGGACAAAGAGTTTGATTTGATTTTAATTTTATTGGATCTTTTTCAAATTTCAATCTCAAATTTCTTGCAAATTTTTTTGTGCCTTTAAACTATTCAATTTTGAATGAAAATCTCTTTTTTCTTTAGTAGTTAATTTAAAAGGAGAGGCTTTAATACTTTCATCTTGCACTCTTAAGGTAATTTCCTATAAAGAAGGGTGTACACTTAGAATGGGTCCCTTTAGGTTTCTCATTTTTGAACAGGTTTGTTTACAACCTTAATGTAGCATTTTCCTTAAATTCCATAATCCTTTGAAAACCATTTAAAGAAAGGTTTGTCCTCTTTCAATTTGTTTTGCATATCATTATACCATAAAGCTCTTATTATACATGTCTCTTCTTTAGAATATCATGAAAAGTATGCTCATCTTTTATACTTATTTTCTTTTGAAAATCGTTCTTTAAGAATTCTTTATCAATAATAATTGGTTCTTCTAATGTCATCATGTAAAGTTCATTCATTTGTAATTATGTTGGTGAATTTTGTTGATAAATTGGTTCAAGAATAAGTGGTTCAAAATTTACTCCTCTCAATCTAATATTTTCTTGATTAGCTTGTCTTTCCTCATTCTCTTCTCTTCTAGGTGGAGTACTGTTTTCTAAATTCATTCTTCTCAACTCAATACTATCATCTCCATTGGGGGCAAATGGTCTTCTATCAGTATTCCTAGGAAAAGTTATCTTAAGAGTTCCATCATTATATCTTGAAAGTAGGGTAGGCCTACTATTTAAAATACTTAACCTTGGTGTAACTATCTTTTCTAAAACCCACAATTTTGGAAATTCCACTTCATCCCATTTCAATAGTTTTAGAGTAAATACATTACAATCTTTTGTGTTTGCTTCCAAAAGAAAGGCCTCACCTTTTGGAGAGACTTGCTTTGCTTTTAGATTAATATTACTTTTCATACATTTGTAATAGATTCTATAAGTAAGTGTCATGACCTTTTTTCCTTTTGTAAATTTATCATTTTGAGATTGAATATGTAACAATAAACTATTCATTATACTGAGATCATCTAATCCTATGGTAAAATTGTGGTAATAGTTTAAGTAAGATTAGCCTTTATGCAATTTACTTGAGTAATTGACATTGTTGTTTGATCAAAATCAATTTTCCTAGCATCTCATAGCCAGATTAATATTGGTATCTAAATTAATTCTACATGTAAAAATTTATATTTTTCAGTATGTCTTCTTATAGATTCTCTAGTAAAAAAGATTTATCTTAATATGAGTACTTCTTATAGGTATAGTTTGTTCAATAGTTTTTACCACATAGTTATGCTTTAAACTGAAACTTCCTATTTCATGTATTTCTTTTGGGTTTTGTTATGGAATTGACCAATTTTGCAAATTTTGTTTTATTTGAGATATTTTTATTTCTAAAACATTATATGTGTCCCAATTTGAAATACTTAAGCCAGTGTCTAATGAGAAAGACTATGTAGATCTAGTATTAGTGGAAGAAGACCTCCTAAAAAAGCTCATTTTAGATGGTTATCTTACATATATTTTGGTTAAAAATCTAAATGGCATTCTATTGAACTTAGTGTTGAATAGCTAAGCCTATCAAGACCACCAACACTTACTAGTGGATTCACTGCCTCTTTAGAACTTACTATCTAGAATACAGTACTCAGGTTGACCAATGCTACGTATCATGTTCACACACTTTTTTTTACAATAGAATTTTAATCTAAACTTAAAACCAAAATAACTTGGTTGATAAGTATAAAATACCAAAAACATATGAAATAAAAGTGAATTTTATAACACGGGTCATCACTATATTAATGCATTTAAGATATGGGTATTTTGGTTTTTTAGGCAATAGGCTATATAAGACAAATGAAAACCTTACTTGGCACTTTTCTTTTTGTTTTCAATGTAGACCCCTATGCTGCAAAAAAACCCTAACTTATCCTAAGCCACACTTTAACTATGAAAGGATTCTTAAATCAATGTGTGATCGTGAAAAGTAAGTTTATTTAGCAAATTAATAATTTTGCATGTTATCTTTTCTAAGGGAAACTCAATTAAGATATAGCATTATGACGATTTAAGGTTTCTAGACATTTCAATTTAGATGCCAAAGTTACTGGATAAAAAACATTTCAAGTTGTAGATTCAAATTAAGATAAGTAAATATTCCAATCACATTTAAATTTATAAAACTAAGTAGATTTTATGTGGGATTGGAGTGTTCAGTTGATTGGTGAGAGATGAGATGGAGAAAGGGTTAAATGGAGATGAGATTGGAGATTTCATTAGTTAAAAGCAATATACAATCGTATACCACTATGTGATGAGAGTGAAGACAATTTCATGAGATGAGCTATACACAATTAGTTATATGAGTGCGTACTTGCACATGTTGAAGTACATGCCTAAGTATATAACTGTGTGCTTTGTGTGCTTGGGTATGCTGATTACAATAAGGTATATAGCCATATATATAGTCGTGTTCCTACCTATGTTCTTCTACATGGCTATACACACAGCTATGTTGTTCAAGAACGATCCTTAGTCTTTTCATTTTAATTTTATTTCAATTCTAAGCTAGTATTACTTTCAATAGAGCTTAAGGAAAGGAAAACAGACAACTAATTTTTAGTTAAACAACCTAGTGAAGCTTAAGCCATGTTGTTGAGTAGAACTAAGGATTAATTACTATTTCATAAAAAGCCTATAATTGCCTTTAGTAATGAAACCAAATAATCATAACCAAAGTTTTATGTTAGTACTGAGATTAGTTTACTTTTGTTATATAAGAGGTTCTGATAGTATTAATAGCTGTGGACAAATCGAAATGGTTCATTTAGGTACATGTTTACCATACTTGTTACTGGTTGTACTTGATAACTATAATAATTGAATGAACTTAAAGTATATTCGATGATTAACTTGCTTGTTACTTGTGTGTAGCTTGGCTTAGGGGTCATAGGTGGCAAATTCCTAGGAGGCACCTCAATGATTAGTATACGACATTATCCCTAGTGGAAGTGTATATCGACATGATTTATGTTAGATTTTAGGGATATTGGGGCTGGAGGTAATAGTTCCTAATACTAGTAGAAAGTTGGGGCTAGAAGTGGTAATTTCCAATCTAGGTTTAAAACACTTAAAAATATATAAGAAACAATGTGGTGAGGTCATAAGTGCTTCTATGTTACTTGTTAATTAATAGAAAAATAATTAAGTGATTACTTATTGAGTATTTGCTACATTATGTATGTGTGTAACTAATATTGTTGTGGCATGCACATGTGTTTAGGTATTCACATATTGGGCTCAAACTCAAACCTCTTCTTTTTCAACTATAATGGATATGATGAGTATGTAGAATATGATGAGACCGGGGACATATATTATGATTAGCAAGATAAGGTTAATGGTGAATTTTATTACTATTATGATGATGAGTAGCAAAGAGAAATAGAAGTAGAAGATTATTTGATGCTTTGTTGGACACTTTCCAAATCACTTTACTTTAGTACTTTAGACCCATAGTAATTTAGTAGTCTTGCTATGATGGTAGTTACTTGAGGTGGTATATTGTAGTTTAACTTTATTTGTAATACATTTGAATTCATTTATATATTGGAGTTACAATTATTTTAATATATAGTGGAGTTGAACAACTTGAAGGGTAGGTAAAGTAAAAGCTCGTGAAATATTTCATATAACATTATTTATCCTAATAGACTACTTATTTTTCATTTGTATGTTTTGATAATGAACCTAAATTGAATAACTTCTCTTTCTTTACTTTGGATTTCCCAATAGTATGAATAAAGTGTTTCTTAACTTAATTCCTTGGTGGCTACAGCATTTTCTAGAAAAATCTATTCTATTTTGATGTTGTCTAATTATGGTTACGATGCCTCAAATGAAACTTTTAGTGTTCTATATATGTTTTTAACCTCTTTATTTATAAATATGAATATGAATATGGGATAAAATTTGACAAAAATAGAATTTGCAATAAAAATGTGATTACAAATATGACATTTAAATGAAGACAACATAAAATATGATTACAAACAACATTCAATCAAAGGAAAATAGCACTTACAACAATTTAAAATCTTCGAAAACATTGGAGATAGAAAAGATTAGGTAATGGATAGGGAAATACAAAGATACGTGGTAGTAATAAAGAGAGTGAGTAATAGTAGTAGGACTTGGTCTTTGGAGATTTTGGTTGAGATAAAAAAATGGAGAAAATTGAAATTATTTGATTTACTAAAATATTTCTTTTTTTATCTTTTAAACTTATTTTTAAAGATATTTATTTATATAAATTACCACCATTTTCATCCATTTCTTTTATTTTCTTTTTTTTTTTAAAAAAAACTAAATATTAAAAATGTTTCCATTCTTTTCTTCCCATTTGATTCCATTTCAACCCTTCCTTAAAATTACAAACACATAATTTCACCTCATTTACCATCTGTCCAAACACGGTTTTAATCCCGTCCATCTATCCAAACACGGTTTTAATTCCATCAGTAGTGTCAAAGAAGACAATACACGCTCTTCTCTTCTCTCTTTTCGATTGAAATACAACCATTTCACTTATACCTCGGTGAAAGCTCTAATCCATCGAATCTGTTCTCTGAGTACACACACACACACACACACACACACACACACAGAGGGAGATGGGGAAGAAACAGCACAGCAAAGATCGAATGTTCATAACGAAGACGGAGTGGGCCACCGAATGGGGTGGCGCTAAGTCTAAAGAAACTGGTGCTCCTTTCAAACGCCTCCCTTTCTATTGCTGCGCGTATGTCACCTATCCTAATCCTAACCCTAACTCTTAACCCTTTTTTTTATGCTTTCACTCGTAGCTTATAAAACGAGTTGGGATTTTCATTTTACAGCCTCACTTTTACTCCTTTCGAGAATCCTGTGTGCACCGCCGATGGCAGCGTCTTTGATCTAATGTAAGTTGCTTTTGGTTCCTTTGGATTTCGATTGGCATGAAAAATATTGATTTTTTTTCTTTTTTACTTTGAAGTAATCATGTTTTACATCCTCCGTAGTTTTATTCTAAGATTTCCCAATAAACATAACTCTGTTGCCTCCACTAATGATTTTCTGCTATATATGATTAAAAAGCATAGAGTGGGGTGGCATTAACCAGTGATTTTTTTTTTGGTTAATTCAGTAATTTCATTAATGAATGAAATTACTGAATTAACAAAAAAAAAAAATTCACTGGCAGCAGGTACATCGCATTGGAATGGGCAATTTTCATCCTGATGTGATTTTCAAATCCATATGTTGCTCTATAAGTCCTTTATTACTATTGTTCCTTTTCTTTTCTTTTTTTTTTTTTTGTGGTAATAGTCAGTGCTATTACTTTTGATTGTAAGGGGATTGATTTGGAGTATGTTCATTATCAAATACTTTAGTTGGAGTCAATTGTTTAGAAGTTTAAATGGTTCATCCCATTCTTTCATTGTTGGCTGATACATCTGATTCCTGAGATGGATACTTCAGTGGATGTTTTCATTTGAAGTTCATAATACTTTGTTTAACTAATTTTGTTTTTTAGCTTAGATTTGAGTTTGATTTGATTCAATTTGAGTGCAGGAATATAATTCCCTACATCAGAAAGTTTGGAAAGCATCCGGTTACAGGAGCTCCACTAAAACCGGAGGATCTAATCTCTCTCACATTTCATAAGAACCCTGAAGGTAAGATTGTTTACTACTGTTCTGTGATTATTTTTTGGATAATTGAGATTTTATTGATCCAAAAAGTGTTCAACTGTCAAAAGACAAATGATTTACAATAGGAAAAATTTATGTAAAATACACAAGTAAAACAATTGCCTAATGTTACAAAGGTTTGGCATATGCTCTAAACTGCTTTACAATGGAAACCACTTGGGGAAGAGTATCCCCTAGCCTAAATTTGTTACGTACTCTCCATATGCAGTAAACAGTAGCTGCAAGTATAGCCTTCCATTGTTATAAGGTTGGAGATGGGGAGTTTGCAGTTTCTATTAGCAAGTCTGTGACTCCTTGCCAATTCCTAAAAGAAGCTGGGCAGTGGAGTTGATTACACAGCTCTTCCCAGATGCAAGCTGAGGAAAAAGATAAACCAGGGATGAAGAAATCCACTTCACTTCTTATTGAGATTTCATCTCTTTAAATAGATTACAAGGGGAATAAATTATATAAGGAATAAGCCTTAAAGTAGAAAACAAAATATTAATCTTAAAGTTGGAAACAAAATATTAGCCTATTGAAACAGAATTATTTAAAAAAGGTAATAAATAAATTCTAATTATAAACAATTCTGAATATATGCATATACAAATCTGACTTTGATTACACTCTTCCTCAAGTTTGGCTATAGATATTGATGAGACCAAACTTGCCTTCGAGATTCTCATGAGTCTTTTCGGAAAGTCCTTTTGTGAGAAGATCAACTAGTTGATGGGATGTAGGCACATATTCAACTTTGATAATGTTTTTATCAAGTTTTTCTTTAATGAAGTGTCGATCAATTTCCACATGTTTGGTCCTATTATGACCATGAATATGAACAAATGCGGTACAACAAAAAATTCTTAATGGAAGTGTATTGGATTTAGACATTTGCAGGTAGGTTTTAGAGAGCATGGACAAAGGAGTTTCAAACTTGATTGGAAGACTTGGCAACCTATTTATGAGATAGTTAGTAGTTAGGATAGCATCCCCCCACAGGTAATTTGGGACATTCATTGTAAACATAAGAGCTCGAGCAACTTCCAATAAATGCCGGTTTTTTCTTTCTGATACTCCATTTTGTTGTGGAGTTTCAACACAAGAACTTTGATGTTGAATTCTATTTTCTATCAAATAATCACAAGAATGGAATTGAAATATTCTTTCCTATTATTAGTTCTTAGAACACGGATTTGTGTTTGGAATTGTGTTTGAATCATCTTGTGAAAAATTTTGAATATATGTCCAATTTTTGATTTATTATGTAATAGGTATACCCATGTAACCCGTGTATGATCATTGATGAATGTAAGAAACCATCTTTTGCCATGGCAAGTTGTAATTTTTGAAGGTTCCCATATGTCACTATGGATTAAGGAAAAAGGTGTGGAAGGTGTGTAGTGTTTAGGAGAAAAAATAGTGCAAGTATGTTTAGCTAATTAACAGACTTCACATTCAAGGGAAACAAGATTTTTATTCTCAAATAAAGACGGATACAAATGCTTTAAATAAGGAAAACCAGGATGGCCTAGTCTATGATGCCATAATATTATTTCATTTGTACGAGACTAACTTGGAGGTAATTCTAGACACAAAATTTGAATGACTCGTTGACTGATCATTGTCAAAGTAATAAAGATCATCATGAATCCTAGCACTGTCAATCGTCTTCCCCGATGATAGGTCCTAAAATTGACAAGATCAAGACAAGAAATGAGCAATGCAATGATTATCACATGTAAATTTATTAACGGAGATTAGATTAAACTTTAGATCAGGTACATGGAACACAGATTTGAGAATTAAACTTGGAGTTAATTTTATGTCACCAATTCTAGTAACCCTTATCAAGGATCCATCAGCAATTTTAACCGTGATATGATTATAGCAAGGGACATAAGAGATAAAAAAATTAGAGCCACCTGTCATGTGATTGGAGGCTCTAGAATCAATAACCCAAGGATTTGAGAATTGAAGAGTGTTTAATGCTAAAAATTGTTTACCATGCTGAGTCACAGAACATGATCCAATCTTAGAGCTGGATGGTGGGGTATTCTGTGACATACTGATAGAGGATTGACTTAGGAGTTTGCATAGGTGATCAATTTGTTCTTGGCTGAATGGGAGAGAGACATTAGATTGATCTTGATTGGATCGGGTGTGATACACACATCCTTCATTTTTCTTTCGGGGCTACCAATTTGCTGGTTTCCCATGAATCTGCTAACACTTATCTCTAGTATGTCCAGGTTTATTACAATGATTACACCATGGTCGCTTATTCGAATGCTGATCAGAATTTTTCTGTCCATATTGGTGAGGTTTTCTTTTCATTAAAGCAGATCCTTCTGGTGCAGATGGAGCAATGGGTTTGTCATTTGTGAGCATCACTTTTCGACAAGCTTCCTCTCGTTGTACTTCAATGGATGGGAAAGGATCTCGGGATACCACTCTACCTTGTACTTCATCTAGATCTCAATTAAGACCAACAAGGAAATCAAATGCTCTCTCCTTCTCCAGGTTACATCGTTGCTTCACACTACACTCAGTACAAAGAGAATTTTCCTCCAACAACAAATCCAATTCTTGCCAGAGATCTTGGAGATCAGAAAAATATTGGGTAACAGAATTGGATCCTTGCTTCATCTCTTTTAGTTTTGATCGGATCTCAAAAATTTGAGATGCATTTCCAAGATCAAAATACATCCGACGAGCTGTATTCTATACATCTTTGGCCGTTTTAAACCATAGATAATGACGGCTAATTTGTGGTTCCATTGAATTAATAAGCCAAGTGAGAACAATTGAATTCTCAGATTTCCACGTTGTATACGATGGGGTCAATTGTCTTAGGGATTGGGAGTTCACCTGTGATGTAACCCGGTTTTCCACATCCACAAATCACTATCTTTACGGATTGTGCCAATTGTAGATAGTTTTTACCATTTAATTTATGGGAAGTATGTAAAGAGGTATCATTGCCGAAAAAAGGAGCTATAGACGTAGCCATATATTTATTATCATGCTGAACATCACTATCTTTTTTCTCCTTAAGAATTAATCTTTAAGGAGCTTGAATGCGACGGGTGATGGAGATGATGATCTGATCTGATCTAGGTGAATAAAAATTTGGGTAGATATGCTGGGTTTTAGACGAATTCGGACAGAAGGAAAAAAGGGTTTGAGCTTTGATACCAGGAGGAAAAAGATAAACCAGGGATGAAGAAATACACTTCACTTCTTATTGAGATTTCATCTCTTTAAATAGATTACAAGGGGAATAAATTATACAAGAATAAGCCTTAAAGTAGGAAACAAAAGATTAGCTTATTGAAACAGAATTATTTAAAAAAGGTAACAAATAAATTTTAATTATAAACAATTCTAAATATATACATATACAAGTTTGACTTTGATTACACAAGCTGTATAGGGACATGTGAAGAATAGATGGGGGTGATTCTCTGTTCCTTGATGACATAAAAACAAACTACAGATGGTGCGATACTCCATGTTACCAGTTTGTCTAAAGTAGATAGTTTGCCAAGTCAGGCTAACCGCAATATGGAGTGTCTAGGCAAAGAAGATTTGTTCCAAACCACTTTGTACTAGGGTATTGTGGATTATGGATGAATGAATAACTGAAATAATTGATAAGTCATAATTTGTACAATGTTTGTCTGATGTTTATTTCTTTGGTAAGTTTAATATTCAGATGAATAATAGATTGTGAAGCTTAGGTGACTGTTTGCAATCGTGAGAAATTAACAAAAAAGGGGTGTATGTCACAACTAGGTTTGATAGTGAGTTATGACGTTGCTGATGAATACAGATGGTTCCCTCAACATTATTTTTTTGCTGGATAATGAGCATGGGCATACTGGGAAGTTGTTTGTGTTGTCCGAAAGGAGGTGATGATGAGACATAGAAGTACATGAAAAGTGGTCTAGTGGAATGCTTTCAGAATATCATGGTTTACTTTTTATCTGAGAAAATCTTTCATCCTTTACTGGGCAGTCACCGGAAGTGTTTTACTTTTCTTCCTTTTATGGGAGTGAGCAATTGGACGGATATTTTTTATTACAAAGTATAGCGTTATGTGGAATGAAGTTGCTCATCCATTTGTGCATAAAGCATCTAGTGTTGGGTATAGGTGAGTACTCGACACAGTTTAGGTTTTGTAAGAAACAAGCTAAGCTATTCGTGTGTCCAACTCTAGGGATCAATATCGTTTTCAAAGAAATTGAATTCTCAGTTCATACTTATTTAAATCTTAAAACAATGAAGTCATTGCAGTTACACATGCATTTTGCTTTCAAATTGTCAGTTGATGCCCTTTTATTTATTTATTATTATTTTTTTCTGCTTTGATTACTTGTGATGTACCATGAAATATGCTGTTACATAGCCATGTTTGTTTGTATATTATTTAAAGTTACGCCATTAGTGTTGAGCATGCTGAAGAAGTGTGTGTTTTTCCAAACCATAAACCCAACCCAAACCCCACCCCCACCCACACCACCCCCCCCCCCAACAGGAAAACCACCCCTCTCCTTTTGTTCAGAGACTGACACTGAATATTGCATACCTTTTGCACAGGGGAATTTCACTGTCCTGTCTTAAGCAAAGTTTTTACGGAGTTCACTCATATAGTTGCTGTGAAGACTACAGGAAATGTCTTCTGCTACAAAGTATGCTTTTGCTAAAAATCCATGTCAGTAATGCTATTTAATCTGAATATGTGCGTGGTGAAAATCTGTTGGCTTATCTTTATTGTGGTCTTGAGTAGGCAATTAAAGAACTGAATGTCAAGACAAAAAACTGGAAGGAACTGCTAACCGATGAGCCTTTCACTAGGGATGATATCATCACTATCCAGGTTAGTAACTCATTACACTCTTTTAGCTTTTCAGAAAACCGACAATGTACCGTGCCAATTCTTATTATTGTGTTTGATGTAGAATCCAAATGTCCTCAACAGCAAAGTTCTATCAGACTTTGATCATGTCAAAAATAGTTTAAAAGTTGATAATGAAGGTCTGCTGCTATTCCATTATTCTTGCTTTATTGATAAGACATCATTGTTCCTCCTAACATGATTTATAACCGCTTTCTCAGAATTAAAGAAAATGAATTCAGATCCCATGTATAATATTAATGTTTCTGGGGATATCAAGCAAATGCTAGCGGAGCTTGGAACTGAGAACGCAAAGCAAGCTGCTCTGCTAGGAGGTGGTGGCAGCAAGGCGCAGAAAGAAAGAGCTGCTGCCCTTGCTTCCATTCTAGCTGCAAGATCACGGGTTGATGATAATTCTAAATCCAACTCGAATGGAGGGCTTAAAACCACAGAGTCTTATAGCATTGTTGATGCTGCATCTGCTTCTGTTCATGGTAGAAGTGCTGCTGCAGCAAAAGCCTCGACAAATGATAAAACCATTGCTCGGATAGCTATGCATATGGCTGGTGAGAGGACTCCTGTGAATGCTAAGCTGGTTAGTAACTTCTAAGTTGGTATCTTTTTGAGACACTTGGTTCTTTGTGTGAACTATTTAATCTGAACCAGGTGGCACTAAATAAATGTTATCTGTGATGTGGAGATAGTGGTATCAGTTGTTGTTTAATATTGTGACATGCTTAGGAAACAGAAAAGTTAAAAAAAAATAAAAAATAAAAAACCTTTTATCATTTATTATGTAGTGCAGGTAGGTAGACTTCCATGCTAGAGGAAACCCACCTACACTACATAATGCAGGTGGGCATGCATGCATGCATGCACAATTGTATGCATGGACTTCATCATGAGGAAATTTGATAATTGAAGGATAAATATATTTAATGATTAGGAATACATAGTATAGATATTCAGGCAGTAATAAAGTTCCCTCCCTTTCCCTTGCCAAAATTACAGTCCTAGTGAAAGTCTAGAAGATGTGGCACATGTCATTTTAAGTTGGAGGTTGAGAATTTATTAATGCCCATAATAATTGGAGTTGCTATCACAGTTAACACATAACATCATTCCAGATGAAGAGCCAGTTCACCACAGGGGCTGCTTCGCGATCCTTCACCTCTACATCATTTGATCCTGTTACTAAGAATGAATATGAGTATGTTAAAGTTGAGAAGAATCCAAAGAAGAAAGGGTATGTCCAGCTGCATACAACACATGGGGATCTGAATATTGAACTAGACTGTGACATTACTCCAAGGACATGTGAAAACTTCATCACACTATGTGAACAGGGATATTACAATGGAGTATCATTTCATAGGAACATTCGGTACTGCCGCCGTTCTACTAATTCAATTGTTTTCCTTGGTTCAATGGTGATTCAGAAACTTGACATCAAGGTTTAATATCTTCCACTGCAGAAATTTTATGATTCAAGGAGGTGATCCTACTGGTACTGGAAGAGGAGGTGAATCTATATGGGGAAAGCCTTTCAAAGATGAGTTTAACTCCAAGTTGCTTCACTCTGGAAGGGGCATTGTTAGCATGGCCAACAGTGGTCCACATACTAATGGTTCTCAGTACTTTATTCTTTACAAGTCTGCAAATCATTTGAACTTCAAACACACTGTTTTTGGTAAAGTAGTAGGTGCCTTGACTACATTGTCTGCAATGGAGAAGGTTCCAGTTGATGATGATGACCGCCCTCTTGTGAGTTATCTAGTCCGAATTCCATTTTTAAAATAGTATGAGCTATTTCCATGTACTTGTCTAGAAAATTGATTAAATCTCTCTAGCATGATTGATTTTTCTTGCCCCTATATGCATGTCGATATGTAGAGAACAGAGGAAAATATAACCATGCACAAGAAATATGGAGGATTCTTTTTGTTTTTTGGACCAACAGTAATTTCTTTCATTTTTTTTTTTTTGCTAATGAATAAAACTTTTTATTTGATCACTCGTGTTGTTGAACTGTATATGCTCATATTTTAGATCACGTGCTGAAAACTCATCCAGAAAGAAGTTGTCAAATATATGTCAATATAAGTTATAATTATGGAATAAGGATCACCTTCCTCATTTGTTTGCGTGTTTCTCTATTCCATGCAGGAAGAGATTAAGATAACAAATGTTACAGTATTCATCAATCCATATACGGAGCCTGATGAAGAAGAGGGGAGAGAAGGCAAAGAATGAGAAGGCAGCTGAAGACGGGGAAAATGTTCGTTTTTGTTCACAATTTTGCATTATCAAACCTTGTGCTTTAGTGTTTATCGTTCATCAGGAATAATGAATTCATTCTTTTAATTCTGGTCAGGATAAAGTTGGATCTTGGTATAGCAATCCTGGTGCAGGAATGATGGAATCTGGTGCTGTAGGTGGTGGTGGTGGTGGTGTGGGAAAATACTTGAAACTGAGGAATGTTCAAACTGGTTCTGCTACAAGCAGCAATGGATCAGCAGAAAATCCTGTAAAGAAACGAAAGGTAGCTGCCTCGACAGGAGGATTTGGGAATTTCTCTTCATGGTAAGAAGACATGTATGTATACTGGATTAGAAGTGCCATTTCACCTACACAACCTCAAGCGTGTGCCATATTTGAAATTAAAGAACTTTGCTGGGAGAGCTTTTAGTTTTGTACAGGTCTTGTTTGAATATGCAGCAAGATCTAATTAGTGAGGAGAGTTTTCCAGCCAATGGAAATGCATTTGTTTCTTCTGTATGAAGTATAGCTAGAGGGAAAGTAAACTTGCGATCTGACGAAAACGAGTATTCCTTTTTAATTGGGATGTCGATACTCTATAATCTTCATGAAATTCCATCATTTCCAATGAAGTTCTGTAATATTATTATCCTAGTACAAATTATGATGACAATTAAATTGGACATATATCAAGCAGAATGTATCATGGTTTGCAAACTTGAGTGTACTGCATCCATCACTTTTCTTCGTATGTTGCTTGTGGTGCTTCTGCACATGGATGTCCAGTTGGTATTAAGCCCAAATTACACTTCCGCTCAAGTTCACCAAAGCTTCCAGCGGTCCTTGCCCTTTGAATTCCGTTAGCCATTAAACCTCCAGCAATAAAGTGCTCTTCGTTTGTCTTGGAAGGAAAAATGAAATTAAGGAGCGATAAGATGCTACAATTACTCAGTTTCCTATTTATTGAGATGTCTTTTTATAACAGTAATTTATATCATTTACCAATTGTAATATGACACTGCATGCTTTTATGTTATTTCATCATATTACTAATGTCAATTGTTTAATTCGCCCTTCACATTGAAAATGGCTACTTGTATATGTTGCAGTTTTCACTTCTGTCACATTATTATTAGTGTTTACAGTATAATTATTATTACTAATTGCAATAATAATTATATTTATTTGTATTAAATTTAGTATCTTAAATATTATATTTATCCCTTCATCTTTTTTTTTTTTTTTTTCTTTTTGTTGATCTCTTTCTGTCTTACTTGTAATGGGATTGTTACCATTTTAAATTGTTTTAAGAATGAGATTAGATCGCAAGCCTTTGTTTTTTAAATCCTCAATTCAACTTTGATCTTGCTCAGTTCTTCAATCAAATGTAGGCACTATGTAATCAATGCAAACCCTAGCAAGTCGATGATAGAATAAATCAACAGCCTTTTCTTTTCTATGTTGTGGTATTTTTTTTTTCTTTAAACATCTTGAATAGCAGTTGGTTTAAGGTTGCTAATGATGAGAATGGATGTAAGCCTTCACTAATGAAATCTCTAATTCTACTCTAACCTTGTTGAGCCACTCAATTGAATGTGGCCTTTGTAATCACTATGTTGATGGGTTACATACTTAAATATTATCATTCTTGAAAAAAAATTACATAAATATTATATCTGTAAAAATTATTATTAAAATAGGTTTCAAAGATGCAAATCGTGTATGCGACTTCAAGGATACTGAAAAATTTTACACTGAAGGCGTAAACATAATTTTTTTTCCCACAACCTTATGAAATCTTATTATACAAAATATAACTACAAGCCTATAAAATTATTATATAAGTATGTTTGTAAACTTATAAAAGTAATATAGTAAATTTATACAGTATCATATAGACATTGAGCCTATTTAGAATCAGCCTGGACACGGCTTGAAATCGCCGGGTCAAGGGCCACAGGGAGAGGGAACCGGAATTGGCTCAAGGGGGAGGGGAAGGGCTGGGCCAGTTCCCTTGACCCAACGGTTTGCGAGCTGGTTCGAGCTCGTGAATTGGTCGTTCTAGTTTTTTTTTTTTTTTAATCTTCGTTTTTAATACATATTTTTTATATTATTTAATATTTATCCATGTGTATTTTTTGAGTTGGTTTTGTTTTTTCGTTAAATTTATAAACATTGAAATTTAAGCTATAATTTCTTGCGTTAATATATGATGTTTCAAAATTAATTGGTGGTAATACCTTATACACAAGGGAGATAGGGGATGCTAGCCTAGAATTTTATTGATTGAATAAAATTATTACAGAAAAAGAGGGAGACATTTGGCCTTACCTCTTATACAAGATAATAATATTGATTGAGTAAATAACATAAATAAGTAAGGGAGTACTACTCCCCTTACAAAATTATTTGGCTTACTCGATATTAGGATCCGAACTAGTGGAGCTTTCACTCGATATGATGAAGTTGTTGAAGTATTCATTTTCTTCACTGAACGTGCCGTACGACTCTTGTGTGCAACTCCTTATCTTCAACCAATCCTTCACATAAGCCAACGTCTCAACGTTGATAGGTGACAGTTGTGATCGCTGTTGTGACAGGATAAGGCCTACCATACTGAATGCCTGTTCAATAGCTACCGTTGATGCATGAGCAGCCAAAACTTGGCGAGCTATGTGAGAGAGTATGGGACATGTCTTCCTATGCCTCCTCCACCAGTCGAAGATGTTGAATCTGTGATGTGCCTAAAAAGAAGTTTAAGCACATGCAAATAAACAATTGAACAACTCCAAAATGATAA
This sequence comes from Laguncularia racemosa, assembly GCA_037954665.1. Classification (NCBI taxonomy): domain Eukaryota; kingdom Viridiplantae; phylum Streptophyta; class Magnoliopsida; order Myrtales; family Combretaceae; genus Laguncularia; species Laguncularia racemosa. Next base: position 194,352 of record JBBMOL010000063.1, on the reverse strand, counting down.
GATCAAAAATCGGTTCAAAGGACAACAAAATTGTGTGATCCCTTATGATGTAAGATGAGCTGAATGTTATAGTTTTCAAGGGAACAATATTACAAAGATGAAATCCTCAATTGCAACACTAAATACACTTGAAATCCCATGTGATTAACACACAAAACAACAAGATCCAATTCCGTGATCCACTTCCCAAACAAATTGATCCACGGTTTAAATGAGGTTAAAATTGAAGGTTTAAAACCAAGGCTAAAAACCAATCAATTAAGTAATAATAATTTGATTACAAATGCAATCAAATTTGACCAAGAAACATCCAATCTAAACCTAGATATAACTCACTAGTGATGAAAAGGAAACACAACAAAAAGGAATTAATATTACTCACAATTTATCTTTGTTGCACTCATCACAATTCCAATTCTTGGGATTGAAATTAATAAGAGCAATTGAACTAAGGAATGAACCCTAATTCTCTCATGTAAAAGGTGAAGTGTATTTTGAAAAAAAATTCTCCCTAAAACCCTACTTAAGCAAGTATTTATACTTGCCCCCTTTAGGATAAAAAAAATTCTCCCCAAAATTACCCTTTAGGGTGGTCAGTTCTAAAGATAATTACAAACAAATGAAAGTGTTCCAAAAGAAAATTACAACATAAAATGGTCTAAAGAACAATTACAAAGTACAAAAATAATATAAATCCTCAAAGAGCCAATGCATCGAAACGATGTCAATCACAGTGGGCCATTGAATAATAATTTGATGATGTCCTGTAGCGATCAACAAATGTAGGTTATTTGGCATCCCGTGGAGAAATATTATTGTACCTGTAAGATTATTACTCAAACATTTATTAGATAAAAAAAAGGTGAAATATGAGTGATTTGGATCATGATAGAGCCATTTTATACTCAATCTTTATAGTATAAATTGCGTTAAATTATTATTGATTTTATAGAAATCATAAGGAAATGGTACTTTAATTCTATCATCGTGATAAATCAGGTTAAATGGAGTCAAGGATGCTAATTCAAGTATTTTAGAGAAGTCATCTACAACTTGGATCAAGACAAGGAATTACACCACTGGAGGAAGCACGGTTTGAGGCATGGCCAAGGTTCAAACCGTGTTACACACTGGACAAGAAGACGGAAATGTGGACTTTGAATAGAGAAAGACATGGCTTAGGGCACGGCTATGGTGGAAGCCGTGGGAGAAACCATGCTTGGAGCCGTGGTGGAAACTAGACGTGCCAAGGAGAAGAAATTGTGGAACATCAACCAGAGGATGGCACGGCTTGAAATCTGGCCATGGGTTTAACCGTAGTACACACTGGGCATGGATGAAGACTTGTTGATTACTGGCATGGATTTGTTTTGCATTAGTTTTGGTTTGTTTTGTTTTTAGTTTAGTTTGTTTTGATTTTAGTGTAGTTTTGAACTCTTTGGATCAGCTGTAGCAAGGATACACATAATCAGATGACACTTTCCAGAGCTTAAGGGGAAAACTCAATACCAGGGAAGTATCAGTATTTCCTTTCTCTTATTCTCTAATGTTCCTTGAGTTGTTAATTCCTTTTCAATTGTGCTAAATTAGGAACAGTGAGGACATTGTTCAAGCTAAGTGTGGGGGAGAGGATAATAAAATATAGAGAATAGAGAACTAACTTATACTCTGAATGTTTGTCCTTAAGCAATTTTAAGCCAATTTTTTCAAATTTATCATGAAATCTAGAGATTGTACTAAATGTTGTAATAAGCATCTACAAAATGTGAAATTGACTTGTTCAAATGTTTTACTCACCCACTGCTGTGATTAGAATACATGGTTAAAATTAAGTAGTGAAATCTTTAAGAAACAAATTTACCTTGTATTTAGCTTTAGAATTGGAAGTCTAAGAGTAAGTCGAGTCCCTAAGTGAAAAATAAACAAGTTTACTTCTAGGTTATATTAGCTACTGTATACTCTTTGAAGTTGTTTGTAAAGCAATCATAACACTTAAAAAAAAAAGAAAAAAAAAAGAATCAAGCATAGCCATTACTCCAATGATTCAACTAAATTGAGTTAAGAGTATTCAAACTTGAATGTTAGAGTGAGGAAGAGTCCGTAGGGGTATCTCAAAACCCGGTCACTTGAGTGATGAGCTCGGGATGTTGCCGACTCAATGAACTCACTATAACGATAAGGGCGAAAAAGGCAAAAGTTCATGAAAAGAAGCGGGCAAAAACCCGTCAAAATAGATGCTTGAATAAATCAAAAGAACATGAATGTGAACATTCATTGAATAAAACAAAGATTATAAAAGGGAGAATATCTAGCAAAGATCTTATACCATATGCTTTTACTTTATACTGTAAGGATTATATGCTTGATAATATCCAATGAAGTTTAATTGGGTGTTTTTCCTTAGTAGATTAAGTATTTACTTTTGGAATAAAAATTCTTTTGCTAAACATGAGGATTAAAGTTTGTTTTGTTTAGATTAGCTATTGAATTTTGTCCATAGTAATTTGATCACAGGAAACCAAGTTTAGTTGAAGTAGTAGCCGTTAAAATTACAAGTCATGAATTACAAATGAATAGATGCTTAGAATGATGAAAAGAAAGTTTGTATAATCTATGATAGATTTCTCAATTGATTTGATGCAATTGCTTGAGGACAAGCAAGAGTTCAAGTGTGGGGGAATTTGATAGAGCCATTTTATACTCAATCTTTATAGTATAAATTGTGTTAAATTAGTATTGATTTTATAGAAATCATAAGGAAATGGTACTTTAATTCTATCATCGTGATAAATCAGGTTAAATGGAGTCAAGGATGCTAATTCAAGTATTTTAGAGAAGTCATCTACAACTTGATCAAGACAAGGAATTACACCATCGGAGGAAGCACGTTTGAGGCACGGCCAAGGTTCAAACCGTGTTACACACTAGACAAGAAGACGGAAATGTGGACTTTGAACAGAGAAAGACATGGCTTAGGGCACGGCCATGGTGGAAGCCGTGGGAGAAACCATGCTTGGATGCCATGGTGGAAGCTAGACGTGCCAAGGAGAAGAAATTGTGGAACATCAACCAGAGGATGGCACGGCTTGAAATCTGGCCGTGGGTTTAACCGTAGTACACACTGGGCACGATGAAGACTTGTTGATTATGCACAAATAAGGCACGGTTGGAAATCTAGCCGTGGGTGGAGCCGTGGTACACACTGGACACGGAAGATGATACATGAAATATGCACAAAGGATGGCACGGCTTGACCCATGGCCGTGTGTTAGGGTGTGCCAGGCGGACGAACATTTACTTCTCGAAATCTACTTGGAAAAGGAAAGATATTTTCGTATCTTGCTAGCAAAGGATCACATGCCATCTCCCTAACAATATAAATAGAACCAACCCTAGAGGGTTAGGAGAACTTTTGAATCTTTGGATCTTGAAGAACCTTGGATCATCTTGGAGGCAGAGCAGGCAACCGGGTTCATTATGTCTCTACTTTTTATTTTCGTTTTATTGATGAACATGAGTAGCTAAGCTACTTTTCTAGCCAAAGGGTCATAAATGTTTAATTCTCCACGAATTGTGAGGTCTAATTGACTTATATTTATCCTATTCTTTACTTTCGGGTATTCATATATCTTCTAATCGTTTTGTCATTATTATCTTTGTTGATTGGTATGAATAGAGCTCTTCTACTCAATTAGCAAGTTAATATATTGTCAACTAGCACGTCAAATCCGTAATTGTTTGATTGTTCTGGTCTTAGTGACGCAATAACATGTTTGGTTATAAAAGATATGATTGAATTCATGTTATGGAGGTGTGTGATCATGTTTAAATAGGTTATCTTATAATCTACTGGCATGAATTGGTGGTCTCTCTAGATCTTAATGCTATTGATAGATTAAATCCTAAGCGCTTGTCTAGGGTTGTTTAATCAATAAGAGAAATAATTTAAAGCGCTTGTCTGAGGTTATCGAGGAAGTAAGGAGAGATAGGTTGTTAGAGCTTGTTAATAACCATAACCAGTTTATCTAGGAACAAGAATAGAGAACATTTGCATCGATGATCAATTCCTTGAATTAAACTATCTTGATTCCTTTGGCTAGGCTTTTATTAATATCCGATTTTCTTACCTTGTTTTACTTTATTTTGATTCACAAACAAAACCCCCCCATTTTTCTTTTCCCTGTTATTATCCTTGAATAGAAATAAGTTTAACCAATCTCTGTGGATTCGACCCTACTCACCACTTATATGCAAATCATATAATTGTCTAGGAGTAGGTTTTATTTTTGTTGGATTCGACACCCATCAGATCATCATCTAAATCGAATTATGAAAATATCTAGATTGCCAAAAAAATTCCCATCATCTCCTTAGGCCTTTGAAAGATTTGCCCTCAAATCTAGAGGGTCCTTTCTGGAACTGAACCCGAATATCTCTGTTGGCCTGTTCTCCCGGTTACCAGATGTAGTGGAAGTAGTTCTGATCTACTCCTGAAAGTGGTCACCTCAGATGGAGTCATAGGTGATAGTAATATGCGAGACCCTCTCATACTGAACATATAGGTGTTTCTAAAATCATTATGTAGCATATTTTGATCAAACATCCAGGGCCTACCCAATAGCAAGTGAAACGCACACATAGGGATCACGTCACATAGAACCTCATCGTGATACTTCTACCCAACACTCATAGGCACCTTTGTCCTTAATGTAACAAGCATACTGCCCCGATTATCCAACCAATATAAGTTATAAGGGCTAGGATGTGGACTAGTAGATAATTGTAATTTGTCTACTAGTGCAGCGGATATAACATTCGTGCAACTACCACTATCAATGATGAGCACACAAAGGTTACCTATGATCTTGCAAGAGGTGTGGAATATGTTCTCCCTCTGTATGTCTCTAGCATCAAGAGATAAGGTTAGAGTCTGGCATAACACATTAATGGGTAGATACTGTTCACCTGTACGCTCCTCATGTGTTTCTGCAGTTTGATCATCATAGTACTCCTGTAGTGCTACAGCTAAATCTGTAGGCTCAGCTTGTTCCTTCTTATCCTCAACATCCTCTCCAGCGCCCTCCATAACAGTCATAACCCTCTTGTTTGGACATTGTGCTGCCATATGCCCAAATCCCATGCACTTAAAGCATTTGATTTGGCGTACTTTTCCATTAGTAGATCTCGGAATAGTCTGCCTCACGTTTGGTGCTATTACCTCTTTACCCTTCCCAGAGGGTATACTTTCTTTGGCAGTGTTGGGGGTAGATTTTTCTACTGCTCTCATTGTCTGACCTACCGCCTTTGTCCCTCTTAATCGACCATCAGCTACCATGGGTCTAGTAGTAGTATTGGGCCTATTGCTCGGAGCCCTAAATAAGTTGGATCTCCTTTGCCTCTCCACCTTCAAGCCTAGCTGAATAGCCTCATCAAGTGTACTGTATTGCTGCAGCTTAATAACACACGCTATCTCATATTTTAGCCCTCAGACGAAGCGTGCTAGGGTTTGTTTTGAAGGTTTGATTGACCCACATCTAATCATGAGGGTTTCAAATTCCTGCACATAATCATCAACAGTTTTGCCTCCCTACCTCAATGTCTGCAAATGCATGAATAGTTCCCGTATGTAGTGCTTAGGAATAAATCTCTTTCTTAGAACCCTTTTCATGTCCCTCCATGTCTGAATCTCAGCCTCCCCATCCCTACGCCTGCTGATAATCGAAATTTTGCACCATAAGGCAACATATCTTGATACCGGAACCATCGCAGTTGCGCTTGAGAACCCCTTTTTGGCTATTACGGACCCCCACAACAACAACACAAAAACCCATGGATCTAATTGGAATCAAACCCTAAGATAGTTTAGATTTAAGTTTTTTTCTTAGACGGATCGATGAACAAGCTAGAACTAATCAAGCCCTAACCTCGAAACTCTCTACAGGAAAAGATCAATCAACTCTCTCCTGAAAGTTTCTTAGCATGCATTCAATCAAGAACGCAAGGAATTGAAGCGACAAGCCTTTTGGTATTTCAAAGATGACAAAAAATCTCCTTTACATTGTCTTATCTCGGTATATATATGAAGACATCCGAGCAATACATCGTAATTCACAAAATAAGGAAAAATACAACGTAATTAAAAGATAGTCGGCTGTTAAGGCTGGCAGCGTATATTTAAAGGCCGGCAGCCTTGATCTTGAACCGGTTCTTCCCACTTGATTTCCATCACATTAAGTTCCCTTTGATCATCCCTCGCCCTGAAGCTTTGGATTCCTTGAAGCTTCTCACTTGTGATGTTTATCAAACCTTGTACATGAGAAATTAGGATTTGTTGTAGCTTCTTAGCTCGGGATCTTGTGATTGGTCCTTGAGGTAGGCTTATTGTGATGAGAGCCAAGCCAGAAGAAGGAATGTGGATCCTCTTGAAATGCCACCGGGACCGATCACAAGAAATCGAGCGAAACGATTTAAGGAAGCACTTAACGGGTTGATAAAGGATGTCCATGAAGCCGGAAAGGATTGGAGCAATCATGAAGTTGGAAAGGATTGGAACAACCATGGGAAGGCCCTTGCTCTTGTACAAGTCATACCAGATGCGGGGTGAAGAGGGCGTGTCTTTACAAGGCACGGCCGTGTAGGAATCTCAAGGTTACACAGAATCATACACGGTCATATACACACCAAAAGGCACGGCCTTGTATAGAGTCAAGAAAATCTATAGAAAGATACACGTCTAGAAGTACACGGCCATGTATGTCTCCAATGCCGGCTCAAGGCCATCGGCCTTCATTCCAACGCCACTGGCCTTCATGTATACACCGCCGGCCTTCATGTTCTATTTTTGTTATTTTTACGCAACTTATTGAAGTGATGTCATTTTGGGCTTTATTGTTACGAATTGTAAACCCTAGTATAAAGCTCCTAGGGTTTAGAACATAGAATATAGAACATACAACATTGAAAGTTTGAAAACACTTTTGAGAGAATTCCTCTCTTGGTTCTTTAAAGAACTAACCTAGAACTTATCGGATTTTATTTCCGTGGCGTTCATCCCGACTTATCAATCGGTCTTTCATCCCGATTGTGGCGTCTTCATATTATACCAAGGTTCTTGTCTCGTTTATAGACAACGGGTTGCGGTTTCCACTTGAGGGTGTTTGGCATCTTAGGTAACGAATTCCGAAAACATATTGGTATTGGGTTTTGTCACACGTTGGCGTGGTTTGTATCAGTTAGGAATCCGATCAAACCGATCTCGTATCAGTTTGGTATCAGAGCTTAGGTTTGTTAAACATCAGTTTAGTTTGAGGAAGGTAACATCAAAACCCTAACTCAATCGTTCATATCAATTGTTAGTATTCAATTTCATAGTATTAATTGTCTATTGAAAGTGTAGTATCTACTAGTCGATTTGTTACAAAAAAAAAAAAAGAAGAAGAAGAAAAGAGAAACGTGATCAAGAGAAACAAAAAAAAAAAATTCGGAAGAAGAAAAAAAAAAAAGGAAATTTACGAACCTAGAGTTGTTTTGAATTCTACGGAAGGGAATTGATATAGTTTAGGTTAGTTCCGAGAGAATTGAGAAGAGGAATTGGCGAGTTGATATCATCATTGTTTGTGAGAATACATGAGTGACTGTGTGATATCATCATTTGAGCGAAACACGTAAGGGAGTGTATCGTGAGGTTTAATCATATATATATTTGTGTTAGTACTAATCTTTTCTGTAGGAACTATGTCGAGGCAACATTCTCCTGAAAGTGAGAGGGGAAGGTTTGATGCTAGGTTAGTGATTGAGGCATTGAGGGGTGAGATGAAGGGGATGTTTCAGGAGGGAATGGAACAAATTCATGAGACGTAGAGCAAAGACTAGAGCAATCTACAAATGTTTTCCAAGGGTAAAAGAGGGAGAGTCGTTCTAGGAGAGTACAAAGGGGTGGAGATGAAATGTCGGGTGATGACTTTGATGAGCTTCTGTCGGGAGTTATAGGGATATAGTGGTCGGAATAGAGGAACTAGGGATTGGGAAGATAGAGGAGATAGGAATAGAGAGGATAATCAATTGAGTAACATAAAGATGAAGATTCCTCCTTTCCAAGGGAAGAATGATCTCGAGGCGTACTTAGAGTGGGAGAAGAAGGTAGAGATGGTATTTGATTGTCATAACTATAGTGGGAGAAAGAAAGTGAAACTTGCTGCCATTGAATTTTCGAATTATGCTATAGTGTGGTGGGATCAACTAATGTTGAATAGAAGAAGGAATGGCGAACCACCTATTGAGTCGTGGGAAGAGATGAAAAGGGTGATGAAGAAGCGGTTTGTGCCTGCGTATTACTATCGTGAATTGCACAACAAATTACAAACTCTTAGGCAAGGAAGCCGAAGTGTGGATGAGTATTTCAAGGAGATGGAAGTAACAATGATCAGGGCGAATGTAGAGGAGGATAGAGAGGCTACCATGGCTAGATTTCTTGCTGGATTGAATAGAGAAATTCAAAATGTTGTTGAATTGCAGCATTATGTAGAATTAGAGGATATGGTTCATATGGCTATAAAGGTTGAGAACCAACACCAGCGGAAAGGTAGTAGTAATGCACAGTTTCAACAGGGTACTGGTTCATCCACCTGGAAGACTAACCAATGGAAGAAGGGAGAAAAGCCTTTACACACCAAACCAAAAGGAGAGCTGAGACAAGCGGGTTCTACCCCTAGTAACCAAGGTAACCCTGACTCTTCTACTTCTAGAAATCATGACATTAGATGTTTTAAATGCCAAGGTAGAGGCCATATTGCTAGTCAATGTCTGAATAGGCGTGTTATGATTTTGCGTGATGATGGTGAGTATGAGACTAAGGGGGATAGTGAGGAAGATGATATGCCTCCATTAGAGGACACTAGTGATGATGAGGACCCTGCAGTAGGGAGGTTAGTAGCAGTAGTGAAGTGAGCTTTGAATGTGCAGGTGAAGGAAGAAGAGGAGGTGCAAAGAGAGAATATATTTCATACTAGATGTTATCTAGGAGATCATATTTGCAGTTTGATCATTGATAGAGGAAGTTGCACCAATGTGGTGAGTAACTTTATTGTTGAGAGGCTGGAAATCAAAACTATTAGACACCCTAGTCCATATAAATTGCAGTGGTGAGACTAAGGTGAGTAAGCAAGCCTTGATTGGGTTTCGCATTAGTAGGTATGAGGATGAGGTATTATGCGATGTAGTGCCAATGCAAGTGTGTCATGTGTTATTGGGGAGGCCATGGCAATTTGATAGGAAGGTTATTCATGATGGCTTTTCTAACAAGTATATGATACGAACTACGCCAACCCATGACGAAACCTAATACCAATACATTCGGAAATTCGTTACCTACGATGCCAAACACCTAAAGTGGAAACCGCGACCCGTTGTCTATAAGCGAGACAAGAACCTTGGTATAATGTGAAGACGCCACAATCGGGATGAAAGACCGATTGATAAGTTGGGTTGAACGTCAAGGAAATAAAATCCGATAAGTTCTAGTTAGTTCTTGAAGAACCAAGAGAGGAGCCTCTCAAAGATGTTTAATGTTCTAAGATGTATGTTATCTCTATTCTAAACCCTAGGAGCTTTATACTAGGGTTACAATTCGTAAAAATATAAGTCCAAAACGACGTCACTTCAATAAGTGCGTAAAATAACAAAACAACACAAAAGGCCGACGTCGGGGAGATACATGGCCGTGTACACGACCGTGTACATTGGCCGTGTACTTTTCTGTGCAAATTCTGGCAACATACACGACCGTGTACTTCTGGTTGTGTATCTTTCTGTGGATTTGCTTGGCTCCATACACGGCCGTGCCTTTTAGCCGTGTGTTTGGCCGTGTATGATTCTGTTCAATCTTGAGATTCCTACACGGCCGTGCCTTGAAAATACACGCCTCTTCATCCCCTATCCGGTGTGACTTGTACAAGGGCAAGGGTCTTCCCATGGTTGTTCCAATCCGTTCCAACTTCATGATTGCTCCAATCCTTTCCGGCTTCATGGACATCCTTTATCAACCCGTTAAGTGCTTCCTTGAGTCGTTTCGCTTGACTTCTTATGATCGGTCCAGGTGGCATTTCAAGAGGATCCACATTCTTTCTTCCGACTCGACTCTCATCATGGATCTCATCATTCCCCTCCTCTTGAAAAGGATTTGTCCTCAAATCATCACCTACATCAAAAGGACTCAGATCAGTAACATTAAATGTGGCACTTACTTGATACTCACCAGGAAATCTATCTTGTATGCATTATTGTTGATGCGCTCAAGAACTTGAAATGGTCCATTTGCCTCTAGGAAGTAGTTTAGATCGACGCTGCACGGGAAACCGCTCTTTGCGCATGTGAACCCAAACCCAATCTCCAGGTTCAAAGACAGCTTGTGACGACCCTTTGGCTTGTTTCAGTACTGCTCTGTTCTTCGCTCAATGTTTAGCATTGCCTTCTCATGGATCTGTTTAACAAATTCGGCCTTCTTCTTGCCATCTTGCTTGTAGTGGATGACATATGGAAATGTTTCAATGAACTCCACCCAACGAGCATGCCTCTTGTTCAGCTTATGTTGCCCCTTCAAGTACTTCAAAGATTCATGATCAGTGTGGATCACAAACTCTTTTGGCCACAGGTAGTGTTGCCACGTCTCAGGCTCGAACCAATGCATATAACTCCTTATGTAAGTAGGGTAGTTCAAGGTTGCCCCACTTAGCTTCTCGCTAAAGAATGCAATCGGTCTTCGCTCCTACATAAGCACTGCTCCAATACCTAATCCTGAAGCATCACACTCAATTTCAAACGTTTTAGCAAAGTTAGGTAAAGCAAGTAATGGCGCTTGAGTCAACTTATTTTTAAGCGTCTGAAAGGCCTTCTCTTGTTGCTCTCCCCATTTGAACCCCACGTTCTTCTTAATTACCTCAGTAAGTGGTGCTGAAATCCTTCACAAATCTCCTGTAAAAGCTCGCTAATCCATGGAAACTCCGCACATGACTTACAGTAGTTGGACTAGGCCATTCTTGGATCTGCACGAATCTTTTCTTCATCAACCTGTATTCCCTGTGCACTAACAACAAAGCTAAGAAACACAAGTTTGTCTGTGCAAAAAGTGCACTTCTTGAGGTTAGCATATAATTGTTCCTTTCGAAGCACTTCTAAAACATCCCTCAAGTGAGATATATGATCTTCCTAAATTCTTGCTGTAAATGAGGATATCATCAAAATAAACAACCACAAATTTTCCAATAAAAGTCCTCAAAACATGGTTCATAAGTCTCATAAAAGTACTAGGTGCATTAGTTAAAAGAAAGGCATTACTAACCACTCATAAATCCATATTTTGTTTTGAATGCTGTTTTCCATTCATCACCTTCTTTCATTCTAATTTGGTGATATCCACTTTTCAGATCAATTTTGGAAAAGACACTAGACCCATGTAACTCGTCTAACATATCATCTAAGCGAAGAATGGGATGACGATACTTTACCGTGATGTTATTGATGGCGCGGCAGTCAACACACATTCTCCATGTCCCATCCTTCTTAGGCACAAAATCACAGGCACTGCACATGGACTCATGCTTTCTCTCATGTACCCCTTCTCCATTAATTCATCGACCTGCCTTTGGAGTTCCCTTGTCTCCTCCGATTGCTCCTATAAGTTGGCTTGTTTGGAATCGATACTCCGGGTACAAGGTCAATCTGGTGCTCAATACCATAAATAGGTGGTAATCCCTTTGGAATCTCCTCAAGGAAGACATCTTCAAAGTCCTGCATAAGAGACACAACCACATTAGGCAAAAGAGTTAGATAGTTCGTTAGTAGTCAAACATGTTTCTTTAAAAACCACAACAACATAGGTTGCCTCATCACTAACGCTCTCCTTACTACATTCGCTCTTGCTAGACAACTCTCCTTTTGCAAGGTTGCCTTCTCCTTTTCACTCACCACTAAAGTTGATCCCCCTTCAACTTGGCCTCTCACACTCTTTCCAGCCTTTCTCTCTTTTTCCTTTTGATCTTGACTTTTATATTCCTTTCCTTTCTCATTGTCTTCTGCTCTCTCACTCTCCCTCTGCTTTTCACTCACCTTATGTTTTGCAAAAGACTGTTGTAGCTGCAACTGGTCCTCATACACCTGCTTAGGTGTTAACGGTTTAAGATTAAAGCTTTTCCCTTAGTGAACAAGCGTATACTTGTTAGAAAAGCCATCATGAACAACCTTCCTATCAAATTGCCATGGCCTCCCCAACAACACATGACATGCTTGCATTGGCACTACATCACATAACACCTCATCCTCATACCTACCAATGCGGAAACCAATCAATGCTTGCTTACTCACCTTAGTCTCTCCACTATCATTCAACCACTGCAATTTATATAGACTAGGGTGTCTAATAGTTTTGAACCCCAGCCTCTCAACAATAAAATTACTCACTACATTGGTGCAACTCCCTCTATCAATGATCAAACTACAAATGTGATCTCTTAGATAACATCTAGTATGAAATATATTCTCTCTTTGCACCTCCTCTTCTTCCTTCACCTGCAATTCAACGCTCGCTTCACTACTGCCACTAGCCTTCCCATTGCAGGCTCCTCATCATCACTAGCATCCTCTAATGGAGGCATATCATCTTCTTCACTATCCCCCTTAGTCTCATACTCTCCATCATCATGCAAAATCATCACACGCCTATTTGGACATTGACTAGCAATATGGCCTCTACCTTGGCATTTAAAACATCTAATGTCACAATTTCTAGAAGTAGAAGAATCAGGGTTACCTTGGTTACCAGGAGTAGAACCCGCTTGCCTCAGCTCCCCTTTTGGTTTGGTGGGTAAAGGCTTTTCTTCTTTCTTCCATTGGTTGGTCTTCCAAGTAGATAAACCATTACCCTATGGAAACCGTGCATTACTACTACCTTTCCTCTTGTGCTGGTTCTCAACCTTTATAGCCATGTGAACCATATCCTCCAATTCTACATAATGCTGCAATTCAACCACATTTTGGATTTCTCTATTCAACCCAACAAGAAACCTAGCCATTGTAGTCTCTCTATCCTCCTCTACATTTGCCCTAATCATGGTGACTTCCATCTCCTTGAAATACTCATCTACACTTCGGCTTCCCTGCCTCAGAGTTTGCAACTTGTTGTGCAATTCACGATAGTAATACGCAGGCACAAATTGCTTCTTCATCACTCTTTTCATCTCTTCCCAACACTCAATAGGTGGCTCGCCATTCCTTCTTCGATTCAACATTAATTGATCCCACCACACTATAGCATAATCCGAAAACTTAATGGCAGCAAGTTTCACTTTCTTTCTCCCACTATAGTTATGACAATCAAACACAATCTCCACCTTTTTCTCCTACTCTAAGTACGCCTCGGGATCATTCTTCCCTTGGAAAGGAGGAATCTTCATCTTTATGCTACTTAATTGATCATCCTCTCTATTCCTATCTCCTCCATCTTCCTAATCCCTAGTTCCTCTTTTCCAGCTACTATAACCTCTATAACTCCCGATAGAAGGCTCATCGAAGTCATCATCCGACATTTCATCTCCACCCCTCGGTACTCTCCTAGAACGACTCTCCCTCTTACGCCCTTGGAATACGTTTGTGGATTGCTCTAGTCTTTGCTCTACCGTCTCATGAATTTGTTCCATTCCCTCTTGGAACATCCTCTTCATCTCACCCCTCAACGCCTCAATTACTAACCTAGCATCAAACCTTCCCCTTTCACCTTCAGGAGAATGTTGTCTCGACATTGTCCCTGTAGAAAAGATTAGTACTAACACAAATATATATAAAATTAAACCTCACGATACACTCCCTTACGTATTTCGCTCAAATGATGATATCACACAGTCACTTGTGTATTCTCACAAACAATGATGATATCAACTCGCCAATTCCTCTTCTCAATTCTCTTGGAACTAACCCGAACTATACCAATTCCCTTTCGTAGAATTCAAAACAACTCTAGGGTTCGTAAATTTTCCTCTATTTTTCTATCCAATTTTTTTTTTTTTATCTTTGTTGCTGCTCTTGATCACGTTTCTCTTTTCTTTCTTCTTTTTTTTTTTGTGTCGTGATTCTTCCTTTTTTTTTGTGTAACAATCGACTAGTAGATACTACACTATCAAAAGACAATTCATATTACGAAATTGAATGCTAACAATGGATATGAACAATTAGAGTTAGGGTTTTGATGTTACCTTCCTCAACCGAACTTGATGTTTTGACAAACCTAAGCTCTGATACCAAACTGATACGAACCACGCCAACCAGTGACGAAACCCAATAGCAATACATTCGAAAATTTGTTACCTACGATGCCAGACACCTAAAGTGGAAACCGCGACCGTTGTCTATATGCGAGACAAGAACCTTGGTATAATGTGAAGACGCCACAATCGGGATTAAAGACCGATTGATAAGTGGGTTGAACGCCACGGAAATAAAATCCGATAAGTTCTAGTTAGTTCTTGAAGAACCAAGAGAGGAGCTCTCAAAGATGTTTAATGTTCTAAGATGTATGTTATCTCTATTCTAAACCCTAGGAGCTTTGTACTAGGGTTACAATTCGTAAAAATACAAGTCCAAAACGACGTCACTTCAATAAGTGCGTAAAATAACAAAACAACACAAAAGGCCAGCACACGACCGTGTACTTTGGCCGTGTACTTTTCTGTGCAAATTCTGGCAACATACACGATCGTGTACTTCTGGTCATGTATCTTTCTGTGGATTTGCTTGACTCCATACACGGCCGTGCCTTTTAGCCGTGTGTCTGGCCGTGTATGATTCTGTGCAATCTTGAGATTCCTACACGACCATGCCTTGAAAATACACGCCCTCTTCATCCCATGTCGGTGTGACTTGTACAAGAGCAAGGGTCTTCCCATGGTTGTTCCAATCGTTCCAACTTCATGATTGCTCCAATCCTTTCCGGCTTCATGGACATCCTTTATCAACCCGTTAAGTGCTTCTCTTGAGTCGTTTCGCTCGACTTCTTGTGATCGGTCCAGGTAGCACTTCAAGAGGATCCACATTCCTTCTTCTGACTCAACTCTCATCATGGATCTCATTGGTATACGCTTGTTTACAAGGGGAAAAACTTTAATCTTAAACCGTTAACACCTAAACAGGTGTATGAGGATCAGTTGCAGTTACAACAGTCTTTTGCAAAACATAAGGTTAGTGAAAAGCAGAGAGAGAGTGAGAGAGCAAAAGACAGCGAGAAAGAAAAGGAATAGAAAAGTCAATCTCAAAAGGAAAAAGAGAGGAAGGCTGGAAAGAGTGTGAGAGACCAAGTTGAAGGGGGATCAACTTTGGTGATGAGTGAAAAGGAGAGTGCAGCCTTGCAAAAGGAGAGTTGTGTGGCAAGAGCGAGTGTAGTGAGGAGAGCGTTAGTGATGAAGCAACCTATGTTGTTGCTGGTTTTTAAGGAAACATGTCTGAATACTAACGAACTATCTAACTCTTTGTCTAGTGTGGTTGTGTCTATTGTGCAGGACTTTGAAGATGTCTTCCCTGAGGAGATTCCAAAGGGATTACCACCTATTCGTGGTATTGAGCACCAAATTGACCTTGTACCCGAAGCATCGATTCCAAACAAGCCAACTTATAGGAGAAATCCGGAGGAGACAAAGGAACTCCAAAGGCAGGTCGATGAATTAATGGAGAAGGGGTACGTGAGGGAAAGCATGAGTCCATGCGCAGTGTTTGTGATTTTTGTACCTAAGAAGGATGGGTCATGGAGAATGTGTGTTGACTGCCGCACCATCAACAACATTACGGTAAAGTATCGTCATCCCATTCCTCGCTTAGATGACGTGTTAGATGAGTTACATGGGTCTAGTGTCTTTTCTAAAATTGATCTGAAAAGTGGATATCACCAAATTAGAATGAAAGAAGGTGATGAATGGAAAACCGCATTCAAAACGAAATATGGATTGTATGAGTGGTTAGTAATGCCTTTCGGTTTAACTAACGCACTTAGTACTTTTATGAGACTTATGAACCATGTTTTGAGGACTTTTATTGGCAAATTTGTGGTTGTCTATTTTGATGATATTCTTATTTACAGCAAGAGTTTGGAAGATCATATATCTCACTTGAGGGATGTTTTAAAGTGCTTCGAAAGGAACAATTATATGCTAACCTCAAGAAGTGCACTTTTTGCACAGACAAACTTGTGTTTCTTGGTTTTGTTGTTAGTGCATAGGGAATACAGGTTGATGAAGAAAGGTTCGTGCGATCTAAGAATGGTCTAGTCCAACTAATGTAAGTAATGTGTGGAGTTTCCATGGACTAGCGAGCTTTTACAGGAGATTTGTGAAGGATTCAGCACCATTGCAGCACCACTTACCGAGGTAATTAAGAAGAACGTGGGGTTCAGATGGGGAGAGCAACAAGAGAAGGCCTTTCAGACGCTTAAAAATAAGCTGACTTAAGCGCCATTACTTGCTTTACCTAACTTTGCTAAAATGTTTGAAATTGAGTGTGATGCTTCAGGATTAGGTATTGGAGCAGTGCTTATGCAGGAGAGAAGACTAATCGCATTCTTTAGTGAGAAGCTAAGTGGGGCAACCTTGAATTACCTAACTTATGATAAGGAGTTATATGCATTGGTTCGAGCCTTGGAGATGTGGCAACACTACCTTTGGCCAAAAGAGTTTGTAATCCACACTGATCATGAATCCTTGAAGTACTTGAAGGGGCAACATAAGCTAAATAAAAAGCATGCTCGTTGGGTGGAGTTTCATTGAAACATTTCCATATGTCATCCACTACAAGCAAGGTAAAGAGAATGTCGTTGCTGATGCACTTTCTAGAAGGTATGCTCTTATCTCTACTCTTAGTTCTAGATTGCTTGGTTTTGAGCACATTAAGGAATTATATGCTACTGATCGAGATTTTTGTGAGGAGTATGTGCATTGTGAGAAGAGTGGGCATGGTAAATTTTATAAACATGAAGGATTCTTGTTTAGGGAAAGTAAACTATGCATTCTAATTTGCTCTTTAAGAGAATTACTAGTGAGGGAGTCTCATGGAGGAGGTTTAATGGGACATTTTGGAGTAGCTAAAACCTTAGGGGTATTGCAGGAACACTTTTATTAGCCTCACATGAAACGAGATGTTGAGAGGATTTGTGATTGATGTGTTATGTGTAAGCAAGCAAAATCTAGAGTCCAACCTCAAGGGCTTTATACCCCACTTCCGATTCCTCATGAGCCTTGGGTAGATATTTCCATGGATTTTGTGTTAGGATTACCCAGGTCTAGACATGGTCGAGATTCTATTTTTGTAGTTGTGGATAGATTCTCCAAGATGTCACATTTCATTCCTTGTCATAAAACGGATGATGCTTGCAATATTGCTAATTTGTTCTTTAGGGAAGTTGTGAGATTACATGGTATGCCTAGAACAATTCTATCTGATAGAGATGCTAAGTTCTTAAGCTACTTCTGGAAGACCTTGTGGGCTAAGTTAGGAACTAAGTTATTGTTCTCTACTACTTGTCATCCACAGACTGATGGTTAAACTGAGGTAGTAAATCGGACTTTATCTACTTTATTGAGGGCTATGATTAAAAAGAATATTAAAAGTTGGGAGGATTGTTTGCCGCATGTTGAATTTACCTATAACCGTACAGTGCATTCTGCTACTAAATTTACTCCTTTTGAAATTGTGTATGGTTTTAATCCACTAACTCCTTTGGATTTATCACCTTTGCCTATTTCTGAGTATGTTAATCTAGATGGTCAGAAGAAAGTAGAATTTGTTAAACAGATCCATGAGAAGGCAAGGCTAAACATTGAGCGAAGAACAGAGGAGTATGTGGAACAAGCTAACAAGGGTCGTCAACAAGCTGTCTTTGAACCTGGAGACTGGGTTTGGGTTCACATGCGTAAAGAGCGGTTTCCTGTAAACGTCGATCTAAATTACTTCCTAGAGGCGATGGACCATTTCAAATTCTTGAGCGCATCAATGATAATGCATACAAGATAGATTTACCGGGTGAGTATCAAGTAAGTGCCACATTTAATGTTACTGATCTGAGTCCTTTTGATGTAGGTGATGATTTGAGGATAAATCCTTTTCAAGAGGAGGGGAATGATGAGAGCCAAGCCAGAAGAAGGAATGTGGATCCTCTTGAAATGCCACGGACCGATCATAAGAAATCGAGCGAAACGATTCAAGGAAGCACTTAACAGGTTGATAAAGGATGTCCATGAAGCCGGAAAGGATTGGAGCAATCATGAAGTTGGAAATGATTGGAACAACCATGGGAAAGCCCTTGCTCTTGTACAAGTCATACCGGATATGGGTGAAGAGGGCGTGTCTTTACAAGGCACGACCGTGTAGGAATCTCAAGGTTACACAAAATCATACACGGTCATATACATGGCCAAAAGGCACGGCCTTGTATGGAGTCAAGAAAATCCACAGAAAGATACACGTCTAGAAGTACACGACCGTATATGTCTCCAACGCCGGCTCAAGGCCGCCGGCCTTCATTCCAACGCTGCCTGCCTTGATGTATACACCACCGGCCTTCATGTTCTGTTTTTGTTATTTTTACGCAACTTATTGAAGTGATGTCATTTTGGGCTTTATTGTTACGAATTGTAAACCCTAGTATAAAGCTCCTAGGGTTTAGAACATAGAATATAGAACATACAACATTGAAAGTTTGAAAACACTTTTGAGAGAATTCCTCTCTTGGTTCTTTAAAGAACTAACCTAGAACTTATCGGATTTTATTTCCGTGGCGTTCATCTCGACTTATCAATCGGTCTTTCATCCCGATTGTGGCGTCTTCATATTATACCAAGGTTCTTGTCTCGCTTATAGACAACGGGTTGCGGTTTCCACTTGAGGGTGTTTGGCATCTTAGGTAATGAATTCCGAAAACATATTGTATTGGGTTTCGTCACACGTTGGCGTGGTTCGTATCAGTTAGGAATCCGATCAAACCGATCTCGTATCATTATTGGACTTGAATCCCTTTAAACTTCAACTTCAGCCACTTGACTTTCTTCTTGATTCAACCCTTGAACTTGGGACAGTGGGTCTTCCATAACATTCCCCCTCTCCTCAAAAGGATTCGTCCTCGAATCAAAAGCATCACCTACATCAAAAGGACTCAAGTCAGCGACATTAAAAGTGGCACTAACGTTATACTCACCTGGTAAGTCAACTCTGTAGCGTTGTCATTGATTCTCTCAAGTATCTGAAATGGACCGTCGCCCCTGGGGTTCAACTTGGATTTCCTCTATAATGGAAACCTCTCCTTGCGAAAATGTACCCAAACCCAATCTCCAGGCTGAAAAATCATGGGTCTCCTGCCCTTGTTCACCCTTGAAGCTACCTTGGCATTTTTTTCTCAATCCTACTCTTTACCTATGCATGTAGCTTTCTCACGAAATCTGCCTTAGAATCAGCATCAAAACTCACAAACTTGTTAGGTGGCAATGGAAATAAATCAATAGGAGTCAGTGGATTAAAACCATACACAATCTCAAATGGTGAACAATGAGTAGTGCTATGTACAGCCCTATTATATGCAAACTCCACAAATGGATAGGCAATCCTCCCAAGTCCTAATGTTCTTCTCTATGATTTCCCTCAACAACTGAATTAAATTCCTGTTAACCACCTCAGTTTGCCCATCAGTTTGTGGGTGACAGGTAGTCGAAAACATCAGTTTAGTTCCCAACTTTCCCCACAATACTCTCCAAAAATGACTCAAAAATTTTACATCCCGATCACTAATAATGCTCCTAGGTATGCCATGCAGACGTACTACCTCTCTAAAGAACAAATCAGCAATGTATATAACATCATCAGTTTTATGACAAGGAATGAAATGAGCCATTTTACTAAACCTATCAACCACAACAAAGATGCTATCACTACCTTCTTAGTCCTAGGTAACCCAAGCACAAAATCCATAGACACAGCAGTCAAAGTTCATCAGGAACTAGGCAGTGGTGTATACAGTCCATGTGGTTTCAATTTAGATTTTGCCTCCCTACATGTAATACAGTGTTGACAAACTTTATGCACATCATGTCTCATGCCAGGCCAAAAAAAATGTTGAGTAAGCCAAAAGGGGTTCTCAAGCGCAACTGCAGTGGTTCGGTATCATTTGGTATCAGAGCTTTGGCTCTAGATTAGGTTATATCTTTCGTTGATCTTTGTTCGACTTTTAATTTTATCTTCGTTTAATATATAAAGTTGTGTTCTTTACATGTTCTATTGTGTTTCTCTCGTCAAGTTGTGACCTTTCCATCATTCTAAGGTTTTTCCGTCAAGAAAAGAAAAGAAAATCGTATTAAAAAAAATAAAGATATATATATTGATTGATTGATAGGGTTCTTGAATTTGCAGTTTTTGTTGGATCCTAACTTTGTGAAAATACCAAATACTCCAGAATTATAGTGTAAATTCATCAAGGGATATTGGGAAACACTAATTGTGTCTGTTTCATACACTTCTCTTTTGATTATTTCTAGGTGTGATTTGATTAAGAACATCGAGGAGCAAGCTTGAGAGGTGTGAGGAACACCTGTGAGACTTATTTGATTGTGTGACACATGAGAGTACAACCCCATCAGTTGAGTGTAAACATGAGAGGGAGTGCTTGTTAGGAAACTGAAATTTTAATTAACGTTTGTTAGTTTTGCAGGATAAGATGTCTGGTAAAGGTGTTGGTGTGAGTAAGGAGGAGAGAACTGTGGATGAGAAACTGTTGAAGGAGGCTCAACAATTAGAGTTTAGGCGTATAACTCAAGCATTGATAGACATGAGAGAGTCTATGGAGCGAATGAACTTGAGGTTACGGGCAGTTGAAAATAGGGAGCCTAGTGCTAGAGAGGGGCATAGAGGAGGTAGGATTCCTATTCCACAGACAGTTGATGTAGATGATGATAGTGACTATCTGGAGGAGGAGTATGAAGATAGTACAAGTGTTGGATGTCAATAGGGGCCGAAGAGGTGATAGTGGAATAGAAGAGGAGTAGGAGCTGGTAAAGGAAGAGGAAGAACACATGAGCGTTACACTGTTGGCAGAAGTAGAGGGAATGATGATTATGTAGATCGAGGATTGGGTGGAATTAAATTGGAACTTCCCATTTTTCATGGTAAGTTTGATCCAGAGGCTTGTTTGCAGTAGGAGAAGAAGGTAGAGCTGATCTTTCATTGTCACCAATGTCGTGAGGAGAGAAAAGTGAAGTTGGCTGTAACCCAGTTTCAAGATTATGCTATCTCTTGGTGGGATCAATTGGTGACTAGCAGAAGGAGAACATGGAGTATCCTATAGATAGCTGGCATGATCTTAAGGCTGTGATGAGAAAGCGATTTGTTCCCAGGTACTATCACAGGGAACTCATGCAAAGGTTACAAATGTTGAGACAAGGTAGTAGGAGTGTGGAGGACTACTACAAGGAGATGGTGATGATCATGACCAGGACTGATGTGGATGAGGAAGAGGAGGCCACCATGGCACAATTCTTGGGTGGTTTAAACAAAGAAATTGCTGATAGGGTAGAATTGCAACATTATGTGGAGTTGGAGGATATGGTGCATCTAGCTATCAAAATTGAGAGACAACTCCAGGGCAGAGGTCCATACAGGTATGTTTCCAAACCTTCTTCCAGTTCTCATTCTGCATGGAAGGGTTATGGAAAGTTTGATCTTAAGGGAAGTAAGCCTACTACTGATGTTGTAAAGGGAAAGGTAGTTAGGGTTTCACCTGAGAAACCTAAGGAGGCTGAACCCAAGGGCAGGAACAGGGATATTAAATGCTGGAAGTGTCAGGGTGTAGGGCACATTAGCAAGGATTACCCTAATAAAAGAACAATGGTGATAAGAAATGGAGAAATTCTGACAGATGATGAGGGAGATGATAATGAGAGTATAGATGATGACATGCCCGACCTGGAGGCTTGTAGTGATGCTGGTAGTGTTGAGGAGGCTGTGAGAGGTGACCTATTTGTAGCTAGGCGTGCATTGAGTACCCAGTTAAAGGAGGATGGTCCTGAGGAACAGAGAGAGAATCTGTTTCATACTAGATGCCATGTCCAAGGAAAGGCATGTAGTGAGATTGTTGATGGAGGGAGTTGTACTAATGTGGTGAGTGACACTCTTGGTTAACAGGTTGGGATTGCCTACTATACCACATCCAAGGCCATACAAACTTCAGTGGCTTAGTGACTGTAGAGAGATTAAGGTGAATAGGCAAGTCCTCATTTTTTTTTCCATTGGCAAATACTGTGATGAGGTGCTCTGTGATGTTGTTCCTATGCATGCTGGTGACATCTTGTTAGGTAGACCTTGGCAGTTTGATAGGAAAACCTTGCATGATGGATATCTCAACAGGTATTCTTTTACTAAGGATGGCAGGAAAACCATTTTGGCACCACTGTCCTCTAAAGAAGTGTATGAGGACTAATGTAAATTGGAGAGGCTGAGAGTGGAGGCTGAAAGCAAAGAGAAGGAGAGTTTTTGTCATCTTTGAAATACTAGAAGGCTTGTCGCTTCAATTCCTTGCGTTCTTGATTAAATGCATGCTAAGAAACTTTCAGGAGAGAGTTGATCAATCTTTTCCTGTGGAGAGTTTCGAGGTTAGGGCTTGATTAGTTCTAGCTTGTTCATCAATCCGTCTAAGAAAAAAACCTAAATCTAAACTATCTTAGGGTTTGATTCCAATTAGATCCATGGGTTTTCGTGTTGTTGTTGTGGGGGTCCGTAATAGCTAAAAGGGGTTCTCAAGCATAACTGCGGTGGTTCCGGTATCATATCCTATAAATCAATAGCAGCCAGTTGGACTCAGGTGTTATCATCGATCTCATAGCATTCAAAGAGACCCTCAACTTTCTCCTCCCAGTTCAGATAATCATCAGCCGATCTCTTTCCATCAAAAGAAGGCATCTACAGCTTCACATATTCCAATCCCTAAGGTAGCTTGAAATCTTTATTCGGGTAAGGATTAGCCCTAAAGTTATCGTCCCTCTCTTCCTGTAGGGGTGATGATTTCTCTCCATCCTTCTACTTAGATTTCCTTCTCCTACTACCCTTTCTTTCTAAATGTTCTGTGGAGCTACCCAAGGTGGTGCTTGAGGGTTCACCACTAGTAGTTGTGGTAATGTCATCCTATCAATCATAGTTGCCAAAGTAGCAACTATGGTAGTAAGATCCTGGAGTTGTTCTTCCAAAGTCCTCTTACCTGTAGTATTGTGACCCTGACCTCCACCCACTTGGCTATTGGCCTCATTGCCAATTCCTCCATTCACACTTTCATTGTACATGTTGTGATTTGAAGAAGTAGTCCCACAATTTACAGCACACTCCTTTAAGTAGATAGAATTAAATTCAACTATAAGTATTTAAGTAACTAGTTCAATTACTTTCACACTTTAATGACTTGTTTGAATTTTAAATTCTATTACTCAACCTTCATTTTCTTGCTTTGATTTCTCACTACTTAAATACACAATGGGCAGCAAGGAAAATATGCACACCACACACAATCCACCGCAAAAAAAAAAAAAAAAAAATCCCTTATGCTCACAGTGTAAGGTGCTTCAGGCCACAATTAAGCAATATCCTTGACAACACATATAATAACCAACATCAAATGTACACAAACTCTACTAATTAACAAGAATAACTCCAAAATTCACTTCTTAAGCCACGGTCCAATTTCACTTCTACACTTACAACCAAAACCACAACTTCCAAGCAAGATAAGGCAGCCCACTTTCAAATTCAAAAGAAGTTCAGTAAGTGCACAACTCCACAAATGCTAAGAGGCTTTTTCAAATTCAAATGATACACAATTAACCATGACTTAATGTGTGTTTAAAATTTCAAATTGACCTCTTAATGCACACTTTTAATTATGATTTCAAATATAAAAATGACAATTGTGATTCCTCCACCTTTCCCGAAAAACACACACTATACAATTCCACTTCATAATTGCAACACCACTCTTCCTTTTCAAATTTAAATAACCATACATTAACTTCTTCAACTTAATTTTTTTTTTGAAAATCAAATAATTTCCAAATCTTCCATACAACTCAAATCTGGAAATGTTCAATTGCACTCTTTATTTCCGAAAACAAACAAGCAAATTTCACACTTCTTCTTTCTAGACAAATGGAGATACTTCACACTTCCAAATTTTGGTTCAAGAATGCACTAACTCTTCTCTTCCCTTCATGGTGAATTCAACAACAAAGAAGCTTCAACAAGAAATCAAATTCTACTTCAACATACAACAATTACAACTCCTTAACAACACATTCACGCAATCCAATCCTCAACACACATAATTTCGGTTCAAGGTCAAGAACCCTAATTGAAATGAAGATCACTGAAATTCCCTTCTCTTAACCTAAGCTCTAATACCAAATTATGATGTACCTAAAAAGGAGTTTAAGCACATGCAAATAAACCAATTGAACAACTCCAAAATGATAAGATCAAAAATTGGTTCAAAGGGCAACAAAATTGTGTGATCCCTTATGATGTAAGATGAGCTGAATGTTATAGTTTTCAATGGAACAATATTACAAAGATGAAATCCTCAATTGCAACACTAAATACACTTAAAATCCCACGTGATTAACACACAAAACAACAAGATCCAATTCCTTGATCCACTTCCCAAACAAATTGATCCATAGTTCAAATGAGGCTAAAATTAAAGGTTTAAAACCAAGGCTAAAAACCAATCAATTAAGAAATAATAATTTGATTACATATGCAATCAAATCTAACCAAGAAACATCCAATCCAACCTTAGATATAACTTACTAATGATGAAAAGGAAACACAACAAAAATGAATTGATATTACTCACAATTTCTCCTTATTGCACTTGCCACAATTCCAATTCTTGGGATTGAAATTGATAAGAGCAATTGAACTAAGGAATGAACCCTAATTCTCTCATATAAAAGGTGAAGTGTATTCTGAAAAAAAATTCTCCCCAAAACCCTACTTAAGCAAGTATTTATACTTGCTCTTTTAGGTTAAAAAGTTCACATAATTACAACTACACCACTTTTTGGGTAGCCGGTTCTAAAGACAATTATAAAAAAATGAAAGTGTACCAAAAGAAAATTACAACATAAAATGGTCCAAAGAACAATTACAAAATACAAAAATAATATAAATCCTCAAAGAGCCAATGCATCGAAGTGATGTTAATCACAGCAGGCCATTGAATAATAATCTGATGATATCCTGTAGCGATCAACAAATGTAGGTCATTTAGCATCCCGTAGAGAAATATTATTAACTATAAGATTATTACTCAAACATTTATTAGATAAAATAAACAAGGTGAAATATGAGTGATTTGGATCATCATCTAAATCGAGTTTTGAAAACATCAGGTTGCCGGAAAAATTCCCATCAATTTGTGATACTTTAGTCACCAAATTTGAAGTGTGTATTGAAGTAATAATCAAGTTCAATGTACTCGGTTGACCCGAAATAGTGCCGCTTCAACTATTGCAACATCATTCGTTGCGTAATGAGGGTGAGATCATGGGTGGTACCATGTGAGCCAAGAGACGATGAGGGAGTTCAGGACACTTGAGCACCAAATGCAATGCAAAAGTTATAATATAATTCTTCCGTTACTTGCACTGCTTGGTGTAGTTCTTGCGCAGCGGTAATAGCATAAGTGTCTTCTATGTCACATAATGTGTCAACAATGGAATAATACAAATTAAGATATTCTAATAACATTTCTTTTTTACACCATGAATTTAAAATAGAAGCAACTAGATAAATTACTGGAATTTGTCTATAATATTGTAACCATTTTGCAGGCATATCATTTATAACCACCTGTAGAAAAGTTTTAGATTGGGAATCGAGCACACCGACAGTATATTCATCGTATTTATAAGGAAAATATGAATACTAGCCTGGTACACTAGCGAAAATGTTAGAATACAATCATGAAAAACTTTTAAAACATTCAATATTCTACTACATATATCCCAATTGCTAGGGTACAATGGAATGTTTGGGACATTCATGATAGTGAAAGAACATAATGCATCTTTATAAGCAAGTGTACTTTCTAAAAGTCGATAGGTAGAATTCCACTTATGCTTAACATCATTTCTAAATTTTTTAGGTCGCATTTCATTTTCAATACAAAATCTCCGCAATGCCTTATTTTATAAAAGGATGGTAAATTAAAAAACATACTAGTTGTCTTATTGGGGACATTTTAAAATCTAAACAATTCATACCATCCTTAACTGCAAAGATTTAAAATGTGGCATGTACATCGAATGTGGAAAAATATCCCACCTATCGTGGGTTGACATAAAGTTTGAAGTTCATCAATGGATACCATGTTAGCGGCTGCGTTATCAAAACCAATTGAAAAAATATTTTTTGTCAAACCGTATTCACCTAAAATAATATTTATAATATGGAAAATGTTTTGCATCATATGAAGATCATTGAAAACCCTTAGAGTTATTAGTCTTTTTTGTACCTGACCATACATCATCCATCCAATGGCATGTAACTCTCATATATGAATCTTCTTACCACATATTGATTTATATATCCGTGCAAATGGAAACATGCGTCTCAAGAGAATTGAAAAGAGCGGCTAATTCACTCTTACTATTATGATACAACTTAACAATAGTTTTTTGTATGGTTTTTAGGTTGTAAGTCCATGAGCTTAGATCCAGCGCTTCTCACTCGTACTCCAACCGATGTGGGGAAGTTGTGTAACTCTATAATGAGTTATACTTTGCTAAGTATTCTACAAGTAGAGCTTATTGTTTATCAACAAAATAACGAAATAAGCCTCCTCCTTGCAATCCCATTGATTGTGAAATTTGTTGCTACGATTTATCTATGCT
Organism: Laguncularia racemosa; assembly: GCA_037954665.1. Lineage (NCBI taxonomy): Eukaryota > Viridiplantae > Streptophyta > Magnoliopsida > Myrtales > Combretaceae > Laguncularia > Laguncularia racemosa. The sequence continues at coordinate 167,407 of JBBMOL010000063.1, read as the reverse complement.
AAACTCTATGGGGTGCTTCGCGTGCCTATTAAGGGTGCTATACCCCTCTCCATTTTCCACGCATAACTTGATTAATAGTAGTTGCAATAAGTACGGTTGCTACCATCTTCCTTTGTAATTTTATGAAAATGTTGAGTAAAATTTTCTTATTTAAGTGGTGTCGATGGCTTACCTGTAGAGCTGGATGGGCCACTTGAGTGCCTCGGAATTTCTTTCTCTGGCACTTCTTGCACATCGTCTTACCCTTCTCCTTCCGTCTCCTCCTCATTGCCCTGTCGTGGCAGCAGTTTGCTTTGTCCACCAAAAGGCCTTTCATGAAAGCTTGAGAGTGGCATCATCAAGTCCTCTAGGTGTTCATTGGTAAAGTCGTGGATATCGAAATCATCAACTTCAAAATATTGTTGGGGTGCCTCTTGCACATATTTCCCCTTATCACCTTTGCCAGAACTATCCCTTTTAGAACCTGAATCACTAAAATAAGCAGATAAGGGGACAGACTTTATTTAACAATTGGAATTATTTGCAAGTATTGATAGTGTAAAAGATGCAAGCATAGCAAATAGAAATGAGAGCACATAGAATAGAAAATGAGAATACAAAAATTTGAAGTTGAGAACAAAAGATAAGAGTGAGTGCAGTTTTTTTTGCATTGATAATTTTGCTCTTCAAATTGTACTATCAATTTATACAACATCCAACAAATAGTCCTTTGTAACGTTCAAATTTGAAAATTAAAATACTTATATGGTGCACCTACACCAATAGCTTAAACCTATTCATCACTGCTGCAATCCTATAAACTTAAGTGAATTTTTTTTTTTCAAAACGCGCTCCATGCTTTCAAATTCTGTAAGTGAAATTTTGACTGCTTTTATCCTGCATCCTCCTTCCGAATTCCTCTCTAGTTGTCTTCTCCTTTTCTTTCTTTTTCTTTCCCAACGTTGTAGAGTTGCAACCTTTAAGTTCAATATTTTCTTCACTCTATTCTTGCTTCCTTTAACAATTTTTTTTCCTTCCTTTTTAACGTGTGTGAGGGTAGTGTTTTTCAATGTTTGCCTTTTATGTTATTCTTCAATGGTTTTCAATGTTTCAAAATTCAACATGTTAGGGGCCTTGTTTTTCAACAATTTTTTTTCTTCTATTTTTAGCATAAATGGAGAGCTAACTCGCTAGTTTAAACTGACCATAAATCGGTGAGCCGAACCAGTGGTTGACGGTCGATTCGGGCCTGCCAGTTGACTGGGTTGTGTAATGCAACCCAACTTTTGAACCGTTGGGCCTATTTCTCATAAGGGTCGGTTCATAGGCTTAAACCAACCCTATCTTATGTCTAGTATCATAACACGTGATTTGTAATACATAAGAAAAAATTTGCACCAACAATTTCTAATATAAATACTAATTCTCAGTTTATATATTCACATTTTAATCTTTCAATTTCCTTTGAAACTTTCACTCTATATCGCTTTTTGCAAATCTTTGTTTGCATAATTTTTGTCTTACGCAAGTTTTACTCTATTGAAATATGTGTGTAAAAATATCTTCATAAAGATCTCAGTATGTTTTCTTAAGAAAAAAATCATTTTTGTTGTTATACCACTTGAATAAATGCAAAAAAAAAAAAGAAAAAGAAAAAGACATGTAAATATATATACTGCATAAATTTTATTGAAATAGTAGTTATTAATAATTAACTATTAATTAGTAATTAATTAATTGTTAATATATGATTAATTAACATTAATAATGAATTATGTATATATGTTATTATAATGTATTTTTGTAAACGTAGTTGTTAAATTAAGTTATTGTTAATTAATTGTTAATTAGTAGTAATTAGTCCTTAATATATCGTTAATTAATTGTTATAAAATCAATTAGTGAAATTTTTTTTTGATGCAAATGTAAAATATTTGTATGGTTTAGTAGAATTAGTCATAAAAGTAAGTAGTTTAATTATCCATTAATTAAAGGTGATTAGTCGTTAATATATTATTAATTAATTGGTATAAAATTAATTAGTGAAAAATTTTGTATTCGTTGCAAATGAAAAATATTTGTATGATTTTGTAGAATTAGTCATAAAAGTAAGTAGTTATTAATTATCCGTTAATTAAAGATGATTAGTCATTAATATGTTGTTAATTAATTGTTATAAAATTAATTAGAGAAAAATTTTGTATTTGTTGCAAAGTAAAAATATTTGTATGGTTTTGTAGAATGAGTTATAAAATTAATTAGTTATTAATTATCCGTTAATCAAAAGGGATTAGTCATTAATATGTCGTTAATTAATTGCTATAAAATTAATTAGTGAAAAATTTTGTATTGATTGCAAATATAAATATTTGTATGGTTTTGTAGAATTAGTCATGAAAGTAAGTAGTTGTTAATTATCCATTAATTAAAGGTGATTAGTCGTTAATATGTCGTTAATTAATTAGTGAAAAATTTGTATTCGTTGTAAATGAAAAATATTTGTATGGTTTTGTAGAATTAGTCATAAAAGTAAGTAGTTGTTAATTATCTGTTAATTAAAGATGGTTAGTCGTTAATATGTTGTTATTTAATTGTTATAAAATTAATTAGTGAAAAATTTTGTATTTGTTGCAAAGTGAAAATATTTGTATGGTTTTGTAGAATGAGTTATAAAATTAATTAGTTATTAATTATCCGTTAATCAAAGGGGATTAGTCATTAATATATCGTTAATTAATTGCTATAAGATTAATTAGTGAAAAATTTTGTATTGGTTGCAAATGTAAAATATTTGTATGGTTTTGTAGAATTAGTTATAAAAGTAAGTAGTTGTTAATTATCCGTTAATTAAAGGTGATTAGTCGTTAATATGTCATTAATTAATTAGTGAAAAATTTCATATTTGTTGCAAATGAAAAATATTTGTATGGTTTTGTAGAATTAGTCATAAAAGTAAGTAGTTGTTAATTATCCGTTAATTAAAGATGATTAGTTAATAATATGCCGTTAATTAATTGGTATAAAATTAATTAGTGAAAAATTTTATATTCGTTGCAAATGTAAAATATTTATATGATTTTGTGGAATTAGTTATAAAAGTAAGTAGTTATTAATTATCCGTTAATTAAAGGTGATTACTCATTAATATGTCGTTAATTAATTGTTATAAAATTAATTAGTAAAAAATTTTGTATTCGTTGCAAATGTAAATTATTTGTATAGTTTTGTGTAATAGATGGAGCCTAGACCTTTTGATCCTTTAGTCTTAATGCAGTAGGTGAGTCATCGATCATAGGTTGTTTGGGACAGAGAGGTAACTAACATTTCACTTGTCAATTAGTTTATGTTGCATTGGAAATGGGAAAACATTTCACATGTTGGCATAGGATCAAGCAACCTTCGCTGTTCAACGGCATAAGTTGTCACTCCTTCACGACAAGCATACCATCCCATTTAATGCTCAAATGGAGCCATACTTGTAACTGGTTGGATTTAAAGGTGTGAGTCACCTGCTGTACATACCTATTGATTGGCACATGATTATAGCATTGGTGGAGCGATGGTGTCTAGAGACATACACATTTCACATGCCGGCAAGGGAGTTTACAATTACACTATAAGATGTGGAGATCTAGTTAGGACTCCTTGTGGATAGACAGGCAGTTATAAGGAGTAGTTGTCTAGATTGGGGAGTGATATGTCAAGAATTACTAGGGATGAGACTGGGGTTTAGCAATAGGGGGGGCTGCTTTTGGCCAATCCTATTGAATTCCGATGTTGAGCAAATATATCGAGCTACTCATGCAAACATACTGCAGCTCTTAGGGGGATTTATCTTTGCCGATAAATCCAGCACCCTCATCCATCCAATGTGATTACCTTTGTTGGAACATTTCGACATTACTAGGACATCGCATGTCTGGCATGGTTGTATTGCCAACTTTGTGTCATATCATCACCGTCAGCACACGAGATTGGAGGGGCTGCCATTTTGCTATAGGTGTGAGCTTAGGATAGATTTCCCTACATTGCACCCGTTAGTCGACATAGACTATCTGTACCAACTGGATCTCCACTGGTGGCACATTAGAACACACCGAGGGACATGCAGTTTCAACCCACCCACGTAGTTAGTGCATATCAGGATGTGTTGGACAAGTAAAACATGTCGTAGGTACTTTAGTAACCAAATTTTTTTCCTTGTAATTTATCATATTTATCATTTGAAGTCATATAATTTCCTATTTTTAGGTTAAATGAGAGTCGTACAATGAAAATTTAATTAATCTCTTGCCATATTTCTACAAAGTTAGCATGCACATTTGGTTAGCTCGGGTACCGCTTATTTGTTTCCACATTGTTGAGTGACATTTCCTAGATCAAGTGGCGAGGCAGTTTGGTGGGTTCCAATATATCCCGTAGCCGGTGAACATGCAGTCAGAGCTCCATGAAATTGACCTACGTGGCTAGATTGATGTTGATTGGATAGTTCAACATGCAGTGTATTTGAACATGTGGGAACAACGGGTCAGTCGGGTCATTCATATAGATGCCCAGATAATTACTTGATCTTATTAACCTTAATTTACGTTTTGTTCATACTTGCAAGGTGACACCTTACGATAAATCTGCTTATCGTCGGATATAGACATGACCGTGAGAATAGCTACTCAAGGTCTTCAGTTCATGCTTCACCATTGGGGGGGGGGGGGGGGGGGGGGGTGGGGGTTGGGTGGTAACACTATACCTGCAACCGCAATAGTAGAACACCCAGGAGGAGGCAAAACCGATTCTGGCACGGCGACGAATGGGGGGATGACGATGACCATGAAACTGAGGTGAGCTACAGGAAAATCCAAGGTAAGATAAACAGATGCATATTGATTCCAATGTAGTGCATGCTAGCTCAAGGCCGATGTTTAGCCAATATGAGACACCGCATTGGCATTCTATAAGTGGTCCTATCCCAACATCGCTAGCTCTATAGAAGAAATGCCCTGGAAAACAACCTATATACTAGGGTGGATCATCCAGTTAGCCAATAGAGTGGAGTCCTGTAACTCTACGAGCCACAAAGTGGAAACCTATCTCAACTGTCATGAGCTAGCATCCACATATCCAACGACACGTTGTTAAACCAGTTTAACACATCCAGCTTAATCATCCCCACCTACTCCATCACGTAATTCAACTTGCGATATTGTGCTTGCAACTCAACATATGTGACCAACTTCTTGCACTGGGTGTTTTTATATGCCGAGTTGAAGTTGCTCACAATGTGTCAAAGGTAGAACCGTTGCACCTCAAATAAAGGTCAGCATCCATTCGCTTCTTCTCAAACTGTTGATCTAATGCTTGTGTGTCTATCCGATATGAGGTAAATTGTTTTATGACCTTTATGGTTGCCGACAACATATTCCTTTAATTTCCTAAAAAATCAGCCCCATATCTCAATTGTCTCCTGATCAACTAGAGCAAATGCTAGCGAAAGTATATGGTTGTTGCCATCAATGCCACAAACAACTAGCAACTTGTGAGTGTACTTTCCATATAGAAAAGTGGCATCAATGGTAACAAAAGGTCTAGGAATCTCCACGTTGTGATGTACGACCTAAATGCCCAGAATACCCACTTCAAAGTAGACACATCGAGAGTACTCGATCTACTCCACCCCCAATCTATTCGTGTTTTGGGATTTGTATTTTCTATTGCATTGAGAAGTTTTGGTAGTTAATTGTAAGACTTCTCCCAATTCTCGTACACAAGCTCAATAGCCTGTTTCTTTCCCTCCCAAACCCATCTCCTGTCGATCCTATAGCCAAATTCTTATTCGACAACAGAAGTTAGCTCAGCCATCTTCATATTAGGATTATCCCTAAGAAGATTTACAAATTGGCTGGTAAGGAGATTGCAATCTAGCTGTGGATGATCCTAACTAATTAGTGGGTTATTGCATATGTGTGGACCTTTGAATCTCATCACCATGAACATGCCTTCCAACTTCTTCTTTCAAGCCCGAAGCCTCTATTTACAACCGTCGTCCCTTTTCAAACAATGAATAGACCACAACAGTGGACCAGACTCTACAACAATGAAGTTGCAATGGTTCTTCACATGGTAAGACTTCACTACTTGAATGATATCTGCTTTCATCCTAAATCTCATGCTGCTATAGAAATTGCCATCATTGCTTGAACCACTACAAATATTAGTTTACCCTTGCTTGAAATAAATGTAACCACTATCGCCCCCAAAATTGTAATACATAACATGATCTCTAACTGCCATGGTTAGTGGTGCAGCTTACTTTACTTGATATATTAGCTGTCTTAAGTGAGTATATACAATTGGAAACTCTTTTTCTGATACTTCATCTCCCTCGTTCTCACTCTCCTCATTTTCCTCATCGAAACACTCCCCGTTATCACTACTCTCTTGCTCAACACCCATTCTACCATCGGTGTCAATTGCAGGCTTCACTCCCACATGAACCATGTACGGATCTCGTGTGTCTAGTCGTTGTAATACTAGAGTAACTGCTCTATCTATTTCATCCTCATCATTCACTTCCATCGGGATTGGAATTAAGGGTTGAAATGTCAATAGCTCTGGTTGCATTTTTGCTATGTTATGTAACAAATGTGGCTGATTGCTTGTATCGAATGTCTGCCTTACCGAGAGGCCTCCCGAATTGTCAAAAATTCTGATGAATAATTGTTGTATACCACGGTCTCTATATGATTCAGTCGTTTCAATAAAATTTTCAACATCTTTTTAGTCTCTAATTGCCATCAACGCATAACATGTATTGCCCCCATGAAACATAGGATGCTTATGAATTATCTCAACTCCCATTTCAGTTGGATCAACTCCGATGTTGCGACATATTCTATGTAAGAATTCACTCTAGTTGACATTTTTCTTCATTTTCAACTTCTTTATCGGATCCCTATCATACTCCGGCTCCCAGTTGCCTGCCACAATATTTCCAAATGCATAGATCATCAACTTTATGTAATTAGTCATTCTTTCCCTATCCATAGTATATATAAATAATAAGCTTTTAAATAAATATGACAATTTTCAATAACACCATTCTAAAAGTTTGAAAAACAAATTAAATTTTGATAACATTTTAAATATTAAATTTTTTCCCCATTATTGCCAAACAATTTTTTTCTAAAAATTTGTTAGATGTTATTTTTTAATAACATTTTCACTGCTAAAAATTTCAACCATTTTCGTATCATTTTGCAGTATTGTAAAAAGTATTTCACATTTCAGATATTATAAATTTTAATAAAAATAATTTTTTATATTTTCAATAACAACATTTATAATATTTATACCAAAAAAATTTGTGTCATTTCTAATTTTATTTTTTCTCCCATTATTTCTAAACAATTTTTCTAAATATTTGTCCAAAATTATTTATTAATAATATTTTTCCACTAAATATTTTTCTAAAATCTTATATCAAATACAAATACAGATAAAAAAACTTCAACTTTTCTAAAAAAAATACCATAATTAATTAGTTGTTCATAAACCACTTAGATTTGGGCAAATCCTTTCTTTCCTGTGCAGAATCACTTCTTCTTCTTCTTCTTTCCTGCGTGCAAATGAGAGAAAAACTAGATCTAGGTGGCTATTTTTTGTGTATTGTATATTTCTGATTGTTAGTATATTTATATTTTTTTAGTTTTGTGTACTACTATCACGTGATTTTTGTTTCTAAATCTACGGTGAGTGTAAATAGAATATAAAATTGGATGGTGGGATTAAGGTGTAATTTATATTGAAGGCATAGACTAAGTTTGTGCCTTCAATGTACAATTTTCCAGTATCCCTAAAGTCACATACATGATTTGTGCCTTCAAAACATATTTTAGTAATAATTTTTATGGGTACAATATTTATGTTTTTTTTTTAAATGACAATATTTTAGTATGTAACCCCTATGTTGATTATGGAACATATTCTTTTTATTATTATTTTTTTTTTTGGTCTTTAAATAATTAAATTCAACTTAAAGTTAAAGTTGTTCCCTTTTTTTTTATTATTTTTTTCATATTCTTGATTTCTTCTTAATTATATCACTCACTAAGAAGGTACATCTAATAGATAAGTACGATCATACTATGTGTATTTGCTAGCATGAAAATGCTTTTAAAATTTATAAAATCTTCTTTTTCTTCATTAATAATTTCTTGAATTTTTTTATGGTTCAATTTGTTAATCTTACATTATTGTATAGTATGAAGCAATACGTGAAATGATGTGAATATCAATATTTCATTTATCAATATGCTTTAATAGATTAATTTATGTTAAGGTTTGTAAAATGATTTTTTAATATGTACATTTCATATGATCACTTTATGGCAGCATCATTTCAAGACATTTCACTTCTAGAAGGTTAGATTTTTTGTGCTAATTTGTGTGTTTTGATACATTAGTTTAGTTTTCTTTGATATTTCATTTAATTTATTTGATGTCTTAGGTGTTGTAGACAAATGACTCTAATTTTGGGCAATGAGCCTAATCATTAAATGGATTTGACTCTAGGTTAAAATGACATTACTTAAAGAATCAAGCCCATGTATTTGGGATGATTATGAGAGATTTGGCATGATGGGTTTGAAGTAGTACTCGTTAGATTGACCAGTCCTATCTAACCTTTTTTAATAAGGTTCACAAAATAAAGACTTTCAATGGGCTTGGATTTATAAGATGCCCATGTGAGGATCCATCCACTTGCAACTATCGATTGCCATCATCGTCTAATGATTGAGATCGGTAGTCAAAGCTCCATAAATACTCAAGGCTCTCATTTGAAAAGGGAGAATTTTTAGGAGAAACACTATTACTTTGCCGGATTACCTTCTCAAAAGATTAAATCGCAATTTATTAAAGAATAACTACTTATCACTAAAGCACTTGAGTCTACTTGAGATTACCTATTCCTCCTCTCCATCCTATTTAACCTTAATCATCCTTGCATGTGTTATTTCTCTCCTTTGGCCACATGTAGTGTATTTGCATGCAACATGCATATGAACCTTACATTTAGACCCATATACTTACATTTTGGCAACTCCTCTAGGGAGGGAAGCAAACAACATGGTACCTCCAAGGAGAATGGTACCTAACTCTAGTAACAGTAATAATCAAGAACTTGATACCAACATTGAAGCCATTGAACAAACGGCACCTACCCTTGGTAATGTAGACTAAGGAAACACTACATAAGAGGGTGTACTTGATAATGCTTAAATTATACTAGCAATTTAAGAAAACAATAGAAAAATGGATTTTTTTTTCATCACAATGATGACTTAATTCATGCCACATATGGTTGTCATTGCTATTGTGCATTAAGGTACCACTTTGCCTAAACTCTTTAATGTTGTGTCACAACACACCCCTTAAGCAGATCGACCCCCCTATTGCTAATGAATAAGTGGTGGTTGAAGTGCAAGCTCCTATGTTAGATTCTACACTTACCCTTACATAGCATCCAGTAATTGAGGTAAGAGAGATAGAGATCCCATTCAAAGGTACTTCATCCTCACTTAGTGCTTTGTACGTTATGGTCACTGAGTCCATAAATCATCCTAACCTTACCTCCATTACATTAATCAAGGTTGGAAATTTTACTATAAAAAATTCATTTGTCACTAAGGAATATTTGGATGCATATTTAAAAGAAATACAAATGAAATCCACTATAGGAGTACTAAATCTCAAACTCTCTTATCATCAATGCATAGTTGTGAAACTATACCGAAAGGATTATGTGAGTTATAAGTTCATGTTCTTTAATGGCAAGAAGGGAAGTGCCAAAAAGCACTTGTTAAAATTTATTGAGATGCTTGAAGTTTATGGGTTAGATGATAATCTAAAATTAAAGGAATTCTTAGTATATCATAGAAAAAAACATACACATGGTATGTTAATCTTCTCCTAAGCTTAGTGGATTCATAGGGAAATATGTGCAAAATCATTTGAGAAATGTTTTTTTTTTCTTTTTTCCACTAACGAGAGAGTGACCCTCACCGATATGGGAACAATCCATAAAAAACCAAGGGAAAATCTCATGGCCTATATTTAATGATTTGGAGAGTGCTTTCTTAATATTCAAGATATTAGTGATGAAAAGGAATTGGTGAAAATTTGTGTCCAAGGAATGCTTACTAAGAATGTTGTTCATTTAGAGAGCCTGTCTTTGATCTCATTCACAACATTGGTTGAAAATGCACAATGAAATAGTAACTTTGTTGCAAGACAAAAGGGTGAACATGCAAGGTTTAACAAATAAGGGCCATCTATGAATTTAACTTATGGTAAAGATCCTAAGGCAAGAAAGAAGCCTAGAATTGAGAAGTCTAAATTTTAGAAATTGATGTACCCATACCCAATGGGAAAAGTACATGTGACTTGATATATGGCTACGAGATAGAAATATTAAACTTTAAAGAGTTAAATGCCTCCTCATTGTGGGAGAGAAGAATGATCTTAGTTATTGCAGTTTCATAGAACAATTGGTCATTCTACTAAGGATTGCTAAGCATTAAAGAAGATATTAAATGAAAGTGTATAGAGTGGGGAGCTCATAATTGAAGATAATAACATTCACAATAATCCACTTCCAATGCACAACACCTCATTACCCATGATCCTACAATGATGGAACTAATAGACATGTAGCCATCTAAGGCATATGAAGATAAGGTAAAGTACCTGAAGATAAAACTAATGAGGATGAAAATGCTATCATGCCTTACTGAAGACTTCAAGTGTTAGAATGTTCTTTGATCTCCTTGGCTTTGATAAGGATGCATAGTTCATTGTAGTGACGACACTTACAAGAATTGCCCAGAGCCTATCAATCAAGAATGACAGAAATTAAGCAGCTTATTGTATCTGGAAGCTAAAAAACATACGCGGCCGGATACATAGCCAGAAGCACGGCCGTGTATTGTGACAAATAGCTCCCAAAAACATACATGGCCTGATACACGGTCAGAAGGCACGGCCGTGTATTGTGTCAGGAAGCTCCCAGAGACATACACGGCCTGATACACGGCTAGAAGGCACGACCGTGAATATTGAGATATTTGTTCTATGATTTATTTTGTAAATATGGCATGTATATTTTATATTTTATATTTTGGTAGAGGAAGATTTGTTTTCCTAGTTTGTAGGATATAGTTGCTTGGAAAAGATATTCTCCTAATGTATATATATATTTGAACATGAGTTATGAAAAGGCATTCAGCCAAATTTTCTCAAAAGTTGTTATGGTATCAAAGCTACACAACTGAATATTTTGTTGAATCCGTAGTTTTTCTTTTATTCTTGGAATTGCTGGTTTGTTCTTGGTTTTCTTTGGTTTTAGGTTGATTAATTCCGATCAACAATTTTCTTGATAATCAAGTTGTGAGTGACAATTCTGTTTAGAATTTCTTCTGAGAAAACACATGAAATCTTAGCTATTAGATTTACGAGAAAGAATTATGCAGCATGGGAATTTCAGTTCAAGATGTTTTTGAAAGGGAAGGAGCTTTGGGGTTATATTGATGGGTCTTCTCCAGCTCCTACAGAGTTGAAAGATCGTGGTCAATGGGAGGCAAAGGATGCTCGAATTGTTTCTTGGATTTTGGGATCTATTGAGGTTCATTTGGTGAACAATTTACGATCCTTTGTCACAGCTAAAGAAATGTGGGAATACTTGAAGCGTGTCTACAATCAAGATAATACTGCAAGATGCTTTCAATTGGAACTTGATATGAGTAATTATAGTTAAGGTAATCTTAATTGAACAATATTATTCTGGCTTTCTTAATTTATGGAGCGAATATTCTAGTATTATCTATGCTAAGGTGTCAAAGGAGAATTTAGCTAGTCTTCAGGCTGTCCATGAAGTGAGTCATCGTGATCAGTTTTTGATGAAGCTCAGGCCTGAATTTGAAACTGCTCAGGCTGGGTTACTGAATAGAGATCCAATTCCTTGTTTAGATGTATGTTTTGGTGAATTGCTGCTCGAGGAACAAAGATTGGCGACAGAAGCCGCTATTGGTGCAACTGGTGGATCATCTGGAATAGTTAATGTTGCATATGCTAGCTCAGACCCGAGGGAAGGGAACAATGCAGTGTTACAACTGCAAAGAATTTGGTCATATTGCCGCCATTGTAGTAAGAAATTCTGTAATTATTGCAAGCGAAACAGACATATTATTAAGGAGTGTCCTATAAGGCCTCAAAACAGAAGGCTACAAGCCCTTCATGCTGCGGTATCCGACTCTCGCAATATTGGTTCGACATCCACAATTGCTGGCAATAATCAATCTGTTCTCACACAGATATGGTCCAACAGATGATTCTCTCTGCCTTCTCTGCTCTTGGTCTTCAAGGGAAAGGTAAGACTACTAATTCTGTTTCTTGGTTTGTTGATTCCGGCGCCACAAATCATATGACTGGCACATCTGATTTATTGCATTATCAACGCCCATATATTGGTACTCAACATATTCAAGGTTGCTGATGGAAATAATATTCCAATTACGACAGTTGGTGATATTAGCTCCTCCTTTCTACATGTCTTGGTTTCTCCTAAATTATCTACTAGCTTACTTTATGTTGGTCAAATGGTGGATAATAATTGTGATGTCCACTTTTCTCGTGATGGTTGTATTGTGTAGGATCAGGTGTCGGGGAAGGTGATAGCGAAGGGGCCTAAAGTGGGCAGGTTATTTCCATTACAATTTACCGTTCCTCGACTTTGTCATTAGCTTCTTCAGTTGTTGAAAATAAGGCTAGCATCTGGCAGACACTTAGGTCATCCAAATAATGTTGTTTTGACTCATTTGTTGCAAAGTGGTGTTCTCGGTTCCACAATAAGAATTTATTAGTTGATTATTCTCCTTGTAAACTGGGCAAAAGTAAGACATTGCCTTTTCTCGTTTTGGTAGTCGTGCCAATAATTTTTTTTACATTATTCATAGTGATGTTTGGGGAATTACACCGATTATTTCACATGCTCAGTATAAATATTTTGTGACATTTATTGACAATTATAGTCGATTCACATGGATCTATTTTTTTCATTCCAAAGAAAACATGTTTACTATATTTCAAACCTTTGTGACATATATTGAAACTCGGTTCTCCACTTGTATTAAAGTCTTATGGTCTGATAATGGTCGTGAATATATCTCTCATGAGTTTCAAGCATTTCTTCATAACAAAGGTATTGTTTCACAACGTTCATGTCCTTATACACCTCAATAGAATGGAGTTGCCGAACGAAAAAATCGACATTTGTTAGATGTGGTGCGCACATTGTTGTTAGAATCTTCTGTTCTAGCTAAGTTTTGGACCAAAGCTTTATCTATCGCAGGTTTATCTGATTAATCGCTTACCATCTCAACAATTGAAGTTTGATTCTCCTACCATCGAATTTTTGGTAAACATCCTAATTATCATATGCTACATACTTTCGGATGTGTTTGTTTCATTCATTTACCTGCCCATGAACGTCATAAGTTGTCAGCTCAGTCTGTTCGATGTGCCTTTATGGGTTACAGTCATAATCATAAAGGTTTTGTGTGTTATGATTCGATTAATAATCGATGGCGTATCTCTCGGGATGTGATTTTCTTTGAACATAAATACTATTTTCAGCAACATCTTTCGACATCTGATACTGTTGTACTTCCTCACTTTGATGATTCTTCTTTTGATAAACGGTTCAAGCCTAGCCTTGTCCTTCCCGACCCTGCTCTTGAAAATGCTCCAATGATTCTTCGACGATCAACTCGGCACATTCGTCCTCCAAATAGATATGGCTATTCTGCAATTTTAACTAATACTACAATTCCTACCTCTTATTCTCAAGCTGCTAAACAGACTTGCTGGATAAAAGCCATGCAAGAGGAACTTCAAGAACTTCAAGACAATCACACTTGGGATATTGTTTCATGTCCTGCTGGTGTTAAACCCATTGGTTGTAAATGGGTTTATTCTCTTAAGCTCCGATCTGATGGTTCCCTTAACAGATATAAGGCAAGATTGGTAGCTCTTGGCAATCGACAAGGAATATGGAATTGATTATGAAGAGACCTTTGCACCTGTGGCTAAGATGACAACTATCCGACTTGTTCTATCTATTGCTTGCATCTAAAGGATGGTTCTTACGACAGATGGATGTTAAGAATGCATTTTTACATGGGGACCTCAAGTAAGATATCTATATGACTCCTCCTCCAGGCTTGTTTTCTACACCCTCACATGATGTTTGTAAGCTTAAACGGTCTCTACTACGGTTTGAAATAGGCTCCATGGGCCTGGTTTGAAAAGTTTCATAATACTCTTCTTAGCTTCTCTTTTATTCAAAGTTGTATGATTCTTCATTATTCCTTTACAAGACTGACAATGGGAATTGTTTTGTTGTTAGTCTATGTTGATGATATTATCATCACAGGATCTGATACTCAATTGATGTCTCAGTTACAGGAGCGTCTTCAAGGTTCTTTTCATATGAAGGATTTGGGATCTTTAACTTATTTCTTAGGTCTTGAGGTTCACTCTTGTTCTGCTGGTATTTTTCTTCATCAACATAAATATACTGAGGAACTTATTGCTTTAGTTGGTCTCTAAGAGGGTTGTCCTGTTGATACTCCTTTGGAAGTGAATGTTAAATATCAACGAAATGATGGTGCCTTTCTATCGATCCATCTCTATATCGACAACTTGTTGGAAGTCTCAATTATCTGACTATTACACGTCCTGATATTTCATTTGCTGTGCAACAAGTTAGTCAATTTATGCAGGCACCTACACATCTTCATTTAGCAGCAGTTCGCTGTATTGTTAGGTATTTAAAAGGCACTTCTCATCGTGGTTTGTTCTTTTCTACGGAGTCTCCTATTCACTTAACAACCTATAGTGATGCTGATTGGGCTGGTTGTTCTGATACACATCGATCTATTACTGGTTGGTGTATGTTTCTTGGTAACTCTTTAATTTCTTGGAAGAGTAAGAAACAAGATCGAGTGTCTAAGTCTTCTACTGAGTCCGAATATCGTGCTATGTCCTCTGCTTGTTCTGAGATCATTTGGCTTCGAGGTTTGTTGGTTGAGGTTGGTTTTCCTCAACTTAAGTCTACCTCTCTTTATGTAGATAATACTAGTGCTATCCAGATTACTACTAATCTGTCTTTCATGAGCGTACGAAACATATTGAAGTGGACTGTCATTCTATTCGAGAAGCTTATGATAATGGTGTTATTTCTCTTCCTCATATCTCTTCTGATCTTCAAACGACTGATATATTTACTAAGGCTCTTTCTCGGTAGCGTCATCAGTTTCTTGTTAGCAAATTGATGCTTCTTGATCAGTTATCATCAATTTGAGGGGGGATATCAATCAAGAATGACAGAAATTAAGCAGCTTATTGTGTCTGGAAGCTTAGAAACATACATGGTCGGATACACAGCCAGAAGGCACGGTTGTGTATTGTGATAAATAGCTCCTAGAAACATACACGGCTTGATACACGTTCAGAAGGCACGGCCGTGTATTGTGTCAGGAAGCTCCTAGAAACATACACGACCTGATACACGGCTAGACACGGTCATAAATATTGAGATATTTGTTCAGTGATTTATTTTGTAAATATGGCATGTATATTTTGTATTTTATATTTTGGTAGAAGAAGATTTGTTTTCCTAGTTTGTAGGATATAGTTGCCTGGAAAAGATATTCTCCTAATGTATATATATATTTGAACATGAGTTATGAAAAGGCATTCAGCTAAATTTTCTCAAAAGTTGTTAGAGCCAATATGATGAATGCATCATACTATAGCCTGCAAAGAGAATGGCCTCAATAAGTGATGATGTAATTATATTCACTAAAGCTAACATGTGCATAAGGAATCCCAATCATAATTGCCCTTTATATGTAGAAAGTGTACGTAATGGTTATCCAATTAAGAGGACATTTATTGATAATGAATTCACACTCAATATCATGCCAATGCCTACTTCCAAAGTTGTAAAGATAGATGTTTGAGACTTAGCAAAGAAATCCATTTTGGTGAACAACTCTTGTGAGTTTTCTATAGAGATAATAGGATGTGTCAAAGTAGACTTTAACGTTGGGCCTATCCTTAGTTCTACATGGTTTCATATAATTGATGTGTCTATATCCTATCACCTCCTCATAGGAAAAACACGGTTGCACGACCATAATGTGATGCCTTCAACATGGCATCAATATATGAAACGTTACTAGGATAAGAAAAATGTCTTGACTCCTACAAAAAAAATTCGTTCAAGCCTAATGAATTCCACTTCTTTAAAGATAATTTCTTTGATGAATGTGTAAAGGAAAGTGAGATCCCTATAGTGGAGCCCCCTAAAGCATTGCTACTAACATGGAAAGAAATTCACACTCAAGAACATAAGTAGGAAAAGATTTACAGTCCTCACAGAGGTGTAAAGAAGCACAAGAGAACCAATGGTGTAGTAGTGCTCCAAAACTTCACATAAGTTAGATGATATAAGAGCTATCCACAATGAAATGCATCTTTGTTACCTTTTCTCTCCTTCCTTCTTTTTTCATGTGTAAACAAAGGAATAAGTGCTTCATATCAATGAAAGAACATTCTTACCCTAGTAAAGTTTACCTCACAAAAACATAATAATGTGTTTATTTATTCACCCTTCATTGCTATTATCGCTACAAAGTAAGAGATTAGCCTCCTTAGCATGCATAGCTATTTTTTATAAAATACTTGACATCTGATTAAACCTATTGATTGATTAAAAGAAACATAATAACAAATGTAAGATATAATTTAGGTGTTGTTGCTGATTGATAAGAGCCTTGACTCCTAAGCACACAATGATGAATCTGACTTTTATGTTGCAGATTATTAAGAGTATTATCTGTAGGCACATGACAAGCCATGGTAGCCAAGTAAGAGTGTAGTCTCCTTAATGGCCAAAGAAAGAAATACATAACCTCTAAAGACGTGGTTCAATTCTAGGTAATATCCTGGTTATGTTATGTTAAGCAGTTAAGTAGTGGGACATACCCTTTTGTCCAACAAAAGAGAATTTTAAATCCCAAGCAATGAATGTCACATCACTACCTAAGTGTGATAGAATACTTTCTGAAAAGGGATCACTCAAACGTTATCATTGGCAAGCAAAAACTTTGCTTTAATGCGTCAAATAATATAAGAGATGCCTTAGATCGTTGAGTCTAAGCATGTCTTATGTTTGTGATAGTTTTAGAAGTGACTTAAATTTATGTTACTTACACTAATGCGACTAAGCCAAGCTGTTGCTCCCAATCGTATGATGTAGAGGGATTTCATCATATCATTTCCTAACATACTGTTGAGTGAGAATTATCATTCTTAAGTGCATGATGATAAAATACATTGAAAAGGCAAAACAAGTATCAAGGGAACAAATGAGTACAAAAGTCAATGAATGCATCTTATCATCACTATTGACTTCACATATTTCATTACAACTCATATTACAATAATTAAAAAAAAAAAAAAAGAAGGTTACAATGGTGTAATCAAGAAGGTTACAATGAAGGAGGGCTTAAGTTAGTGCCTACTATTACAAGTGGTCAATTACAAGTGCATGTACGCAATCAACATTCTCCCTTGATTGCTTTTATGCAAATAGTGATTAACATGAAGTCAAGTTAAGGTGATCTTTCAATGCATTGCAACTTGCAAAGATTAAAAGGCTTTAACAACACTTGGTTTTCCTTTGGGTGTTATAAGAGCATGTGTGCATCAAGAGTTGCTTCTTCCATGATGTGCTAACAAGTAGGGGAGGTTGGACTTCAATACATTCACTTATTACTTAATAAGCTCATGGATGCTTGAATGCAATGACACATCAATAGGAGTCACTATACTTTAGAAATATCCTCATGATTCATTAAGTGGCTAGCCTTGCATAATGATTATCACTCGAGGTGCTTACTTTATACAACATTATCCATTTGTGATACCCATGTGCTTGAGCCCTTGATGCTTGTTGTGCATGCCTCCGTGCGCTTGAAGCGCCTATATGTTTGTTACACTCATGTATAATACCCCTCCTGTATAATGAGAAGAAATGTCAATATTGGAGCTCTTCACTACATTAGGTTACCTTTGCTTGATGTTATGAAATCTTCACATACGGTGCTTACCACATGTGATAACTTTGCATGCCTCATTACAAGATGATTGCTTCACATTGTATTTCTAGGAGATTTCTCACCATAATACTTGCTTCTCATCACTTGGTCTTTATAAGATGCTTAACTATGATGAAACAGGATTAAAATTGATTGATGATGGCTTAAACAATTTTTGAACTTCAAAAGTAGTAGCAATAGCCGAATGTAGTCATTAATACTTAAGGGAGGAAGGAAAGACAAAGTAAGTTTGACTCGATGGTCTCATACCTATATAATAAAGAAAAAATAAAGATAAGTTGAATGAGTTGATTTCATAGTAGAATGGGTATGTTAGAGTTAATAATAATATTTTATAAAAATTTTACCAATTGGGAAATTACATAGAGTTGAGAAATGTAAGTAACATAGAAATATTGCACTTCTTTAAAAAAAAAGTCGCAAAAATTATTTAAAAAATAGGTTTCGTAGGCACAGACCCGGTTTGTGACTTCTTTGTTTTCATTTCTCCACTCTCACCACCCTCAAACAATTCGAGGTAAGACCACAATTAGCAAAGTTCCTCTCTTTCTACACATTCCATCAAATTCTCTCCATGCAGTTAGACTTACAGTTAGAGATATATGAAGATGGGTTTATATTTGTCATTCACCATACTGCAAATACTAGAACATGATTTTATTTCAACTAGAAAAAGGATGAATTGATGATATCCTCCAAAATATTTGATAAAGTAAGATTATATATATTGTGTGTGTGTGTGTGTGTGTGTGGGTTTTTTGATAGAGCATTTTGGGCATGGACACCACCCCACCCCCCCAAGGCCCATTTCAGCCCACTTAGACCTCTATCTAAGCTTCACTGTTTATGTCAACTTGTTTTAGTTTGTTTCAAAACAAAACTGCCTGAATTCAAGTTTGTACTTCCCAACCTCTAGCTCGGATCTCTTGTGCACATCCCCATACGGATAAGTATGAGTGAATGTTACGGATAAGGAAAGGAGCTCATTAAAGATGCACTCCCTTTTACTATATTCAAAGAAGAACTCAGGAATCAATGTACTTCCTATATGAAGATCATTCACAATCCCTATAGATAGAGATTGAAGACTAACAAATAAAGGACTTTTGACTCTTAGTATTCTTAAACACTTATTATCTTTCACTTGTGCTGACTTAGGTATCAGAGTGACAATATCAAAGTAACCTTCAACACCTCACTTAACCTAACTTATTTCTCTTTAACAAGCGATTCAACCACCTTAGAAAAACCAGTACAAATATATATTATATATATATATTTAGCATATGTATTTTCTTAAATATAACATGATTTAAACTCTCCTTTTTCTATATATATAATTTACTCGAAAGTTTCAATTTTTTATGTTACGATGCTTTAAGAGAAAACAAGTTAATCTTCTTCAAAGGTAATTGGCAACTATTTTTTTGTATGTTTCTCTTTCATATTTTATTTTAGCTTTCCATGAACTAATTTGTTTGGAATGAAAATATGGCAAAAACAATGAAAAAAGAAATTTTGATTTTTTTTTTTTAGGTAACATTCCACTATAGGATTTGTTATAAATATTGTAAAATCCTTGGTGAAAGGAATGAAACTTGATGAGAATGTAAGATCCACCTTTTTTTTGTGATGATAGATTTGATATGTTTTCTTTGTAACAAATACATGTAGTATCATTTTGTAGAGTGTGATTGAATATGGGAGGCAAACATTAAGTCATAGGTGTAATGAATTAAGCATGGGAATATAAAGCTTTTTTATATATTTTATTCCACAATATCCATAACTAAACTCTTTTTCCTTCTTTTTTACCCATTTCCTCAATATAGTTTATGGAATGGATGAAGGAGCAAACAACCCCTATTGTGATCACATTTTTTTTCCCTTCATCATTAGTAATTACTCGTGATCTACCTATTCTTGGTATACTTAGTGGCTTTTACTAGGCATGGGTTATATGAGTGGAGTGTTATGCTGTTTGGGCTTTCTAACACCCCTAGTACTTTTATGAGGCCTATGAATTTTGTGTTGTGTGAATTTTTGGGAAAATTCATAGTTATTACTTTGATGATATTTTGATTTATAGCTCAGACTTGGATAGTCATTTATAGCACCTACAATTAGTATTTATGGTATTGAGGAGGGTAAAGTTGTATGCGAATTTGAAGAAATGTGTGTTATGGCATAAAGAGGTGATATTCTTAGGGTATATGATGTCAAGAGACGAGACTCAGGTAGATGAGGCAAAGGTTAAGGAAATTGTTGAATGGTTACACCTACTAACATTTCTAAGGTTCGTAGTTTCTATAGACTAGCTTCTTTTTATCATAGTTTCATTCAAAATTTTCAGCACTATTGTTGCTTTGCTTACGGAGTTAACTAAGAATTTAACTTGATCAAATAGAAGTTGACCTCTATGCCAGTGTTAGGCGTTACCTAATTTTATAAAAGTATTTAAGCTGGAATGTGATGTCTCTAATATTGGAATAGAAGTTGATCTTATGCATGAGAGGCATCCCATAGAGTATTTTAGCAAAAAGCTACATGGAGTCACATTAAACTATGCCATATATGATTGTGCGTTATATGCCTTGACATGAGCCCCAAAGGTATAGCAACATTACCTACTACCTAAAGAGTTCATTATTTTCTTTGACCATGAATCTCTAAAGTATCTCAAGGGTCAAAATAAGTTATCTAAAAGGCATGCATGGGGGATAAAGTTCTTGGAATCATTTTCATATACTATTAAATATAAGTAAGGCAATTAGAATGTTGTGGCTAACACACTATCTAAGAAACAAGTATTGGTGAATACCGTGTAGGCCAAGTAGTCAGGATTTGAATAGATTGTTGATCAGTATGGCGAAGATGATTGTTTTGCTTCAATTATTGAAGCATGCTCATGAGATGTTATAGTGGGAGAATTCATTTGTTTGGCAGGTATTTATTTAGATATGTTAAGCTTTATATACCATAGGGTTCATTGAGAGAATTACTAATCAAAGAAGCACATTTGAGAAGTTTATCTAGGCATTTTGGTAAGCATTAGACTCTTGAGGCTTTGTAGGAACACTTTTATTCGCCTAGTATGACAACAAATGTGGCCTGAGTTTTGGAAGCCTATGTAGAATGTAAGAGTTCTAAGAGTTGTACAAATCCACATGTTTTATATATGCCACTTTAGCTTCCTACAAAGCCATGGTGTAAACACCCCATTTTTGCCTCTAATGATCAATAATAATCAACCATAAACAATTACCATTTTTTTCCAATTTTTTCATTTTTCTCCAATTTAGCAAAAATGGGAAAAATATTCAAAAAATAAAATAAATAGGAAAAACACATCAAATTTAGAAAATGATTGCAGAAATGGCAATAAAAGCGACTAAATAATTTTTACAAATTTTTGAAAATTTAAAAAAATACAAAAAATAAAAAAAAATCGCATTGCATATATGCAAATTGCGAAAATAAAAAATCGCGAAAGTGGGCTAGCCCAACTGGTCCGGACCATTGCCTAAGGCACGCGGGAAAGGGTCAGGTCGTAGGTTCGAAACGCGAGGGAGGCAGAATCCGCGTTTTGCAATTTTTTTTCATCGCCTAAGACACGTGTCAACAGCTGATTAGCTGGAGCGGACGCACACGCTGGGCGCGTGGTCATCTCCAACCTTGGTCCAAGATTGCCGGCGAGGAGGAAAAATCAAATTTCGATCATTTTGATTTGATTTTTTGCGCAAATCCAACAAATCTTCAACTAAAATAGGATAAACATCATCCAATTGGAATCAAATCGCAACAAATCAAAGGATTTACACAAATCGGAGATGGATTTTTTAACTGCAAATCCGATTTGCTTCAATCAAGGAAATCCGAGCTTATCCAGCTCAATTCCTTGTGGCTATAAATAGAAGAGGAAGGGAGGAAGCTGGATAACGGATCAAAAGTGAGGAAAAGAGAGAGAATCGAAGCTTCGCTGGAGTTGCCAAGCCGCGAGCACCGATAAAGCATCGAGCTGCCACCATGAGGCATTTTTGGAGAAATCAATCGCCACGGTTGAGTTCCCCACCAACGAAAACCTAGGAAACGACATCTCAATTGCTTCAAAAGGCCGCTGAAACGCCATCAACGAGCACTCCCAGCCGCCATGCACGATCGACTCGACTCGTGTACCGATCCGGATCCAAGTAAGTCGGATTTTTCGATTATTTATTTATTTATCTATTTTATTTATTTCGAATTTATTTATTTATTTACTTGTTATTTATAATTCAAAAAGATAAAAATATTAGAATTTAGATTAGTTTTTTTTTTTAGGATTTTTTTTAGGATGAATAAAAATAAAAAAATAATTATATAATAATAAATAATAAAAATATAAAAATATATAAAGAAAATTATAAAAAATATATATATTAGAAAAAATAGTAAAATTTAGATTTTAGTTTAGGATAGATAAATAATATAGGAGAAAATTTTTCAATAAAAATTATAAACATTAATAAAGATTACAAAAATCAATAAAAATTATATAAAAAATAATAAAAATCAATAAAAATTTATAATAGTAGAAATGAGTTGAAAAATGGAAAAATGAATTTTTTATCACTTAGAAAAATAATTTTCTTAAATAAATCCAAAATTGGTTTTTTCCTAAAAATTATTACTTTTCAAAAAAATCAAATGATCAAGCTTAGGCTTAGATTTTTTTTAGCAAAATGCTAAGATGGTAAAAATATAAATCAAAAGAAATTTCATAATTAAAAATCACCAACACACTAAAGTTTTTTAGGAAAAGCGAACTATGGCACGTTTGATCCTGAATAACAGGTACGTAGGCAACCATTTAGGGCAACCTTAAAAAGAAAAAAAATCATTTTTTTAATAGGTTATTCAAAAACACAACAAAAAGACAATAAAAAATAAATAAAAGACATTTCGGATAAGGTTTAGATTTTAGGAGATTAAGGTGGTAACCTTAAGGTTTTAATAGGTTAGCCTTCGAACTCAGAAACTCTGGTTTTTCCCTTTTCACTTTTCACAAAAATGAAAAAGGAAATCACGACGACTAGTGGTCTAAATTGGGACTAATCTACTCAATTAGTCCTAATTCAATTTTTCCCAACCATAGTTGGGTGGCGACTCCAAAATAAAACGAAATTCCTAACTCAAGTCAAGAATCTACATTAGATGAGCATAGGGTCTAATATAGATCGGATTAGGGATGGAAAAATAAAAAATTAGACTCGACACATGGGTTGATTTAAGTATGGATTTTTTATTAAGTTTTCCCAAAACTCAAAGAGGAAGGGATTATATTATGGTGTTTATTGACAAATTCAATAAGATGGTTTATTTTATTACATGTCACATGATGGGTGATGCCATCTATATTGCTAACTTATTTATCTACGAGGTGGTGAAAATTCATGCTATTCCCCAACTGATCATGTTGAACAAAGATGTTAAAGTTTCCACCTACTTCTAGAAGACTATGGCAAAGGTTGGGTACAAAGATTTTGTTTAGTACATCTTGTTACTCTTAGATGGATAGAAAAATTGAAGTTGTTAACTAGACACTTGGGTCACTTTTAAAAGCTATAGTGGGAAGAAATATGTAGGAATTGGACTAATATTTGCTTATTGTAGAGTTTGCCTATAATAGATTAGTTCATAATGTGGTAAGTAAAACACTATTTGAAGTTGTTTACAGCTATAATCCTAGCACTCCCTTGGATTTATTACTATTCCACTTAACTAGTGAAGATAGATAGAGTGGTAATGATAAAGTGGTACAAGTGTAGAAAATACACTAGCAGGTATATGATTGACTTTAGAAGCAAATTGAGAAGAACAATCAGCTTGGAGAGAGAGGGAGGCAAAAGATTTTTGAACCTAGAGATCTAGTGTGGATCTACCTTAGGAAGGACCAATTTCCATGTGAATGAGCTCAAAAATTAGCACCATGGGCAGATGACCATTTAGGGTAATGGAGCATATTAGTGATAATGCCTATAAGGTTGAACTTCTAGTTGAATATGGTGTGTTGGCAACATTTAATGTGGCTAATCTTTCATCTTATGTACCTGATGACCTAAAACAAGATTTGAGGGAAAATCTTCAAGAGCCCAGGAGTAATGATGAGAATTGATTACCTGAAGGTCCTATTACATGAGCTAGAGTTTTAGCATTGCAGAGTTTAGTTACTAGGATTTTGTATGAAGAACCATCTAGAGAGGAATTATCATTGATTAATGCATTGTAGGTGCACTTTTTGGGGGTATGGTGACCCTATAATGCTACTAATGACCATGTGAGAGGAATAAAGACAAGATCAAAATACCATGGATGAGATAAGCAAGGTTAGGAGCTATGTTGGTAAACCAACTACATGAAAGGAAAACTTCTAGAGGTGTAGGTGTGGTTCAAGTCTCCTTCCTTAGAGTTTCATTTGGGACAACATGCCTCATTAGTTAAACCAAATTTAAGGTTTTATATTATAGGATGCCATTATGGCCAATTCTGCAATGAAAAAATTGAATACATTTACTAATAGGCGGAGTTTTCTAAATCTAAGTGTAGTCCTTATACTTCATATCACATTTTATTTGCATACCTATATCCTTGATAGAAATGGTTTTCTTGTTTGCTATTAGTATACAATCTAGTGTAACTTTTACAAGGAAGGCTATAAGGTTCCATTTCATTTAGCAACACAGTAAATAAGTTAAACCCCCCAATTATTGTCATCCCAGAGTTTTCCAAGGTGTATGCATCTTGGATTAAATACTATTAAGATCTAATCTTCAAACACCTCTGGAATTGTTGTCTTGTAATTTAATCGCTGTCCCATTCATCAAATGAAAAACTGGTATTTTCTTGATTTCCTTGTAATATGTATTCATCATCTTGTAAGTAAAGCCTTGAAACTTGATACATTACAATGAGTATTGTGTTATTATAGGGAAATGACATGTGTCACTACAGGCAATGACACATGTCATGGGACAAGAGGTTCTCCCCTCTTAGCGTTCTCATATGGTGCTTGACCATCTTTTGCTTCATTTGTTTTACTTATTTCCAGATGGTGAGCTAGCCTTCTCTTCTTGTTCTTTACCTAGGACTATTTCAACCTCATCTTTTATTAGGAGTGCCCTCAACCAGCTTTGTTATGATCCATCTTATGTTTAAGGGCACCAATTTTCTTAGCTGGTTTCAATTTGCCATAGCTTTCATTAGGAGAGCAACATTAGCTCCTAACCAGTTTGCTCATAGATGGCTAAATCCCCCTTTAAAATACCCTTTACCTAGAACAAATTACCCTGTCAATGCCACTCACATCACATTAAGCCTAAGTTTATCCCTCTATGGCCTCGTGACACCCTCGTCACGAAGCCAATGTGTTGCCATTATCCTTTTCCAATAGATTACCACCCATTTTCACTTGTTGCTAAACTCCATCTAAGATTATCTTTATCCAGTACTCTAGGCTTCCACAAGCATTCCTCTCTTACTCATTCCCTCTCTTGATCTTCTAAATCTCCTTTGCTATGTTACCTAATGGTAGGGTAGCCTACTAAAGCATTGTATTTCCTTCCCAATAGATTTCTACCCTTCTTCACTATTAAACTCTACCCTAAGATTGTGACAACTAGGACTCTCGGGCTTTCACTGCTTCCCTCTCTTAGCCTTACCCCCTCTTTACGCCCTCTAAGATCGGCACTTATTAAGTTGCCCAATGGTAGGATGACTCATTATAGGACTTCTTTTCATTTTCTTTTAATTGATTTAGGTAAATCTTGTTACAAAGCCTTAACTTGCGAAAAGACTGCCTCTTTCTTACAACGGTGTCCTCCCTCTTGTGGCCACTCCTCCTCTTGAGCTTAATCCATACGATTCTTCTAACTTGTGACATAGCTACCTCTCTTCCACAATGGTATCCTTCCTCTAGTGGCTACTCTAAGCTTAACCCATGTGAGCCCTTTGTCAACAAGACTACCCCTACATTGAATTTATTTAGGTTACATTTAGTTAGCTTGATGTAGATTGAAACCTTTAACTCCGATACCACTTATCACGGGAGGGGAGGTTCTCCCCTTCTAGAATTCTCATGCAGTACTTGACGATCCTTTGCTTCATATGTTTTACTCATTTTTAGATGGCAATCCAATCTTCTTTTCCTGTTCTTTACCCAATATTGTTTTGAGCCCATCCTTTGTTAGGAATGCCCTTAATCAGCTTTACCAAGTTCTTCTTATGTTTAAGGGGACCAATCTTCTCAATTAGTTTCGTCCTATCATGGCTATCATTAGGAAAACAACATCAATTTCTAACTAGTTTACTTATGAGTGACTAAATCCTCATTCACTTCACATTGAACCCAAGTTAACCCCCCCATGTCCACATTGATGTCATGGATCATGACACACACAAAGGCTTAAAAATTACTAAACTCTCCAAGCAACCTGTAATAATGTAAAGAAACAATAACTGGGATCTCTAAATATACAAATCACAAATATGTTTACTAATAGGTTAATGTACTAAATATAATATAATTGGAGTCTTCTCTTCACAGCAACATTAATTGAACCACAATAAACACATATTCTAACTCTGTATGCCTTCCATCACATCTATTATCATAATAATAGTAGTACTTGACACCATCTCTTAGATCTTGATATAAATCTCCATTCATCTCATCATATATGACAATCTTGTCAATAGTTCCTACAATCAAATAGAAATTCTCCATAAAGGAGTGAGTTTTGCCCACTATGTATATAACATAATCACATGTACATGGCACACAAAATAGAGACACATTCATAAATTCATAGCATATAATTCACATCAACGTGCTAATTATCTTATATTTAGGCCCAACAAACAACATAGTCGTAGCATCCTAAGACATAGGGTTACATAAAACTTTGTTCACAAACATAAATTATATATACATATATGGTGTTAGGTACTCCCCAATACGTATGAGTCTATGAGTCACTTAAATCTACCTAGATCATTTTGGTATGCAACTTCGTACAGGGACAATGCCACATATCGATCATTAGGATGCTACTCAAGATTACCAACACTCCTAGTCTCTTGAGCCTAACCATGCATAAGTAGCAATCATTTGTAAGATAGATATAAGTTTACTCCATTTTGATTCTAGTCTAATAGGTAGACTTAGTAAACATAGTATACATGTATCTAGATAGAATGCTTTATTAGGATTTTGCTTTACACCAACTATAAATATTGAATAGAAATTCAATATCAATCTTTTAAAGAACTCTTAACCTAAGCAACTATTATAACTCTCAACTCTAACCATCTTTTAATACTCCTTGTTATATGGCTAATTTTTCCTTAATAAGTTTTAGAACTAAACTCTATTCCTTAGACATATACCTCATAATATAACATTTAGTGTTTACTTAATTTATAGAATTAATAAATAAAGTAACTTAATTAAATTAAAATAAGAGAAATGAGAGATGAAAAGCCCCTACTCGACATCTTATTAACACCTTTGACTGGTATGCACTTGCACTGGCTAGTAAATGGGGTGCATTATGCTCCTCAAATCAACATCACTAACTAGATGGTAAAAAACCCAATGACTGGATGACTTATACTACCATTTCGATTCCTTGTAAGCTATCGCCCAAACGGTAGTCTTAGATTCTATAATTCTACAGAATTTGTTTGTTAATCGCATACAGAACCTTCACTTCCATCTTTGTTCAAACATCAACATACGTTTATAAACTTCAGATATGCCAACTTCACACACCCATAATTTGTTACTAATATAAATTTATGCCAAGAATTACTCTAAATCATGAATTACCAACACTTACTTGTTTCTTGGTTGTTTTTTCAAAGTTTACTATGCAAGTTATATATTTCTTAGTGTGTTCTCTCTCCCAATCCTTCACATTGTGAAATTATACTTAAAAAAAATTACTAAAAACATATTCAAGTATAAATGTTAGACTCATGATGCGAGGTTTCTTCAATTAGGCCACTTTCCACTATTTCTCTTTCCAAACAAAGAATTTATTTATTAACCACCCCAAATCTAGCATTAAGGCAACCATAGGTGTTAATCTCTTGAAAGGAAAAGAAGAAACTCCTCTATCTTCGTTTAATGGTGCAGTTGTGAAAGAAAAGATGAGTCTAAACATGTTGAGAATAAAGAGAGTAAAGAAAGGGAAGAGAAATATAAAGAGAGTAAGAAGGAAAGAGAAAGAAAGGGAAAGAACGTATCTTTTAAAGATGCTCCAATTAAGGTTTAAGTGGTGGTAAAAAGACAATTATGCCCCTATTCTCAAAGTATAATAAACTAAATTCCCTTAGATGAAATTTAATTACTTATTAATTAAAAATAAAAGTTGGTTATTACATTACATCTAGTTATTACCTTTTACTAACTCCTTCCATAAAGGAGAAGCTATGTGTTTTGATAGTAGTTAATCACCTCTAATATAATTCTTATGTTCTCGTTTGCACAAGGCATGACCATCTTGGAGTCCTTAGGGAAGAGCATTGTTGTTTCATTTTTTTATTTTTTATTTTTTGTATACCTTAGATTGAATTGGTCACCAAACTAGCTTAATAGGATCAAAAGTACCTCCATCCTTCTTTTTAACAATTGTGGTGTGACTTACACAAGGAATTGAACCTCTCTAAGTTGGTGGTGTGTGTGTGTGTGTGTGTGTTTTAACCCATCAAAACAACTTACTAGAGCCTATTGTGTGCCTTTGAGGGATGAGAATTTTCAATTCAAGACTTTCTATTGTAAGCTTATCTTATGAATGATTTGTTCCATTGGTATGCTTTTTTAAGTTACCAACAAGCTGCTTAGCTATACAACCTTATACCTTTAGTATTTCTTGCTATCGAATTAAGTTGGCATTGAATGGAATAGCCAACATAGTTGACTCTTAGGGAGCTACTTTTTTAGGTCCTATAACTTTAGATGGCATTAGTGCTGTGCTTAGTTAACTAGATGCAAACAGTTAATATATGCTATGTTGTTAGTGGGATTTATTAACAAGAATGCAATTAAATGATTTCACGTTGGGAATGTTCCATATACAAGGAGTTTTTAGAGCTTCTATTGGAAGTCATGGAGAGTCAATTCACTACATTTATGTATGTATATATGTAAAAGAAGACTAAACGAGGAATGAGTTGTTGAAGAAGGATTATACATACATGCATACATACAACAAACATATATCATGAATCTATGATATGTACATTATATTAAGCCAAAACTTATTTTTTGGTTGCACACTTCTAAAAATATATTTTTATACATAATATTTCATCATTTGCCCTTATGATATTTACCATTTATCTTTTTTTCTTCAATGGTTAATTAAGAATTTTTCAGTAATCTTTCTAATTAGTTAAGGAGTTTTAGTAATTTTTCTAATCCTACTCTAAAATAGATTCCTCTCTCTAAATGAAGCTAAAAAAATATACGTTAATACACATTATTGTATCCTATATATGATTTAAGCAAATGAAATGAATTAAATCTCTTCAACTTCTACTTAGTTACTTATTTACTTCAAGGAAAAACAAATTTTAAGTGGGGCACCATGGTAAATTTCTTTACAAAATATCAACTATTGTGTTGGATTTCTGAAATTTGATTGGATCACTTGCAAAATAGATACAAATTAGGTTATGAGGGGAGTTAGAGTTTGTTCCAGTATGGCTACTCTGATGGGTAAGTCAGCACAATCGAAGAATGAAGAGGATATGGGAGTATCGAGAGTATTAGAGATTCAAAAGTTCTTTAACCAATAGTCTTTATCTTCTATTTATAGGGGTTGTGGATGATCCCAATTTGAAAAATATATTAATTCATGATATCTTTTTCTAATATAATAGGGGTATATCTTTAACCAATCTCTTTCCTTATCTATATTATTCTTTCATGATTATTCACTGTGGAAATAAGCACGGAGATCCAAGTTGGAAGAGATAAGGAACTTCAAACTTAAAGTTGGACTTGAACAATTTTATGTTGAATCAAGTCGGCATTGGTGTGTGGATCTCGGATGGGAGTCTAGGTGTGTTGAAATGGGTCTTGAGGATCTAAATTCAAAATGCTCTATCAACACTAATTGTCCCTCCCCTCTTTTTCCTAATTTTGTTTATTTACTTTTTTGAAACTACATAGCATTTCCCCAAATCCTGTAATCATTTCCTTATGATTTAGTGCATCTCTTCTTTGCTTTCTTCTCACATAAGAATCTAAAACCATTAATTACAAAATGATCTCCATATAAGTTTATCCTCTAAAACTCATGTGAAAGGTAAATAATTTTTTTTAATTAACCAGAAGGTTAATTCGATGATAATTATTATTATAAAAAATGAGTTTTTTTTTTTTTATTTCTTATAGGCAAGTCATAATCAAGCCACAAGACACCAATTAACATGATACAAGGAAGGATTGGAAGGATAAATTGACATTGAGGAGTTTGAGAACCTGCTTAACCACTTCTGTTAAAGTGGGTGTTGAGTTGGCACGATGCCTGGCCCCTGTTTTGCACTCAACTTCACAAGCACATTTTCTAAGATTCCCTTAAGGTGCTTAATAGCCCTATGGGCTAGTCGCAGTAATTATTAGACGAAGACTGAGCACACTTGACAAGTTACTCAACATAGTTTATGCTGCCGAGGAGTCCAAGCCTCATGCAAGGGGATCCATGCAAATTTGCAGTTAGAAACAGTGTGTTAAAGACGCTTTGTTTAGACGCTCACAGTATGGTAGTAGTTCAACAAAAGAGTTCCAAGATGTTACTAGACCATTTCATTTAAACACACCCTCGGGTCAGTTAAACAAGTGCACCTAAGCCACACAATCAACTAATGTCGATCTTTGTTCAGAGGCCTGGTTTCCTTGCGCTAAGAAAGAAAGCTATTGTCTTGGTTCATTCAAATTGCTTGCTTTCCTGTTCGGGCAAAACTTTCGATTTCTCCTAACATTTTTGCTTTAATTATTTTTATCGATCAAGTTTTGCTCTTAATGACCCAAGATTAGACTTTAAAGGGTCTTTTTATATGTTAACATTCATTGCAACCTTAATAACAACCAAGTCAGTTTTGCTCTTTGAATCCGTTGTTACCAATTTTTTATTATGGCGAACACCGGGAATTCTAATTCTATAGTAATATCAAATTGGGATTTTTGTAGTTCAATTCTCCTAGTGCAGAATATCTTAGGAATTGTTTATATCTCTGTTAATTTGTTAATCACTAAAAGATATTCGTTTTTATGTTCTTATTACTGAGATAAGTATCAATCGTGTCATCTGGTTGCAACCGTCCATGGTAACTCTCCATAACTTTACATATATGGGTTCCCAATTCTCAATTATTTGGTATTCCTAGTAGTAAAATGAATATAGGTATACCTTACACACCTATGTCTGATTTCCCCAGTTAGAGTGCGACTAGATGAGGAATGATATTCTATATATACTTTGTAAAACATAAGAATAGGGGAAAAATACTATGGAGAGAAGTAGAGAGAGGGAGTGAAAATAAATTGAGGAAAAGAATTAAATGAATTTTTCATTGTTGTTTTCCATTTCATCTGACTAATTGTAATTTGAGTTGGAGAGCATCCATCCTCAGGATTAATTAGCTTAAAGGGGTAAAACCCAGCGATACTAAAAAAATTTGTGGGATATATACATATATATATAACCTTACAAATTGAACAATTTCCTTACAAGTTGTGCCAAAGACAGATCTGATTCACAATTTCCGTTCTTCCAAAGGCTTGTAGGGCTATAATCGAACTTTTACTGGATTTGAAATTCCGATGATAGAGAGCAACTTTTCTTTAGAGTTGTCTAAGATTTAAAAAAGCTAATGATAAGTCGGAAAGGCTACTTCTATGTATACATGACTCAAAGTAGAAAAACCAGTCTCACCACAGAGATACGGCCAGAATATCCAGCTTCAATGGCAGCTAATCAACAAACCGAATGAAAGGAAAGCTTACCCATTTCAAAAGAGGAAATGGAAGGATATACATAACAGATAGGTATGGAGAAGAACTAATGGCAGTCAAATCTTTTCTATTATCGTCGTATCAAGTAGGCAACAGAAACTAAGTATAGATTCAGACAAAAAAAGGTCACAATCACCCTACGAGCGTAGTTACATGGCCTAAAAAAAAAAGACAAAAAGTGAATGAAGAAGAGTTTCCTTATATCCTTTCATTTTTTCCTTTAAACAGAAATTTGAGTTCATTTTGTGTGTTTTGAACGTGTACAATTTTAAGTAAACCCTCCCATCATGAATTTTTTTTTTTCAAGATTTATCTATATATATAATCGGTAAAATCCACACCACACATCACATGTAGAAACTAAGGCCTTACAAAACATGTTTGGGAGAAAAGATAACACAGAAAAGCACACGATGCAATAGTTTGCTGAGATACTTAAATAAAGAACCGAAGCACAATCAAAAGAAATAAGTACCTCAAGCTTACCTTTTTGTTTTATCTCATTTTATCAAAACCCTCTAATATTACTACCCATCCCATTAGGCATACGATCTTACCAATCATCATAGAGACTAATTGTTTCACAAGTAAAGCCAACTAAATAAATAAAAATAAGCTCCTCTTCTCTTCTCAAGTAAAAAAAAAAAAAGACTTTGCCTTAAGTTATATATAGTCTCTGTCCCACATTAGCAGAGCAGCCATCAACATAACATAAATTTAATACAAATTAGAGGAAAAATAATGGATTTAATTTCTGCAAAACTAGGCAAATCAGATGATTAGTTCGCCAATCAGGATTTCTTTTTTTTTTTTTTCAGGCTTAACAACTCACTCCACTACCATTTCTATTTCTCTTTATTAGCCTAAACTATCAAGAAAGTAAGTAAGCAACAACGAAATGAAATCTCCCGTCAGAATCATATAGGAAATAACAAATTACACGATTTACCCTATAAAATCAAAATCAAACGCACACCACCATCTCTTCATCCAAAATTAAATTATTAGATAGATTACAAAAGCCAATTAAATCCACCAATCAAAATTCATTTTCGGGACTAAGAGTTATTAACGATGAAACACAGAACACTCTGATTTATATATCCGCCTTTAATTACCAGCATATCCCTAAAAACAGTCTCATTTTTTGCTAATTTACATCTACATAAATAACAATCAACAATTGACAAATCATGACGGTAACACATATTCACAATCGAAAATATATATTAAAGCTAAAATAACCATAACCGAAAATAAAATTAAAATTAAAGCAAAATAATAATAATAAAATAAAATTCCAAGGCATATAGTAACTAAATAATTAAAATCCATAAAACCATCGACTTCCAAAAAAAATTACTTTAGTCTCTTTCTCTCGACAGCTAAAATAGTAATATTCTTTTTAGAAAACCCTAATTCAAAAGCACTCACTCAAAATCAATCAACACTCTGCATGATGTCCTCAGCAGTGAACTTAGTACCCTTATCCTTATCAGCGGCAGCACGACCTTTAGCCTTTCGATCCAACAAGCTCTTCCTATCCTTATCCAACCTCAGCTTCATTATGACCACCTTCGAGGGATGTATCCCTACGTTCACCGTCGATCCGTTCACTTTCTCACGCGTTATACGCTCGATGTGGAT
Organism: Laguncularia racemosa; assembly: GCA_037954665.1. Taxonomy (NCBI): domain Eukaryota; kingdom Viridiplantae; phylum Streptophyta; class Magnoliopsida; order Myrtales; family Combretaceae; genus Laguncularia; species Laguncularia racemosa. The sequence continues at coordinate 133,483 of JBBMOL010000063.1, read as the reverse complement.
AACCCACTTCCTCCTGTACACCTGGACCACCTTCCCTTCGCGTCCTTTGTACGTGCCGCGGGCCACTAGAACCTCGTCATCCTTCCGCACCGGCATCGAGCGGACGTTGTACTTGGATCGGAGATCTGAGGAGAGTGGCGAGCTCATTATCACGCGCCGGACGCTTGATGGTGCTGTGAAATGAGCCTTACGGCTCTTTCGGCGGGAGCTGCTTACGCGGGGATTGAACTTCATCTTCGAGCGGCGTGAGAGCGACCTGCTAGGCTTAGGGTTTCTTACGTGAAGATGAGGCTAAGGGTTTGCTTTTGAGGATATATTTTATATGCACGGAGAATGTCGCGCAATTTGGGTCTTTTGCATAAATTGGGCTTGGACCGATTAGGGCGATTTGGATTTTACTTTTCTTGTTGTGTTAAGTGGCCTTATTACTTACAAATTTTCTATTGTAATGTATAGTTAGTAGTCGTGTGCCTACGATGTCCAAGTAGAAATTAAATATAATAGCACAATCAAGTTCAGAAGATACAAAGATTACTGAATCAAACTGAACATCCAACTGAATCTAAGAAAGAAAAGAAAAATTATAAATAAATTGTCTCAAAAGTATGAACAGAAAATGTATTGAATTATTTATATATTATGGTATTTCTTTAGAAACTTGTTTAGATGCAGGTTAGATTGAAAAAAAAAAATTAGAGAGGAGATAAAATCTAAAAAAATTAACGAAAATCAATAAAAAGTCACATTACTTGTTATTGATGATATTACAACCCATTGCAACTATTTTTTTTTTTTTACCTTTTTCTTTTTGAACTCTTTTGATTATCTTATTGATATTTTATCAACAGGCCACCTACTCAACTCTTTAAAGTTCCTTTTTTTTTCTATATATTTATTTAAGGTGTTAATGACCATGTCAACTTTGGATATGAAAATATGCACAACATCATTCATTGTATTGTTTATCGTTCATACTCATAGAATGAAGCATGTCATTTAAAAGCATTATTAGTTGTTACACACTCATATTACATATGCATAACTTAAATAGAGTGATATTAAATAAAAAAATACTTTTAGTATAACATAATAACTCAATTAAAATACATATGCATGGTTGATGAGTAAAGGGAAAAAAATGCATATATAGTCTAAAAATGCATGACAAAATAAAAGAAGAAATAAAGCAACAAAATAGCAAATTATAAATGTTTTTGTTAAACTACATAAATTATATCAATCACAATTAACTTACTTCATCAAAGATGTCACATTCTAAAAACTTGCTAGATAATCTTGCCATATCCACCAATTAATTATGATGGTTACTAAGGTAACAAACTTCACCATTAGTTAGTAGATGTAAGGCTTACATTTATAAAACAATAGTTACTTGAGGAATAATGAATAAAATTATATGCAATAGGTCAACTTATCTATATTCAACCTCACTTGGTTTAGATCACTTATCATATTAGTTGGTGGCATCTTTGTTGTTAACTTGGGTTTACCTGTGACACGAAAATCTATAGGGGTATGAGCAAAAACTACAACTTAGTGAGTGGTGAGGGATAATGATAGGAATAATATATCTACAGCACCCATCACTAGAGTAAGAGCCAAATGATTACAAAATTTGGCGATGAGGGTCCTCTATGAACAATTAGTCCCTAAAGACATTCGTTTAGTATCTTCATTTTCATTGTATAATTGCTTTGCATTTCATCGAGTACATTTGTCGATTTTACAAGAAGATAACTAAACACAATAGCAATTGGTTTATGAATGGGTCACAGTCCATAACGAACCGAATTGAACTAAGGGAGAACCAGTCTTGCATTTCCTCCTTGTGACCATGATTGAAGCTTGAAGGGATTGGCTATGTGTACTAGTTACTTAGGTTATTTTTCCATATTTAGGTAGAGTATAAATACTTGTAAACAACAACAAACAAGGGACTTTTGAAAATCGTTTTTACAGCTATATTCTAATGTGGAGAGGGCTGCATTTCTATTACAAAACACACTCTTATCAATTTCAATTTAGGGATTACGGCAAGTGACCTTCATTTGTTGTGTGTCATATCAACTTTTGAAGTTAATCCTAATTCTAGTAGTGCATTACATTTGGTATGAATTTTGATTCCTTTTATTTGTTCTTGTATCTCGTAGGATTCTTTGATCTTTTGTTTCAAATTATTGTTCAATTGATTGAAATAGAAGAGCACATCATAATTTGGTATAAAAGCCATGGTTAATTAGGGAATTGCACGTGTGGATTCTTAATTTTGAATTGGGAATTAGGGTTTATGCCATCCAATTGTTTAATTGTTGAATGCACATAAATTGTGTCGTATTCTACCTTGGTTATTGTGGATTGAAGTTGAGGGAAGCATAATTTAGGGATTCTTGCCGTGAGACCTTGCCGTGAAGGTTGGGAAATATTTTTCAAATTGATTCCATATTTACCTTGTGTAGTAATTGTGCATTAATTCTCTTTGAATGCACTTTGACTAAAGCTTGCAATCATTTTTGTATTGTGATTGTGGAAGTGTGCCATGAGGTGTGTGAGTCTTGGTGGAGTGTGCATTGTGTCTTGAAGTGAGTTGAACCTTAAAGGAGTTTTGTATATACCGTAGAAGTTTTCTTGTGTGTGTTGCACTGTGGGTGTGTGTGTGAAGCTATAGAGTTTGTGTTGCATTGGTTGTATGTTGAACTATGGGTGTGTGTGTATCGTGAAGTGTGAGTGTTGTGTCTGTAGGTGTGAGTGTGATCGTGAAGGTTGTGTTGAATTGTTCTTATGTGTTGTGAAGAGTATTGGTTGGAGGAATTGGTGTGTGAAGTTGTGATTGTATTAAAAAAAAAAAGAATTATAAAAAAGCATAATTCAATAGCCATGTTAAATGATAGTGTGAATGGGGGAAATGGCAATGAAGACAATAGTCAGGTTGGAGGAGGTCAGGGTCGTCGTGCTGTAGGTGGGAGAACACTAGAGAACAATTGTAAGATCTCAACATTATTATTGCTACATTAGTAACACGGGTAGATCAAATGAACATGCCACAACCACTAGTGGCAAATCCACTAGCACCCCCACCTCGGGTTGTCCATCAGAATGCTCGTAGAGATGGAGTTATTGGAGGAAATAGGGGTAGGAGGATGAAGGAGATTATCATGCTTTTAAGGAGGAAAGGGATGATAATTTTGAACATGAACCTTACCCAAATCATGAGTTCAGATCGCTTTAGGGCTTAGAATATGTAAAATTGCAGATGCCTTCATTTACTGGAAGGGGTTCTGTAGAAGACTATTTGGATTGGGAGGATAAGGTTAAGGGCCTATTTGAATGTTATGAGATTAACGATCACACTTAGGTTGTCTTGCAATTGTAGAGTTTACTGGTTATGTCGCCTTATGGTGGAAGAATCTTGTAGTTAGTAGGCGAAAAGATGGTGAGGCGAGATACATACCCGACAAGAAATGAAATAGGTGATAAGGATGAGGTTTATACTAGAGAACTATAGGCAAGAGTTGTTTATATGTCTCCAAACACTGAGCCAGGGAGGCAAAATAGTTGATGAGTATATACAGGAGTTTGAGACACTAATGATCAGATGTGGGTTAGTTGAACCTCCTGAAACAAACCCTAGCACGATTTATGTTGGGGTTAAAGTATGAGATTGCCTGCATTGTGGAGCTCCAGAGGTATGACATCCTTGATGAGGCCATCCAGCTAGCTCTGAAAGTGGAAAGACAGAGGCGATCTAATCCATTTAGAGCAGCAAGCAATAAGTATGGGACTTCTACAAAACTGTATGGTTTTCAGGATAAACAAGTTGATAGAGGAGGATACAGTAGAAATGTAGAAAAGAGCCTAGTGGTGCAGGATAGTAGAGGGGAGAAGGAGATAGTGGGGAATGGAAAAACAATTATAGGAAATGATAACAAACCGTCAATAGCTAAGACATTAAGAGGATGGAGTCGTTAGATCAAATGTTTTAAATGCCTAGTTTTGGACATATGGCTGCTTAGTGTCCAAATAGTAGGGTTACGACTACTATGGAGGTCAAGAGTGAGGAAGATATGCTTGAGGCCATAGATTTGTCAGTGGTATTAGATGAATATTATGGTGACACAGATGTTGTAGTACATGAGGATAAGGGGAAATGATCAGTATTTATCCATTAATGTATTGAGCCGAGCTATGACTTCTTTTCCTACTAATGATGATAAGTAGAGGAAAAATTTGTTCCACATCTCTTGTAGGGAGCAAGGTAATCTGTATGCTTTTATTATTGATGGGAGTAATTGTACTAATGTAGTGGCTACATCATTAGTGACTAAACTGAAACTAGTCACTATCCCACATCCCAAACCTTATAAATTGCATCGGTTGAGTGAATAGGGTAATTTACATGATACCTAGAGGTCTAAGGTACCTTTCAACATAGGGGATAAATATCATGATGAGATTATCTGTGACATCCTTCCTTATGTATGCATCTCATATATTGCTTGATAGGCCTTAGTTATATGATAGGAGAGTTTTGCACAATTGCTTCAAAAATACTTATGTGAGAGGCAAACGTATAGTGTTGAACTTAATGTCACCTTCAAAGGTCCAAGAGGCTTAGAGGTAGATCAATAAGACTAAGAAGAAGGAAACCTTATTGGTGGGACAGTATGACTTGGAGGACGTCATAGCAGATGAGAGACCGATATATTTATTGTAGATGAGGTATGCCCTAGAGATGGATAGGCGTAAGCATCTACCCCCCGTGGTATCTTAGGTGTTGAATGACTACAACAATCTTTTTACAGATGCATTGCTAGAGGGATTACTGCCTCTAAGAAGTATTGAGCATGCTATAGACTTTCAGTTGGGATCAGTTTTACTAAACCGACCTGCATACCACATGAATCTTGAAGAGGCTAAGGAATTGAAGCGTCAAGTGGATGAGTTAGTGGAATGGGGTTTTATCAGGGAGAGTATCGGTCTTTGTGTTGTTCCTACCCTTCTTATCCCTAAGAAGGATGGCACTTAGAGGATGTGCATTGATAGCCGAGCCATCAACAAAATCACCATCAAATACAAGTATCCTATTCTAGACTTAATGACATGTCAGATGAGCTATATGGTGCATAAGTATTCTCTAAGGTGGACCTTAAAAGCGAATATCACCAAATTCGAATGAAGGAAGGAGACGAGTGGAAGATCGCTTTTAAAACACGCCATGGATTATATGAACGGATGGTCACGCCATTTGGTTTGACTAATGCCCCTAATACTTTTATGAGGCTAATGAATCATGTAATGAAGGAGTTTTTGGGTAAATTTGTTGTTGTTTATTTTGATGACATTTTGATCTACAACAAAAACCTAGAAAATCATGTGGAGCATCTACGAGTTGTGTTTTCAGTACTGAGGGCACAACAATTGTATGCTAATCTCCAAAAGTGTTCTTTCTATCAAATTGAGGTAACATTTCTGGGATTTATTATATCTGGTTCTAGTGTTAGGGTGGATGAGGAGAAAGTAAGGGCTATTAGAGAGTAGCTAACACCAAAATCAGTTGTTGAAGTAAGAAGTTTTCATGAGCTAGCTTCATTTTATAGACGATTTGTCTATAACTTTAGTAGTATTGTCAATCCTTTAACCGAACTGACAAAGAAAAATGTTCCTTTTGTTTGGGTGAGAAGGCCTAAAGAGTTTTGAGGAGATAAATGTAAAGCTTCCTAGTGCTCCAGTATTGGTTTTACCTGATTTTGATAGAGTTTTTGAATTGGAGTGTGATACCTCAGGGATAGGATTGGTGCTATATTGATGCAGGATAAAAAGCTTATTGCATTTTTTAGTAAAAAATTGAGTGGTACACCTTTAAACTACTCAATATATGATAAGGAATTCTATTCCATAGTGAGGGCATTGATGACATGGTAGCATTATCTTCTTCCAAAAGAATTCATTATCTATACAGATTATGAATCCTTAAAACATTTCAGAGGTCAGCAAAATCTATCAAAACGCTAAGTCAAATGGGTAGAGTTTCTAAAGAGTTTCTCATATGTGATTAAGTATAAGAAGGGTAAAATGAATATGGTAGCTGACGCTTTGTCATGCAAGTATGTACTTATCACCTCTCTACAATTGAAACTTCTTGGATTTCAATTGATGAAGGAACAATATGTGCATGATGAATTTCTGAAAGTGATAGTTGAGAAATGTTTTAGGGGGGAAATATTTGAGGGGTATTATATGATTGATGGCTTTCTATGTAAGGATGGAAAATTGTGTATACCTTATGGGTCTATTAGAGAATTGTTAGTGAGGGAAGCACAAGTTGGAGGGTTACCTAGTCATTTTGAAGAAAAAAGGACTTTGGCTTTGTTAAAAGAACATATTTTTATTGAAAGGGTATGATGAAGGATGTTCATAAGGTGCTGGAAAGGTATGGGGTCTGTAAGAGGGCACAAGGAAAGAAAGGAGATTCAGAAACTTCATCAAAAGACAGTTGAACATCTTCAGAAAACACAAGAACGGTAGAAACTTCAGGGTAACAAAACAAGGGAAAACCAGAATTTATAATCTAGATGATCTAGTGTGGATTAATCTTAACAAAGATAGGTTTCCTCACAAAAAGTCGCAAAAGCTATCACCTAGAGTAGATGGACTTTTCAAAGTTATCAATCACATCAACAACAATGCATACAGAATAGAACTGCTAGGAGGATACAGTGTCTCTGCTACATTTAATGTTGTAGATCTATCACCATATTTGCTAGATGACGTTCATGAAGACTTATCAGATTTGAGGGCAAATCTTCCACAAGCCTGAAGAGATGATAGGAATCATACATCTACAGGATCCATCACTAGAGCAAGAGCCAAAAGATTACAAAATTTAGCGATGAGGGTCCTCTATGAATAATTAGACCCTGGAGACATTTGTTTAGTATCTTCATTTTCATTATATAATTGCTTTGCATTTCATCAGGTACATTTTTCAATTTTACAGGAAGATGACCAAACATAATAGCAATTGGTTTGTGAATCGGTCACAGTCCATAATGAACCGAATTAAACCAAGGGAGAACCGATCTTGTGTTTCCTCCTTGTGACCGTGATTAAAGCTTGAGGGGATCGACCATGTGTACTAGTTACTTAGGTTATTTTTCCATATTTAGGTAGAGTATAAATACTTGTAAACAACAACAAACAAGGGACTTTTGACAATCGTTTTTATAGCTATATTCTAACGTGGAGAGGGCTGCCTTTCTATTACAAAACAAACTCTTATCAATTTCAATTTAGGGATTGTGGCGAGTGACCTTCATTTGTTGTGTGCCATATCAACTTATGAAGTTAATCCTAATTTTACTAGTGTGTTACATCTAGTATGAATTTGGATTTCTTTTATTTGGTCTTATTCTTGAAATTTTAGGGTTCATGTGAAGAAAGGGGGGATCTTTTGTCTCGTGGGATTCTTTTATCTTTTGTTTCAAATTATTGTTCAATTGATTGAAATAGAAGAGCACATCGGATAAGTATTATGTGTATTAAGCAAACATGCAAGTCTTTTAGAGTGAAAGTAACAATAAAAAATGCCATGTACACGATGTTGATTGGTTCGCCATTAGATAAGAGAAACTAACCCCTCTTTTGTTTGGGCTCTAAGGAGTTGGTTTTTGACAAAAGAAAACCAAAAAAAAGAAAAAGAAGAAAGAAAGAAAGAAAGAAGAAAGAAAAACCTCCCACTAAATCTAAGGTTGTGCAATGAACTTTAGGGTCCCCTTATACCTATCTTGAAGTATCCCTCTAATAGCTTTTAACATATACTATGACCTCCTCTCCTATTATTTAGTTTAGTATGGTTAAAAGAAGTGTTTAGTAGGCATAATCAATGTAGTCAATGTAGGAAGTGCAATGTATAATTGGTTATTAGAGTTGGATATAACATTAGTATAGCTTTTAGAGGTTAAGGGTGGTAGGTTTGGGGGTGGTTTAATCTAATAGTATATACATTCCACATCATATAGGTAACAACAAGTTACATCAACCAATAAGTTTAGCTATCGTAAAATAAGACAATCACACTTGCCACATGCTCATACAAAGTCTGTATTACAAGCACAAGTAAGTATAATGACTTACAATCCCTTGTTAACACCATAGAATGGCTGTAAGAAAGACCATTTACATGTTAAAAGTCTTAACTTGTCACTCTTTCTTTTTACTGATGATGCAAAAAGTTCCTAAAAATAAGTAAACAAGAGAGCTAAGATAATTTGGAAAAGTTTTGTCCATTTTGTTTGGGTTAATGTTTGATTCACTACTCAAACTTTACTAAAATTTACAATCAAGCACCCAAACTCTAAAAACGTTAATTTACTACCTAATTAAACTATTTGTGGTTATTTTACGCTACTTTGCCTAACTTTATTAATTTCCATTTGCAAACATGGATATATGACCATCCATAGCTTGATACATGGCATAAGACTTTATTTAAGAATGAAAAAAAAAAGGAGATACATCAAAAATTAAAATAATGAAAGATAGAGGACCCAAAACCTTAATTAAAGAAAAGTTGTTTTCAAATTGCAAAAACTTTTACATGTGAAGAAATTTAATTAAGGTTTACATGTGAAGAGAAATGTGATGGAGAAGACATTGTTCATAGTGTTTAATTAGGGTTATAAAATAATTTCATTAAAGTCATCCCCTTTAATAAACATGGTTACATTGATTTCTATATCTATTTTTTTCCTAACCACTTGACATTTCCATGGTTAATGATTAGCACCATATAGAGGCATAATATGTTTCATATGTCTAATTCAAATTATGGGTACTTACATTTGCATGATAAGAATTAAAAAGTGCTTTTTTGAGTAGTTAATGACCTCAACAAATCAATCCGATCGAGAGTCTAGGAAAGGAAGACTATGTCAAGTACAACTCTTGCCATGGCTCCTTTAATGGAGCCAGATTAGTCTACTTTTGCTACAAAAGCAATGAAGAATTTCATTACCTCATAATAGAAGTAGAAGCAAGAATAGTCAGCTTTTGGTGGTGTAATGGGATCTTCACATGTTATAAAGCTCTAGCTAGTGGCCTTTTATAAGGTTGCTTTTTGCAAGTGGACTCATTCCTCCTTGATCTTCTATTCCCCATTTTTGCCTCTCCATACCTTCTACTATTATCGCGCTTGGCATTTCCATCTCATGGAACTATTATAAAAAAATGTTATTTTTAAATTGAAAAAATTTGTCCATGTGAAGAAATTTGATTAGGATTTACATATGAAAGAGGTATGATGAAGAAGATTTATAGTGTTTAATTAGGGTTTAGGGTTGTCTACCTTTGATTTTTTTTTCTAATTTTTTATATGTCTCTTCTAACTTTGATTTGTGTAAAACTTGTGTGAATTTGTTTCTTTTTACCCAAGGTTGCTATTAAGAACCTATAATCAAAATATAAGCAAATTACGTGTAATATTTGACAAAAAATGCTTATAAAATAGATTGAAACTAAATAAAATTAAATAATTATAAGTGTTTTCAACACTTATCAAACTTCCTCATACTTAAGCCTTTGCTTGTCCTTAAGTAAAGATAAAAAATACAACTGAGGAAAAGATCACTTCATTGAATAATCAATCATCACTTATTTTGCATCGACTTGAATAATTATCACAATTTTAAATTGCATTTATCTCATTTAAAATCAAAGTTTTAGCAACCTTTGGACATATCTTACCTAATAATATAATCATGTATTGTAAACACTAAATATTGGAGTTCAATAGCTAATCCATGTAATATTAAAGTTTTACCATGGCATTTAAGTAAAGATTTATAAACTCAAAAAAGTAATTAACATTAACTAATTAGGAAAAAGTTATCCAAAATTTTGTTTATTTAACTAGAATATATACTCTCTTAACCCATGTAGCGAGTTTTCGAACCGATGATTTCGAGCTTGTCACTCAAGTCACAAGATGTTATCCCTCGAATGGCACCTCATAAGCTAAAGTTTGAGTTAACAAGGCCTACTACTAAACTTATTCTACTTTATTTATTTATTCTTTTCAACTCCTAGCCTTTTATTATTTTGGGGAAAACCTTCTAGAGACAAACTTCATTTGATTAGTTATTCTTGATAATAATGCTCTTAAAAACTTTTAAGAGATGGGTATACATCAAAGTGAATGTCATTATCAATCCCTTAAGAGACATGACTTGATGTGCATTTATTGGTACTTAGATTTGAAAAAACTAGTAGGTACTCGTAGGTATGGACATGAAAGAAATTTTGGGGTTCTATGCTTTCTTTTATACAATAAAACAAGGGTATGAGTGTGAATGTAACTAGATACGACTCACCAACAACAAATACTAGTTAGATTTGTAATTAGAATAGGTTTGATATTATTCACAAATACTAAATTAATTCACAAGTTGTAATATAAGATATATATAACACAATATCTCCTAAAAGAGGGTTTGCCACAATCAATGAATGACTAATAAAAACATGGGGATTAAAGGGGTTTTACTCAATAATTGAAGGAGTACAAAGTAAGTAATGACTTGAAGCTTTAAAGGATGCTCTTCATTCATTAATGGATCGATGTTTACATTTTCACACTAATGTTACTATTTATACTATTTCTAAAACCCTAGTGGCAATCTATTAAATACATACATACAAATGTGTTAAACCTTAAATGGAGGCCCACATGGGCAAATAAATAAAATAACTAAACTAGGCAATTCAAAATTGTGTATTTTAGCATGTATCAAAGTTGATGATTGAGGTCAATCAAAACTGGTTGTAGGCAGGTCAGATTGAAGTAAGTTGGGTGTGTTGTTAAGAGAGTTCTATCACCTATATGGCTTGTTCCCCGATAGCTTAGCTAGGTTAGTTGAGAGATAAGCTGAGATGAGGGTTCATTGTTGGAAGGTAAGTATATCTATCAAATTTTGTAATATAGTGTATTAAATATGGATATCGTCTTATAGGGATTACACATACTAATATTAACTTTATAACCTATTATCTAATTAGTAAATTATAAAGATTAATTGATTTAAACCCTATAACTAAGTATTAATTAATGAGCTAGAGATTAAATTGAAAGAAGGAAGAGCAAAACAAATTATAATTAATTTCAAGATAGTAAAACTAGTATCTATACTTTATTTCTCTTAAGAATTATTATGTAACCTTAACAAAATTTATTTAAATCCTTTTTAATGTCATTAATTGGGGGGATTCTTAAATTAGTTTAATAACTTTCTCAAGCTTATTAACCCTAACATTAAAAATACCTATTTGATTATCTTCATAATAGCATATTTCAAAATCACATTAAAAACAATGAATTCCTTAAAAACAAATTAATGAATTTCGAAAGAATTATGCAATTCTCTTCAAACATACTAGATCTAATTGTGCATTAGATTTGTCAATTTTAATGTATAATATCAAATAGATAAATAATACTTTAGAAATATCAATCTAAACAATATGAAAAACACATGCATGAATAAAAAAAATCTAAGAATTCATTGAATAACAATAAATTAGTTACATAATAATCTTGTGATCCACATGTCTAGATTTTAAGAAAATTTAAGCACTAAATATATTGAAAACATAAATCTTTATTGATGTATTAACATGCATCATTAAAGAAATTAAGGAAATCTAAGAAAAACCTTAAATTTTTCAATTACAGAAAAATAGCCTTATAGTCTCTTGAAAAACCCTAGAATAAATAAAAACATCTTCTCTCTTTTTTTTTTTTTTTTTTTTCTAGTCGAGTCTCCCTTGTCCTTTATATAGCAAGAATAAAAAATTCTTTTTTTTTTAGGCTAACGCACCATCTAACACGGTCGTGCTTTGAGTCATGTCAATTCGTCAGTAAAAAACTTAGAAAACTAGACGTTATAGTAGATACGACCTACATACAATTATGTTTAAAGGTCATGTCTATCTTCAAAACTTTATAACTTCTACTATTTAGCTCCAAATTGAGTGAAATTGAATTCTTTTTCTTCCTTTTTATTTCAACTATCCATCAAAGCTTTAGAATCAAAATATTAATCAATTAAAATTTAAATTTTTCAAAGACATGCCAAAATAAGAGACAAATACTTACTTTTATATAATTAAGCACCTATTATTCACCTAGGTAAATGATAACTCAGTGGCACCTTGAGTTGATCTTGAGGGGTTGAAACCCTATCTCTTGCAATTGGAAGGTATCGACTTTGAGTTGATCAATGGCTTGAGTAAAGCTAGCAACCACCCCCTATTGTTAGCTAACTTAAACAACTCATCCTTTCTTTGTGGGTTGATCTTGGTTAGACCCTGACTCGATAGGTTGAGGTGTTTTGGTACTAGCCGTGAGGTTTTGTTGAAACTCCTTTAGGTCAGACTAGCACAAGCTCATTCTTTTGCCTCCTCCTCAACAAATCGAATCTCTTTCCTTACCTTAGTATTTGATTTTCAACTAGGTACATGGGGTGAGAAGTTAGATTGATAACCTCATCATTACTCTCAAGTTGAAAATGAGTTGACCTCAACTTTAATCTTTGTAGCCCTACGAAATAAGCCAAAGAGTAAGTGGCAAATAAACTCATCTTTCTCTTCCTTTTATTGACCTAGGCTAAGTGGTCCCTCTATATGTCCTCTACACTCATGTGTAGCAATAAAAAGCTCTTCCCATCCTTCATAAAGGAGTAGGTGTTGCAGAAGCCATCATAGATAACACGTTTTCCATATTTCCAAGGTTGTCTAACTATGATGCAAACAACATGCATAGGTACCACATCAAAGTTCAGCTTGTCTCAGTACTCTCTAATGCTGAACGAAATCTTAACTTGTTTATGGACATGTATCATGCCCTTGTCATTAACCCTTCGCAATCTATATGGCATAGGGTGTTGGGAGGCTAGAAGTTTCATTTTTCCTACTAGCTTGATTGATTTTTAGTTTTTGGGTGTAAAGTTTTATAAGATTGGGATGAATAGATGTATTCTTTCTATTGAATTCTTGAACATTATACATTCAGAAAAGAAGACATCAATCAACTTTTATGAAATGGTTTCTTACATGATTTAGCCGATTGTCTTTATCCTAAGATATACTGAGATTAAATTATTTAATTTTTAAATTTTAATTTCTTTTTTTCAAAGGTGAAAGAACATTAAATTATTGGATGCTTAGTACTTATGATTCGTTAAATCAGCTTGGATAATTTAATTTGCTGGTTGTGTATCCTCTTGCATAAAATATATACCATCTCAAAATTTTCAAAAAGATAAAAGAGGAAAAAGAAAATATTATCACCTAAACTCACTGGCAATACACCTTTTTATCAATTATATTTCGTCATTGAAAATAATTTTCACTGCTCTAATTTAGATTTGTTACTAGTTTTTTTTTTTAATCAATTTTTATGTCTAAGCATTCGAATAATAAATATGGAGAGAGTAGGAATGCTTCGGTATGTTGAGTCCCAATGGAACTGGCAAAAGTTCTTTCATTAGTATGGTAAGTAGTAGCTGCTTTTCAATCAAATTGGTCGGTTTATGGTTCATTACATCGGACTTTAAATGAATATCTATTTGTTGATGATTGGCTTGACAAAACCCACTGCCAGAACGGCATATGTCGAGGGGATTGACATACGGACTGATATGGAAGGCGTACATACTACCATGGGTGTTTTGCACCCAACATGAGTAAGCTATCATTTTCTTGCGTCAGAAAACATTGCTTCCCCTTCAAGCCACGCCTTTTCCGTAGATATGTCCTGATCTAATCTTCTTCTGCCTGAAGCTTGCTCTGGGAAACTCTAACAGGAGGGGAGCACCTGCTATTCTATGGAAGGCTTATAAACCTGAAAGGTTCTGCCTTGACACGGGTAAGTCAGTGTTACTCTAAATAGTACCGTGGTTCTGTGGATGTCTGAGCCAACTTCCAACTAGATAGTTTCAAAGTCATCGCTTGCTATAAACTGGGACGGTAGCTATTCAGCATTGCTTTTACATGCTTGCAATTCGGTCTTCATTTGTCCTTAAACTTATTGTAGGCAGTAGAAGAGTCTCTCAAGAGTCTCAACATATTCGATAACGGTGTTGCTGACAAACAAGCAGGAAAATATAGTGGTGGCATGAAAAGAAGGCTAAGTGCTGCCATATCCCTGATTGGAGATCCTGAGGTACGTTTCCATTCCATTATTCCTCTATCTTGCTGCGGATAATCATTCATGGAATCATCATTTCACTCTTGAAAAGTTTTCCTTTTTTGAACTAATTTTTTCTTGATTTTAAAAGGTTGTTTATTTGGATGAGCCTACTACCGGACTAGATCCAGCTTCAAGAGACCACTTATGGAACGCTATGAAGCATGCTAAGAAGGACCGTGCTATTATTCTAACTAGTACACTCTCTCTCTCGCACACTCATATGGTTGTCGATTCAGTAGACAACATCTCAATTCCTTGCAGCGCGTTCAATGGAAGTGGCAGAGGTATTGTGTGATCGATTGGGAATTTTTGTAGATGGAAGTTTACAGTGCATAGGAAATCCAAAAGCGGTGTGTTTGATATAATCTTACATTTGAGTGTGGACTGTTCACCTAATTTTGATTGTCTTGTGCAACATGCTCCTAGACATCAATACTGAACTTTATAATTTCCATCAACTCTTAGCTGGCATGGGGTGGCGTGTTTAAGTCCTCAATATATGAAATTTACAAATTTACACTAACAGAGGAATTGGTCTGAGTCTTCATTGGAATTTTACATGTACGATTGAATCCATCAATTCCGTCATCCTGAAAATGCTTTCTTTTCCCTCATCGATTTAGATTTTACTCTTCTTAACTGTATCCCAATTATAACTTGACAGCTGAAGGCTAGACATGGAGTTTCGTATGTGTTTACAATGACAACACCATCTAACCATGAGGAAGAGGTGGAACACATGGTTCGCCGTCTCTCTCCAGGAGCAAAAAGAGTCTATCTTATATCTGGAACACAGAAGTTTGAGCTCCCGAAGAATGAAGTTAGGATTGCGGATGTAATCCTAGCAGTTGAGAAAGCGAAGAGTAAGCTCACAGTGTATGCTTGGGGTCTTGTGGATACAACTTTGGAGGATGTCTTTATCAAGGTTGCTTGATGTGCTCAGGCATTCAACACGTCGTCATGACAATTTTGTTTATACATCCATCCCATCTTATGGTAAGGTCTCATGTAAAATCGAGTTTACTTTTCTGGTTTTTCTTAAGGTACACTGTTGCTATGAAAATTTCTTTAAGTAGTAGTAACATAGAGGACACAGTTGCTGCAAGTACATTTCATAATTATACGACATAATTATTTTGTAAAGTAAATTTGAACTTTATGAATTTTACACAAATATAATGGATGAAATTATGTACCTTTCTCTATAGTAATGGTGTTATTCTTTTCTTAAATCCTAATGAGTGAAGAATATCTTTATAATGCCTCAAAACTTTGGAACATTATAGCCCGTCACATGTCATTACTGTGTAGTAACATGCTAAGGTTTCTAAATTTCTATTCTAATTTAAACTTGTTCTTCTTTACTATACATTAATATCAATGAAACTTCAATAATAGAAATAAATTATTCTCAGGTGAAATCATTCCAATCATTATTACTTAAAACAAATACATTAAATACTAAACCCAAAACTAAGATAAACATCTATCAACATATAATGAACAACATATTTAAAAGTCTAATAACTATCTTCAAATTCTCTAATTAACATCCTCAAGTTCTATTAAGAAAATCTTCATCAACTTTTACATTACTCTTCAACATCATTTTCATCCTAATAAGAACACACTAAACATCGTAATTGGTAGATTTATCATATTTATCTATAGTTGAAAAATAAGCGGGATGAACCTAAGCCTAGTACATGAGTACCACATAGAGATATGTGTGCCACACAAACAATAGTATTAACACACATAAATGTAGTAGTACATATCAAATCATCAGGTTATTATCTTCAATTAACCAACATACAACATATGAGTACTTATGACCTCATCACACCATATAATACTTACATATATATATTCTTAGAACTGGAACTACCACTATGAGCCCGTCTAACCCTAATCTACCATAAATTATTTTGATACACGATTTTACTAAAAAAAATTCAGCATACCAATCATCGAGATACTCCCTAAGGATCTGTCACTTCCAACCCCTAGGCTGAACCAAGCACAAATAGCACTTACATTTAAATCCAACATCTATAAACATTCCATTTTTATGCCTCTTGAATCTTTTTTCTCTTTTAGGGAAAAGTTCTCATTTAGTTCTTTTTAGGGTGGAAATAATTTTTCAAGGTCAAAAACATTTTTTTTTTGGTTTTTTAGTCAAAATACGTATATGTAATTTGTTAGAATACAAGTCCTTAAAACTATTTTATTAATATTTTTTAGGCCTAAATTTGGTTTGCTCATAATAAAATAGAAAATTTAAGCTGATTTTGGGTTTAAACAATACCTCAAATAGACTTAAATTGCTAATTTTATGAGCAATTAAAGTTTTAAGTTAAATTGAACACTAGGCAAAATTAGACTTGTAATTCTATTAAATTAAGATATTTATAATAAAAATAATTGTACATATGCTACTAGACTACATGTGAAAAAGAGTTCATGAGGTTTGGACTGATTTTTAAGACTCAAAATTAATTGGGTGGTTTAATTAAAATCGATTCATAAAAGAATGAATATAATTTTGTGCAGCATTAAGTCAAGGAAAAAGCTTAGCTCGATTTGTAAGTAGTGCACAACGAAGAGTCAAAGGTGTTCAGTTCGACTCTAACTAAGCGCAATTGTGTCAGTTGTTTTACCTTCAATTAGGGACATGTGTCAGCCATCTATTGCCTAACAAAACACCATATATTCATCTTCCTCCTGGTTCGAATATGAACAACCATCTAGTGGCTGACAAAACACTGTATATTAATCTTCCTCCTAGTTTGAATATGAAATAGAAAAGGAAAGAAAAAACCAGCCTGATCCTTCCTTTTTCGACTCAATTTCATTCATTTTTTGGCTAAATAAAATTAAACAAAAAATGGAAGTTAAATATACACTTAGAGTATTATTCATTGCACTCTAAATTTGAATTTTATAATAAAGGAAAGTTCCCTAAAAATAAACATGAAAATCAGAAAAAAAAATAAAATATACACATATTGCATTCAATTTTTTAAGTGAATATTATGGGCTAAATTGACTTGCAAATCATGAATTAAACAATTTTCAATTTTGAAAACTTTCCACAAAAATCATGATAAATTCAGCAAAAAATATCCAAGAATTGAAAAGACCCATTCTTGCAAAGATTCGATATTTCTACAAATTTAGGATTTCTTGAACACAACTCATCGCTTATCGGTATAAATAGGAGTCCTTAGAACTCATTTCAAGAGGTGAAAAAAATTAACAAGCTCGAGTCACTCACTTTCGCACTCTAGTATAGTACCCATGACCACCCTCTCTCTCTCTCTTCAATTTATCTCATTTAAGAGTAAATTGAAGTGAACCAAAGTCATAGAATTATTCCCTTTTATCATTAGATTAAAGCACAACCTTCAATTACCTTCAATAATTCTGGAATTGCTTTAATTGGATCAATAATCAAATTTTGGGTTTATAAGCTTGAAGAATGGGTTTAAGTGAAATTGATCAAGATACAAACTTCTAATTCTAAAATTAATTGAGGGGTTCGCTTTCCCACCATAGTAGGAGTATAATTGACCCTTGAACTACAACCATCGATGATTGGAAGCCCCTAAATCGACTTGAACCGCCCACGTACAAGATAAGTTTTTATTCTTTTTTTATTTTTTTGGAAATAAATAATAGAAAATTAAAAAAATTCAGAAAAAATAAAAACAAGTTTTGATGATTTAGAATATCTTTATATAAAAGAGTTTCTTTTAAATATTTCTCTAAAATTATTATTTTTTTCACTTAGAAAAGTTGTTTTTCTTTTTAATTAAAAACTTTAAATTAGCCTTTTCTCTAAAAAAAATTAGATTTTTATTTTTTATAAAAGAAAAAAAACTTAGGGTTTTATAAAAAAGGGAAAATGGCTAAAAATATAAAGGTAATATTTTTTAAAAATAAAATAAACTAACAAACTAATTTTTTACAAATAAATAAAAAAGAAATACATAGGCCTGATCTTAGCTAACGGGTACGTAGGCACTTCGGGTGGTCTTAAAAATTGAAAACTTTTTTTTTCTAATTTATATTTTTTTATAAAAAAGAAATCTTTTATGAAAAATTTTCAAAAAGAAGTAACTTTGAAAGCCTTTTAATTATTTTTAGAAACTTTCTCATGGAAACTTTAAAGGTTTTTAAAAAATAGCCTTTAAGTCCATAATCTCTTATTTATTATATATATTTTTTTGAAAATTATTTTAGAAAAAAAAAGTAGACGAGTGACTAAAATTAAAGTTTATCCACTAGTAAACCTTAATTTTATATATTTTTTCTTAACATAAGTTGGGTGGCGACTCCATTTTTTTTTTTAAAAAAAACAACGAAACTTTCCCTTAATTTGGTTGAGAGACTTATGTTGAGTAGGCTAAGCTTAATGTAAGCCTAGTCAAGGAAAAAAGAGATCAAAATTTAGGCTCAACAGATTGGAGACTCTATTGGAGACATAAGTGGGCTAGGCATAAGAGAATTTCCAAAAATAATTTTAAAGGCCTTTATTATTATTTTTTTTGGGAAATAAAGTTTCTTTAGTATAAATGCTTTTCTTATAAATAGTTTTATTAACTAGGTGTTAATGGCATAGAAAAAAAAAAGAGAGAGAGAGAAGAAAATGAAGAAAGGCCTAATGGGCCAATCTTGGGGAATTTATTATTATTATTATTTTATTTTAGTTTTTTTAAGAAAAACGCGTGTTAGATATGGTCGGGACCGAACCATCTTAGGAACTTAGGAAGGGGAGCCATTGTGTAACTATTTAGGAGTTGTGGTGTGACTACCTTATGTTGGTGATTAGGCTACCCACTCTTACTTTAGTGTGGCTGGGATCCATTTCTTTGAGAATGTGTGAGGCCATAAAGCTTAAGGACCTGTAGAATCTACTTTTTGTATTCACGATTATGTACCGGCCAATGGAAAATGGTGCGGCTGGTTATGTACTGGGTAATGGAAAATGGTGCGGCATGATAAAGAAAGAGTTGTAATTTTAATTGATACCCCAATGTGTCATAATTCTTTGTAAGATATGTAAATTTCCATGTATATAAACTTGAGTATAAGCTTTGTTTCTAAATTTTTGTTTATTGTAATTTGTAGAAAATAAGGATGGTAGGTTCATCAAATTCTTAGCTTACTCAAGAGATCTACATTGAGCAACCTATGGAACTCGAGCCTTTCCTAACACAATGGTTCAATTAGTTCAACTTGGATCATCAACAATTCATCATCACCAAGATCAGCTCAATATTTTCCCTAATGAATACTAAGCCTAACAAGACCCTAATGCGAGCCTTAGCCCATTTTTGGAGCCCAAAGACTTCTTCCTTATTATTTGGCACAAATATGCTTAGCCCCACTATTGAAGAGTACACCTAACTACTCCAACTCCCTCCATGCATTAAAGGTATAGCAATTCCAAACCTTAAAGCTACCCTAGCAAACGCCTTTGCTAAGTTTTTAGGGGTGAGAAGGATTGCATTAGCTTAAGCCTTTGATGAGTGTAGTGGAAAAGCCATAAGATTGTCAACTCTTCTTGATTGGTTTGAAAACCTATTACATTATAAAAAACACATGGCCATATTTAGTGGTGGCTTTGAAGTATGGAGAGAGAACTGAATCAACACATTTATCCCAACTATGCTTGGAGCCATTATGTTCCCAATGGGCTTTTACATGTTCGTTTTAGAGTAGTGGAGTTGGTAGCCTAATTCTTGGCAGAAAAGTCATATATTCCAAACCTTTTAGTAGAGCAAATTTGTTCTTTGAATTTTTTGAGGCAAAGAAGCCATGGACATTTCAAGGGAAGTTTTGGCTTAACAGATTGATCTAATAGACAACTTCATTCCTAAGATCCATTTACCAAAAGGAGTCATAGTTTAAGGATGGATTGAGGCCCTATAGAAAGTTCCACTAGAAGACATACTTTGGACTGCTAGATGGAACAATTGTACACATA
Source organism: Laguncularia racemosa (assembly GCA_037954665.1). Classification (NCBI taxonomy): domain Eukaryota; kingdom Viridiplantae; phylum Streptophyta; class Magnoliopsida; order Myrtales; family Combretaceae; genus Laguncularia; species Laguncularia racemosa. The sequence continues at coordinate 113,231 of JBBMOL010000063.1, read as the reverse complement.
CCATACTTGGGTGTGAAGGGTATGTTGCAGTCCCTCTTATAAGCATCAATGGCTATATGAGGTACTACCTAGCATGTGTGGTCAAACAATTAGGGCCCATTCAAGACATAGCCCACCAAGATTCCCTAAAAGTGGTGACATTTGATTTCTAGAATTCTCATATTATGCTAGCTAACAAAATAAGCAAGTTACAAAGAATCTAAGCTATTTGGGACCATAGAGAATTAACCCCATGGTTGATGTAGGAGACTTGAGAGGAAGAATTGGTGATTACCAAGCCACAAAAGAGTTAATATTTGACTTGCTTCATAAGAATAGATAAATGTAGTATTAAGCCCTTGATGTGCTTAAACCCACACTTGAGCATCTGAGACTAAAGCTTTAAGCATATATGGATTTAGTGTAGGTTCATGTGGAAATTCAATATAGAGCCATGAAAAGAGGAAGAACACTTGGAAAGCTTGATTTGAAGAAACCTAAAATTAGATAGAGGTCTTAGAAGGCTAACTAAAGAGAGCCGAGAAGCGAATCTGCCACTTGCTAATTGATGAAGTGTTGAGTCTAATGTTTTATTTTATTTTTCCTTATTTGATTCATATTAAATCCTATACTCATTTAATATGAATTCTCGACTTAAATTAGGAAAAACTACGTCTGTCATTTATTTAAGAACTTAGAGTTACCTACTAATCGAAATTGGGAAAAATTGTTAAGTTAAGACTAATTGAGTGGATTAATCCTAATTTAGCCATTAGTCAATGATTTTTTTTAAATAAGAAAACTAGAGATTTCGGATTCGTGGACTAACTTATTAAAACCTACAATTACCACTTTAACCTTCTAAGTTTCGATTATATTTTATTATATCCTTTCTAGTATAAAATAAATAAATTTATTTATAATAAGAAAAAAAGGTAAGAAAAAAATAACAACAATACTAACAATAATGAAAAAATAATAATTTTTTTTTATTTTATTTTTTAGAGTTGCCCATAAGGGTGCCTTTATAGGTTGACTTACGAACAATGGGAAGTGCCTCACTAAACTAGCAACCTTAAGAGAGAATGTCTAAGAAAGTGCCCCTATAAGCTGACTAACTAACAATGAGAAGCGTCTCTTCAAACTAGTAGTCTTAAGAGAGAATGTTTAAGAAAGTGCTCTATAGACTAACTATTCGACAATGAGAAGCATCTCTCCAGACTAGCAACTCTAAAAGAGAGAATGTTTAGGAAAGTACCCCTATAAGCTGACTAACCGATAATGGGAAGCATTTCATTAAACTTGCAACCTTGAAAGGTGAGATGTCTAGGGAAGTACTTTGTGAGCTAACCATCCAACAACATGAAGTGTTTATTTAAACTAGCAACCTTGAAAGGTGAAATGTTTAAGGAAGTGTTTTATGGGCTGACTAATCGACTACAGGAAGCGTCTTACTAGACTAATAACCTTAAGAAAGAATGTTTAGGAAAATGCCCCATTATGGGCTAACTAACCAAAAGTAAGAATGAATTCCTAAGTGAGAATCTTATTTTTCAAATAATGGTCAAAAGTTTCTAAATTAAGGATGACTTAAGGCTATTGAACACATGATAATTAAAGCTTTTCTTAAAAATTTCAAGACAAATGCTCTTCTGAACTTAAGGATAAGGTGATAAGGTATTGAAGTATCTTCTAACAAACTTTGAATTTTTTTTTCTTGTTTTCTCAAAAAATCTAAAAGAATTATTATTATTTAAAAAAAATGCTAACAAGTAAAGAGTCTGATAGGACTCTTAAAAATATACAAATAAAAGGGTAGGCCTACCCTACTTCTTAATAATCACTTACTCTTGTCTCATTTTGCTTGAAGGATTTGGTGTAATCTTGGAAAAGTGGTGTCTTGGCTCAACCAATCATCTCTTGAGGGGCTTCTTGCAATTAAGAATTATATCTTCTTCTTGGAGGGATCATTATTTAAATTTGGGGTAGATAATACCCTTAAGGGATGCATTCAGATTTCTTTCTTTCATTTGGGAGTAGATATCTCATTCTAGATTGGTTCAGTTCAAGAGGACTTCCTTACATTCTTTTGATTTAGATGTCACTCTTGACTTCTACTCTAAAAATTATGATCTCTCTTGTAAGTAATACGCATTAATCAATTTGTTAGGTCTTTTCTGGACTTGTAATGCGATATAAGCTTAATGTAAAGTTCTATTTTGAAAGAATCATCATTTCAACCTGAGTTTACATGTCAAGAACCCTTGAGAGAAACTAAAAAAGTACTTACTCTAATTTCAAAAGCCATTTCATGCTTAAGATAGATTATTTTCAATGATTTAGAGAAGCCTTTAGAGAAGGATGGTAATGTAGATGGGATTTATCTTTGAACTATAATGTTTAGGTTCTTATGTTTGCCCCTAGTGATTTCAAGTGTTGTTAGGCTCACTTTTTTATTGTGTATAGGGTTTAATTACATTCTTAGGCTATTTTCATTTCTTTTCTTCCCCTTTCTTTTCTTTTTTTCCCTTTTTTTTTTCACTCATTTTCTTCCACACCAACCCCCCTACCCCTTGCCCCCACCCCCTCTTTTTTTAGGGCTTAATGGTAACTATCTCTTATGGGTTATGTGTAGTTTTTCAAAATATGAGCTTTTATTCATCTCAAAGGAAATAAATTATCCATAGTAAAAATTACCCTTGTATTGTTGTAATTAGGATAAGCACTATTTAGTTAATTTCTTTTCTCCTAATTGATGTCCCTATCCTCCTAATTACCCCATTGTGGGATGGTTCTTAACAGGGTTAAAATTTGAAACTCTTCTTATATAGGCTCAAATGTGGTTGGCAAAGGATTATTGTGTTTAAGATTAGCAAAAATAAATGCTCAATATTATTTTGATTAACATATCAAATTCAAGATAGACCTTCTCTAAGGAATAAGTTTGAAAACCTTACATTAATAACACTTAACTCTCAAGTGTTTAAGGGTTAGTGTTTGGGATGTGGCTTACCTCCTTTCATCCTAAACTTTTCGAACAAATGAGATATCTTTCCTTTTACTAAATTTGTCCTTATTCACCAAGTACCATGATGTCTTTGGGAGTTATGTGCCCTGTCAAATGATTTGTTCTTAATTTATCCCTCTTGGGAATTTAGTTGTGTAAGACTTAGCTAGTTAAGGGCTAGTATTCTTTATGCCATTACTAGTAATTGACCTTGGTTGCTTTGAAATTGTGCTAAAAAAATTAGGTATCCCTATGTTTGGTTGACTAAAATAGATAAGTCTTAATGGAGAGAAACTTCAAGTGTAGCCTTTAAGGTTAGAGGGGATGGGAAGGCTTTGTGTTTTGAGACAAGAGTAGGTATAATGGCTATAGTGTTTTGTGTTTACAATAGGTAAGGAGACTTGATAAATGATTAATAGAATACATTTGTAAATAAGATTTTTTAATAAATTCAATGAAATTATATGAATTTTAAAGAAGTATGCTACCTAATTGAGTAATATTTTAATTTTAAGACTTTAATATGTTCTTTAATCAACAAGGGAAGAAAATGAGTCAAGTTTCACTTGATTTGGAGTTAAAATGAAGAAATTATGTGCATTTGAAGATCAACACAATCAATTAACGTGGTCATGTTGATTTTGAAGAAGAATCAGAAAGATACATGAGGAAACAATACGACTATGTTAGTAGTTGTGTAACTCTCGAAGTAATTGAAGCCAAACATGACTATGTTGAATTAGTACAACATTGCTTGTCAACATGATCGTGTTGGCGTCGTGTTGACCATATCCTCCACAAATTTAGATAAATTTGAAAGATTTAAGTTAAACACGACCGTGTTGAAGGGTCATGTTGAGTTCGATAGTTGTGAACTATATATAGCTAGATATAAAACCTAAAAGAATTTTTTAGAGAGTTTTGACTGATGAAAGGAGAGAGGTTTTTGAGCAGACAAAGAGAAAGGAACTCTTGGAAGTTAGAGAACATTGAGGATCAAATTGTACACTTCGAAAGTGCAAGGACAAATTTATAAAAGGGTTTTTCTTTCTATTATGAGTTATTTTGATTCTATTGTCAGATTTTATCTTATAATGTTAGCTTAATTTCTTATAGTATCTAGAATTGTGGAACCTTAGAATTATTATGTAATTTTATTTTAGTTATTATTCAATGGATTCTTTATATTTTTTATTCAATTATGTATGTTATTCATAGTATAGAATTGGTATTTCTAGATTATCAATTTTAATTATTGATATTATGCAAGTAGATTGAGAAATCACATGTATAATTAGATCTAGCGTAATTGAGAAGAGTTGCATGCAATTCTAGAGATAAGATGACATAAATATTCTAAATTAGGGTCAAATCTAATTAAGGAATTCAAAGATCAATAATGCAATCTTAGGGGCTTTAATTAGAGAGAGATCTCAATTAATCAACCTAGGGTTAGAAATTATAATCTTAAGAAAGATATTAATTTAATTACAAATTCCTATAGTTAAGAAAATAAAGATGAAATTGGAATCATCTCTAATAAGTTATATATGCTTCTAGGAGGAAACTAAATTTAGATATGTGTTCTTGCAATGTTAATTCAAATTCTTTAATACATCTGCTTTCCATTATTTTGAATATTATTAGTTAAGTAGTTAAAACTTCTTAGTTAATTAATAAATTTAATTTGATGATTAGATAATAGAGTCCTAGTTAGTATTAATAATTGTAGTCTCTATGGGACGACATTTGTAATTAATCCACTATATTACATTAATCAATAAGTACACTTGCCTAACGATTAAGACTTTTTGAAGTCAATGAACTTTTATGTTTAGGGTCTTTCAAGTTATGCGTGGGCTATAGAGGTCTTTGGTCTTTTGTTAAGCGATATAGGTTTAGAGTAAGTGCTATGAGTCTTAAGTTGAGCTAACCAGCTTAAAAGAAACTTTTATGACCTTAGAAGAATCTCTCACTACTAGTAACTCTTCAATTTTCTTGATTTTTTTTTTTTGAGACATAGGATTATAGACATTATTTTACAAAAGGTACATTACTAAAGAAAATCTAAGGTGGTTGGAAAATAAATATAGCCATAAGTAAATCTAATCTCTAAGATTTAACCAAAATTTATGAAATAAATATTTTACAAGTCTTTGATGATGAATAAATTAACAAAGACAAGGAAAAGTAACAAGTATGATGATAAGAAAATGAGGCATGCAGATGCAGATGTAAAGGGCAAAAATAGGAACCAACAACTAATTAATGATGTGGCAATGCTGAAATTTTATTAATTTTGCAAACTTTAGAGTTTGATTACATTACTTAAAGAGAAAGATATCTAAAGTAAAAAAAAAATAAAAAAATCCTATAATCTGAAATTTTCTTTTCATTTCATAGCCACTAGCTTTTGTAATAGCTTCTAACTTCCTCGTCTTTTCATGGATAGGTGTGGATTCTTTCTTCTTCCCTTTGTCTTTTGCAACAACTTCTAATTCCTTAACCTTCTCTTGAGCCTTCCTCAGTTGGGCTTCAAGTCCTTTATTCTTCTGGTTAGATTCCTTGAATCTATTTTTCCATAAGTCTTTCTTGCTTTCCATAGCTTCAAAATGGACCTCCATTTGGACTTGCACCTACTTTATATAAGTCTTCATTTATGGGCTTGGATTGCTTGGTATAGGATGAATGACATCAAGAGCCCAATACGCCCTTTCTCCTATCTTGAACAGCTGGTTAATGATAGAGTCTCTAGTAGCTTGATGTTTTCCGACTTCACTATCCAATTCTCCTAGATCAATGTTAGGGCTTTCAATTTGAGACTCCCATAACGCCCCCACTTTAATCAATTAGGCTACCTTGTCAGCTACTGATATGTTTGGGTTTTGAAATTCAAATGTAACTACCCTAATGAGGGCCTATGGACTATATTTTGGATGGTGCCAAATTGGTAGACCACCGAATATAGATGACAGTCTGTACACCAATTAAGCTCAATTAATGGAATCGCTTGAAAGTTCTTACACACCAACACAACTTTATTCAATAGTTCCATTTGGCAGTCCATAAAATATCTTCAGCACTAAAGCCCTTGAGTGTCTCCACCTAACTATGGCTAAAAACATTATCAGGTAATCTCATCTTATCTGCACAAGAATCTATAAGGTCGATCTAATGGGCTAGTGATCGTTTAACCATGTTTAGCCCAAAACACTTGAGATGGCTTACAAACTAGATTAAGATTAGATTGATGTTGGAGTAGAAGATTCCATGACCTTTCTTTTTCACAAAATTCAAGTTTTGGATTTGTTTGGCTAAGAGGGCTAGAATATAGGACTTTCCCTTTAAAAATTGAGTTGCTAATTTCGTGACTCTATAATGAATATGGAAGACCTTAGTAGGGAAAAGAATTATTGCAAATGTCATTAAGATGAAGGCATGAATTCAATTTTTTCTATAGTCTTTAGGGCTTCTACATAAGATGTCCTTCTTATCTTCAAAATCAAAACATGCCTCAAACCATGTCTATAGGTCATCTAGTTGAAGGCAATGTCCATTGCTATCCCCTAATGCTTTGTTGATCACTAATCTGCAGATTCTTAAACGTTTGCTGAAGATGCTAGCTGACCTGACCTCTAAATATATCCTAATGGACATGGGGAATCCTGAAGCAATTGTTTATATTCTTCAATGGTTGGAGTAATCTCATGTGGACCAATAAAGAAAGCCACAAGCTGAGCTCCCAAAAGTGTAATGTAGCCCGAATCAAAGGTATGTTGATGTTGATCTTCATTAGTGAGAAAATGGGCCCAATCTTATCCTTTGTGATAGTCTAATCTCTTAGGTCATATAGAGTGAGCCATTAATCCAATATTAGCTTTAAGTCTAGGGGCTTGTAGATGTGGATCTCTTTGTAAAGAAGATGATCAATTGAAGTGCTGGTCATCTAGTAAAATTATATATAAAATTTTTATGCTACAAAAAAATCTTATTTTACAAAACTTAAATACATTGTCATTACAATAAAAAACTTTATAGGGAAATTTAAAAATAGAAACTATTTCGAAACTCTAAGATGCAATTTTTACAAGGTGCCACATCATTAATTATTTGCTGGTTTAGAAACTCGTGTATGCAAAAGGGTAGGTTCTAAAGATCTCCAAGCTTTGTGGTTTCCTATATTTTTAAAGAAATGGATTTCAAGCCACATCAAAGCATTGGGTAGGGTAGCCTAACTAGCTCTAAGTGGTGGCTACCCCACTCATTCATAATTTACATAATGGCTCCCTTTCCGAAGATCTTAGACGGTCTAGGTCTGACCGTATCTAATCACACACATGAAAAACACCCCTTTCACAAAAACCAAGTTCCTAAATCCTTGCATCACTCATAAATAAAAACATTAGTACAACTAAATATTTATGAAAAAAAAATACAAATTAAGGATATATAAAATAAATCATAATTTTAGAAGGTTTAGGTACCGAGTGCACTTGAGAGTCCTTAGTGGAGTTACCAAGCTGTTGAGTCTAATTTTCTATTTATTTTTCCTAATTTAATTCATATTAAATCTTATGCTAATTAAATGTGAATCCTTGACTTATATTAGGAAAAAACTAGGTTTTTCATTTATGTAGGAAAATAGAGTCGCCACCTAACCGAAGTTGGGAAAAATTTTTAAGTTTAGATTAGTTTAGTGGATTAATCCTAACTTAGCAATTGGTCAATGATTTTTTTTTAATTAAGAAAACAAGAGATTTCAGATTCAGGGACTAACTTATTAAAACCCTATGGTTACCACCTTAACATTTTGAATTTCTATTATATTTTATTATATCATTTATAGCATAAAAGAAATTATTTATAATAAGAAAAAAGGTAAGAAAAATGATAACATTAATAATAATAATTATTATGAAAATAATAATTTTTAATTTTTTTTAGAATTTCCTATAATGATGCCTATGTACTTGTTATTCAGGATTAAACAAGGCATAGTTCATTTCTTAATAAAAATCTAGTTTGTTGATGTATTTTATAAAAAAAAAAATCACTTTACGTTACTAGCCTTTTTGTTTTTTGAAAAGATCTCTAAAACCATATTTTTTGCCCTTTTAAAAAAATCCTAATTTTTTGGAGAAAGACCATTTATTATTTTATTTTATTTTTCAAAAAAAAAATTCTAGTTGATAAAAAGAAATCAATAAAAAGAGAAAAAAATAACTTGTAGAAGCATAGACATAAACATGCAAATTTTCATATTCTTAGATTTTTGGATAATAACATGTAACAAATAATATCTAATCATTTAATTATTTCTAAAAAACATTATTATTATTTAATGTATTATTGCATATTAACAAAAAAAAATTAAAGAAAGATTAGGAGACTTACCTCATAGGTGGTTTAGATAATGGCGGTTTGGTCGGTGATGGTTCGGGTGGCATAAAGTAGATAGTCGGAACAACTCCTAGCAATGTAGACAGCAAAACCCCTCAACTAATTTCTGGATCCAAGCCCACTAACCAATCTAATTTGAATCAAACCAAGACTAAAATAGTATGAACCATAAGCTTGATCTTTAATCCAACTGAAACAAATCATGGAATATTACACCTAATTTGCTTCTAGGTTTTGCTTCTCTAGTGATGGGGAAGTATTTGGTGGTCTTAGGTTGTTTCAAGTTTCTCTCATTTGAAAGAAATCGATGAGAGAGAATGGGGTATACAGGTCATGAGCTAAAGAGAGAGAGAGCTAGGAATCTGGAAAAATTGGTTGTCTGCTAGATGGAAAGCCTCCCTAAACAATTCCCTAAGGTCCTATTTATAGTTATATAGCATCAATTGCAAGTAAGGAAACTTAGATCTAGGAGAATTGGATCAATGGGTATTTATGGTTCTTAAATCTTTGAGTTCAAAATTGAACACGAATTTGTGATAATTGAAAGTATTAAAAGATATATTCATGTTCTAGAAGCTTTAGTTGCCCTAAATATGTGATTAGATTGAATATTACACACAAAATTTGGTCCTAATTTAATTAAAGATTTAGACCTATATATGTATTTTCTTATTTTGTTCGAACTTTGAGTATATTTTTGAAGCACTTTCCCTTATCGATTTATTTAGATTTGATACCTTTTAGCTTGTATCCCATGCCCTCTATTGATTATCATTTTTTGTTTAATAAAAAATGGTCGAAAACTGGACAAAATTGAGGGCTTTCCTAAACTGGACAAATTTGAATTTCGGAAGGAGGAAAAGATGAATAGTGATGAGCACTACTCATATGACACGCCAGCATGTGCACATGTATTGCATGTGCTTGGGACAAAAAAATTAGGACACAATTCTACATCCTTCAAGTTTTGAACTTGCAATCTTCACCTATATTTTATGGGAATGGCATTAAGCATGGCCAACTGGACCAAGCCTTTTTCACATTATATTATGCACGTAAAATATAGATGAGTTTTGACTCCTTTCTCTTTTCTCTCTCTCTCTTTTATGTTAATGGACTCTAATTCTATTAAATATTTATTTGAAAATTTTTTCTTTTTAATTAATAATTTTTTATTTTTCTTTATTATTATTATTTAGCCTTTTTCTTAAAATTAGGGCCTAAACTAAAAAAAGAAAAAAAAAAACAAGAAGACAAAAATGGGGTGTTTACATGAAGCAAGAGCATGCCCCAGCAAGATTAGGAGATTTATCTAGAATAGTTTATTCAATTTCATGTTTCTAGTCTAGGTTTTAATTTTAGTTTTGGTTTAATATTCTTAGTCTTTATATTCTAATGTTATGCGTTACTGGAATATTAATAAAATTGCATCTCAAGTAAAATTTTGAAATAAAATTGCTGCATTATTATTCAGTGGTTGTTTCGACATGTTACATCCATGTGTCTTATTATTCTCTATTTTATTTACTTACAATTACATATTTTATTTTGTAAATTTTGTTTCTTTCAAAAAAACAATGAGAGAGAAAGAAAAAGAAAGCAAAAAAAAAAAAAAAAAAGAAAAAAGGAGAAAGAGGAGAGAAAATAAAGCTAAAAAAAGACAAAAAAATAACAAGATGCTCCCAAATAGTGGATTTTCATCTGAAGCCCTATTCTCAGTTGTTCTTATTCTAAGATGGTTGAAAATGCCAACCTTGAAAGAGTCAAAGCCCTTGAGAAGACCAAGCAATAAGTGTTGGAACAACTTTAGACCCTTACCCACTCCGCAAGCCATCTAACTACTTATGTAAGTGAACGTTCCAACAACCAACAAAATGAGATGCTACCCCTTGAGTTGCAAGATGTGGAATTCAGGCTCAAAACTGACATGTGGAAGAAAGAACTTGAATTGAAGCAAAACGACATAAAGGAAAAGCTGATGAAGAAATTCAAGAACAAACTCAAAGTTTTGGAAGGCATAGATGGGTTGGAAAAGCTAGGCCTCCTGCAATTGCCTAATTACTTAGAAGATTATTTCCTCAAAAAATTTAAGATACCTGAGCTTGAGAAGTATGATGGAATCGATTGCCCTATGATTTAGACTTATCTATATGTGCACAAAATGGGTTAGTACACGAAGTATGATTGACTTATGGTCTAAATATTTTAAGATAGCTTTACTAGCCTAAATGTAGTATGCGTACAACCAATTTAAGTTTAACATCGGAAGAGCACCACCATGTGTGACTTGCAAAAGGTAACTAAGAAAGATAAGGAGACTTTTAAGGAGTTTGCTTGATGTTGTAGAAGTGTGGCAACTAGCATCAGTCCTCTACTCTTAGAAAAGGACTTGACTTACATCTTTATCACCGATATGGGTGATCCATATCACAACTACCTTGTAGGCTACATTATTTCTAGCTTTACTGAGGTGGTAGCCATAGGTATTAGAATTGAAGATTCCATTGTAACAAGCCGGATAATGGTCCCCACTTATGCTAATAAGAAGCCTATCACTTCCAAGCCTACAGCCAAATCAAGAGACTCAACAGCTGGCATGGTAGGTACTAGTAACTTTACAACTACAACACCTTAACTAACTATCCAATCAAGTTAAGGCTAAGACTCCAATGGGAGCACATAATCGAGTAAAAGGCCTAGAAGGCAATAAACTTACATCTCAATATCCATGAGTCAAGTCCTTAGCCACCTCAGGTAAGAAAAAATGTTGACTTTTGAAGTATCGATGCTAGATTATAAGCCTAGAAACTATGATCCAACTTTGAAGTGTGATAGTCACTTAACCTAAGTAGGAAATTCCATTAATAATTGTTGGAGGATTAGAAACAAGGTGCAAGACCTAATCGATGCGAAGTTGATTCAATTAGATTTCATTGAAACTCAGAAGCCCAATATTACTAGGAACCCTCTCCCGAATCATGAGCTTGCAATCAACATGATCAGCCTTGAAGATCTAGAGCCTGAACTAAACTTGGATGAGCTCTTTATCATGATAGAACAAATTGCATGGAGCTTGCAATAGGTAGGCCATTTACAGTATATAAACCTATGGGACAAAACCTAGACTAAGCCTACTATTCACCAACTGCTTAGAGAAGGAAAGGTCAAGAAAGATGAAATTATGGCCATGTTGATTCCCAAACCACACAATAATTATACATAAAAAGGAACTAAGAAAGAGGTGGTTAATAGGAGACCCAACAATTGACACCTTAGGTGAACCATTTGGAAAATTTGAATACATGATAGATTACTCATTCACACCAAAAGTTTATGCTGATATACCACTTACTAGCCGGAGACCAGAGTTTGAGGAAGAAGATAAACTAAAGGAGCTAAGTGTTTAAATGATTGGGGTAAACCCAAAGCTTGTGGTATTCAAGTGCTATAAGTAAGATGAAGAGGAAAAGATCGCCCTTAAGAAGTTGGCTTTCAATATTCCATTGGCAATTAAAAACTACAAAGCTACACCACTAAACTATGAGGTCGTGAACCAAGTTCAAAAGACCCCAATGCCCCTGGTAGGTGGGCTTACTAGGTTTGGGAGAGTATATAACCCATCGAAAGAGGATAAGAGAAAAACCTTCATAAGGGAATCATCCAAGAAAGTCATGAAACTAGAGCAAAAAGAGAATGGTACAAACCCTGCCTCACATTGCCGAATTTTCAAAGCTAATGAATATAAAGGTCTTAGACCAATTGGCTAAAGTCCTAACCTAAATATCCCTCATAAGCCTCCTTCTCACATCTAATGTTCATCCTGAGTCTCTCATCAAGATCCTTCAAGATGTTAAAGTACTTGAGAACATCCCCATTGATAAGTTGGGCTCTAAGTCAACTCATTGTTTGCTATGGACTACATTACTTTCTCACCCGAAGAACTTATTGAAGATAGAACTTACCACACTAAAGCTCTATTCACAATGGTCAAATGCAAGGGTATGATTATTGCTCGTGTCCTCATAGATAATGGATCGTCTCTAAATGTATGCCCATTGTCAACATTAGATTAAGTTATAAGCTTACACTAATGGAAATCACCAAGATGAAGCAGAAGGTTAAAAAAGGAGAGAAGTTGCTAGACACTAATATCCAGATCCCCCACATCATCCAAACTTTCCCAATATCAACTAAGGTCTAGGAGCCCAAGCTTGACTTGATAGCAAATATGTTTAACCAATAGTGCTTGATTCAAGAGAAGGCACTAAGTAGCCCCTCTGCAACTCTCAATAATTAGTTTTCAATTTCTTTTAGTAGTGATTAGTCCCTCCTAAAGTAAGGATTAGACTATAATGGAGCATGTTTTTCCCTTTTTAGTTCGAGTCATATCAAATCTATGAGTCCTTTCTTGTTTTCAATAAGCTTAGTTTATGAGTTAATCCTAGCTTTCAATAAAATTAATCTTTGTTTTCTTGTTAACTTTGAATAAAGATGTACTAATTTACATCTATTAGTAATAAAATTTTCTCTCTCATTTTTTCATTACTTGCCCATTTATTTCTTTTCCATGTATTTTCCTTTTTAGATCCAATGCACCTGATGAAAATCAAGGCTATCTCATACCTGTGAATGATGAGAATGTTGATATTACCTCTAACCCTACTAGGTCAGTTAGCATGAGTGATGTTGATTGTCTACTAGATATTTAAGAAAATTGGCAACAATTTAAGCAAGATAGAATTTCCATTAATGAACCATTAATAATGATTAATTTGGGAAGTGAGGAAAGATTGAGGAATCTTAAAATTGGCGGCTACTTAGATGTAGCTCAATAAAGAGAATTGTCCCAAGTCTTGAAATAATACCTAGATGTGTTTGCATGGACTTATGAGGACATGCCCGGTTTGGATTCTTCCATAATGGCCTATAAATTACCTATAAGAGATGTGATAAAGCCAAAAAGAAAAAAATTGGAAGATATCTACCCAATATCCTACTCAAGATCAAGGAAGAGGTTAAAAAACTATTAGAAGTGGGCTTTATAAAAGTGTCGGATTATCTGGAATGGGTCACTAACATAGTTCTCGTCCTAAAAAAGAATGGAAAAGTCAAGATTTGTGTAAACTTCCAAGATTTGAATCAAGCTACACCCAAAGATAATTTCCCATTACCACATATAGACATTTTGGTTGATAATATTGTTGGGAGTCACCTTTTCTCCTTTATGGATGGGTTCTCAGGTATAACCAAATTAAGATACCCGAAGAGGATAAAACCAAAACAACTTTTATCACAACTTAGGGTATGTTCTATTATAAAGCGATGCCTTTTAGACTTAAAAATGCTAAGACAACCTGCTAAAGGGCTATGGTAGTACTCTTTCATGATATGATGCATAAAGAGATAGAATTTTATGTTGATGACATGATAGCAAAGTCTCGAGAAGGAGAAAGCCATGCAGAAGTCCTTAGAAAACTATTTGATAGATTAAGGAAGTTCTAGTTAAAACTTAGCCGCGAGAAATGTTTCTTTAGAGTTACATTAGGATGTTGCTTAGATTCATGATTAGCAAAAGAGGATTAAAGTCAACCTCAATAAAGTAACGGCCATCTTAGAGATGCTCATGCCATCGACCCTTAAAGAAGTTAGAGGCCTCCTATGAAGGTTAGACTATATAAGCAAGATTCATTTCTCAACCAATAGACAAATGCTGCCCATTCTTTAAATTCCTTAAGAAAAATGCAATAGTCAAGTGGGATGACGAGTGTGAACAAGTGTTCAATAAAATAAAGGAATATTTGATCAACTCACCTGTGTTGGTAGCTCTTACCCTTAGGAGGCCTTTGATCTTATATCTAACAATTTCCTAAAATCAATGGGTTGTATGTTGGGAAAAAAGATGAAATGGGTAGAAAGCAAGCAATTTATTACTTGAGCAACAAATTCATGGAAAGTGAATAGAAATACCCTGAAATAGAAAGAACCTATTACTTACTAGTATGGGTGAAGCATTGGCTCAAGTAGTATACTTTATATTACTCCATTGAACTATTGACCAAACATAATCCCTTGAAATACTTGGCAATAAACCAGCACAAATAGGAAGAATATCCAAATGGAAAATGGTGTTATCTGAGTTTGATATAACCCATGTCCACCAAAGTTCAATCAAGCAGCAAGCTTTAGTAGATTAATGAGCTCAATCTTCAACATAATCACCCTTGCAAATTGAAGAGGCCTAATTTTCTAGATGATACAATCATGGACATAGAAGAGAGTGAAAGTAGTAAGCTTGAAAGATGGAAGATGTACTTTGATGGGGTGGCTAATGTATTTAGATGTAGAATAGGGGCAATATTGGTATCTCTTAAAGGCAATCATTTCCTAATGGCTATAAGATTAATGTTCCCATACATAAACAACATCGTCGAAATACAAGGCATGCATATTGGGCCTCAAGATGGCTCTCGATATAGGAATTTCAATCCTCAAAGTATATGGTGATTCATCTTTAACCATCCTTCAAATCTTGGGTGAATATAAGATTAAAGACCTTAAGCTTGTCCCATACCATCAACACTTGGAAGAGCTCATCAAGCAATTCTAAGAGGTTACTTTTACCTATGTGATAAGGACCTAAAATCAGTTTGCTGATGCATTAACAACATTAGCATCAATGGTTTGAATATTAAATGAAGTCAAGATCTAACCACTTAAGATAGACATAGAAAGGAAGCTTGCATTTTGTTTAGTCAATAAGGAGGTCCAAAAAAGTAATGCTCCAAGTCAAGAGGCTTAAAAAAATGAACCATGGTACATAAACATAAAGGCTTTCATCCGGATAAGATAATATCTTGATGAAGCACATAAGAATGATTGGAAGGCCCTTTGAAGACTAGTTGCCCACTTCATCATCAGTGGAGGTATGTTATACAAAAAATCATTTAATACTACCCTACCTAATGTGTAGATGGGGTAAAAGCCGATAAATTGATGAAATAAGTCCATGAAGGAGTGTGCAGCCTACACATGAATGGGTATGTATTGACATGAAAGATCATGCAAATGGGTTATTTTTTGTTAACAATGGAAGCTGATTGTATCAAGTATGTGAGACATTACCACTTATGCTAAGTCTATGTTAATAGGATCAACGCTCCTCTACATAAGTTGCATGTATTAGTGGTACCCTGGCCCTTTCCCATATGGGTAATAGACGTTATTATCCCAATCACACCAAAAGCCTTGAATGGACATAGGTTCATCCTTGTAGTCATCATTTACTTCACCAAATGGGTGGAAGCTTCCTCATATGCTAGCGTAAGCAAAGGAGTAGTGGCAAAATTCCTCAAGAAAGACATAATAGCCTGATATGGAGCACTTAAGGTAATAATTATAGATAATGGCACCAATTTGAATAACAAATTGTGCATGAGTTATGTGTGCAATTTAATATCAAACAATAACTCGATACCATACTACCCTCAATTAAATGGGATAGTAGAAGTAGCAAATAAAAACATAAAAAGAATCATTGAAAAGATGACGACAATGTATACAGATTGGCAAGAGACGCTCCCTTTCGCTTTAATGGCTTATAGAACCTCAGTCAAAACATCCATTGGGGCAACACCTTACTCTTTGGTATATGGCACAAAGTTATCCTCCTAATGGAGATCGAAATCCCTTTTTTGTGGGTATTGGTGGAAACTCAACTTGATGAGGTTGAATGGGTCAAGAAAAGATATGAGCAACTAAATTTACTTAATGAAAGGAGGCTTGCTCATTTATGCCATGGATAATGTTATCAAAGGAGAATGATACGATCCTTTAACAAGAAAGTATGCTGTAGAAACTTCAAAGTAGGTGACTTGGTGCTTAAGAAGATATTGCCAAATGTTCAAGATCCTTAAGGAAAGTTCACACCGAGCTATAAAGACCCATACATAGTAAAGAAAGTGTTGTCTGGAAGTTCCTTAATTTTGTCAAAGATGGATGGTCCTAAGATTAAGGACCAGATTAACTCAAATGTTTTCAAGTTGTACTTTCCTTAAACATCAATGGAATGTTTGATCTCTGCTCAATGAAATTGTTGGAATTTTTGAAATCTTATAAACTTTACTCTCATCATTTCTCAAGAAAAGTTGATACCCTTGGTCGTCATCGAACATTAGATTGTTCATAGACCACTTTGCTTCACCAATGTGTACCACTCATGAGCCTAAATATATAAACACTAAATCTTAGTAAGTAATGCTTCATTATAATTGAAGCCATCTCAAAAAGGAGGCTATTACTATTAAGGAAAAACCAACCTAAAAGTATAGGAAAAACATTTTGAATAAAAGGCTCCTAATCAAAGATTCAAACCAAAACAAGAAGAAGTGAATCAACAACAAGCACCACTGCCAAGAAGAAGAGATTATAACTTTTTCACACAGTCTACATTTCAGCTAATTCAAGAAGGCAATTGGGTGAGAATAAAGGTAGATCATTTGAATGACTGTGCTTGCAATCTTTAAACTATGGGTAAGTCTTTTAAGATGATTTATGTCGAGTCTAATTTTTAAAATTTTTCATTATATTCCTAATCCGATCTATACTAGACCCTATACACATCTAATATAAATCCTCGACTTGAACTAGGAATTTTATTTTATTTGGAGTCGCTACCCAACTGAAGTTGGGAAAAAAATTACTAAATTAGAAATAATTGAGCGAATTAATCCTAATTTGGACAACTAGTCAGCGAAATCACCTCTTTTCATTTTTGTAAAAGAGGAAATGAAAACCAGAGTTTCTGGACTTGGGGCTAACCTATTAAAACCTTAAAGTTACCACCTTAGTCTTCTGAAATCTGAACCATATTCTAATATCTTTCCTTTTTTATTTTATTGTTGTTTATTCTGTTTTATTTTGTTATTTTTTATTCTATTTTATTTATAGATTAAAAAAAATTTATTCTAATTTGGAAAATTATTTTTTTGTTCTTTTAGAGTTGCCCCATAAGGGTACCTACGTACCTACTATTCAGGATCAAACAAGTTGTAGTTCGCTTTTTGTAAAAAGATTTAGTAGGTTGATTAATTTTAATTATGAAAATACCTTAGGTTTACATTTTTTACCATTTTCAATATTTTGGAAAAAATGTAAACCTAAGCTTTAGTTTTGTTTTCTTGAAAAATTTTAATTTAAGGAAAACTAATTTTTGATTTATTTAAGAAAATTTTTTCTAAGTGACAAAAATGACTCATTATTTTTTTATTAGGAAGTTTTCTCTATTTAATTTTATTTTTATTATTTATTTATTTATTATTATTTTTAATATTGTTCGACATTTTTATTTTTTTATAATTTTCATTCTTCTAAACTAAACATAAAAAAAAACTAATCTAAATTCCACCATTTTTCCTAATATTATTTTTATTTTATTATTTTTTTTAAATTATAAATAAGCAAATAAATAAATAAAATAAATAAAAAATGGCAAAATCCGACTTACTTGGGTATGGGCACGATTCACGGGTTAGGTTAGATTAGGTCGAACCGGTTGAGTCGACGGAGTTAGGTCACGGTGGCTGGAAGTCCTCATCAACGGCGTTCCGTGTCCTTTTTTGTTGAATAGGGGGTGTTTTCGAAGCTTATGAGGATGAGGAATCTAATGATGGTGGTGTTTTCTATCGAAAACCCCTCCAGTAGTGGTTCGAAAAGGCGGTGATCGACGATCGCAGCTTGTGAACTCCAGCGGCTTCAATCTCTCTTATTTCCTCTCCTTTCTCTCTTTCGATTGATTCTTTGGCTTCCTCCCCTTGTGTTCTATTTATAGGGTCGAAAATCGAGTGGGATAAGCTTGGATTTCCTTCGATTGGGATGAATCGAATTTGCGGTTAAAAACCTATCTCCAATTTGTGTAAATCTTCCAATTTGTTGCGATTTGATTCTAATTGGATAATGTTTATCTTATTTTAGTTAAAGATTTAGTGGATTTGTGCAAAAAATTGCATTAAAACAGTCGAATTCGAATTTTTTCCTTGCCAGCGACGAATCTTGGACGAAGGTAGGAGACGATTATGCACCCGGACCGTGCATTCGCGTCAGCCAATCAGCTGCTTACACGTATCTTGAGGAGGGAAAAAATTGCAAAACGCGGAATGTGTCCCCACGATTTGAACTCGCGACCGAGCCCACCCCCCGCACACCTTAGGCCATGGCTTAGACTAGTTGGGCTAGCCCACTTACTCGTTTTTTATTATTTTTACATTATTTTGAAATTCTAAAAATTTGTAAAAATTATTTAACTCCTTTTCTTATTATTTCTACTATTATTTTCCAAAATTGATATATTTTCCCTATTTATTTTATTTTTTAATATTTTTTCTTTATTTTTGCTAAATTATAAGAAAAGTTATAAAAAATGAAAAATTTGAAAATTGACCATTATTAATTATTAGGGGTAAAAATGGCGTGTTTACACTATGTTAATATCCCTTCAATAAATTGCTTAGTCCTCTTATGCTGGCACTTTTCGATGTCCAGGTTTGTTTAGGTTACCTAGCCCCTTAAGCCTAGTCTCATTAGTAGTTAGAACTCTTCAATGACGAGGTTTGTTTAAGTAACCTGCCCCTTAGGCCCAATCTCATCAATATCTGGCACCCTTTGATGTTTAGGGTTATCTAGTCCCCCCCCTTTCAAGCCCAGTCTCATTAGTAGCTGGCACCTTTCAAGGTCTAGACCTACTAAGATTATCTGGCCACCTCTTAAGTCCAATCTCATCAATAACTGGCACTTTAGATGTCCAGACCCACTAAGCTTGTCTAGCCCCCTCTTAAGCCCAAACTCATTAGTAGCCGATACCCTTCGATGTCTAGGACCATTTAGGTTACCTAGCCCCTTTCATATCTAGTCTCGATTAGTAGCTAGCATCATTTGATACCTAAGTTTATTTAGGTTACCTGACTCTTTTCAAGTCTAGTCTCATTAGTAGTTGGCATTCTTCGATGCCCATGTTTATTTAGGTTACTTAGTCCCTTTCAAGCCCAATCTCATAAGTAGCTGGTGTATTCTTAAACCCATAACTCTATTCCCATGATGAACAAAAATGGGTACTCTCTTTTGTCTTTGTGGTAAAAAACTTCACCATAAAGAGGGGCAATTGTAAACATTCTACCACCCCCCCCCCCCCCCCCCCCCCCCTAGCCTGAATCTTTTGTCTCTTATGGAAAAGTCCCCATTTTTTTCATTTTAGGGTGGAAATAATTTTTCAAGATCAAAAATATTTTTTTATTCAAAATATGTATATGTGATTTGATAGAATGCGAGTCTTTAAAATTATTTTATTAATAATTTTTTTTTGGCCTAAGTTCAGTTTGCTTGTAATAAAGTTGAAAATTTAAGTTGATTGTGGGTTAAATGGTGCCTCAAATGAACTTAAGTTACTAATTTTATTAGTAATTGAAGTTTCGAGTTAAATTGAACACTAAACAAAATTGGACTTGTAATTCTGTTAAATTAAGCCATTTATGTGAAAAATAATTATGCATATGCATACTAGACTATATGTAAGAAAGAGTTCATGGGGTTTGAATCGATTTTTAAGATCTAAAGTTAATTGGGTCGTTTAATTAAAATTGATCCAAAAGAGAATGAATATAATTTTGTGCATCATTAGATTAAGAACTCGTCTAGTAAGTAGTGTATAAGGAAGTTTTAGAGATCTTCGGTTTGACTCCAGCCAAGCGCAAACATGTCTTGTTTATAATCTTTTTATCAAGGACATGTGTCAGCCATCTATTGGTCGACAAAACACTGTATATTCATCTACCAATCCTCCTTTTTTAAACCCGATTTCATTAGTTTTTGGCCAAAGAAAATGAACTGAAAAATGGAAATTAAATATACACTCATAATACTACATTGCATTCCAAATTTGAATTTTATAATAAAAAAAAGTGCCTAAAAATAAACATGAAAATTAGAAAAAATATAATACACGCATATAACATGAGATTTTTTAAGTGAATATTTTGGGCTAAATTAACTTTCAAATAATGAATCAAATACATAGATTAGTCAAGTAAAGCTTATAGAATATATTTACATCTTCAATTTTGAAAAAATTCCACAAAAACCATGATAAATTCGGCTAAAAATATCCAAGAATTGAAAATACTTCTTGCAATGATTCAATATTTCTTCAAATCTAAGATTTCTTTAACACTACTCATCACTTGTCAATATAAACAAGAGTCCCTAAAACTCATTCCAAGAGGAGGAAAAAATTAACAAGCTCAAATCACTCACTTTCTCACTCTAGGATAGTACTCGCAACCACCTTCTCTTCAATTTCTCTCAACTGAGAGTAAATTGAAGCGAACTAAAGCCATAGAATTATCCCCTTTCATCATTAGAATAATGCCCAACCTTAAATTGCCTTTAATAACTCTAGAATTGCTCTAATTGGATCAAGAATCAAAGTTTGGGTTTACAAGCTTGAAGAATGAGTTCAAGTGAAATTGGCCGAGATAAAAGCTTCTAATCCTAAAATTGATTGAGGGGTTCACCTTCCCACCATAGCAAGAGTTTGACCAACCTTGAACCATTGCCACCGATGACCGGAAGACCCTGAATCAACTTGAACCATCTGTAAACATGTTAAGTTTTTTTTTTCCTTGAAATTGATAATAGAAAAAATAAAAACAAGTTTTGATGATTTAAGATATTTTTACATAAAAGAATTTCTTTTGAATATTTCTCTTAATTTATTTTTTTACTTAGAAAAGCCTTTTTTTTTTTAGTAAAAACTTTCAATTGGCCTTTTTTCCAAAAAAAAAAAAAAAATTTTTAGTTTTTCTTTACAAAAGAAAAAAAGAACTTTAGGTTTTAGAAAATTTTTATAAACGTAAAGGCAATAGTTTTTAAAAATAAAATAAACCAACAAAATAAAGTTTTTACAAATAAATAAAAAAGAACTCCATAGGCCTGATCCTAACTAGCAAGTATGTAGGCACTTCGGGTAGTCTTAAAAATTGAAAACTTTTTTTTCTTATTTATTTATTTTTTTCATAAGAAGAAACTCTTTTATGAAAATTTTTCAATAAGAAGGAACTTTAAAGGCCTTTTAATTATTTTTAGAAACTCTCTTATGGAAATCTTAAAGGTTTTAATAAGATATCCTTTGAGTCAATAATCTTTGGTTTCTATTTTTGCTTTCTGAATTTTTTTTAGAAGAAAAAAGTGGACTAGTGATTAAAATTAAGGTTTATCCATTCGTGAACCTTAATTTTACTTTTTTTTTTCCTAACATAAGTTAGTGGCGGCTCCATTTAATTTTCTTTTTTCAAACAACAAAACTTTTCCTTAATTTGATCGAGAGGCTTATGTTTAGTGGGTTAGGCTTAATGTAAGCCTAAATAAGGAAAAGGGAGACCAAAATTTAGGCTTGACAATATCCAATTAAATTCATTTATATAACTACATTAACAATTATAAATAGCAAACACAGTAAACATGTATCTGGAAGATTAGTCTCATGATTAGCTCTTACTTCTTTAGGAAAGGGATATAGACCTGTCAAATTCCAAAGATTGAGTTTATTTCTATCTTATAACTTAATCTATGTTTACTAATGGCTAATTATGTCCAAATTATAGAATTCTCTTCCCTTAATGTCTTATTGTGCATAAGTTGTAATTTAGAAGTGTAGGAAATTGAAATATAATTTAATTGTGAGTATTCTAGAACAACACGACTGTATAAGCAGCTGTGTAGAGGAACACAAAAGGGAACACAATCGTGTTAGTGGCAATGTACCTTTCCGTGTATAATACTTTTCCATCATGCCCAAGTATACAATCGTGTAATTAGTATGTACTTTGATATGGTAAGGTACACAATCGTGTATCATAGTTGTCTACCTTTTAGTGAATTTTCACAATTTGACTCACCCAAGTACACGAGCATGCCCTATGGCTATGTACCTTTTTATGCACATTCGTGTTTCAATACGGGTAGGTACATGGGCATGTACCTAGCCATGTACCCTACTATTCTATAGCAAATCACTTTTCCTCTTCTCTAGTTTGCTCTTTAGCCTAATTTCTATGAATCTAAGTCTAATTGGTTCTATTTACTTCTTAATCCCAATACATTATAAAAATTTGTGCACTTATTTGTTTCAATTTTTGATTGAAATCCTCAAATCTCTTGATCCCATGTCTATTCCGCCTCACTACTTATTTTGAATTTTAACAATATGTCATCAAATTCACTTAGACCCACAAATCTATCATCAAAAGTATTCATCTTAGTGATCAAAACCTTTACTTGGTAAAAAGCGATTGGTCTTGTTACTTTTTGTTAAGTTGCCTTGTGGGTCTTTAAAAGAGTCTCTATGATTGCAACTGTGCATATGAGGGAAAAGAGGGAGCAATAGGTCAAGCAAGGTTTAAATACCTTAAGCCTAAAAGACCAAATTGCCTCCATATTTTTATACTATTTACATACTTAATCTTAGGTTTAAATTTTAATAAATATTTAATAAATATATGTAAATGTATTTTACATCTTCCCCCTTACAAAAACTTTCATCCTGAAGTTGCTTGGGCTTAAAAAGAGCTATGAATGCTTCTTCACATGTCTTCTTCTAATTCCCATGTTGCTTCATATTTTGTCTAATTAGTCCATTGTAACTTAACATAGGGAATCACTCTCCTCCACAAAACTTGTTCCTTAGTATCCACAATCCTTATAAGTCTTTCAATGGAGAACAAATCCGACTCTACATTTAAAGGCTCCAAAGCTACTATTTGGTCTAGATTTAGCACAAAGTTTCTCAACATAGGTATATAAAATACATCATGTATCCCTACTAAACTTGGTTGTAGAGCCAACCTATAAGCAACATTACCAATTCTCTTCAAAATCTCAAATGAACCTACATACCTTATATTTAACTTCCTTTCAAACCAAATATGATTATCCCTTTAGTTGGATATACCTAAAATAGAATTTTGTCTCCCACTTGAAATTCCAAGGGGTGTCATCTTCTATCTACATAAATTTTCTAGTAACTTTTAGCTGAAAGGATTTGCTGTCTCATCACCCTCACCTTGTCTACAACTTCCTGCACTATCTTTGACCCTATTATCTATCTTTCACCAACTTCATCCTAATGTAAGGGAGATTTGCACTTCCTACCGTATAGTGCTTCATATGGAGCCATCTAGGTAGTAGCTTAATAGATGTTATCGTATGCAAATTCCACTAAAGATAGGTGATCACTCCAATTACCCCCAATAATCTAAAGAACATGCTCACAATAGGTCCTCCATAATTTAAATGGTCCTTTCATATTGCCTATTTGTCTTTAGATGGAAAGCAATACTAAACGATAATTTAGTACCTAAAGCTTGATGTAGACTTTTCCAAAAGCTACTCATGAACTAGGTATCCTTATCAAAAGTTATAGTGGCTGGCATACCATGTAATTTGACAATCTCCTTAGTATATAGCTGGGCAAGTTTCTCTAATTTGTAGGTACCTTAATTAGTAGGACATAGGAAAATTTGGTCAGTCTGTCTATAATCACCCATATTACATCATGTTTCTTCTTAGTTCTTGAGAGAGTTGTAACAAAGTTTATAGTAACATGGTCCCGCTTCTATTTAGGTATAGAAAGTAGTTGTAACTCACTAGCTTGTTTTTAGTGTTCAATTCTAATTTGCTGGCATGTCATGCATCTAGATATGAATTTTGCTGTCTCCCATTTCATATTTCTCCCTAATAATGGTTCTTCAAATCTTTATGCATCTTGGTGCTTCTAGGATGTATCGTATATCCTAAGTAATGAGCTTTTTTCATAATCTGCTTTTTCAATTCGGTGTTATCTAGTAACACAATCTCTTACCATATTTAATTACACCTCTAGCTTCTTCATTAAATTTATTTGTCTCTCCCCATTCTATTTTGCTCGTGATCTATTGAATTCAGGGATCTCTCATTT
Source organism: Laguncularia racemosa (assembly GCA_037954665.1). NCBI lineage: Eukaryota > Viridiplantae > Streptophyta > Magnoliopsida > Myrtales > Combretaceae > Laguncularia > Laguncularia racemosa. The sequence goes on along the minus strand of JBBMOL010000063.1, from coordinate 88,845 downwards.
GAGTTGCCTTAATTTGATCAAGGCTTGGTTCTCACTTCATGTGTCACCATCTTTAATTCTAACTTGCACATGTCTTCCAATATCTATTTTTAAGAGGTAATTAGAGTTGCTATATTAATCTACTTCTTTCGAATAAGGGCATCCACAACAACATTTGCCTTCCTGAGGTGGCAATGGATCTCCACATTATAGTCATTGATCAATTCTAGCTACCTTCTCTACCTTATATTTAGATCCTTCTAAGTAAATAAGTATTTCAAGCTCTTGCAGTTTGCGAAAATTTTGCACTTCTCACCATACAAGTAATGTTTTTATAGTTTTAGTGCTAAGATTATAGCCACAAACTTTAAGTCATGTGGGGTAGTTACTCTCATATGGTTTCAACTGACAAGAGGCATATGCAATGACTCTTCCATTCTACATGAGTACATATCCCAAACCTTGAGTTGATGCATCATTAAAGATCTCAAATTCTTCACCTATCTTAAGTAAAGCTAACATTGGAGCTGTTACTAATTTCTCCTTTAGTGTTATGAAGCTATTTTCACATTCGTCATTACACACAAATTTGACATTCTTCTTTGTTAGTTGGGTCAAAGGAGTTACTAAACAAGAAAACCCTTCCATAAAATGCCTATAATAGCCAACTAGTCCTAGAAAGCTTTTGACCTTTGTCACAATCCTTAGTCTTGGCTAATCAATCACCGCTTTTATCTTCTTAGGATCTATCAAGATGCATCCTTATTTATCACATGTCCTAAGAGGAATACCTGTTTTGGCCAAAACTCACACTTTCTGAACTTTACATATAACCCTCTCCCTTAGTCTTTCCAGAACTATTCCTAAATGTGTCTCATGTTCCTCATTATTGTTGGAATAAATGAGGATATCATTTATGAACACCACTATGAACTAGTCCAACAAGTCCCTAAGCACTTTGTTCATAAGGTTCATGAAAGCAATTGGAGAATTTGTCAACCCAAAAGGCATTACTAGGAATTCATAATTCCTATACCAAGTTTTAAAAGCAATCTTTTGAATGTCTTCTTCCTTGATCCTTAGTTAATGATACTTTGATCATAAGTCAATTTTAGAGAAGACCTAAGCTTCCTATAGTTAGTCAAACAAGTTATCTATTTTAGAAAGGGGATACTTATTCTTGATTGTGACTCAGTTCAATTCTCGCTAATCAATGCATAATCTCATGCTCCCATCTTTCTTCTTAAAGAAAAGTACTATTGCACCCCATGGAAAAATGCTTGGTCTAATAAACCCATTATCTTATAACTTTTGAAGCTAGGTTTTCAACTCTGACAATTTAGTGGGTGCCATTCTATAGGGTGCCTTGGTTATTGTTTTCATTTTAGATACTAAACCAATACAAAATCTTGTTTCCCTGACTAGTGGCAAGCCTAGTAGATTTTTTAGAAAAAATCAGCATATTCCTTCTCAATGTACATGTCTTCTAGTTTCACGGCTTGTTTGGTCTCCACTAACAATGTTAATAATTTACCCTTATCCCATAACTCATAATTAGGAAGAGTCGCACGCCCCAATGCATCTAGCTTAAATACAATTGGATCCTCATTGGTAAAATTGAAATAGATTACTAAATTGCGACAATCTATAATGGCACAATACTTAGCCAACCAGTTTACCACTAGAAATACATCAAACTCCATCATCTCTTATATAAATAAGTTTGCTAGCATTTCTTTTCCTTGAATTTTGATCACAACATCCCTATGCATTTAATCTAATCTTTCTTCCACTTCAAAAGGAGTATTCACAATCACGGCATCATTCAGCATCATAGGTTTCAAACCACACATATGCATAAAGATAGATGATATACATGAATGCGTCACACCCGTATCAAATAATACATATGCAGTAGTTGAGTTTATAAGTGTTGTACCTACAATAGTGTCTTGGTTTGGAGTATCCTGCTATTATTGTTGTTGTAAAGAAAATACGTGACTAGGTGCTCTGCCTCGATGTGGTGTACTAGGATCTACTTGTTGGTACTCTAAGGGGAGGTTATACTTGCTGCTACACTAGAATTTATTGGGGTACTACAACCATCTGGTTCAAGGTAGCACTATATTCAAAAGATCTGTGTCCCCATTGCTTATAAGTATAGCAAAATATCTAAGAAATAGATTTCTTTGTACAATTCCTACTGAGATGTCTTAGCCCTACTTATGGTGGTAGAGGCAATGCTAGAGGCACTAACCTAGTTTGAATAGGTCTAAGTGCGAAAGCCATAGGTTTAGGTTGATACATTGTTAGTTTCCTTTACTGCATACAACATACTTAAGGTAGGTCTTTTCCCCAAGGTAATTCCTAACCTACAAGACTTTTGCTCCTCAATTCTCTTCCTACTTTACTATAGGAATTTTGCTTTATCAACGACCTCTACATAGGTGGGTAATTGGAAGGGCCCTACCTCATGCTAGAGTTTAGGCTCTAAGCCTTTTACAAACCTTCTTGCCCTAAATGCATCATCAATACAGACTATTTTAAGTAAAAATTTGATTAAGTGGTTCAACTTTGCTTCATATTGCTCTATAGTCCAGTTGCTTTATTAACAGTTATAGTGCTCCACCTCCATTCTATCTCTAATGCTACTGGGAAAATATTTCTCATAGAATAGTTCTCTAAACCTTTGCTATTGGACATGAGCTTCTATTAATTTGGACACACTAGTCCACCAGTTAGTAGTAGACCCTTTTAACATTAATGATGCAAAATTGACCTTCCTATCCTCTAGCACCATCAATGCATTACATGTGTTTTCAATTTCAATGATCCAATGTTTAACTTCTATCGGTTCATCAACTTGTGGGTGAAAATCTTTTGTTAGTCAAATAAACTTATCTAATCCACATTGGTCTTTTATAGGCCTGGCAAGTCTCATGGCCTATTGTTGTTGCTATATTATCATACCTACTAAGGCATTCACAGTTTCCAATAGTTGAGTAGTTATGATATTACCTGAGTTGGAGCTCCCTACTAAGGTGGTCCTAGAGGATAACTTTCATCTAAGGCATCCCTATCCTGTCCAACACTAGATGATCCTTGTCTTGTGATTCTTTTGGGAGACATTCTGTTTAAAAGGAAGTGACCAAATAGATTTCAGAGTTAGAGTTAGTATAAGGAGTTAATGATTGTATACATCTATGTATACCTATGTCCACACACACACAAAACACACAATTATATATTAATATCTAGAGTAAAATAGAAATTTAAAGGAACTATAACTCAAGATAGTAATTGAATAAAGCAATTGACCCACACTTTACCCACTCTCTTCCTTTTTTACTATTCTATAGATTCAATATTTAATCCATCTAGAGATCATACCCTACTTTCTATTGATTAAAATCTATACTTATTGATGATCTCCTAATTTTTAAGGATCATCAAACCTAAGCTCTATGAATCACAACCTATAGTCTATTGATCAAAACCTAAACTTTGATACCACTTAAGTGGTAGCGCCCAGAACTCGGGAAGCCACAACCTACCACATGTCCTTACTAAGTAGTGACACACTAAGGCTCTAAATCTCCATTCCAATTTTAACCTATTTATCTCCACTATACATTAATATTAATGAAACTTCAATAATAGAAATGAATAACTTTCAAGAGAATCATTCCAATCATAATTACTTAAGACAAATACATTAAACTCTAAACATAAAACTAGATAAACATCTATTAACTTATAATGAACATTATATTTAAAATTCTAATAGCTATCTTCAAATTCTTTAATCAACATCCTTAAGTTCTATTAAGAAAATCTTCATTAACTTTTGTATTACTCTTCACCATAACAATAGTGATGCTTTCTTCCATTTTCATCCTAATAGTAACATGTTAAATTCTCATTCTCATCATAATTGGAATATTCATTATATTCACTTGCAGCTGAAAAATAAGTGGGATGAACTTAAGCCTAGTACGTAAGTCCCACACAGACATGCACATGCTACATAAACAACAATATCAACACATGTAAATGCAACAGAAGTACATATCAAATCATCAGGTTATTATCTTTAATTAACCAACATATAACATAGGTGTACTTATGACTCTGTCACACCATATAATACTTACATATATATATTTTAGAATGGGAACTACCATTATGGGGCCTGTTTAACCTTAATATACCTTAAATCGTTTTGATACACAACTCCACTAGGAACAATGTGGTATATCGATCATCAAGGTACCCCCTAGGGATTTACTACCTTCGATCCTTAGGTCAAGCCAAATACAAACAACACTTACATTTAAATCCATTATCCAATAAATTCATTTGTATAACTACATTAATAATTACAAACAGCAAAAATGGTAAACACGTAACTAGAAGAGTAGTCTCATAATTAGCTTTTACTTCTCTAGGAAAGGGATATAAACCTGTCAAATTCCAAAGATTGAGTTTAGTTTTATCCTATAACTTAATCTATGTTCACTAATTGGTTAATTATGTTTAAATCGCAAAATTCCCTTCCCTAATGTCTTATTGTGTGTAAGTCATAATTTAGAAGTGTAGGAAAAAGAAATATAATTTATTTGTGAGTGTTCCAGAACAATACAGTCGTGTTATGTCTTATTGTGTGTAAGTCATAATTTATAAGTGTAGGAAAAAGAAATATAATTTATTTGTGAGTTTTCTAGAACAACACAGTCGTGTGAGTAGTCGTGTAAAGGAACATGGGAGGGAACACGACCGTGCTAGTGGTAATGTACTTTTCTATGTATAACAGTTTTCTAGCACGACCCAAGTACATGATCATGTAATTGGTCATATACTTTGTCACAGCAAGGTACACAAACATATATTGTGGTAGTGTACCTTTTTATGAATTTTCACAATTCAACACATCTAAGTGCACAAGTGTGTCAAATGATCATTTACCTTTCTATACATATTCATGTTTCGACACGGGTAGGTACATAGGCTTATACCTAGTCATATACTCCACTATTCCATCGCAAATCACTTTTCCTCTTCTCCAATTTGTTCCTTAGCCAATTTCTATTAATCTAAGTCTAATTGGTTCTATTTACTTGTTAATCTTAATACATTATATGGATTTGTACACTTAACTTGTTTCAAATTGTGATTGAAATTCTCAAATTCTTAATCTGACACTTTTTCCGTCTCACTCCTTATTCTGAAGTCTAAAAAAAGGTCATCAAATTCACATAAGCCCATGAATCTATCATTAAAAGTATGCATCTTTGTGATCAAAACCCTTACTTGGTAAAAAGGGGTTGACCTTATTGCTTTCCATTAGGTCACCTTATAGGTTATTGAAAGAGTATGTGATTGCAACTGTACAAATGAGGGAAAAGGAAGAGCAATAAGTCATGTGATGTTTAAATACCTTGAACCTAAAAGACTAAATTGCCCCATATCTTTAGACTATTTTCATACTTAATATTGGGTTTAAATTTTAATAAATATATTTATGTGTATTTTACAATCTTTTATCTTCAAGACACCTTATCCCTCCATTTCACCCTTTTTCCTTCAAAAGAATAATTTCTCTGTCTTAACCTTTAATTTAGAGTGGATTTTGTGATCATGTATGTCTATACTTTGGTAGTGTTCACTTATATATAAAGGAAGAGAGATTACCATACCTCTTCATGAACCATTAAGCAATGTCTCCCATTAAGACATCTCATTACATAAGTCACAATACTTATATTAAAATTATGACTCTTGTTGACGAAAAGTCACATATTAGGTCACAAATTCTAGCATTCTCTCACTTGGCCTATATTTGCTCCTAAATAACTTAGAATATATATTTATATATATAAATATGCATGATAATATTATTCTAAGTAATTAAAAATTAAATACAATTCTTTGAACTATTAGAGTTGTTTTTAAACTATGTTAACGAAAAATTTTTAATCTATGATGATTGTATTGTAAAACCTAAAAAGGTTTAACAATAATTTCGAACATTTTAAGATATTTAATCACTAATCTTATGAAAAATGTACTAAAAACTTATAAACCACCAGAAACAGATTTAATAAAAAACTACATGGTAAGATAGGTTTAGGTATTGAAAGTCATAAGATAGATACCGTTTCAATTTTTTGAAACCTACTTTCATGGGGTAAGATCTAGAGTGTAGCATCTCCATGGCTTGTACCACCCTAGAATCTAAGGCTATGGAATACATTAGGTATAGTTTTTAACTTATCTTATATTCATGCTATAAAATTCTTGAATAACAATATTAAACATAATAAAATATAGTACTTTTTAACTCAATAGATATTTAAGACCTAACTACATTTACTTATTGTAAAAAACAAAACTCCTCATTTATATTACATATTTCTTTCCCTTGCTACACCTTCAATCTTTTTTCCACTATTTGAAATATCTGTCAGTCATCAATTTCTCAATTAGACTAACTTATATTTTAAGTTTCTAATGTATTATTATGTTCAAGATATATACCCTCATAAAAAATACACGATTGAAAAATTCATATCTAAATTGTTAGATATTATTAGATTGATGAATGTACTTATTACAAATATAAGGAAAGAGTAGCTTGTTGGATAATTTACCTAAAAAAAATTATATTATGAAAATATAATAAAGAATTCACAAGCTTGATAGGGTAGCTTGTTTGAGGGTATTTCTTAAATATTATCTAGTAAGCTCAAATTCTAAAATTTGGTACCATATACCTATAAGATGGGGCACGAGTAGAATCGGGAATTGCGGGGTGAGTTAGTGGGCTAACCCACAGAGCTCGCAAAAATTTGCGGGGCGGGGCGAGCAACTTGTCGCGGGTGTGGGTTGCCCCGTTGACCCGCAAAAAAAAAAAAAGACGGCAAGGCAAATTCGCAATGCACATCTACACAAGCACAACAGATGAAAAGAGGACGATGGGGCACTGGATAGTGATTGACATCGGCGCGACAGTAGGACAAGGACGGGACGCGGACGACAGTAGGACAAGGACAATGGGACAGACGAATAGTGCGGTAGGCCTCCAACGCTCCGTAGCTCTTCTCTTTCTATTTGTCTTCCTTTTGCATTCCAGATTTCTAGTCTTCCTTCTCCTTTCGCACTCCGCTGTCCATAGTTCTGCACTTCTGCTTCCGCTCTTCGCCTCTCCCCTGTACCGTCTCCTGCCTAGTGCATACAATCCCCCGTGTCTTCCTCACCCCCGCACTTCCACTTGCATACAATCTCTTACCTAGTCCTGACTTTTGCCTAGTGCCCACTGCCCACCCCAATCCATACTCCACAGCCTCTTCCAGTCTTCCCCCTCCCTCGTGCTATCTGTCGTGCCTGCCCAGATGAAACCGGACCCTAACCAGACCAGACCAACCGCCCTTGCCTTGATAACTATAAGTCGTCCTCTTATTTATTTATCTTCTTTCTCTTTGTCATTAGTTATGGTTGTGGTTGTGTATAGAGTGTGGAGTGTAAACCAGACGTTGGCTTAAAGGGTGTGGTGTGGCTACCGGCCGTGGCTTTCTTTGTCATTGCTGTCTCATTGATTACTATGTTGTAGTGGTCCGATTATTAACCGCTTGGGGATTGTGGCGCCAGCGTTGAGTAACGCCATGATAGTGACGAACCGATGATGGCCGGTGTGGTGATGCTGTGATAGTAGCCGGTAGGGTGACGTTGGTGTGGTGACTATATTTATATTTTATAAATTATAATCTTATATATATTTATTTATATATATATATATAAAGATTTTGTAAAACAAGTGTACTACTACTAATAACATTTTCTATATTATCATAAGAAGGAATTTTTAATTTTTTTTATGCTACAGTATGTATATTAATGTTGAAATATATTTATAAAATGGATCCTCTAAGTAATGAGACTGCAATGGAATCTATTAATGTAGATGATGTGTTTGAAGTCAGTGGGCGTAATGATAATCTACAACCAAGATCTTCTCAATCTAAAGAACATGCAGGTAAGAAGGCTCGACTAGGTAGCTCTTCTTCTGAGGTTTGGGAAATATTTACAAAAATTGGTATTGGGAAGGATGGTAAAAATAGTGCTAAGTGTAAAGCATATGGGAAGGAATATGTTATTGGATCACATTCACATGGAACTTCATCTTTACGTTGACATAGATAAAGTGTCGTTTGAGTCAAATTCCTAGATATAATGATGTTGGTGATATGATAATTGATCAAGCTGGCAAGTTAAGATCAAGAAAACCAAATCCTAAATTTGCTCGTGAGGTAATGGCTATGGCTATTATTGAACATGATCTGCCATTTTCATTTATTGAGTATAGGAGGATCACACAGTTCATAAAGCTATATAATCTTGATTATAAGCTAATTAGTAGAAAAACTATTACATCAGATGTTTGGAATTTATATTTGATTCAAAGAAGAATTTGAAACAAATATTGCAAAAAATTCCAGGGAAAGTATGTTTGACTTCTGATATATAAACTACTTCTACTAGTGAGGGATATATTTATTTGATTGGACATTATGTGGATGACAATTAGAAATTGAATAATAAAATTCTTGCTTTTTGTAAAATGCCCCCTACTTACTCACGATTTATGTTGTCGAAAAAAGTATTTAAATTTTTGAAAGATTGGGGCATAGATAGGAAGATATTCTCCCTTACATTGGATAATGCATCTACAAATGATTGTATGCAAGATTTTCTGAAAGAGCAATTGAACTCACAAGCATAGTTTGTTATGTGGTGTTGAGTTTTTTCATATTAGATGTTGTGCTCATATTCTTCATTTGATCGTTAAAAAAAGATTAACTGTAAGTAGTGAAGCGTTGCATAAAGTAAGGGAGAGTGTCAAGTATGTGAAGGGCTCTAAGAATAGAATGAAACACTTTTTGGAGTGTGTTGAACAGGTTGGCAACATTGATACCAATCTTGGTTTACGCTTGGATGTAACTACTAGATGGAATTCCACTTATCTTATGCATGATAACGCACTCAAGTATCGACGTGCTTTTTCTTGCTTTCAATTGAATGGTCGTCATTATAAATATTGTCTAACCATTGATGAGTGGGAAAGAGCAGAAAAGATATGCAAGTTTTTGAGCCCTTTTCATAGTATCACCAATTTGATGTCAAGATCATCATATCCAACTTCAAACCACTATTTTTTGCAAGTATGGGGGATTGAATGTTTATTGAATGAAAATTTAAGTAGTGAAGATCATGTCATAAGGGAGATGTTTATTAGAATGATACAGAAGTTCGATAAGTATTGGAGTGATTATAGTGTTATCCTTGCACTTGGAGTAATCTTTGATCTTCGAATGAAGTTTGATTTTTTTAACTTCTATTTTAATAAACTTGATCCCCTCACTTGTGAAGAGAAGTTAGCTCACATAAAGAGCAAGTTATATAAACTTTATAGAGAATATGAGAAGAGCAAAACATATCACATATTTAAAACTAGAAGCCATCGAGTTGAATCATCTTCTCAGGGATAAAACACATCTGGAGGTAGCAGCAATAAAGGAGAAACAACAAATAGAGCTAGGAAGGGCTTAGAGATTAATTTTGCTACTTTGGTGGTAAGTTTAATAATTTTTTTATTTTTTTAATTATATTTTTTGTCGTATTATGTATCAGTATTTAATTAATTGTTTCCTTAATAATGTAAAAATTCTCATACCGTCAAGTAGAAGTACAAAGTTGTGGTAAATCTTCTTTGGATATTTATCTAGATAAGCTAGTAATGGATATGAACTTTTACTCAAAATTGGATGTGTTACAACATTGGAAGAGTCAAAGCTAGAGATATCCTAATTTATCTATCATGGCCTCCGATATGCTTAGCATTTCAATTACTGCTGTAGCGTCAGAGTCAACTTTTAGTATCGACGCTCGTGTACTTAACAAGTATCTCAGTTCTATGCTCCCAGCTAATGTAGAAGCTCTAATTTGTACACGTAATTGGTTATAAGGTTTGCATATTAAGGTAATTTATTTTTATTCTGTTGGTAATATTTTCTTTTAACGTATTGTTTCAAGCTCAAGCATTTATTATCTAATTTAATTATATGTGTAATGTCGTGAATTTTAGATCAAGAAGAAGACAATGGGAGTAGGGGTGGGAGTGGGACTATTTCATCAAAGGGAGACTCCAATTTGGTTATTGATGATAATGATAGTGATAATTGATACGTATTTGTGATTTTATCTCCTTTATTATTTACTTTGTTTTCCTATATAATTAGTGAAAAGTACTTTATGATAATTGCTACATTTGCTTAATTAGTGTTTTAGATTTTTTTTTTCTATCGTATGAAATAAGATTTAAGATTAAGTATGTATAAATTGAAATAGTATGTTTAACTATTATAGGTTTGAGCCTACTTGTATATCTCTTATTTCTATTCAATAAGAATTTTGTAATATATTACTATTATATTTCCATTGGACTAAATCAATAATAAATTACTAGCTTTCATAAGTTTAACTTAAATAATTTAGAATACTAAGAATTTAAAATTAGAATTTAGAATACTAAATTTGTAAAAAAAAAAATAAATTGCGTGCAAGGTGGGCCAGCTCACATTGGCCTGCAGGGCAAGACAGATCGATTTTTTCAACCTGCAACTCTTGCAGGCCATTGCGGGTTGGCCTGCATCAACCCATGGGCCAGTGCAGGTCAGGGTAGGCTGGCCCATTTGATCCGTATTATCAGCTCTAGGCACGAGTATGATCTCACACCTTACAATACTCGCTAACACCTGTGACAAATTTATTTACTAAATTTGAGTTAGAAATTTTTGTAAAGCTGTCATTGGTAGATTAGTACCTATATTTTGTAAAACCATTGAATTTTCGACTCAAATTATTTGTAATTTTAAATTTTGTACTAGTAATAATAGTAAAATTTCCAGATTATTACATCATACGCAACTAATATGAGTATTAGCTAACACAAAGATAATATACGAGCCCAAAATAATAACAAAAATGAAATTAAAATAAATAAATCATGGAAATATGAAAAATAAAATCTTTACAGCAATATACTTACTACTACTACTACAACAGAAAAAAAAAGTTAATTAAGTTTCAAATTTAGGTAAAATAAGACATCGAAAGTAAATATATAAATAAATTAACATCAATGATTAAAAATTTATGTTAATTTCATAAGAATAATTTTTTTGTCAATATATAATTAAAAGGTTGTGGATGATAGTGCTCTGAACTCTTTTACTCCAGGGTCAACAAATGAAGCCGAAAGTAGAAAGTTTTCCCAGGAGGTTTGCTATTGGGAGAAGGTCAAAGAAGGACGAGGGAAAAGGAGCTGTGTCGACCGTCGATGCATTGAAGAACAGGAAAGAAATATAAAAGCTGTCATCTCGATATTTATATAAGGCATTGGTGTGTTGAAGAAGCCGGTTCCATGGGTCGGTTTAGAGGATAGAGAGTTCACAATTGACGGTATGAAAGGGAATTGAGATTGTGTAATTTTCTACATCCCACTCTTGTGGATATTAATGTAGTTTTCTGTACGGAAACGATAGAAGACGAATGACATTCCTATGCTTCTCGAGCTGCTATTGACTGATCATGTCCTTCATGGACTGGATTGATGCTTGGGGTCTAAGTCAAAACATACGTACAATAATATGTATTTGTATAACATACTTGTTTATTTTAGTAAGATAAACAATCCCTGATTGTTTGCAGTTGTACCACCATTCACTTCACTGAGGCTCACAGTGGCAACGAAACCAGTCCCAAACCGCGATTTCAATCTAATTGTTGTTCCAATGCAGTGAAGTCTACCCCTTGCCATTATTCCTATACGGTCACTTAAGATATCAGCTTCTTCCATCGAATGCGTGGTTAGGACAATGGCGCGGCCTTTCTTTACGTTTTCAATTATGTCCCACACATATCGTCGCGTTATTGGATCCATGCCGCTTGTCTGGAAACGCAAAATACAAATCAAGTGCCTACAAAGTGTGAATCTAAACAATAGACAGTACATTAAGACATTTTTTGAGTCAAATTACAATGGGGGAAAAAGATTACAAAGATAATGTAATATGACCATATCTAACTTTAATATTGTTAAATGTCATACACAATTGAATTTTTATTGGCAGCATAATGCATTAACTTTCTCTAATTGCGTTGTCCTACCTGCATATTATTTTGACAATGATATTGTCAATTATTAGAAAACGATGTGCAGGCAGGCATTCATACAAAAGGCCACATAGAAAAGCAAGAAAAAAAATATTAAAATTCATTTAAGTATAACATTTAATAATGTAGACTAATTAAAGTTCAACTGAGGATGAAATTCAGTAACGCCAAATTCTACGAGTGAAATAAAAAACTTGCATAAAATTGAAGTAGTAGTCATGATATTGTCCCAAGAAATATACATTACACACCGGTTCGTCTAGTTTTACTAATCTAGGATTGCCAATGAGGGGAGAGGCAACACTTAGGCGGCGTTTCATCCCTCCACTGTAGCTCCCGGCTCTCACATTTCGTGAATTGGCTAGTTTGACCTCTTCTATTAACTGATCAACCTGAAAATGAGCATCAGAAGCAAACAAATCAAAAGGATATTCACATTACATTAGTGTGCAACAACGAGGCTTGTAAACAGTGGTAGATCCGACATTTTGGCTAGGAAGGTGCACGTCAAGTATTTTTCAAATCCTTTTCCAGAATATCTATGTGAAATTTTTTGAAAATCTTCAGAGACGACTGATATAAAAATGAAAGCAGAAGAGACCACACCAAGAAAATAAAAAGGTTTGAGAGAAGCGACAAATAGTGTGACATGGCATATATAAACTTTAATCAAAGTATGGTTTATGATAGAATGTAACGACCTATATACCAAATTCCACCTAGTAGGAATAAAGATTGAGCGATGCTGTTATAAAACAACGAAAATGCAAGGTTATTTACCGATTTGATTGAAGCAGGGGGCAAGCCTTTGATTTTTTCAAAGAGCTCAAGATGCTCCTGGCCCGTGAGCGATTCCCACAAAATATCAAACTACATTCATCAAATCCCGAGGAAAAATTAGACACTTCTGCAATCTGTACAGATCTAGGAAAAGGAAAAAAGAGAAAAAAAATTTAGTGACTAAAGGAAAATCTATTAAGAAAATGGTGAACAAACATTAACCTGAGGACAAACTCCGATGATCTTTCTGATATTTGCCATGCCAACAGAACTTCTTATCGAGTGCCCATAGATTAAAGCTGTCAGCAAAGTAGCATGATGACGTTGTCACGCCTTCAAATCTTATTTATTCAAAACATTCATTCTTCGCAAGTAATAGTGTTACATAAATCATAGAAGTTTTACCATCTCCGCTAGTCACTGGAGTGAGTCCAATCAAACAATTAATTATTGTGGTCTTTCCCGCCCCATTTGGTCCAAGCAAACAAAACAACTGATTTTGGGAAAATTCAACGTGCCCTGAAGTTAAAACTTGTCAACATGATTTTATACAGTTAAGAGAATCAACCAGGAAAAAAATAATGGTATTATTGCAAATACACCTCCTAGGGATTTTACCTTTTTATAATTCAAAAAAGTATACATTTATCTCATAAACTGTTGCTAAAGCTCCCCAAACTGTCAATCAGATCACCCATACATAGCAATACTTTGGAAAATTTACCAGTGATAAGAGATGTAAATGTATATTTTCAAAGTTATGAGGAAGTGGCATTAGTGAGTTTAAAGAATTTATTTATATTAGACTAGCAGTTTCGGAAGCAAATCTACAATCTGCCCGAAAGAGAAATACTCTATTGTTCAATCATCTGGCCATGTAAGTAGAGATTGGAAGAGAAGCATGTAGTCCTAGGAATATTTGAGACTTATAAGTAATAATTCAAAAAGGCCACATCATATATAAGAGTAACAGCTAATTATGTAAGCAATCAAATAATGGTGCAAAAATTCAAATTCAAAACCTCCTATTTTGATGCTATATTGATTTTAACTTCACCGTGAGCTGATCTAAAAACCTAAACTTAAACCTTATATGGATATATTTATATTTAATAAAGACCAAAAATGATTAAGATTAAAGAACCAGGATCATAAAAAATTACTTTTATAGCATGGTAAGGAGCTTTTTTCTTGGTTTTGCAGCTGCAGCAGCACCACCTACATTCCGTTTTCCCTGGATATGTTTTCACAAGGCCGCATATCTGCACAGCAATGTTAGGATCAACAGACCCTTGTCGTGCTTGTGATTTTACATAATTTTCCTCTTCACGAACATCTTCATCATCTGGGGTAATTGGTTCAAGGGGTGGACCTGAACTAAAACGGCTACATATGCCTCCTTCTGTGAATGATGGGAGAAGAATGAGTCCTATATAAAAAGAACCTCAAACGGTTTCTCCATGCATATCCTCTCCAATCACGTGAAAAAGCAAAACATCAAATGTCGCGCCTGATTGTTTGAGAAATGGATGGAGATACCATTGGAGGTCGTATGGAAATTCCAAGCCCCAATAGTAGTCCTTACCTTTCACTGTATTTCCGCCTTTCCCTAACCAATATCCAGTATTTAGAAAATAAAAAATTGGCTTCCATACACCAAAGGGGTTTGGAATTACATTGTCCAAGTACATTGCCAAGATAAGCCATAAAAAGAAGTCAACCCTAGCCTGATGTAGATTTCATTCTGTAAGAAACAAGAGAGAATTGGACTTACTAATTTGCAAAAGTAGAAGAGAAACTTGGTAACCAATCTTTAAAAGAATTAAGTATCAATGGATGGACCAAGTTTACTTGTTTCCAAACGGTATATCTTTCAATCATATTTTACCATGCATGAAATATCTTTATTATGTATCTTTACTTTATTTTTATTTGAGGTACGTGTGATTGGAGGGAGATACTGACGAGGACACCTTTTGGAAACAAGGAAACCTTAAGAACCAGTACTTTTTCTTTTTTTCCAAGAATGATATTGTTGTCACATACAAGTGTTATTCGGCAGTTTGTCACCCCTATACATTTTGTACGCATACTCCAGCTAACTCCAGAATCTCCAGGTGAGTAATTCCCATCGATGAGAATAGACAAGGCACGATTAAAAAGATTAGGCGGAAAAAACGACCACACAGCCCTCCATTGAGTAGAACCATTGTCATAAGGAAATCCAGTGGAATCAACAATCTGGAATAAAAAGCTAATCTTAATAAGCTTATTCTTAGCATCAACAGCGTTTTATAATGAATATACTTCACCAGAGTAATAAAGCCAATAATGAATATGGTGAAAGCTACTACATGAGCTGAAGAGGCCTTTTCGATGAAGGCTGATAGCATGAAAGCGAAGCCAGTCTAGTGTCCAAAACCGGAGGGAAAAACATTCACAAGAATCATAGTAGAAATTGCAAAGGAAACAAAAGCCAGAAAGAAATTTAGTAACATCGAACCTAATATGTTTATGGGCCATGTTTCTCTATCCCTAATTGTTTCCTGCCTATGTATTCCACTTTTTGCAATATGTGATTGTAGGTAGCACAGATGGGGATATCATTTAGAGATTAGGAAATTTTGTCCGACATTTACTGTCTAAAACCAGATTGAACTTACCATATTAAGTTGAAAAAGAAAGAAGAGAAGGAAAACGATGGCAAAGCTGTTTCTAAGAAAAAAGTCCAATTGAAACACCATTCCAAAGAGCACTGTCATGAGTGATGTAAGTAGGGTCATAATTAATTCCCAAATGAGCCATGAAAGCCAATAGGCTGTATCAAGGAGACTCATTAGAGTCATTGCCTGCAAAATAGAAGAGAGAGTAAGTAGAGAATCTACCAATAATAATGTCCAGTTATTGCAATAGTACAACACAACTCTCCTATGCAATGTTTAGTATACAGTACACTCTTTTTAGAAGATATAGGACTACTTTGGGGGTTTTATAGAAGATTTTTACTTTGAACAATGACGAGATGTTCATACTAGATGACACAAAAATTTTCAGTTTCGTCATATACCTAAAAAGTTGTACCTCTTTTCATTTGTTGCAACCCAAACATGGTATTAGATATATGCAAACAGTAATCAACAACAAACCGGGGAACCCAAGGGCATGAATGAAGAACTTATGAGTAGCCGAGAAGTCCATACCTGACGAAGCTTAAGCTCTTTTTCTGTGACCAAAGAACTTATCTGAAAGACAAAAGCAAACATCGCATTTGCAAGGAAGAAAGTTGCCTCCACATCAGGATCATCAGAAGTAGAATGTGCCTTATGAGCGGGGTGTGGATATTCCTTGAGCCCAACATCCTAGCTGAAGTTTGAATCTTCAAACCAATGACATAATCAAAACATCACATAAAGAGATTACACATTTAAGCAAATAATGTTGCAGAGTTTGTCCCGTTGACATTGTACCTCCAATTAGGAGCCTTGCTGTTTCCCGTTCGGCCGCAAGCTGAAGAGGAATGATTAACTTGAACATTGGATCCTGTTTCTTTCCCTGCTTCAACAGTGTGTTCTATTACTTTCAGTGCCATAACTAATAGCAGTGGCATTTTTCTCAGCGAAGTGTAAAGCTCCAGGACATGTTTCGGGGTGACTTGATAACCAGTTTTCTACTTCATTCTTTGTTGCAAATGACTTAGTCTGCATAGATGAAAAGCACAGCATGACAAAGAACGATTCAGGACCCTGCTCCTGCACCTTGATCGTTAACCACATGATGAAATATTGTTGTTGATTATATATCTTGCGAAGGATGGTCTGAATCAGCAATGACACCTGTTGTGTTTGTTTTTTCTGGTGGTGTTTGTCTATTTGGTACTATGGTGTTTATTTTGGATGGTTGTTCTCTAATACGTTTTAATTTTTATATGGAGTGGAGGACAATGTTAAATTATTACGAAATGTTTGGATTTAACGGGAAAAAAAATTGTACATTGCAATTATTAAATATTGTTAATAACTTTTGTACTGATTCTCTCTCTCTCTTTTTTTTTTTCTTTTTTTTTTAATTTACAATGGAAAGACGAAATTGAAACTGATCCATCTATGTGCAAGAACAATGTTCATACCAAAAGTCTTAGCAGCTTCAATACTTATTTTATTATTAAGCTATTAAACTAGTCTTTCCAAGTAATAAGAAAAAATAAATCAATTCATTTTTTTTTTACAAAATAAATAATTATTCTTTTTTTTAATCTTGTCCATCTCACTTCCACGTTTTTAAATTATTTTATTGCATTAGCTATAACATTTATTACTATTGAAGAAATCAATTGTATTATATGTATATATTTTTTAAAGTAAGTATATCTGAGGTAGAATTATTAATTGGATAATAAATATTTAACAATTGCAAATAAAATTTGCCCCTATTATTTGTGTATAATTATTTGACTTTTTTTTTTCCCTAGAGGAAGCGAACATTGATAAAGGGGTAGAACTAGAGACCCAAAAAAAGATGAAGGGAAAAAAAAATTATAGATTGCTTCCCGGGATAAGAAAGAAACTAAAAAGAATGAAAATGGAATAAAGGTTTATAATACAATTTTATATTTTAGTAAAATACTATAAGAGTTATTAAAAGTTTTTGTAACTTAGTGGCATTCATCAGATTAGATGAATTAGCTTTAAATCTCCTTTCTCCAATTATAATCACCCATATATATCTATATATATAAATGTTTGTATTTTTATCCCAAGGTTCCTTCCCCGTTTCTCTTCAAATATGGAGGGAATATTTTTTCCTCCTAAATCATTTCTTTCCCTTTTTTGTTTATTTTGTAAAAAAGAAAAAATATTTTAAAAAATCTATTTTCTTTCCATTTTTATTCCTTTTAATTTCTTTCATCATCGAAAGAGGCTAAAAGTATAGCACCATAAGGAAAAATAGTTTTATATATCTTTTTTTTCTTACATATCATATACTCTAGTCATTATAAAGGTAGGTGTTGAAATTGGATGGTCCTAAAACCTTTCATTTTTCCCTCTAGTGACTTCCAATGAGATAGACTTTGACTCTAATATTGTATAGAAAAAGGAAAATAATATATAGATGTCAACACTACTCCTATCACAAGAAAATAAGATGATTATTTTTTCTTTATTGGGTTAAATTAGTCTATACAAATCGGACTACTCTAATTATAGATTACACACATGGAATGGATCAAAGGACTTGTTTAATAAAATTGTTAAAAAAACACAAGCCTAACTTAATAAACTTAGCATATTAAAGATGATTCAAAACTAATCTTTTTGTAACCTCTATTATAAGGTAACTTTGAATCTTAAAAATATGTACTTATTAGCAATAAATATATGATATGTCAATTCTTTTAATTGCTTGTGCTAATTATGATTGAAAATCAACATTCTTACATAAACTCGATCTATGTAAACCATCTGAATCCAGGGTGCTTGTACCATATGTTTGGTATGGGTACTTTGTACTAATGCGATGGTCCACGAATTTCATCTCTTCCCAACATAAATGCCCTAATATTCCGTCATCAATGTCCAATTAATGTCCCCCATACCTCGCTAATTTCTTTTACAACTGTACGTAAACATCACATCAGAGCATTGAACATTGCCATTCCTAAAACATCAATTTAACCAAACAAGGAAAAAAAAAACAGATAAGGGACAAAACACCCCCCGCAAATTCGCCTTTGAAAGCATAATTAAATAAATCAATAATTCTTACGTAAGATACGATTGGTATAGCCACTCAGATGGGATATAATAAGTCAATTTTGATTTACAACAATGAAAACTTTTCAAAAAGGTCCAGAATTTTCCTACAAGAATACAACAAGCCAGAGAAAAAAAAAAAACCCATAAACAACAAATGGTGATACATAATAATGAAAAAGGAAAATGAGTGCCTAGAGGCACTGACACACTTATCAAGAAGTCGAAAACTTTCACTTAGTGGAGTCAGCTTATTTTTTTTTTTTTTTGTAAAATTTATAGATTATAAAAGCATGAAAATTTTATAATTTTCAATAAGTACTCTAAATATACGTTGAAACAATCATATATAATAAGTACATAAATTGAATGATAAATCAAGAAACGTACTTTATTCATAGGAATTGGCCTTCCAGGATTATTCTTCATAATGCCTGCCACAATCTGGCTCACCTTTCGACTCCCATTGCCGCTCCAGATGAAGTCGTAGCATGGGAGCTTTGCATTAATAATGTCCTCGCAAGGTGGTATTGGGGGAGATACAAGAGCCTCTGGGTTGGTTTCTTTTCGATAAGCCTCTGAACTCCCTTAGCGTGACTGATTGACTTTGCCATCGATGAACAAAAGGACAATGAGGAAAGAGGAAGAGAACAGCCGGAAGATTGTTGCTCTTTTGTTTCTCCATGCAAGTAAGAAGTTCTTCTTGAGCAAACCTGCATACTGCTGGTACAAAAGTGCGATCCCATCTAGGAGGGGGGTGTGCTGATGGTTTTATGGGGTTGTTTCTTTCATGGATGTTTGTGTTTTGTGTCTTTTAAGGTTTTTTTGGATAGGGTCGCATCTTGAAATCTTTTATATTTATGTTTGCTAGTGTAAGAGTTGTAACGATACACACATGGTTGCAGATAAATGGATGGTGCATGGAGTCGAGGTGGATAGTATGTTGGGATGTTTTGGAGACCGCATTGGGATTTTGAGTTTGTGTTTTTCAAGGTTTGTGCCACTAGTTCTGATTTGATTATTTATGGTGTAGTATTATATCATAATTAATACCTTTTGCGAAAAGGAATATTATCATCTTAAGTTTCTTTAAGGGACAATTTAACATATTCTCTTTTTTTAAAAAAAAAAAAAATTCCGTTAAAACAATATATATAATTTGCTATATATCTTCAATCTTACCAAACATACCTTGCACTATTCCATTTACTTATGGACAAGTTCAAGGGTAAATGGTATATACATTTTTTATGTTTATTTTACATGTATTTAGACCCTTTATTTTTAAAAATAAGTATGTAGACCATTAAATTTTGAAAATTATATTTTTTAAATCCTATTTTATTATTTTACCCTTAAATAAAATAAATAAAAAATAACAAAACCATTTGTTTTCTTATATTTAAAAGAGCAAAATGATCATTATAGAACTAAAAAATTCTTTCTTTTAAGATTTAAGGGTCTAATTACTTGATTGAAAAAATGAGAGATTAAGTATAAGATAATATATTTAAATTTACTTTTAAATTCAAATATCTAAATACATTTGCATTTTGTCTCTTCAAATTGGAAATGGAAATTGAGTTCCTGAGCTTCCTTTATGAAAAAATTTACTCTAACATGGTATTTATGGTAAATATACTCTCTTTATGCTTCCATTATTTTTTTCATTTCTTCACTCCTTCCTTTAGTAGCAGTAAAAACTCACAATTATTAGCAAATGCTCAAAGAATTTGAGAACCATTAACACTAATCTATACTTTCTTTTTTAGGGGTCCAATTTCTATATTTTCTAATATACAAAATCAGGTCATTCTTATTTCTCTAAGGATCCAATTTCTATATTTCATAATAAATCCCAAAGTCAAATTTGATATTTATCCTCTTTTTTTGCTCTCTCATCTCTGCCCCCAATATATTCTTTTATCTTCAAGTTTGGAAACTCCATAACCTCTTAGCCTAAAATTAGTCACGTATCAATTTGTCTGATTCTTTTCCTCTTTAAGTGGTTTTTTTTTTTTTTTACCCATTAATTTCTGTCTTTCAGAAATGACCATACTCTTGTTTCTTTTTCATTTTTGTTCAATATTTGGGATCATGCATTAGAAAATGTGTTGCTTAAATTGAATAGATCAAAAATCATTTTTAGAATTATCTATTATTTTCCCTGCTCTCCTTTGATTTCCATCACCCTTTTCATTTCAGTGCTACGATGATTATTATAATACTAATAACATCCAAACTTAATGTTTCTTTGATTTGTGTTCACCTCTAAAGTCCTTGATAAGCCAAACTTAACAATTTCATTTATCTAATGGAGCTATTATAATATATTAGTTAATTAAAATTTGTCTCCATGTTATATAAATATATATCAAAATTAAAATGGAAAAAAAATATAAATATATAATTGCACATTGTAAGGGCCACCGATTCCCTTGAATATTATTAGGCTATAAACCTAAATCTTTGGACTTGTAAGACTCATTCAATTGGTAAACAAGGTTCTTACGATAACTTTAAAACCTTAATCAACCTTAGAATATGAGAATTGATTGAAATCTCTAACCAATTCAATAGATTAGGGCTTAAGAAAATAAGATTATTAATTGGGCCATAATATGATAAATTGATAATAGAATTAACCTAATCAATAAAATAATAATAAAAATAAAATAAAATAGAAATTATTCTCAAAAATAGTGAATGTCATTTAAAGATAAGAACAATTCAATTTAATCAAATAAATAAGCTATAAGCATTAACAATAATCATTTAGCAAGAAATTTCTAAGAAAATAGTAAAAGAACTTATTACTATGTAAGGACCAACTTGTTAATACCACCAACCCCAAATCATAATCAACATTGGGATATAGAAATTTTATTAAAAATACTAATCAATTAAACAAATTTGAACTTACGAAACAAAAAATGCTAGTAAGAACATCAATCGATAATAAAAACTAACCTAACTAATAAGAAGATGAATATAAATAAAATAAACTATGAATCTATCCTAGATCATATTAAGTTCGTCACTAAAGTCCTAAAGAAATAATAATGGGCCTATAGTAAGTATATGCCTATAATAACTAAAGAAATAGTAAAATAACCATTCACTAAAGATAAAAAAGTTAGAAAATTTGCAATAAGACATTTACCAAAAATAAAAGTGACCAAAAGTAATAAAAAGACTAAACTACCCCTAAAAGTATAAAATAAGTAGTAAAAAGTGAAAAGAAAAAATTATAGTAAAGAAAGTTATGATAATAACTAGGTAAATAAGTAAATATAAAAGGTGTGAAAATAACATATGCCTAACACATGAAAGCATAATTATGAGAGAATTTAAATATGTCTACTAATAAATAAGGATACTTACAAATGATGTTAACGAAATTAATAAAATATGCCTTAATGCACCAAAATATCACATAAAATAAACCTAAGTGGCCAAATAATTGTCGAATCACCAAACATGACAAGAAAATGTTAGGAAATATCACAAATATCTTTGAAAAAGTAAGAAAAAGAATATATTGATTAATAATTAAAAAAAAGTCATGTGAATGTTGGAACATTCCAAATTTTTATTCAAAAATCCACTAAAAATCACACACATGTTCAAAAATCATGAAACTTTATTATGACATGTGTCAACATGTATAGAGACACATGTAAATTTTCCAAATTATTTAACCCACTTAAATAATAAAAATAATTTTTAGGGTGATGAAACCCTTTTAAATAGCACCAAACACTCTTTCATTTTCCAATTCAAGTTGTTGGCCTCCAACTTATAACAAGAGGTTAAAATTGTGGCTATGCCCTCCTCTTGAGAAAGACCAATGACTTGTGGTGGTGGTGGTGGCTGTTTTGGTGATGTTTAAAAGCTCCAATTATGTTTTGATTAGGTTTTATTATATGATTATTCTATCAATATTTCATCATGTTTTCACATCTATAAGTCCCTTATCTCATTACTATGTTGCTAACAAAAGATTTTAAGCCATGACACTGCTTGTGATTGTCATTAGTTGCTTGTGTGCATATAATGCATATGACTGCCTTGCTTAGAGTAGTTGAGCCTATTTGATTGGTGTGACTTACTGTGTCCTATATGATGTGAAATGTGTATACTATTTGATGACCCTGTAAACTGGAACAAGGTTGAATTTGGTGTTGACAACTAGTCGTGCATCACATCCTTCTTGCATTATTGCATACACTCACTAAATACTTCCCATTAGTTAAGGAACTATGCTATCCTTCTTTTAACCTTGTGGAACTAAGTGATATACCAAATCCAATTTCAATTACACAATATTAATTGAAGATACAATTGAGTAATTATTCAACAAAATGGCATGATCCCTAATTTGCACGTGAACCCTAATTTCATGTAACAAGAACAAAATGAAACTCCAAATGCTTACCAGATGTTACTCACTAGTAGAATTAGGAAAAACAACTTGCAATTGTTGATCTTACTCACAGCAATCCAAGCCTCCACTTGCCATAACCCTAGAAGAATTGATAAGAGTGATATGAAAATAGAGGAAGTCCTCTTTTCCACTTGAACAAGCAACAAAATATAATCTCCAAAAAGTGTCTTTTTGTTCTCCTTTACAAGTATTTTTACTAATCCCTAAATATGGAAAAATAACATAAGGAAAATAGTGACACATGGTTGGTCCTTTCATGCCCATCACGTCAACAAATACACAACACAAGGTCGGTTCCCTTGGTCCATTTTGGTTCACCATGGATCGTGAACCATTCATAAACCAAGTGCTAGTGTGTTTGATCATTTTCTGTAATACGGGCAAGTGTACCTAATTAAATACAAAATAATCATATAAAGTAAATGAAGAAACTATGTAAATGTCTTCGAGTTCCATTTGCCCAAAAAGGATTCTCAATGCTAAGTTATGTAGTCTTCTAGCTCATGCTCTTGTTATGTGTCCCGTTGATGCATTGGCTTGATTCTCATCATCTCCTCAGGCTTGTGAAAGATTTGCCCTCAAATCTAGTAGGTCTTCATGGTTATCGTCTGGTATATAAGGCAATAGATCTGCAACATTAAATGTAGCAAAGACGCCATATTAACTTAGTAACTTTATCCTGTATGCATTGTTGTTGATGCACTTTAGAACTTTGAAAGGTCTATCTGCTCTAGGTGAAAGCTTTTGTAACTTCTTGTTAGAAACTTGTCTTGTTGAGATTAATTCAAACTAGATCACCTAGATTATAAATTTTATTTTTCCTATTTTGTTGCCCTGAAGTTTCTGTTGTTCCTAAGTTTTCTTAAGATGTTCAAAAGCCTTATGATGAAGTTTCTGAATCTCCTTTGCTCGTTCTACTACACTCAAGCTTTCTTCCTTTGTTGCGGATTAACTATTAAATCTAATGGAAGGGTAGGATTATAACCACACACAAATTCAAAGGAAGACTTACTAGTTGAATTATGAGTTGACCTATTGTAAGCGAACTCAGCAATAAGAAGATACAAGTCCCAATCAATAAGATTCTTACTAACTATTGCTTTTAGTAAAGCACTAAGAGTACGATTGGCAACCTCCATTTAGCCGTCCATCTAGGGATGATATGAGGTACTATACATGAGTTTAGTATCAAGTCTTTTCTAGAGTATATTCCAAAAAAAGCTAAGAAACTTAGTACCTCTTTTAGACACTATACTGTGGGGAACACCATGTAGTTTTACAATTTCCTGCACAAAAAGGTTAGTTATAAAAAGTGTGTCATCTAAATTTTGTGGCAAGGCATAAAATGTGACATTTTGCTGAAGCAATCAACGACAACCATAATGGAGTCTCTTCCTCTCTATGTCTTGGGTAGACCCAAAATGACATCTATACTAATATCAATCTAGGGTTGTGTGGGTAGAGATAAAGGCATATATTCACCCTAAACTCCCTTCCTCTCTTTTGCCCTCTTACAAACACTACACCTCTCCAATACTTTGTGGACATCATATCATACCCCTCCAGCAAAAATGATCTTTCAATAACTCCAAAGTTCTCTTTCCACCAAAATGACCAAATAATCCTCTAGCACGAGCTTCTCTAGCCAACAACTCTCTAATAGAACCATAGGGTATACATGACTTTCCTGCCTTATACAAAAAGTCATCTATCATATAATACCAATCTACTACATTTCCTCTAGAGAGTTTTGAAGTCAGCAACATAGGTAAAGGCAACATGACAGATGTTGCTGACTTATGAAGTGTTTCGGTGACTCATGATCTATATAAATAATGAACTTCTTAAGAAGAAGATAATGTTGCCACGTCATCAACGCCCTCTCTAAGGAATAGAATTTCTTATCATATACCGAGTAATTTAGAGGTGTACCACTCAATTTTTCACTAAAATAAGCAATGGGCTTCTTGTCTTACATCAACACAGCACTAATCCCTACCCCTGTTGCATCACATTCCAATTCAAAAATTTTGTCAAAATCAAGTAAAGCTAACACTAGAGCACTAGTTAGCTTTGTTTTCACCTCCTCAAAACTCTTTTAGGCTTACTCTCCATAAATAAAAGGAACATTCTTTTTGGTCAATTTAGTTAATGGACTGACAATGCTACTAAAATTCTTAACTAAATGTCTATAGAATGAAGCCAGTCTATGAAAACTTCTTACCTCAACAGCAAATTTTGGTATTGGCCAATCCCTAACAGCTCTCACTTTTTCTTTATCTACTTTAACATTAGAACCAGTTACGATAAATCTAAGAAATGTTACCTCAGTTTGATAGAAATAATACTTCTTGAGATTTGCATACAACTATTGTTCCCTTAGTATTGAGAACACTGCTTGTAAATGCTCAACATGGTTTTCCAGGTTTTTACTGTAAATCAAAATGTCATAAAAATAAACAACAACTAATTTGCCTAAAAATTCTTTCATTACATGATTCATTAACCTTATAAAAGTACTAGGGGCATTAGTCAATCCAAATGGCATGACCATCCACTCATATAAACTATGGTGTGTTTTAAAAGTGGTCTTCCACTTATCTCCTCCCCTCATTCAAATTTAGTGATATCCGCTTTTAAGATCCACCTTGAAGAATACCTATAAACCATGAAGCTCATCTAACATATCATCAAGTCTAAGAATAGATACCAGTATTTGATGGTAATTTTGTTGATAATTCTGCTATCAATGCAAATTCTCCATGTGCCATCCTTCTTAGGAACAAGAAATGCAGGAATAGCACAAGGATTGATACTCTCCCTAACAAAGCCCCGTTTTATTAGTTCATCCACTTGAAGCTTCAATTCTTTAGCCTCTTCAGGATTCATACGATATGCAGGTCTATTTAGCAAAACTGACCCAAGTTGAAAATCAATGGCATGTTCAATGCCTCTAAAAGGCAGCAATCTCCTCAAGTAATTCATCTAGAAATAGATCTTTGTACTCATCCGATACTTAGTTTACCATAGGGGATAACTGTTCATGACCATCCACCTCTAGTGCATATCTCATCTACAATATATACACTAGCCTCTCATCTTCTATGGCTTCATCTAGTTTATACTACCCCACTAATAATGTCTTATTTTTCCCAACCTTATTAATTTGTCTCTATGCTTCTTGTACTTTAGTAGGTGACATGGGTTTAACACTGTGTGCTTACCCTCCTTCTAGAACATATATGTGTTCCTAAAACCATCATGTAACATTCTCCTATCATACAACCAAGGCCTGCAAGCAATATATGTGATGTACACATAGGGAGAATATCATAAATAATCTCATCATGGTACTTATCTCCTATGCTTAATGAAACCTTAGCCCTCTGAGTGACATGTAAACTACCTTATTCACTTAACTAGTGTAGTTTATATGGCTTAAGATATGAGGTAGTGACTAATTTCAATTTAGTCACTAATGAAGCAACTACTACATTAGTACAACTACCTCCATCAATAATAAGAGCACAAATATTACCTTGGACCCTATAGGAGATGTGGAATAAATTTTCCTCTACTCATCCTCATTAGTAGGAAAGGTAGTCATCGCTCTACGTCATACATTGATGGATAAATATTGATCATTCCCCTTATCCTTATGTACCTAACATTTGCATCACCATAATATTCATCTAATACAATCGACAGATCGGTGATATCGTGCATGTCTTCTTCTTTTTCCTCACTCTCAACCTTTATAGTAGTTATAAGTCTTCTGTTTCGACATTGTGCAGCCATATGTCCAAAACCCTAACACTTAAAACATTTAACCTGGTGATTATTTCCTCTTGATGTCCCAGTTATTGCCTGTTTGTTCTCATACCAAGCAATTGTTTTTCCTTTCCCAAGTGATTCTTTCTCCCCTCTAATGTCTAGCACTACTACGTTCTTTTCCATGCTTTTGCCATATCCTCCTTTATCAGCCTGTTTACCCTCAAACCCATACAGTTTTGTAGAGGATCCATACTTGTTACTTGCTATTCAATACGGATTAGATCACCTATGTTTCTCCACTTTCAAAGCTAACTGAATGGCTTTATCAATGGTGTCTTACTTTTGCAGCTCTACAATACATGCAATCTCATATTTCAACTTGGACACAAATCATGCCATGGTCTATTCAGGAGGTTCAATTGCCCCACATCAGATCATCAATGTCTCAAACTCCTAGACATACACATCCACAGTTTTGCCTCCTTGTCTTAATGTCTGGAGACGCATAAATAACTCCTGTCTATAGTGCTCTAGTATAAACCTCTTCCTCATAACTCGTTTCATTCCTGCCAAGTCAATCTCAGCTCACCCTCTCTCTTTTACTAGCTACAGGTTCTCACCAGAAGGCCGCATATCTGTAAACTCGATTGCTGCTAGACGAACTCGAGTGTGATCATTAATTTCATGACAATAAAAAAGGCCCTCTACTTTATCTTCCTAGTCAAGATAATCCTCTATAGATCCCCTTCCAAAAAATGAAGGCATTTACAATTTTACAAATTCTAGGCTCTTAGGCGGCTTGAACTCACGGTTAAGATAAGGTTCATCCTCAAAGTTATCATCCCTTTTCTTCCCATAAGCATGATAATCTCCTTCTAATCTCCTGCCCCTGTTTCCTCCTACTACTCCTACCTTACGTGCATCATTATGGGCTACCTAAGGCAGAGGTGCCTATGGATTTACCATCGGTGGATGTGGCAATGTCATCTGATCAACCTTGTGTTACTAGTGTAGCAATAATAGTAGTAAGATCTTGCAATTGTTCTTCTAAAGTTCTTCTTCCACCTACAACCTGACTATTGGCCTCATTACCAATTCCTTCATCCACACTATCATTCGACATTGTTGTTGAATTAAGCTTTAAATTTTTTTTTTATACAATCACAACTCCATAACACAAATTTCTCTAACCTCAAATACACTCTTCACGGCACAACACACACTTCATAGTATAACTCACACATTCATAGAACAACATACCCTTATGGCACAACACACACCCACAGCACAACACATACACTCACACTCACGGCACAACATACCTCATGGCACCACACACTCATGGTACTATACATCCTCTACAGCATAATTTCCTCAAAAACTCAAGTCAATAATGCAATCAAAGCAATTTAATGCACAATTACTACATAATTACACAATTATGGAATCAATTGTAGTAATCTCGTAAGAACTTATGGCAAGAACCTTAAATAATACTTTCCTTAACTTCAATTCACAATGACCAAGGTAGACATGGCATAATTCAAACAATTTCTCAATTTCAATTCACACAACAATTAATTTACTCAATGGCACGACATAAGCCCTAAATCCCCAATTTAAAATCAAGACTCCTATGCAATTCCTCCTCTCAACCTTAGCTTTGATATCAAAAGATGATATGCTAAATCCAATTTCAATTACACAATACTAATTAAAGATACAATTGAGCAATTGTTCAATAAAATGGCGTGATCCTTAATTTGCATGTGAACCTTAATTTCATGTAATAAAACAAAATGAAACTCTAAATTCTTACTAGATGTTACTCACTAGTAGAATCAGGAAAAACAACTTGTAATTGTTGATCTTACTCACAACAATCTAAGCCTCCACTTACCACAACCCTTGAAGAATTGATAAGAGCGATATGGAAATAGAGAAAGTCCTCTTTTCCACGTGAATAAGCAACAAAATATAATCTCCAAAAAGTGTCTTTTTTGTTCTCCTTTACAAGTATTTATACTAATCCCTAAATATGGAAAAATAACATAAGGAAAATAGTGACACATGATCGGTCCTTTCATGCCCATCATGGTCAACAAATACACAACATAAAGTCAGTTCCCTTGGTTCATTTCGATTCACCATGGACCGTGAATCATCCACAAACCAAGTGCTAGTGCATTTAATCGTCTTCCTGTAATACGGACAAGTGTGCCTAATTAAATACAAAGAAATCATATAAAGTAAATGAAGACACTATATGAATGTCTTCGGGTTCCATTTGCTCCAAAAGAATTCTCAATGCTAAGTCATGTAATCCTCTAGCTCTTACTCTTGTTATGGGTCCCATTGATACATAGGCTTAATTCCCATCACTAAGTGATAGGAGAAAAAGTCATCGTAGAGGTTAAAAGCTATTAGTTGGATAGTTCAAAATGGGCTTTGGAAGGACCCTCTAGTGAGTCCATTACACATGTTTGGGTTTGGTGAGATGATGTTTAGGAATTGTTGCAAAACTCCTTGGAACCTAAACTAAAGTTGAACAACCAAAG
The DNA here is from genome assembly GCA_037954665.1 of Laguncularia racemosa. NCBI lineage: Eukaryota > Viridiplantae > Streptophyta > Magnoliopsida > Myrtales > Combretaceae > Laguncularia > Laguncularia racemosa. The sequence goes on along the minus strand of JBBMOL010000063.1, from coordinate 59,326 downwards.
AAAAAAAAAGGTTTAAATAGAATAAAGAGAGAATTTATATTTAATTAAGAAGGATTTAAAAAGTTGGAAAATCAATTTTATCTAAACAGACCTAAGTAATTAAGGAAAAATAAAATAGAAAATAGGTTAAATTAAAGGACATGTGCCACTTCTAAGTTAATTCCACTAAACCCTTTGTGGTCCCCTTACTTTATCCCTTTAAACCCTAACCAAAACCTCCTTAAATACCCACTTAGTGACCAAAATTCATTAGCCTCTCTTCCTTCTTATTTTCGAAAACTAAAGGGTAACAAAAAACCTAAATTCAAAGCCTAAACCCTAAGCATTTCAACTAGTTTAAAACTTAATTTATCTAGCTACTAATTTTAGTAATTTTCTTATAAGTTTAGGTCAAGAATTAAATAGGAGTACAAGTTAAGAGGGGCTCTCTTACATGTGAACTTTGGCTTGATAGGTAAATGAAATGAGGTTTGATTTAAGCAAACATAAGCTTGTTGATTATAGATCTAAGTAAGATTTGATGTTCTATGTAGAGAAAAATCAATTGGAATTTGAGAAAACACACTCTTGGACCACTATCTTGGATGGTAATGGAGAGGCTTTTTCTATTAGTTAGATCTCTAAGAAGATAAGTCCAAAATCATGGTTAACTTGATGAGGGTGATTAAGAGATTGAACACGAGGATTTAGTGATTTCTTGAATATTATGTGTAATGTGATTAACTCATGTTGACACCACTTGTATTGTTGTTTATTGAGTGTGATTTGATGATTAAGATGTAGATCTATGTGGTGACATGATAAATGTGGTGTTAGGTATTGGATTTATGGATTAAAATTAGGTTTGATGCCTAAAAATTGAAAATATGTTAATGTTTTGTTGTTGCTGCCATTGCGGATGATGAAATTGAGATTTAACTTTCTTACTAAATTTGATTTGGATGATGAGCGATGATAAATTGATTATTGGAGTATGAACATGTAGGTTTTTTGAATGATTTAGGTGATTAATTTGGTGTAGACAAGTTAGAATTGATAGTATATTGAACTAGTGGATGAGCAAGCTAATTTGATTGGTAGATTAGGAATTCCTAGCATGTTATAATGTTCTTAAAGTGATAAATTTGATCAAAATTAAAGTTACATGATGGATATTAAGTTTGTTGAAGTTTAAGAATGAATTAGGTTGAATTAGAAGAATGTATGAACTTAAAATTATGAATTTCTTGCATGATTAAGTATTATGTTTATTTTGAGTAAATTTAGTGGAATTATGATTTATTTATGATTAGGAGTAAAATAAGGTCTAGAAGTGATAACATATTGAAGGTGGACTTATAGGATTGTAATTAAAAGTTTGGGGCATGCTATGCTTTTGGTGCTCTATTCTAGAGGTGATTTGGACTTAAAAATGAAAAATAAATGATATTTTGGACTTTAAAAAGGAAAATGAATAAGTGAACTTTGTTTTAGAGTGATTTGGACCTAAATTGGATAAGATATGAGCTTGTAAGGTTAACAATGCATAACTTTATGCAACCTAGTAGTCTAAGGGCTCTAAAAGAAATAAAATAAGGCATTTTATGTAAAAATGAGTAGTGGAAGTGATAAGTAATCAAATCTCTTTGGTTCCACTTAATTTGGGTTTAAATTAAGGAAGTTATAACCTTTTAAAGTTGAGATCCTTAAATATGATGAATTATAATTAAATTAATGGTTTACTTAATTAAATCGAGCCAAAGTTGGTCCAACCCCAAGTTGACTTAAGGACTACCCACTTGTCTTCTCCTTGAGTAGCCTATATGATTAAATATAATTAGATTAATTAGACTTAACTAACTTGATTTTCCTAATTGGACCAAAATAATTATTGACTTAATAATAAGAACACAAATGACCCATTACCTAAAAGTCAAAATCTAAATGGGTCCATTTCCTTCTAAGGCTTATACCTTAATTAGGCTTTATCACGATAAATAACTCAAATTGAGTCTCAAACCATTCCAAAGCTCAAACCGAATTAAATAACTAAAATAAACAAAACTTAGACCTAATAAGATAAAATGAGCTTACATGACGATAATAAAACCTAAATGAGACCAAGATCCAAAACTTGCTTAGACCTATAAAACTTTAAGGCTTATATCCTAAATGAGCTTTATCAAATAAATTAATCTTAAATGGGCATTAAACCCATCATGACCCTATATTAACTAAAGGCTTGAAATGAAAATTAAATTTGAGCTTAATAAATCAATTAGACATAGGACATAAAAAAAGGACTAATTAAACATAATGAGCCTAGGTTAATTAAAATATAATGAAATAACCTAAGTAAAATTAATAATTATAACTAAACTTAAATAATTTAATCAAGGCTAAAAGGCTTGATTTCAAATATAATTGAGTCTAATATATTTAAAGGGTCCAAATACCTTAATTGGACCTTCAATGGAACAAGAATTAAAATTTAAATAAATTATTTAGTTTAAATGACTAAACTTTAAATAGTTCAAGTCAAAATTGGCTAAAAGCTAATTGAGCTTGTAACTAGTATGGGTCTTAAGCAATTTATACCAACCTTAAAATAAAATTCAATCACTTAGAATAATCAACTAACTTAAGTTTTTCTCTTTTGATGCATAAAATCAATTCAATAAACTAAATTGGATTTTGGACTGCAATTTGGAAATTTTTTACCCTTCTCAGGTACGTAATAACATGTGTATTACTTGCTAAGTCAGAAAAATTAATTGGATAATAATCAACTCGCCTAAGTACTTCCTTGCTACTTATGCTTGGTTACTTAGGCCAATAAGTGACAAACCTTAGATCGAGATTATAGCTACAGTCATATAACCTAAAATGACATGGTGGTTAAGCATTTAGGCCATTAAGTAATGGCTTGGTGGGTAGCTAATAAATGAAATCATGTTGGGTAATGGGCATTGTAAGTGGAGAAAAGGTATATCGAGCATAGTCCAGGGAAATAGGTCTCAACAAGCTATATAATATAGATAGATTGTGATCAGTAAGGCTACATAACAGAGAGTTCATTTAGATAAGGTCATTTTGTTTTAAGTTTCGGCAACATAGAGTTAAGCTACCTCCCATCAACCCTTAATGTCTGCTATAATGGAATTAGACCCTAGTTCCCCTATCATGATCTTCGAAGTCATGAGTACTCCTGTACTGGACATCTAAATAGGACAATTGAATCGATTGTCTAATTGTTTACTACATTAATGTATAGGCCTATATGACATCCTTCTATGTGTTTTCATTACCTTTCGTTGTGCCTCTATGGCTTAGTCTTCCTTTTCTTTTTCAAGTGAGGATGTTACTGATCTGTTGTATGATTTGTTGGGGTATGGCTTTGTGTAAACCTAAATTAAGTTGTTTACAACTACAATTGATCACCTACTTCTGTTTTTTTTTTTTTCAGACTTAATCTCTATATTTTATTTTTGTACTTAGACACTTTTCAAAGCCATATGTGGCTCTATGGCTATTTCCTTTGGTTGTATCTTACAAGCCCCATAGGTTCTAACACTTAAACTATCTATTTGTGCTTATCTATGCATTTTCTTAACAAATAAACCATTAAACATTCCAAAAAATCTAACGTTTTGCTAAAATGTTTTCAAAATCTAATTAACGATTTCAGTATCTTAAAACTAGTTAGAAACTCATCTAGTAACTGTAACCTTATATATGCTACTTAAGTTGGTTGTGGTGAAGTGTTGTCACCATAGTGAATTAGGGATGTGACAATAGTGAGGTTAATTTCCCTAATCTCACAACAAATTGATCAACATTATGTGGATGACACTTGTTTTGTTGCATTGCACTCTAAAGGAATCTAATGCTACTTAATTGTGGTTGCCTAATGTATCATGCTTTTCCCTTACCAACTCATTGGGCACTTGGTTTTTGCTCATTCCCTTATAGATTTCTTTGCTGGTACTCATAGACTTAAGTTATCCTAATAAAGCCAATGCTGATGCGTAGATTAAAAGAATAAAGTAACCTACCGAGCCAACTCTAAGATTTATATTTTAAATATTTGTTAAGATTTGATTCTAATGTAATAAACAAACATAAGGTGCATTATTCTTTACGGTTACATATTACTTTAATTTATGCTATCACTTTTATTATAAAGCCTTATGTATACTAATGATATAATGGTAACAAAGGTCCCTATGCTATCAATATCCATCATGATGTACGGTAGGACTATTATGATTTATCCACTTAGGGTGTGACATACTATAAATAAGAATTAAAAATTCAACTTTAAGGCATTTAGTAAAGATAAATTGACAAAAAGCAAGAAAATGTTTAAATTCACCTTCAAAGTAAAAAATAGGAAATGAAGAGTAAAAAATAGAATAGGAAATAGTAAACTAGTAATATGATAAAGTAAGTAATAAATAAGGGCAAAAAACATGACAATGACTTATGCCTCCTGCATAAAAGGCATCATAATGGAAGAATCTAAAGATGTCTACAAATAAAACAATGATCTTTATAAGAAAAGTAAATAAAACCAATAGATAAACAAGGTAAAATGCTAAAATATAACAAAACACCCTATAAAAACAACTCCAAAATGCCAAATAAATGTCAAATCAATTAGTGAAACAAAAACACATCATGACACACCATAAATACATGTAAAAAAGGGGAAAAAGAAAAAGACAAAAGGATTAACTAAGTATTTTTTTTTCAACTTATTTTGCTTTTTGAAGCTTGCTTGCAAATAAATTGATGAAATTTCATCAAATAGCTTAATACTAAAATGTTATATTACTCCATTTTACTTTAAATAACTTATTATGAGCATAAAATTTTGATGATGCATGGTTATTGTCATATTAATTCCTTTTTTATCAAATATGTACTAAATAAACCTGCTGATACGATCATGTTCTCAAACCCCTACAAAAATACATTACAAAAATCTCTATGAATACATTTACGAAATACTTTGTAAACTTAAAAGTAACTATATTTCATTCTTTAACATGAAATAAAGTCATTTTACTTAGATTCCAATACCTACAACTAATGGTTTCAAGCCAAACAACCATAATTTAATAAACTCGCAAGATTTACTTGAGAAATTTTCAAGTTCTCCTATTATGACCAAAATTTGGATATATCATAAATAACTTTTTCCTTCATGACTTTATAAGAACCATAAGCAATTGTGGTCTCATTTGTCATTTGTTTGTTACTGTAACTACCAAATCTACTATAACTACTATATTAGATTTTACAAAATGAATACATGAATTTATAAAACTTCCTAAACATTTCTTTGCTACATAGCTAAAATCTATTGATTTCATAAGAAAAGTAGTAAGTTCTACATAATCTTAAGATAAAATAACTATGTAGCACAAAAGAACATACTATTGAGCAATGTAGAGCTTCCTATAGAACAATCAAGTTAACCCATTTCCACTAAACTAAATTGAACATGTCTTCTAGGGTTTCTATATTTATTAGGGATTAGCTACACTCAATAACGTAGGTAAGTTGGCTTACTTCAAGGCAATTTTGTGTCGTTTAAGGTTTTTTGCATGAGGTTATGTCTTGAAATCTTTTATATTAATGTTTGCTAGTGTAGGAGTTGTAACGAAGCACACACATACCAACATAAATGAGTCTTGTAGTAGGTAAATTGATGGTGTGTCTAGTTGAGGTGGATGGTATGTTTGGATGTCTTCAAGATTGAACATGGGCTTTGAGTTTGTGTTTTTTTTTTTTTTTTTACAGTTTGTGCCATTAGTTTTGATTTGACTATTTATAGTGCATTGTTATATCATAATTAATACATTTTCAAAAATGAGTATTATCATCATAAGTTTCTTTAAGCGACCGTAAATTTTTTAGGCTACTGCCATTGGGAATTGAACATATTCTATTTTTTTTTAAATATTCCATTAAAACAGTACGTACAATTTGTTATATACCTTTAATATTACCAAGCATACTTTTTGCTAGTAAAAATGGTATTGGTTTTCCATTTACTTGTGGACAAGTTCAAGGGTAAACCGTATATACATCTTTTTACATTTATTTTATAAGTATTTGGATCTTTTATTTTTAAAAATAAGTATGTAGATACTTAAATTTTGAAATATATATTTTTTAAATCCTATTTTATTATTTTACCCTTAAATAAAAAAATTAAAAAATAACAAAACCATTTATTTTTATTTTTAAAAGAGCAAAATGGTCATTATAGAACTAAAAAGTTCTTTCTTTTATGATTTAAGGGTCTAATTACTTGGTTTAAAAAATAAAGGATTAAGTATAAGAGAATGTATTTACAATTTACTTTTAAATTCCAAGATATAAATACATTTGCATTTCGTCTCTGCAAATTGGAAATGGAAATTGAGTCCTAATCTTCCTTTATGAAAAAATTTTCAAACTCAAATATGGTATTTATGGTAAGTCTACTCTCTTTATTCTTCCTTTATTTTTCCATATCTTCACTCCTTCCTTATATATGTCTTTGTATCTTCAAATTCTAAACTCCATTTAGTATACATTCTTTAGTAGCACTAAAAACTTGCAGTTATTAGCAAATGCTCAATGAATTTGAGAGGCATTAATGCTAATATATACTTTCTTTTTTAGGGGTCTAATTTCTATATTTCGTAATAGATCCCAAAGTCAAATTTGATATTTATCCTCTGCTCTTGCTCTTTCACCTCTGCCCCTCAATATATTCTTTTATCTCCAAGTTTGGAATCTCCATAACCTTTTAGCCTAAAATTAGTCACGTATCAATTCGTCTGATTCTTTTCCTCTTTAGGTGGGTGTTTTTTTTTTACCCATTAATTTCCGTCATTGAGAAATGACCTTACTCTTTTCTTTTTCTTTTTCTTTTTCTTTTAGATATTTGGGATCATGTATTAGAAAATGTGTTGCTTAAATTGAATAGATCAAAAATCATTTTCAAAATTATCTATTGTTTTCTGTACTCTCCTTTGATTTCCATCTCCCTTTTTATTTTAGTGCAATGATGATTATTATAATACCAATAACGTCCAAACTTAGTGTTTCTTTTATTTATGTTCACTTCCAAAGTCTTTCTTGATCGGCCAAACTTAACAATTTCCATTATCTAATGGAGCAATTATAATATATTAGTTAATTAAAATCTGCCTCCATGTTATATAAATATATATCAAAATTGAAGTGAACAAAAATATAAATATATAATTGTACACTGTAAGGGCCATCGATTCGCTTGAATATTGTTAGGCTATAAACCTAAATCTTTGAGCTTGTAAGAACTCATTCAATTGGTAAATGAGGTTCTTACAAAAACTTCAAAACCTTAATCGACCTTAAAATTTGGGATGAAGCGGGATGAGCACTATCAAGTTCTTAACTCGCCCAACTCGTTAAAAACCCTAGAGGGCTTAGGTTGGGTTATGGTTTTTTTTTTAAAAAAAAAAAACCTATAGGGTTTGAGACAAGTAATAGGATAAATATTAAACCCATTAGGAATCCTAACCCATTAATTTTTTTAATAATTAAGTAATAAATATTACTATATATTTATTAAATAGTTTTTTTTTTTAAAGAAAGACCTATCACCGTGTGACTTTGGAACAATATTAAAAATACATATGATTAGATATGTTGAAAATACAAATTTTATTTATTTGCAAGAATGCTAGCTATATTTTATAAAAATAGTCATAATAAATAAGTAAGGAATTAAAACTAATAGTAGATTTTGTTTTTTTTAAAGAAAATATACAATTTTAACAGGTTTAGGTCAAGTGATGAGTACTCTATAAAAAAACTCTATAGGGTTTGAGATGTGTTTAGACAACCCTATATGATAAAGGGAAAGGTAACAAGATTACTAAATTGAGCCCAAACCTGTCTCGCTTACATCCTTACTTAGAATACAAGAATTGATTGAAATCCCTGACCAATTAAATAGCTTAGGGCTTAAGAAAATAAGAATATTAATTAAGCCATAATATGATATATCAATAATAGAATTAACCTAATCAATAAGATAAAGATAAAAATAAAATAAAATAGAATTTATTCTCCAAAATAGTGAATGTTATTTAAAGATAAGGACTATTCAATTTAATCAATTAAATAAGCTATAAGCATTAGTAATAGTCATTTAGTAGGAAATTTTCTAAGAAACTAGTAAAAGAACTTATTACTAAGTAAGGACCAACCACTAACCCCAAACTCATAACCAACATTAGTATACAAAAAATTTATCAAAAATACCAATCAATTAAACAAATTTGGACTTACGAAACAAAAAATGCTAGCTAGAGCATCAATCAATAACATAAATTAACCTAACTAATAAGAAGATGGATATAAATAAAATAAACTATGAATCTATCCAAAATTATATTAAGTTCATCATTGAAGTTCTAAAGAAATAATAATAGGCTTATAGTAAGTATATGCCTATAATAACTAAAGAAATAATAAAATAACCATTCAACAAAGATAAAAACTTAGAAAATTTGCAACAAGGCATTTACCAAAAATAAAAGTGACAAAAATTAAGAAAAAGACCAAAATGCCCCTAAAAGTAAAAATAAGTAGTAAAAAGTGAAAGAAAAAATTGTAGTAAAGAAAGGTAAGATAGTAACTAGGTAAATAAGTAAATATAATAGGGTCAAAATAAAATATGCCTAACACATGAAAGGCATAATAATGAGAGAATTTAAATATGTCTACAAATAAAATAAGGATAATTATAAAAGAAGTTAATAGATTTAATAAAATATGCCCTAATGCACAAAAAAATCACACAGAATAAACCTAAGTGGCTGAATAATTGTCAAGTCACTCAAACATGACAAGAAAATGTTAGGAAACACCACAAATATCTTTGAAAAAGTAAGAAAAAAAATTATTGATTAATAATTTTATAAAAAAATCGGGATAATGTTGGAATAATCCAAATTTTTAGTAAAAAATCCACTAAAAATCACACACATGGTCAAAAATCATGAAAGTTTAACATGACATGTGTCAACATGCATAGAGACACATGTAAATTTTCCAATTTTTTTAAACCCACTTAAACAAAAAAATAATAATTTTTTAGGTTGGTGAAACCCTTCTAAATCACACCAAACCCTCTTTCATTTTCGAATTTAAGTTGTTGGTCTACAACTTATAATAAGAGGTCAAAATTGTGGCTTTTCCCTACCGATAATTTGGTGGCGGTGGCCATTCTGGCGGTGTTTCAAAGCTCTAGTCATGTTTCAATTAGGTTTTATTACAATATTATTCTATCAATATTTCATCATGTCTTCACATCTATAAGTCTCTTATCTCATTAGTATGTAGTGTTATTGTAAAGTCCTAAACATTTTGAGAAACTATATGAACATTAAAGAAAATAAGTAGAATAATAAATACTTCTAGGTCGGGGTAGCAAAAAGGACAATTTTGTAATATTAAAAACTTTGAGAAATGTAGGACAAAAATTCAATATTGCGATGCGTAAATATTATTTTAATAATTTACAATAATAATAGGTTTTAAAAATAAAACAATTAGAAAGAACAACCTTTGCAAGGAAAAGAAGATAATGAACGTAACAAATTGAATTATAGGAAATATATTACCAAATAAAATTAGGAAGCGTAAATAATTGAAAAATATTCGTATATAGGTCTATAAACAGATAAATAAAAATCGCAAGTCCTAGCTTTAGTTTGAGTAAATTAAATTAAAAGGATAAATTCTCCAAAACACAAATTTCAAACAATATTAGGCTAAATAATGAAATTAATTGAAATTGTAGATCTAGGAATTTTAAATGAAAATTTAGAGTAATATTTATTTTTGGAATAATCAAATTAACCTAGACGCAAGCTTTTGTAATAAAATGCTAAAAATATAAAATTTAAAGATATTCTCGTACGTTAACAGAATAATAAAATAGGAACATTATAATATAATATAATATAAATATATATACATACACAGCTGTAATTTAAAAAAAATGTAGAAACATCTGTCGTCGTCCCATCCGTCCATCACGGTGTTAGGTGGCAGTAAGCACAATAGCAGTGTTAAGCCCTCATCACTCCTGTCACTGTCCCTTCCTTTGTCTCATTTAGTTCTTCTTCCTTTTCTTTTTTTCTTCTTCTTCTTCTTCTTCCCTTCCCCTACGCTTCTTCTTCTTCATTTTTGTTTTCTTTCTCCTGTGTGGCACCTTCCCTTCCCGGCCTTCCCTGCCCCGCGTTCCCTCCTTCGTTACCGCTTCCACTTCAACTCCACAGCAACAACAATGGTGATAGCAACAATGGAGACAACAACTTTGGCGTTGTGTATGTCTCGTCTCCTTCCTCGACGACAGAGGTAATAGCGAACAACTTGGAGAAGACAACAACGACCTAAACGACGACCACAATGATAGCAACTACAACGGCAACCACGACAACGACCATGGCTACAACAACAATGGCAACTACAATGGCTATAACGACAATAGCAATGACACGACGATGATAGCAACGACAACCAAAATGGACAGCAATACAACAACATAGCGACAACAGCAATGGCAACCATGATGGTAGCTACACCCCGCGAGCAGCATCCGAGAAGAAATCCGTGAGGGCAGTTGCTAAGCTTAGTCCCTTGCTTTGATGCGGGCGCGAAGGTGTGTATGTGTACATGGGGGAGGGGAAGCTGCATGATATAGTGGTGTATGCAAGCTTGTGTGTATGTGTATGTGATGGTGTATGGTGTGTGCAAGGATGTGTGTATGTGTATGTGATGGTGTGTGCTGTGTGAGGGTATGTGTGTATATGTAGGGAAGGAGGAGCCGAGTGTGTAATGTGTGTGAGTATGTGCGTAAGTGCATGAGGTGATGTGGTGTATGCAGTATGTGTGTGTATATGGATGGTGTGTGGTGTGTGAGGGTGTGTGCATACGTGTATGGAAGGTGTGATGCATGAAGTATGTGTATATGTGTATGGAAAGTGTGATGTATAGAGTATGTGTATAGGTGTATGGAAGGAATGTGATGCGTGGGGTATGTGTGTATGTGTATGGAAGGTAAGTAGTGTGTGAAGGGTATGTGTGTATGTGTATGGATGATGTGTGGTGTGTGCAAGAATAGGTTTATGCGTATGGAAGGTGTGTGGTGTGTGTGGGTACGTGTGTATGTGTATGAAATGGTGTGTAGTGTGTGGACATGTGTGTGTGGGTATGGAAGGTGAGTGTGGTATATGTGGGTATGTGTGTATGTGTATGGAAGGTGTGTAGTGTGTGCGAAGTATGTGGGTATGTATGTATTGGTGATGTGAGGTGTAAGTGGAGTATGTGTGTGTCGGTGGTGTGAGACATGTGTGGATTATGTGTGTATGTATGCACTAGTGGTGTATGTGTGTGCATGTGGACTTGAGGAGAAAAGAGGATAACAAAGTGCAGTTGTGTGTACATGTAACTAGGTGCATGGTATGATTGTGTGTATGTATGTGTAGGTCTATGTGTGGTGTGTGTAGAGTGTGTATGTACATGGATAAGAGTATGTCGGTGTGTACGTGGTGTATGGGAATGGTTGGTGTATGTATGGTAATGGAAGCGTGAGTGAAAGGATGAAAACCAGTAGAAAGGACAAGAAATCCTGTAGGTGGAAATGTCAACAAAGGAGAGAAGAAAGAAGGTGATACAAAACCTTTAAGGACTACTAAATCCTACGGGTTGTCCTACAAGTAGTTCATTAGAAGATATTAGAGAAAAATTGATAAATGAAAGATTCAAAGATGCTTCATGTAAAGGAGACGTGTTTATGTTGAGTGTAGATCGTAAAGGGAATGATTTGAGCAATGTCAAGAGGATGACTTGGGGGATATTTGGAATGAAATGGATTTCACAATGGAATGTTCAAAGGATGTTGAGGAAGATCATTCTTGGCCAAATACCTTAATGCAAGACCTTTAGTTGTCCTTTCTAAGGGTATCTTGCATATACGGAAGAAGGAATTCTGAATTTGGTAGGTCAAAGATGTCTCATTGCTCGACTTCTACATAAGGAAAGTAGACAGTCGATCACAGCAACTTGGGGTGTTGGAAGCAATGATTCATAAGAAGGTCGTTCCTTCTGGAACCCTGTATCAGAATCACGTTGAAGAAGTGTTCAATGTTTCGAATCTTGTTCGTCTAAAGTTCCTTAAGGAGGAAACTTCACAACTTGCCATCAAGCGCATAGCGAGTGGTGTACATATATCAGGTGTTAGGAAATTACCAAAGTCAAGTGGAGATGTTGCCTTCTATGGTTTGATTGAGGAAGCATTGTAGAAGGACATTGATTTCAAGAGGAAAGTAAAGGGGTTACCCACTGGAATCGCTAGACTCCGGCTAGGACTATGACGACCTTAAACAAGTGAGTGGGAAACTTAATGATATGCTACGATGTTGTGTTGTGTGTTAATATGCTACATATGTAAATTCAAATGTTTTGTTGTAATTGCAAATGAATGTGATTTTTGTTAAGTTTGAGTTATATAGTGGGGTTAAATGAGTTTATGAAAGAAGTTACAAAGAAATTGGTAGTTAGATAGGTTAAAGATGAATATTATTTAAAGAATGTAAAGGATAGAATGGACTGAAGTTTTAGATGTCATTACCTTAACGATAGCACTTCGCACCATATTGCTAATGCTATTACTATAGGCCTAACCCATGATTCAAAATTGTTTTCTTCAAACTAAACTAAAATATAGAAACCTAGCTTTTCCTTCTATAGCTACTGAGTAGGTGTGCATAGTTGGAATAGGATATATAAATATCATTATATATACATATCAGAGTTTACTTTTAAATATGTACATATGCTTAGGCAAACTTATTTTCCTATTACATCTATAGAATACACTCATGAACATAACCATACAAATCATGAGTGTAACTTTGATTTTTCAACTTAACAATTTTGTTTTTTTGCCTTCTTAAGTAAGTGAGGGAAGGTGCCTAGCAAAATTGTCCTTTAAGCGAAACTATGTTTATAAACCTATATATATGTGTGTGTGTAGATATATATATATATATATTATACATAGATGTATTGAGGAATTAGAAGGGATATATGAGACGACCTTGTTGGCTCTCATAAGTATGAAAATAGAGCACTTGAGAAGTGCAATGACATAGAGGTGTCACAAATGATAATCATAAATTAATCTCGAGTGGCTGATTTGACGTTTAAGACAAATGGCACAGAGGTGTCAAGTAAATTAAAACCTGATGTATAGTTGGATGGCTCCCTTCCACTGGGTCATATTCCTTTGTTAATCTGTGATGTGAAATGCATGATCCTTACCTGTTGTAGTACGTGTAAAAATGAGATGTAGCAGATTGTTTATGGGACTTCATTGGGTCCCTATGGATTGTTCTTGGTAGCTTACTGCATTACCTTGAGTGGGAATTTGTTGCAATTATATATATATTGTTTGGTCACCATGAATCAATTAACTAAAGAAGTGGACTCAATTAAGACATAACATGTATTTCCACAAGATATTGCATGAGATTGAAGGCCATCACTACTATAGGATGCGTTAGAAGTGATCAAAGAATCGTTGTTCTGCCAAGTGCAAACTAAGTGATTAGGTTATTGTCGTGCCTTGACGATTCTGAGTCGGATCTGTCAATTAAAGGTGTAATGCTCGATGTATTGAGGCACCTGAGCCTAAAACATTAAAGCTAAGACACAGTATCAATAAGTGATAAGAGTAATGAAGATGTGAGTAAGACCCGAGCACTGATGGTGACTTCGAAATCCCTAACCCAAGGTCAAGGGGGGTGTAAACCCTAGACTTCACGTCGGTTACCGAAAGACCATGTAAGATGCTGCATTCATATGGTTGTTCATGCATAGCATATGATTTGATGGCTTGATTTGAAATTGCTTGTGTGTACATAGCATTGAAAGTGTTACCATCCCATTTACTAAGCCATAGTGTGCTCAACTCACCACAGACTCTTTTTGCAGGTAGCGATTTCGAAAGCAAGAGATGCGATAAGATGTAAAGTGTCGAGAGTTCTGGAACATCAGAACAACAGAGTAAGAATTGTGAATGATATATTATTGAGATAAAATTTTAGGATCCTTATGTAAATAAGAATTGAAGTTGTGAAACCTAGGATTTATCCTATTTTACTAGTTGGTAAGGGATACCGATTCTCTGCAATCATAGTTGACCATGGGATACATGATTCATAGTTACATTTTATTATCTAATTATACGTACTAGGATTAGTCGTAAATGTAATATTTACTTAGAGTCTTACGATTTCTGGCTAGTAAGACGATTATCATATAACAGGTGCACACGTGCCATGATGATTTTAGTGAAAACTTCTAGGTCCCCTTTTAGGGCATGACAATTATTTTTCTTGGATTTAATTTCCTATGTTTAGTTTTTTTTTTTTTTTTAGGTTTTGCAGGTTTTGGTAGTATATTAAGTAATTTACTAATTTTAGGAGAAAATTAGAATATCCCAATTATGGCCCCCTTTTAATCTTCATATTTTTACATATAATATTTGAAGTTATTTGTAATATTTTAGTGCCTTTGCTAATTTTTTTAAGTATTTTCTATTTGTTCTGCATTTTTAGGCCTATTTTGAAATATATTAGAAAAATAGTGATTAATTAATAAATTTCAATAAAAAAAATACTAATTTTCATTTCTCATTAGAAAGGACCTATTTTGACTAAATTTTGATGAAAATCTATAATACATACTCATTTTTCAACTCACTTTATCTATATCATATATTACTCTAATCAAAGTCACCTTTATGATTACATTATTATAATATATACAAATGTCCATACCTAAACCTTTATATATAGCTTTATGTACAATCATTGCAAACATAAGAATTCCTTTATTTCCTCTTTTATCCTAAGTCTTAACACTTTTACTCAAATATTGAATCAAAGGTGCCTAGTCTATAATTATCATATAAATCATCATATTTATATATACAATATCCTTATTATCTTATATGACTTGAATACATTTTAAATTTAAATGGCTTATGTTTTCATTATCTTAAAGAAATTCAATGAGTTATGTTTCTAAAATTGCAAGTATTAACCAACATAAGGATATTTCAACATTATTGCAACTACTATATTGAGATTTACAAAACAATTGAGTATAATATATTAAGATTTATACATATTCCCTTACTGCATTGTCTAGTTAACTTTTGTATTATATTATGAGCTAATATTTTCCAGACAAGTGCAGTAGCCCTTATTTTAAATAAAACAAAAAACAACCACTGCAGTTGAAATTATAGCAAAACCTAAAACAAAACCTACTATAGAACCTATTGTAGAGCCTTCAAAAATTGCTATAAATACTTTAGAGACTGCATGCTATTTCACATATTTACTATCGACTTAAACATATACTAAACTTTTCCAAATACCTAAGTGCCAAATTCCACAATCTAGGTAAGTTAGTCCACTTCACAGTGGTTTTATTTTGTTAGCAAAAGATTGTAAGCCATGACAATGCTTGTGATTGTAGTTAGTTGCTTGTGTGCATAGAATGCAATGACATGTATTCTATATGTTGTGAAATGTGTATACTGTTTGATGACACTGTAAATTGGAATAAGGTTGAATTTGGCCCAAATAACTAGTCATGCATCACATCCTTCTTGGATTATTGCATACACTCACTAAACACTGCCCATTAGTTAAGGAGTTATACTACCCTTCTTTTAACCTCGTAGAACTAGGTGATAGGAGAAAAAGTTGTTGTAGAAGTTAAAAGCTATTAGTTGGATAGATCGAAAGGGGCATCAAAAGGACCCTTGGGTGGGTCCATTACACATGTTTAGGTTTGGTGAGACGATGTTTAGGAATTGTTGCAAAACTCCTTGAAATTGAAACCAAAGTTGAAAAACCAAAAAAAAAAATAAAATAACAAATAGGCTCAATGGGAATGAACGGGAGAAAATTTGGATTTAATTAAGAAGGAAATTAAGACGATTATCATATAACGGGTGCATACGTGCCATGATGATTTTAGTGGAAACTTCTAGGCTCCCTTTGGGGCGTGACAGTTATTTTTCTTAGATTTAATTTCCTATGTTTAGTTTTTTTCTTTTTTTAGGTTTCGCAGGTTTTGGTAATATATTAAGTAATTTACTAATTTTAGGAGAAAATTAGAATATCCTAATTATGACCCCCTTTTATTCCTCATATTTTTACATATAATATTTGAAGTTATTTGTAATATTTTAGTGCCTTTGCTAATTTTTTTATGTATTTTCTATTTGTTCTGCATTTTTAGGCCTATTTTGAAATATATTAGAAAATAGTGATTAATTAATAAATTTCAATAAAAAAATACTAATTTTCATTTCTCGTTAGAAAAGACCTATTTGACTAAATTTTGATGAAAATCTGTAATAGATACTCATTTTTCAACTCACTTTATCTATATCATATATTACTCTAATCAAAGTCACCTTTACGATTACATTATTATAATATATACAAATGTCCATACCTAAACCTTTATATATAGCTTTATTTACAATCATTGCAGACATAAGAATTCCTTTATTTCCTCTTTTACCCTAAGTCTTAACACTTTTACTCAAATATTGAATCAAAGGCACCTAGTCTATAATTATCATATAAATCATCATATTTGTATATACAATATCCATATTATCTTATATGACTTAAATACATCTTAACTTTAAATGGCTTATGTTTTCATTGTCTAAAAGAAATTCAATGAGTTATGTTTCTAAAATTGCAAGTATTAACCAACATAAGGATATTTCAACATTATTGCAACTACTATATTGAGATTTACAAAACAATTGAGTATAATATATTAAGATTTATACATATTCCCTTACTGCATTATCTAGTTAACTTTTGTATTATATTATGAGCTAATATTTTCCATACAAGTGCAGTACCCCTTGTTTTAAATAAAATAAAAAACAACCACTGCAGTTGAAATTATAGTAAAACCTAAAACAAAACCTACTATAGAACCTATTGTAGAGCCTTCAAAAATTGCTATAAATACTTTAGAGACCACATGCTATTTCACATATTTACTATCAACTTAAAAATATACTAAACTTTTCCAAATACCTAAGTGCCAAATTCCACAACCTAGGTAAGTTGGTCTACTTCACAGCGGTTTTATTTTGTTAGCAAAAGATTGTAAGCCATGACAGTACTTGTGATTGTAGTTAGTTGCTTATGTGCATAGAATGCATGTGATTGCCTTGCTTTGAGTAGTTGAGCCTATTTGATTGGTGTAACTTACCGTGTCCTATATGTTGTGACATGTGTATACTGTTTGATGACTCTGTAAATTGGAATGAGGTTGAATTTGGCCCAAATAACTAGTCATGCATCACGTCCTTCTTGGATTATTGCATATGCTCACCAAACACTACCCATTAGTTAAGGAATTATACTATCCTTCTTTTAACCTCGTGGAACTAGGTGATAGGAGAAAAGGTTGTCGTAGAAGTTAAAAGCTATTAGTTGGATAGATCAAAAGGGGCATCAAAAGGACCCTTGGGTGGGTCCATTACACATGTTTAGGTTTGGTGGACGATGTTTAGGAATTGTTGCAAAACACCTTGAAATTGAAACTAAAGTTGAAAAACCCAAAAAAAAATAATAATAACGAATAGGCTCAATGGGAATGAATGGGAGAAAATTTAGATTTAATTACGAAGTATTTAAAAGGTTTAAATATCAATTTTATCTAAATGCTCCTTCTTACCCTTGAAATTAGTTTAATTTAAATTGGACCCAAAATTGCTTAAAGATCCTGAATATTGCTTCAAGACCTTAATTAAGCGAATAAAATTAACTAAAAAATATTTAAAGAGAAATGGAAAAGAAAATTTTAAATTCAAAGGTTGATTGGGTAAAATGATCTAAATGCCCTTAAGCTTGGTTTGTTGAAGAGTAACTAAATAAATGCGTTTCCAAGAGCATTTTAGGAAAAAGGAAGCAACATATTTCAGCTAGAATTAGTAATAGTAATTGAGGAGAATTAAAACAGAAGATAGGCTAAATTGAAGGACACATGTCAGTTTTAAAGTCAATTCCACTAAACCCAATTTGGTCCTCTTGCTTTATTCCCTTAAACCCTAACCTAAACCTCCTTAAATACCTACTTAGTGACCAAAATTTAGTAGCCTCTCTTCCTTCTTATTTTTGAAAACTAAAGCATAAGAAGAAACCTAAATTCAAAGCCTAAACCCTTAGCATTTCATCTAGTTTAACACTTGGCTTATCAAGCTACTAATTTTAGTAATTTTCTTATAGATATAGGTCAAGAATTAACAAAACCAAATGTATCCTCTAATGTAGCGGTCCACGCAAATATTTAATGTTCCCAAATTATTTCATCCTTCCATGGTCATGTGAATTAAGTTGACGTATGTATGTGCTCTTTCAGTTTAGCTTGATTCCCTAGCTTGCAAGTCCATAACTAGTCCTTGTAAGAGCTTTGTTCATTCTTTTAGCTCTAGCTCGGGTCATTGGGCCTCCAATTCCATGTAATGGATCATGGAATTTTAGCTCCTTCCTTTTTCATGCTAACTGATCCTCATCATTCCCTCCTTCCTCAAAAAGATTCGTTCTTAAATCACTTGCATTATAAAAAGTAAGATTAGAAACATTACAATTGCGTTTATATTACTATAGTGACTCAACAAATCAATCTTGTAGATGTTGTAATTGATGCACTCCAACACTTGGAAAAGTCCCTCTCCTCTAAGATGTAATTTAGGCTTTCGCTGTGGTGCAAATCTTTCTTTTCTCAAATGCACCCAAACCTTTTCTCCTGGATGAAACACAGTCCTGACACGTCCCTTTGGTATTGGCCACTTCTAAATCGCATCCATTTTCCTCTCATCCATGGCTAACTCATTTGTTCCTGTAACAAAGTCAAAAGAAAACACCATACTAGGTAATGAAAGATTAGTGTCAGCATAAGTAAAATAAACATCCTTATACATAAGTACAAGTAGTTGTTTCCTCGCCAACATTGCACTCCCACACTTACTTTTTTCTTACAATTTTCTCTCCTCTTAGTGTTTCAAACTCTCTTCCCTCATAGCTCACTAGTGTTTGTCTCTCACTCTTTTCTTTTTTCTCTCCCTACCCTCGCATACTTTTGTGTTTCGCTCTAACTTTTAGCAATTTTCACTTGGTCCTCACAAGCTTCCCATGGTTTCTAAGGAGTAAGAACCACCTTCCTTTTGTTTAAAACAAAAGAATATTGATTCTTGTACCCATCAGATATAACATTCCTATCAAACTACTAAGGTCGCCCTAACAAGATGTGGCTAGCCTACATAGGTACCATATCACACATAACCTCATCTTTGTAGCTCCCTATAGAATAGGCTATAAGTATCTGCTTGGTCACCTTAACCTCACCATAATCACTCAACCACTGCAATTGATATGGTTTAGGATGCTTCGATGCTTTCAACTGCATCTTTTCTACTAGCAAAGTGCTAGCAACATTAGTGCAGCTGTCACTATCAATTATCAAGCTACATACTCTACCTTGCACATGACACTGTGTATGAAAAATATGTTCATGCTGGATCCCCCCACCATTCTCCTAGGGTTGTACACTAAGCACTCTCCTCGTAACATACAACTCGCTACTCATAGGTCCCTCTAAGTCAATATCCTCATACTCCTGTGATGGTGACTTGTCCTCATCCTCAGAGCTCACACTCTTTACATCCCCACTATTACTGATAATCATAGCCCTTTGATTTGGACATTGGGATGCAATGTGCCCAAATCCCTAACACTTAAAACATTTTATATCTCTCGTCCTGGAAGGGGGTTTAGTGTTAATCTTTCCCTTAGGTGCAGCAACTGGATTCTTAGCCCTCATGTCCTCCTTAGGCTTTAAATCGGTGGAGTTTCTCTTCCACGTGGATTTCCATGGAGTTTTGGAAGTCGAGCCAGTCCTCTACTCACTCCTGTATTTTAACTGCCACTCTACTTTAATAGCCCTATGTAGTAACTCTTCCATATCTAAGTAATGGTGAAGATCTACTACATCAGCTATCTCCTGATTCAATCTGTTGATGAATCTAGCTATAGTGGCCTCATTATCCTACTTAATTCCTGCCCTAATCATGGTCATCTCCAACTCTTTGTAATAATCCTTTACACTATTATTCCCTTGAGTCAACACTTAGACTTTCCTAAGTAAGTCCCTATGATAGTGACTAAGAATAAAATGCTTCTGCATGATCGTTTTCATCTCCTCCTAAATGCTAACAGATCGCTCTTCATACCTGCGCCTATTACGCACCAACTGATCCCACCATACACTGCCGTAATATGAAAACTCTACTGTAACTAATTTTATCTTTTTCTCCTTAGTATAGTTGTGACATTCAAAGACATGATCCATCTTCCTCTCCCATTCTAAATACAATTTTGGATCATTCTTTCCTTGAAAAGTTCGGATTTTCAACTTAATACTCCCTAAATTACTATCACGCCTTTGGATACTTCCCATATCCCTCACGTGTTGGTAATCTCCAAAATCAGATTCCTCTTCTTCATCTATCCTAACTCCTCCCCTATTATGTCTACCCACTCCTCGCCTGACAGTGGTACTACTAGACGGTTCCCTACTCCTTTCCATCCTAGCTATCCTGTCATAGATCTGCTTTAGTTCACCTGTTAAGATCCTCTTCATCTCCCCCATCAATTCCTCAAACATCACCTGACTTTCTCCTCCATTAATGTTTTGTTCCAACATAATTCTAATAATTTACAACAAGTTACGATCACAATTACAAAAAATATATAAGTATGTTCCTTACACTCATTCGTGTATTGCTCACAAATGATATGCTCACAATTCCACTCATGTATATCTCTCACAAAATATGATCTTACCACCTACTTTTTGTAATTCTTTTGCTAGGAACTCAATTTAGAACTCCTAAACTCAAATTACTAAGTCAACACAATCGATTACTATCAGCCTAAGTCACGTGAATGAAGGAAGACTAACTACACAATCTAATTGATATGGAAAAGATTCACCATTGAATAGATATGCAATCAAACACAAAAGGATATAATTTGCACCAAAACACAATGAATGATTATGAAATATAATTTTTGGATCACAATTTAGAAATCACAAAGCATCTATCACAGTTGGAATTGGAAACAATTGATATGGAAAGTGAATTGACTCAACCAATTGTGTAATTAACAATTCAAGAAGCTATCTTGTGATTTTAGCAATTGTAATTCTTTCAAGGCCGAATTCCCTTTTTTTTTTTTAATTTCGGTTCTTAGTTCTTTCTTTTGCAACCGAATTTGATTTTTTTTTTTTTTTTTTTGTAGATAAGCTATGAATTGAACACAATTGATTGTTCAAGAAAACCTAAATACTGTTAGCCCTAATGGAATGTAATAACCGAACAAGTATGAAATATATATATATATATATATATATATGTATGTATGACTTCTGTCTATGAATATAGAAAAGACAACAGACGAATATGGAAAAGAACAGAATTTTTTTTATACAATTTTTTTTTTAGATATGAATATGAAAAAGAACAACAAACGAATATGAAAAAGAATAACAGATGACTACGAAAAAAAAAAAAAACAATAGACGATTATGGAAAAGAACAACAGATGACTATGGAAAAGAACAATAGAAAAATTAAAGAAAAGGATAGAATTTACTTGATTTAAGAAGTCAAAGCTCTGATATCAAATGATGCATGTAAACTTAGGTATGTTAAACCTAGAACCCCAACGATGCTAGTTGGTTTCAATTACCCCGAAGATCGTCTTGAATAAGCGATGCGTAACTAGACCTTAATCAAGCTCGTTGACTGTAACCTAAGTTATCAAAAGTTATTCCTAGTAATTCAGTTAAGAATCCTATGGAAAAGTTCTTTTGCAAAAGAACAAAAAGAGGTATTTTGTATCTCATGAAAAAGATGTGTTTTCATATATCAAAATTGTTTTTAGCCGGCCCCCTTGCACAGCATATATAACACACGAATACAATATGGAAAAACCTAACACAATATATAAATCCTAAGTTGCCTAATCTATTTGTTACCTTATCCTCATGTAACCGAGTAGGTAGCTAAATAATATAAATTACAAACCAAAACAAATACTAAAAATCCTACGTTGCCTATCATATCCTTGTATCACCAAGTAGGCAACTAAATAACATAAATAACAAACCAACAAATAAAAATAAACATTAACAAAACTGAATGTATCCTCTAGTGTAGCGGTTCACGTAAATATTTAATGTCCCTAAATTATTTCATCTTTCCATGATCGCGTGAATTAAGTTGACATATGTATGTGCTCCTTCAGTGTAACTTGATTCTCTGGTTTGCAAGTCCATGACTAGTCCTTGTAGAGCTTCGTTCATTCTTTTAGCTCTAGCTCGGGTCATCGGGCCTCCAATGCCATGTAATGGATCATGGAATTTTGGCTCCTTCCTTTTTCATGCTAGCTGATTCTCTTCACTTAACCTTGTTGATTGTAGATCTAAGTAAGATTTGATGTTCTATGTAAAGAAAAATCAATTGGAATTAAAAAAAAAAACACTCACGAACCACTATCTTGGATGGTGATTTAGAGGCTTTGCGTATTAGTTAAATCTCCAACAAGATAAGTCCAAAATCATGGTTAACTTGATGAGGGTGATTAAGAGTGATTGAACTTGAGGATTTAGTGATTTCTTGAATATTATGAGTGCAATGTGATAAATTCATGTTGACACCACTTGTATTGTTGTTTATTGGGTGTGATTTGATGATTAAGATGTAGATCTATGTGGTGACATGATAAATGTGATGTTGGGTGTTGGATTTGTGGATAAAAATCAAGTTTGATGCATAACAATTGACAATAAGTTAATGTGTTGTTATTGCTACCTCTAAAGACAATGAAAGTGAGATTTAATTTTCATATTGAATTTGATTTGGGTGATGAGTGATGATACATTGATTATTGGAGTAGAACTTGTAGGTATTTGAATAATTTAGGTGATTAATTTAGTGTAGACAATATCTTATAAGTTGGAATTGATGGTATAATTGAACTAGTGGATGAACAAGTTGATTTGATTTCTAAATTGTGAATTCCTAGCATGCCATAATGTTCTTAAACTGATAAATTCAATAAAAATTGAAGTTAAATGATGGATATTAAGTTTGGCAAAGTTCAAGAAGGAATTAAGTTAAATTAGAAGAATGTATGAACATAAAATTATGAATTTCTTGCATGATTTAGTAATATCTTTAATTTTAGAAAAAGTTGAGATATATTATGTTTATTTTGAGAAAATTTGGTGGAATTGTGATTTATTCTTGATTAGGAGTTAGATTGGATGTAAAATATGGTCTAGAAGTGATATCATATTGAAGGTGGACTTATAAGACTGTAATGAAAAGTTTGGAGCATGCTCTGCTTTTGGTGCTCTATTTTAGACTTGTTTTGGACATAAAAATGAAAAATAAATGATATTTTAGACTCTAAAAAGGAATAGGAATAAGTGAACTTTGTTTTGGAGTGATTTAGAGCTAAATTGGATAAGATATGGGCCTGTAAGGTTAATAATTCATAACTTTGTGCAACCTGGAAGTCCAAAGGCTCTAAAATAAATAAAATAAGTCTTTTTACATCAATATTAGTAGACTTGAAAAGCAATCAAATGGAATTAGTTTCGCTTGATTTGGATTTAAATTAAATAAGTTATGACCTTTTAAAATTAAGGTTGTTAAACATGATGAATTAGAATTAAATTATTGGTTGACTTAATTAAATCGGGCCAAAGCTAGCCCAATACAAAGTCAACCCAACCTCAAGTTGACTCAATGACCACCCTCTTATCCTCTCCTTAAGTGGCCTATATGATTAAATATAATTAGATTAATTGACTTAACTAACATGATTTTACTAATTGGATTGAAATAGGAATTGACTTAATAATAAGAACTCAAATGATCAATTGGCCCAAAATTCAAAATCTAAATGGGTCGATTTCCTTCTAAGGCTTATACCTTAAATAGGTCTTATGATGATACAAACTGAGTCTTAAACCATTCCAAGGCTCAAATAGAATTAAATAACTAAAATAAACTAATCTTAGACCTAATAAAGTAAAATGGGCTTACATGATTACAATAAAAACCTAAGTGAACCCAAGGCTTAAAACTTACTTAGACCTATTAATCTTTAGGTCTGATTTAACAAATAAGTTAATCCTAAATGAGCCTCAAACCCATTAAGACCCTAAATTAACTAAAGGCCTAAAATGAAAATTAAATTTGAGCTTAATAATTCAATTACACTTAAGACCTAACAAAAAGGACTAATTAAACATAATGAACCTAGGTTAATTAAAATACATTGAAGTATCTTAACTAAATTGAACTAATTTCATTAGGGCTAGTGGGCTTGATTCTAAATATAATTGGGTCTACAATATTTAAAGGGTCCAAATATCGTAATTGGGTCTTACACACAACTAGACTTAAAATTTAAATAACTTATTAGGTTTAAATGATTAAACTTTAAATAGTTTAAGTCAAAATTAGTCAAAAGCTAATTGAGCTTAAGTAACCCTAATTGAGCTTATAACTAGTATGTGTCTTAAGCAATTTAAACTAACCTTAGAATAAAATTAAATCACTTAGAATGGTCAACTGACTTAATTTTTTTTTGTTTTAATGCATAAAATCAACTCAATTGGATTTCAAACTACAACTTGGAAGTTGTTAACCCTTCTCAGGTACGTAGTGACATGTGTATTGCTTATTAAGTTAGATAAATTAATTGGATATGAATCAACTCGGCTAAGTACTTCCTTGCCACTTGTTCTTGGTTACTTAAGCTAACAAGTGACAATCCTTGGATCGTGATTATAGCTACATTCATATAGCCTAAAATGACATGGTGGTTAAGCATTTAAGCGATCGACTAATGGAAGGGTGGGTAGTTGATAAATGAAATCTTGTTGGATAACGGGCTCTATAAGTGGAGAGATGGTGTATCGGGTATAGTCTAGGATATAGGTCTCGATAAGCTATATAATATAATTGGACTATGATTAATGAGGCCATATAACGGTGAGTTCATTTAGATAAGGTTATTTTATTTTAGGTTTTGACAATGTAGAGTCTAGCTACCTCCCATCAACCCCTGATGTTCACTATAAAGGAATCAGACCCTAGTTCCCCCATCATGATGTCCGCAAGCATGAGTGCTCTCGTGCTAGATGTTTAATTAATATAATTAAATAATTTTTTTGATTGTTTACTATATTAATGTATAGGCCTGTATGGTAGCCTTGTACATGTTTTCATTACTTTGTACTGAGCCCCTATGGCTCACTCTTCCATTTATTTTTCAAATGAGGATGTTACCAATTTGTTATACAATTCATTGGGGTATAACTTTGAGGTGGAGTATGGAAATAAGTTTGCAGACCTAAATTAAATTGCTTACAACAAGGATTGATTACCTATTTTATTATTTTAGACTTTGTCTCTCTCTTTATATATATTTTTGTACTTAGACTCTTTTAGGAGCCACATGTGGCTCAATGGCCTATTTCCTTTGGTTGTATCTTATGAGCCCAATAGGTCTTAGGACTTAAACTATCTTTTTGTGATTGTCCATGCATTTTCTTAACAAACAAACCATTAAACATTATGAAAAATCTAACATTTTGCCAAAATGTTTTCAAAATCTAATTAACAATTTTATAGTTCGAAAATTGATTTAGAAACTTATCTAGTAACTATAACCTTACGTATTCTACTTAAGTAGGCTATGTAGCGAACTGTCAACACTATAGTGAATTAGGGATGTGAAAATAGTGAGTTTAATTTCTCTAATCTCATAACAAATTGATTAACGTAATACAGATGAAACTTGTTTTGTTGCATTACACTCCAAAGGAACCTAGTGCTACTTAATTTTGCTTGCCTAATGTATCATGCTTTTCCATTACCAACTTATTCAGCATGTGGTTTTGGCTCATTCCTTTATAAATTTCTTAGCAGGTATTCATAAACTTATGCTATCCTAATAAAACCAATGTTAATATGTCAATTAAAAGAATAAGGTAACCTATTGAACTGACTTTAGGATTTATATTTTAAATATTTGTTAAGACTTGATTCTAATGTAATAAACAAACTTAAGGATGCATTATTCTTTAGAGTTATGGATTACTTCCATTTATGTTATCACTTTTTTTATGAAGCCTTATGTATACTAATGATATAATGGCAACTAAGGTCCCTCTATTATCAATATTCATCATGATGCATGGTAGGACTATTACAATTTATCCACTTAAGGTGTGACATACTATAAATAAGAATAAAAAATTCAACTTTAAGGAATTTAGTAAAGATAATTGTGACAAAAAGCAATAAAATGTCCAAGTTCCCCTTAAAAGTAAAAAATAGAATAGGAAATAGTAAACTAGTAATATAATAAAGTAAGTAAGTAACAAATAAGGGTAAAAAACATGAAAATGACTTATGCCACATGCATAAAAGGCATCATAATGAAAGAATCTAAATATGTCTACAAATAAAACAATGATCTTTATAAGAAAAGTTAATAAAACTAATAGATAAACAAGGTAAAATGCTAAAATATAACAAAATACTATATAAAAACAACCCTAAAATGCCAAATAAATGTACAATCAATTAGTAAACCAAAAACATATCATGACACACCATAAAGACATCTAAAAGAGGAAAAAGAAAAAAACAAAAAGATTAACTAACTATTTTTTTCTACTTATTTTGATTTTTGAAGCTCACTTACAAATAAATTGATGAAAATTTCATCAAATAGCTTAATAGCAAAATGTTATTTACTATCGATAACTTGTTTTGAGTATAAAATTTTGATGGTGTACGGTTATTAGTCATTTTATTTCCTTTTTTATCAAATATGTACTAAGCAAACCCACCGATACGATCACATTCTAAAACCCTTACAAAAATCTATACAAATCCATTTGCAAAATACTTTGTAAGTCAAAAGTAACTTTATTTCATTCTTTAACTTGAACTAAAGTCATTTTACTTAGATTTGAATACCTACAACTAATGGTTTCAAGCCAAACAACCATAATTTAACAAACTCACAAGATTTACTTAAGAAATTATCAAGTTCTCCTATTACAACCAAAATTTGGATATACCATAAATAACTTTTTCCTTTGTGACTTTATAAGAATCATAAGCAATTATGGTCTCGTTTGTCATTTGTTCATTGCTATAACCACCAAATCTACTATTACTACTATGTTAGATTTTATAAAACAATTAAATGAAGTTATAAAACTTCCCAAACTTTTCTTTACTACATAGCTAAGATCTATTAATTTCATAAGAAAAGTAGTAAATTTTACGTAATCTTAAGATATAATAACTGTGTAGGACAATAGAATGTATTGTTGAGCCTCATGTAGAACTTCCTATAGAACAAT
Source organism: Laguncularia racemosa (assembly GCA_037954665.1). Lineage (NCBI taxonomy): Eukaryota > Viridiplantae > Streptophyta > Magnoliopsida > Myrtales > Combretaceae > Laguncularia > Laguncularia racemosa. The sequence goes on along the minus strand of JBBMOL010000063.1, from coordinate 31,714 downwards.
CAAGTTAACCCATTTCCACTAAACTAACTTGAACATGTCTTCTAGGGTTTCCATATTTACTAGGGATTATCCACATTGAAAAACCTAGGTAAGTTGGCTCACTGCATGGCAATTTTGTGTCTTTCAAGGTTTTTTACATGGGGTTGTGTCCTAAAATCTTTTAAATTAATGTTTGCTAGTGTAGGCATTGTAACAACACACACACGATACCCACATAAGTGAGTCTTGTAGTAGATAAATGGATGGCACATTGAGTTGAGGTGGATGGTATGTTTGGTTGTTTTTTAGATTGAATTAAGGCTTTGAGTTTGTGTTTTTTATGGCTTGTGCCACTATGTTTGATTTGATTATTTATCACGTATTATTATATCATAGATGATACTTTTGCAAAGGGGAGTATTATCATCATAAGTTTTTTTAAGCGACCATATAGTTTTTAGGCTACAACCATTGGGCAATTGAACATATTCTATATATATATTTATATATATTTAAAAAAAAATATTCCATTGAAACAATACATACAATTTGCTATATACCTTCAATCTTACCAAGCATACTTTTTTGCTAGTAAAAATGATATTGGTTTTCCATGTACTTGTGTACAAGTTCATATATACATCTTTTTACGTTTACTTTATATGTATTTATATCTTTTATCTTTAAAAATAAGCATGTAGACTCTTAAATTTTGAAAAGTATATTTTTTAAAATCTTATTTTATTATTTTACCCTTAAATAAAATAATAAAGAAAGCAAAACCAATTGATTTTTATTTTAAAAGAGCAAGATGATCATTATGGAACTAAAAAGTTCTTTCTTTTTTATTGTAAGAGCCTAATTGCTCAGTCTAAAAAATACAGGATTAAGTATAAAAGAATATATTTACAATTTACTTTTAAATTCAAATATCTAAATACATTTGCATTTTGTCTCTTGAAATTGGAAATGTAAATTAAGTTCATGAGCTTCCTTTATGAAAAAATTTTCAAACTCAAATATGTTATTTATGGTAAGTCTACTTTTTTTTTTCCATTATTTTTCCGTATCTTCACTCCTTCCACATATATATATAGATCTTCATATCTTCAAATTCTAAACCCCATTTAGTATAAATTGTTTAGTAGCGCTAAAAACATGCAGTTACAGCAAATGCTCATAGAATTTGAGAACCGTTAACTCTAATCTATACTTTCTTTTTGAGGGTTCCAATTTCTATATTTCGTTTGAAAGCATCCAATTATATATTTCATAATAAATCCCAAAGTCAAATTTGATATTTATCCTTTGCTCTTGCTCTTTCATCTCTGCCCCTCAATATATTTTTTATCTCCAAGTTTGGAAACTCCATAAACTTTTAGCCTAAAGTTAGTCACGTATCAATTTGTTTGATTCTTTTCCACTTTAGGTGGGTGTTTTTTTTTTTTTTTACCCATTAATTTCCGTCTTTGAGAAATGACCTTTCTCTTTTCTTTTTCTTTTTCCTTTTTAATATTTGGGATCATTTATCAGAAAATGTGTTGCTTAAATTGAATAGATCAAAAATCAATTTCATAATTATCTATTATTTTCCCTGCTCTCCTTTGATTTCTGTCTCCCTTTTCATTTCATTGGTACGATGATTATTATAATACTAATAACGTCCAAACTTAGTGTTTTTTTCTATTTATGTTCACGTCTAAAGTTTTTCTTGATCGACCAAACTTAACAATTTCCATTTATCTAATGGAGCGATTATAATATATTAGTTAATTAAAATCTACCTCCATATTTTATAAATATATATCAAAATTGAACTGGACAAAAATATAAATATATAATTGCACATTGTAAGGGCCACCAATTTACTTGAATATTGTTAGGCTATAAACCTAAATCTTCGGGCTTGTAAGAACTCATTCAATTGATAAATGAGGTTCTTACAATAACTTCAAAACCATAATCGACCTTAAAATATGAGAATTGATTGAAATCTCTAACCAATTAAATAGATTAGGGCTTAAGAAAATAAGAATATTAATTAGGGCATAATATGATAAGACGATAATAGAATTAACCTAATTAATAAGATAAAGATAAAAATAAAATAAAATAGAATTTATTCTAAAAAATAGTGAATGTTATTTAAAGATAAGAACAATTCAATTTAATCAATTAAATAAGCTATAAGCATTAGCAAGTCATTTAGTAGGAAATTTTTCTATCAAAATAGTAAAAGAACTTATTACTATGTACGGACCAACCTTTTAATACCACCAACCCCAAATCATAATCAACATTGGGATAGAAAAAATTTATTGAAAAAAACTAATCAATTAAACAAATTTAGACTTCCGAAACAAAAAATGTTATTTAGAGCATCAATCGATAATAGAAATTAACCTAACTAATAACAAGACGAATATCTATATATAGTAAACTATGAATATATCCTAGACCGTATTAAGTTTAGCACTAAAGTTTTAAAGAAATAATAATAGGCCTATAGTATGTATTTGCCTATAATAACTAAAGAAATAGTAAATTAACCATTCACTAAAGATAAAAAGCTAGAAATTTTGCAATATTGCATTTTTCGAAAATAAAAGTGACCAAAAGTAATAAAATGACTAAACTTCCCCTAAAAGTAAAAATAAGTAGTAAAAAGTGAAAAGAAAAAATTGTAGTAAAAAAAGGTAAGATAGTAACATGGTAAATAAGTAAATATAACAGCGGTCAAAATAACATGTGCCTAACACTTGAAGAGCATAATCATGAGAGAATTTAAATATATCTTTTAATAAAATAAAGATACTTGTAAAAGAAGTTAACATAATTAACAAAATATGCCCTATGCACCAAAATATCATGTAAAATAAACCTAAGTGGCCAAATAATCATCAAATCACTCAAACATGACAAGTACGTGTTAGGAAATATCATAAATATCTTTCAAAAAGTAAGAGAAAAGAATTTATTAATTAATAATTTAAAATAATTGAGATAATGTTGGAATATTCCAATTTTTTAGTAAAAAATCCACTAAAAATCTCACACAAGTTCAAAAATCATGAAGACATGTGTCGACATGCATAGACACATGTAAATTTTCCTAATTTTTTAACCCACTTAAACAAAATAATAATAATTTTTAAGGTAGTGAAACCCTTCAAAATTGCACCAAACTCTCTTTCATTTTCCAATTCAAATTGTTAGCCTCCAACTTATAACAAGAGGTCAAAAGTGTGGCTTTATACTCCTCTTGAGATGGACCAATAATTTGGTGGAGCTGGTGGTGGCCATTCTGGCGGTGTTTCAAAGCTCCAATTATGTTTCGATTGGGTTTTATTATATTATTATTCTATCAATATTTCATCATGTCTTCACTTCTATAAGTCCCTTATCTCATTACTATGTTGTGTTATTTTTCTTCGATTTAAATTCCTATGTTTAGTATTTTTTTTTTAAGTTTTGCAAGTTTCAATAGTACATTAAGTAATTTACTAATTTTAGGATAAAATTAGAATATCCCAGTTATGGTCCCTTTTTAATCATCATATAATATTTGAAGTTACTTTTAATATTTTAGTTCCTTTGCTATATTTTTTAAAGTATTTTCTATTTGTTTTGCATTTTTAGACCTATTTTGAAATATATTAGAAAAATAGTGATTAATTAATAAATTTCCATAAAAATACTAATTTTCATTTCTCATTAAATATGACCTATTTTGACTAAATTTTGATGAAAATCTATATTGGATGCTTATTTTTCAACTCACTTTATTTATATCATATATTACTCTAATGAAAGTTGCCCTTATGATTACATTATCATAATATATACAAATGTCCATATCTAAACCTTTATATATAGCTTTATGTACAATCATTGCAGACATATGAATTCCTTTATTTCCCCTTTGTATCTTGAGTGTTAACACTTTTACTTAAATATTGAATCAAAGGCACCTAGTCTATAATTATCTTATAAATCATCGTATTTGTATATACAATACACTTATTATCTTATATGACTTGAACACTTTTCAACTTTAAATGGCTTATGATTTCATTAACTTAAAGAAATTCAATGAGTTATGATTCTAAAATTGCAAGTATTAACTAACATAAGTATATTTCAACGTTATTGCAACTACTATATTGAGATTTACAAAACAATTAAGTATAATTTATCAAGATTTCTACATATTCCCTTATTGTATTTTCTACTTAACTTTTGTATTATATTATGAACTAATATTTTCCTAAGAAATGTTGTAACCCTTAGTTTAAATAAAACCAATAACAACCACTACAGCCAAAATTATAGCAAAACCTAATGCAAAACCTACTATAGATACTGTTATAGAACCTTCTTTAGAAATTGCTATAAATACTTTAGAAACTATACTCCATATCCTACATTTACTATTGACTTAAACAGATACTAAACTTTTCCAAATATCTATGGAAGTATCGCATTCTACAGCCCAAGTATGTTAGTCTACTTCACAACAATTTTATTCTATTAAAAAAGGATTGTAAGCTATGATACTGCTTGTGATTGTAGTTAGTTGCTTGTGTGCATACAATGTATGTGATTGCCTTGCTTAAAGTAGCTGAGTCTATTTGATTGGTGTGACTTACTATGTCCTATATGCTGTGAAATGTGTATACTATTTAATGACCCTGTAAATTGGAATAAGGTTGAATTTGGTCCTAATAACTAGTCGTGCATCACATCCTTCTTGCATTATTACATACACTCACCTAACACCACCCATTAGTTAAGGAATTATGCTATCCTTCTTTTAACCTCATGGAGCTAGGTGATAGGAGAAAAAGTGATTGTACAGGTTAAAAGCTATTTATTAGATAGTTCAAAAGGGGCATTGGAAGGACCTTCAAGTTGGTCCATTACAAATGTTTAGGTTTGGTTAGATGATGTTTAAGAATTGTTGGAAAACTCCATGGAGCTTAAGCTAAAGTTGAAAAACCCACCAAAAAAAAAATACATAACAAACAGGATCATTTGGGGATGAAATGGAGAAAATTTGGATTTAATTAAGAAGGATTTAAAAAGTTGGAAAATCAATTTTATCTAAAAGGACCTTTTTACCCTTGAAATTGGTTTAATTGAAATTAGACCCAAAATTGCTTAAAGACCCTAAATATTGTTTCAAAACCTTAATTAGGTGAATAAAATCAAATTCAAAATATTTGGAGAGAATTGGAAAGGAAATTTTAAATTCGGAGGTCGATTGGGTAAGATGATCAAAATGCCCTCAAGCTTGGTTTGTTGAAGAGTAACTGAATAATTGAGTTTCCAAGAGCATTTTAGGAAAAAGGAAGCAGCATATTTTAGCTAGAATAAGTAATAGTAAATGAGAAAAAACAAAATAGAAACTAGGCTAAATTTGAAGGACGCATGTCACTTCTAAGTTAATTCCACTAAACCACTTGTGGTCCCTTGCTTTATCTCCTTAAACTCTAACTAAAACCTCCATAAATACTCACATAGTGATAAAAATTTAGTAGCTCTCATCCTTTTGATTTTCGAAAACTAAAGCATAGGAAAAAAACCAAATTCAAAGCCTAAACCCTAAGCATTTCATCTAGTTTAACACTTAGCTTATCTAGCTACTAATTTTAGTAATTTTTTTTGTAAGTTTAGGTCAAGAATTAAGTAGGAATCCAAGTTAAGAGGGGCTCTCTTACACGTGAACTTTGGCTTGAAAGGTAAATGAAATGAGATTTGATTTAAGCAAACTTAAGCTTGTTGATTGTAGATCTAAGTAAGATTTGATTTTCTATGTAAAGGAAAATCAATTAGAACTTCAGAAAACACACTCTTAGACCATTGTCTTAGACAGTGACTGAGAGGCTTTGTGTATTAGTTAGATCTCTAACAAAATAAGTAAAAAGTCATGGTTAAATTGATGAGGGTGATTAAGAGTGATTGAACTTGAGGATTTAGTGATTTCTTGAATATTATGTGTGTAATGTGATAAACTGATGTTAATGCCACTTGTATTGTAGTTTGTTGAGTTTGATTTGATGATTAAGATGTAGACCTCTATGGTGACATGATAAGTGTGATGTTGGGTGTTGAATTTGTGGATCAAAATCAAGTTTGATACATAATAATTGAAAATATGTTAATATGTTGTTGTTGTTACCAGCAAAGACAATGAAATTGAGATTTAATTTTCTTACTGAATCTAATTTGGGCCCCTATGGCTCACTCTTCCTTTTCTTTTTCAAGTGAGGATGTTATCGATTTGTTGTATGATTCATTAAGGTACAACTTTGAGGAGGAGTATAGAGATAAGTTTGCAGACCTAAATTAAGTTATTTACAACTATGATTGATCACCTATTTCTTTCTTTTTTTCTTTTTTTTTTAAGACATTGTCTCTGTATTTTTGTTTTGTACTTAGACTCTTTCAAGAGCCGCATGTGGCTCTATTCCTTTGTTTATATCTTATGAGCCCTATTGTAATGCCCCAAAACTAGGGAGCGTTACGACTAACCATGTGTCCTTATCATATAAGGACATTTTAAGGCTCTGAAACTACTCTGATACCACATAATTCTGTTGAACCTATAAAGTACAATTTAATATATCCAATACTTCTAACATGATATAAAAACAACCCATTCTAACATCCAAACTTTGAACAAGTTTTAATATTTCATCCATGATCAACATGTAATGCAATGGAATGCCTATAAAACTCTAGTATAATATTCTCAAGAGAAACCATTATTTATTACATACAAATAAACTCAATTCCTTTTAAACTCTAGTCATTATAATAATAATGGAAATCTTCTTCTTCCCTTTCTTCTTGATTTCATCCCCCTCAATATCTGTATCTAAAAATATATCCCCAAAGGGTGAGCTAATACTCGGTATATATAACACAAACACACACACATGAACAAGCATAAATATTTTTCACATACATTATGCATCATTTAAACAACAAATCACCATTTCATGATATACTTTTAAGTTCACAAGTAATAACAAGGTACTCATGACTCTCTTAACACATTTCAAACACTTGGTCATTTAATTGGTGATGGTAATTGCCACTATGGGCCCCACTCCCATGAACATTTAACCACTTAACCTTGGTGATGAGAATTGCCACTATGGACCCTATACCCTTAAACACTTAACACTTAAACTTGGTGATGTAAATTACAACTACGAGTCCCACACTATAATTACTTAAACCTCTTAAACTTGGTGATGGGAACTATCACTATGGAGCCTACAACTATAATCACTTAAACCTCTTAAACTAACTTAGATCATTTCTAAGCATGACTCTGCTTGGAACAACATCACACAAGGATCATTGAGGTGCTCCTTAAGGATCTACCACTACGAGTCCCTAAGCTAAGCTAAGCACATACAGCAACCACTTAAACACTTAAGCTAATTTATTCAACTTAATCAAATTCAAAATATAGGCTAACTTAAACAAACTTAGACAATACGTAAGTTACACGTACCATGTATCACAGTTTTAAGCAAAATTGATCCTTAACTTAAAGTTAATGGGTAAGTGTAATGCCCAAAAACCCGAGTTGCGCTACCACCTGCCACGTGTCCTTATTTCATAAGAACACGTTAAGGTTTTGAAATAACTTTGATACATTTTAACCTATAACTCCTATAATAAAACATTTCATACATTCTCAAATTTCAATGATAACTTAAACCTTATAAATTATCTAAAGCAGTGGAAGTCTTTAAATATCAAAAATGACAATTTCAAATGATACTGTCTATTACAGTTAAACATCATAATTTCCTAAAACTTAATCACCATAATAATAATGGTACTCTTCTTCTTCCTCTCTCGATAGTTTACCTAAACCCAAGTTATCTTCTGGGTTCTCATCTCCCTTGACACCTACATCTAAAAATGATTCCTCGAAGGTTGAGCTAATGCCTAGTACGTATAGCATGAACACATACGCATGAACAAGCAAACAATAGGGTACTCATGCAGAACTTAAGCACAGATAACCATTTCATAATATAATTTATGTCTACAAGCAAACAATAAGGTACTCATGATCCCCTTAACATACTTAACACATTGGAGCATGACTTAGTGATGGGAATTGCCACTACGGGTCTCACATCCATGATCCCTTAATCGTTAAACTTGGTGATGGAAACTACCACTACAAGCTCCATACCCATGTACACTTAAACCTTAAACCTGGTGATGAGAACTACCACTACGAGCCCTACACCCATGTCCACTTAACCACTTAATCACATTCAGCTCAGATCATTTCCAAGCGTGACTCCATTAAGAACAGCGTCATACAAGGATCATTGGGGTGCTCCCTAATGATCTGCCACTATGGACCCCTATGCCGAGCTAAGCACATACAACATATAACTTAACCACTTAAGCCAAATCATTCAACTTAATCAATTTCCACACATTTACTAACTTAAGCAAACATAGAACAACATACAAGTTACACGTACCTTGGATCCTAGCCGTAAGCACTTACCGGTCTTGGACTTAATCTAATTGGAAATCTGTACACATTAACATGCTCTTCTTAGTATTCAATCTAAGATCAATATCATTCTTAATTTCCATAATCCTATTCATTTAATTTCTTTAAGGCCTTACTAATTATCTAGGTTGCGTGAAAATTAGTTTAAATTAAAGTTAAACGAACATATAATTATGTTATACTTCATTCAACACGGTCATGTTGAGGATGATATTGCTTAACACGGGTTGAAGAACGATTGTGTTAGGGTCATGTATCTCTCGGTGATAAAATTAGTTTCAATATGGTCTAAACATGACCGTGTTGCGAGGTCGTGTTACCCTTGCTTAACACAATAGAAACACAACCGTGTTGGGTGGCCATTTATCTCTCAGTATACCTTTCCATTTCAACACGGTTGAAACATGACTGTGTTGGGAGGCCGTGTTGCCTTTAACTTAACATAGTCGAAATACGACCGTATTAGGAGGCCATATATCTGTTGGTGTAGCTTTCCATTTCAACACAATAGAAACATGACCTTGTTGGTAGGCCATGCTATCTTCGACAATCTCAACTAACCTTATTTCTAGTACTCCAATTTCTCCTACACGTTATTCCCTTTATTCTTAAGCTTAACTAAGTCTCTAAATTACGTAATTAGCATTTAACTTATAAAGAATTTCATACTTACTTCAATTCCACAAGTCGAAATTCTTGGATCGTCGATTCTTCATTCTTGTATGTCCCTTCACACATCTCATTTTTTATATGAACACCGACGCTCATAACTACAAATTTCATAAATCCTAATTTGACTTTAGTATGGAATTCCTTACCTTTTTGTCTTCGGAGTTTGATCACCCCTTTTTCCTCTCACCTTTAGGGTTCCTGTCAAGAGCGTCTCTCCTTTTCTTTTAAGGTTTTACTGCATAAAATGATCAGAAAGGTCTCTAGGTTAACTCTGTAGCTTTTATATTCTCCATGTGAGATGACCAAATTACCCCTCGAAATTTTATAAAATTCCATCTTCATCCTTAGCTCTTTATGATAATACCTATATTACATAAATAAATAAATAATTAAAATTTTCATGTACTACTTTAAGCATATTCTAATCTCTTAATTCTTTTAGTCTATTAGATTTTCTAAGGTCTTACTAACTATTTAGGTTGTGTGAAATTTAGTTTAAAGAGAAATTAAATCGGTAAAACAAATAGGTTATGTTTCAACTCAATACAGTCATGTTGGAGGCCGTGTAACTTGATACGGGACAGTACATGGCCATGCCAAAGGCTATGAACCTTTCTGTGTATTATATATTTTTGACATGGGGTAAGACATGGCCGTGTATCTTTTTGTAATGTCTAGGTTCAACATAGGGCATTACATGATCATGTTAGGAAGTCATGTATCTTTTTATATATTTTAGGTTTAGCATAATGAGAGGCACAACCATGTTGGGAGGTCATGTATCTCTCGGTACCCCTTTGCGAACCTTAATTTCTCTCTTCCCCATTTCATCCTAATTTCAATTCTTTTGTTCCTAGGTTTAATTTATTCCTAAAGCATGTATTTTCTAATCAAATTACATGGATTGGAATACTTACTTCTAAGTTTCCACAAATTAAATCTTTAATTGGTGAATTTCCTTGTTCTTCACATTCCTTCCTTAATCTAATTCTGGTGAAATCATGTAGCCACAATTGTTTTAATCTTAATTTCTATACTTATGACTACTATTGAATTCATAAAAGTCCTTACCTCAACTCTCATTTATAAATTATACTGAATAAAATTAAATTTTGGGTATTTACACCTATATGTCTTAGGACTTAAACTATCTTTTTGTGCTTATCCATGCATTTTCTCAATGAAAAAACCATTAAATGCTTTGAAAAATATAATGTTTCACCAAAATATTTTCAAAATCTCATTAACGATTTCGGGATCTTAATATTGATCTAGAAACTCATTTAGTAATTGTGTTGGTCCTAATTAGATTAATCAAGAGGGGGGTGAATTGATTAATTACTTAAAATTTCAATTTTTGCAAATCATTCAAAAACTCTTGACTAATAAAATCACGTAAATAACAAAAATGAAGAACAATAATGTGCAGTAAATAAAATAAGTAGAGAAGAATAGAATGCTCAGAGATTTATAGAGGTACCACCTCGAGCGTCAATCCTCTCTTCTAACACCACGTCGGGGTCCCGGTTGTCTATACCGGTTGTGTTTCACTATATCAAACAAATTGAAAGTGTACAAAATAAGCCTCTTCAAGGCGAAGTCTCACTGCTGAGTCTTTCTAGCTTCTTCACTAAGCTAATCACTTAAACTACAGTGATGAAACAACTATCAATTCCTTATACAAGAAAGGAATTACAATGATAATGAGGAATATCAAATTTCCTCTATAAAATAGATCACATGTATATGTAAAAATTTTGCGCTTGAAGATGTATGAGCCTTTTCTTTTCCGTGTGTTTTTTTTTTCTTCACAGAAGAACGTTCTCTCTTCTTTTTTATTTGAAATGAACGCTCCATTTTATGAAGAGAACATAACGGTTACTTGGAGTTCCATGTGGAAGCTTTAATTTATTTTTTGAAATTTTGTATTTCAAAAATAAGTTGATTCTATTAGAGAGGATCTGCATTCCGTGATATTTTTTATGAGGATAAGCTTGGATAAATCAGTTTGACCGAGATCTTCTTTGGAGATATTTCTTGGATCAAGTTTGTTGAAGATATCCCTCACATTGTGGAACCTTATCTTGATATCCCATATATTGTGGATACATATCTTCATGTAACAACCATATTTCTTATCCTTATCTTTATAACTGCTAGATCTTCCCAAAACATAGCACAAATATCTAGATTTAAATCTTAATAAAACTTGTAAATCTTATATGATCTCACTTTATCATAAAATAAAATCTTTGAATAAAATCTTGTAAAACTTTATGTAAATTAAAAAAAAAAAACCATGATATAGAATCTAACTTTAGTAAAACACATCAAGTATATTACCTAAATTTACTTGACATGTGGAGCTAGGTCTTGAAATTTATTAAAAACTATCGATATAAAAATTAGAACAAAATCTGGAAAAAAATTCATGACAGTCATGGAAGGTTCTGAAAGAGCTTCTAAAACAAAACTTGTCAACAGTTCTCTTGTTCTACAGGTTCTGAAAGTGCTTCTGAAATAAACCCGTCAACTGTTCTCCTATTGTAAAGGTTCTGAAAGTGCTTCCGAAAGGTTATCACAAGAACTATGGATACACTACACAACTTTTGAAACACCTTCTGTCAGAACAAAAATAATCTATATAACACTTTTGAAGGTTCTAAACAAGCTTCTATCTCCTTATTCAATTTAGAAAAATTTATGTACTATCTTCTCAAACAACTTCTGACAAGCTCAAACATACGTTACACATTATTCCTCTTTTGTTAACATCAAAACTAAATTAGAGAACTTAACAAATTGTAACCTTACATATTTTACTTAAGTAAGTTATGTGGCAAACTATCATCACCATAGTGAATTAGGGATGTGACAATAGTGAGGTTAATTTCTCTAACCTCATAATGAATTGATCAACATTATTGCAATGACACTTGTTTTGTTGCATTGCACTCCAAAGGAATCGAGTGTTACTTAATTGTGCTTGCCTAATGTATCATGCTTTTCCCTTGCCAACTTATTGTGCACATGGTTTTTGCTCATTCTCTTATAGATTTCTTTACAGGTATTCATAGACTTAAGCTATCCTAATAAAAAAAATGTTGATACGTAGATTAAAAGAATAAGTTAACCTACTAAGCTAACTCTAGGGTTTATATTTTAATATTTCTTAAGACTTGATTCTAATGTAATAAACAAACTTAACGGTGCATTATTCTTTAAGGTTATGGATTATTTCCATTTATTTTGATTTTTTAAGCTCACTTACAAATAAATTGATGAAAATTTCATTATATAGCTGAATTCCAAAATGTTAATTACTCCATTTTACTATCAAAAACTTATTATGAGTGTAAAATTTTTATGATGCACAGTTATTAGTCATTTTAATTCCTTTTTTTTTTATCAAATATGTGCTAAACAAACTTGCTAATATGATCATGTTCTAAAACCTTACAAAAATCTTTATGAATCCATTTACAAAATACTTTGTAACTCAAAAGTAATTTTATTCCATTCTTTAACATGAACTAAAGGCATTTTACTTAGATTCAAATACCTACAACAAATGGTTTCAAACCAAACAACCATAATTTAACAAACTCGTAAGATTTACTTAAGAAATTATCAAGTTCTATTATGACCAAAATTTGAGTGTACCATAAATAACTTTTTCCTTCATGACTTTATAAGAATCATATGCAATTATGGTCTCATTTGTCATTTGTTTGTTGCCGTAGCCACTAAATCTAATATTACTACTATATTAGATTTTACAAAACAATTACATGAATTTATAAAACTTCCTAAACTTTTCTTTACTACATAGCTAAAATCTATTGATTTCATAAGAAAAGTAGTAAGTTCTATGTAATCTTAAGATAAAATAACAATGTAGAGCAATAGAACCTACTATTGAGCCTCCTATAGAACTTCCTTTTGAACATTCAAGTTAACCCATTTCCACTAAACTAACTTGAACATGTCTTCTAGGGTTTTCGTATTTACTACTGATTAGCTACACTAAATAACGTAGGTAAGTTAGCTTACTTCATGACAATTTCATATTTTAACAAGGGATTATAAGTTATCATATTGTAATTAAACTTGTAATGCGTGAACAAGGTATGTGATTGCATGGTTTGCAATAGCCAATACTACCTCTTTAGTGTGAACCATGGTATTATTATCTCTTTATTATGGTTTGCTATACTATTTTGATCACCTTATTAAACCAACATTAAGAATTGACTCGACCTAATAAACTAGATGTGCATTTCATTCTCTACATTTATGCATTAATTATGCCTATTGAACACTAGCTATTAGGTGAGAAACAACCGGTTGCTTTCTTTTGATGTCATGGAACTATATGACTAGAGAGGGGGTCACTACTTAGGTTGGAAACCATCAAGAGGATGGTTTGAAATGGTCTTTGAGAGGATAAGGGGTCTATTGTACAAACATGGGTTTGGTAGAGGGTATGCTATTGTTATGGTTATGGAAACTCCTTGAAACCCATATTAGAGTGGGGTTAATTTCTCTAATCTTGTGATAGACTAGATAAAATAATCATATTGATGACATTTGATTTTTACATCGCACTCTATTGAAATTGGTGTTAATTGTCTGCGATTCCCTAATGTATAATATTTTTCCTACGCCAATTATTGATAAGCGCGTAGTTTCACTCATACCTTGATAAACTTTTACTGGTTTCACAAAAGACTTAGATGAAAATGTCAAGACATTATGGATATATAAGCCTAAGGAATAGGGTGTTAAGTAAGTATTAGTTTGCTAAGTTGATTGCAAAAGTTGTAACTCAACTTATTAAGCTTTAGTAAAAGATATAATTTTATTGTATCAAACAATTCTTTAAAGATTAATGAGGCATTATTCATCAAGGTTATTTAAGGTTATTCTTTGCTTCTACGTATGTTGCCAACTTAAATATGTCTTATGCATATTAATAGTATAATGGTAGCTATTGGCTCTATGATACCATTATCCATTAGTATGTATGGTGAGATTGTTGCAACTCATATATAAATTTGGCTTGATTCAACTTCTTTTCCACTAGAAGTATAAATTAACCAACATGCTGCTAATATTAATTTGAGTGCATTCCAACTATAGTTGCGTCAAATCTAGGCAAGTATCATTAGTGGAAGGGAGAAAAGAACATACAAATTAATTGATGTTACTACTAATTAGCAATATTACCAATGCAACGTTGCCTAAAAAATAAATAAATAAATAAAGTTAAAACAAAATTTGGTATTTTCATTTTCTAAAAAAATTAAGATATAAGATTACAATTTTATAAAATAATCAATTAATGTATTTTTTTATTAAAAAGAAAGAGCTTATAAATGTGTGATATACTAAGGCAATCTTTAGCGGACTCATATGTTTAAAATTAATGATAATGATTGATATCAGCACAAACAATATGAATATAGTATAATAATTTTAACTCATTTATTTTTTACAAATAGTACACAATAGATGTACCAATGTGATAATTGTTAATGTGTTTATAATGAAAAAGAGAAAGTGGATATATCTTATATCTATTATATTTAAGCCAACAATTTTTCATTTGACTACACACACCATAAAAATCAAAACTATTAACTAAATGACTAATGAAACTTTAATATCATTTATTTGTCCAATAATCAAAATTGTTTTCGTTAATCACTAAGGCTATTATTGTATTTTTATGTCATTTAGTACTCCTACATTTAAAAATATATTTAAGCCAACAACTTTTCATTTCATTCCATACCCTCTTAAAAATCAAAACTACCAACTAAATTAGCAAGAAGACCTTAATATCATTTATTTGTCTAATGATTAATCTCTAAGGCTATTATTGTATTTTCATATGATTTAGTACCCTACATTTAAAAATAATAGTTTCTTTCATGTGTGAAGCAATCAACAAAAGCATTTATTCTATAATTTCAAAAGTTTGAATCTCATAATTTCACTCTAAATCTTTATCTCATTTAAAAATGCTATGATTTTCTATAAAGAATTTCTTTTTTTTTTAAGCCAATATTTCCATATGCGTTGTTGTATATGATGAGATTAAAGAATTATTACGAGGAAAGAAACTTAAAATTGCTCCATTATTTGAAAGGCACTTCAAAGGTATAAATCAGAAAGGCACAAACCTGATTTCTCAATTACAGCATTATTTGAAAACATTAGTAATTCGATTTTTATACTTTAATTGTTAGCAAATATAGAATATACTATTTTTAGTTGTTCTTTAGATAAAAAAACAAAATGTTATACATGATTTGAAATATTTGGTTGTTGATCTAATTTGATGAGTTGTATTACTATGCTTAATAATGGGAAAAAGAAAACCTATTTTTTAATTTTTTTATCTTTTTTTTTCTCTCTATTCAAAACCCTAATTTGTTAAAAGAGTGAATGGAAGCATAATATCTCTTCTAATTAAAAGAAAATTCCTTTCTTCATTAATAAATTGAAGCATAAATTACATTAGTAAGTGAAAACCAAACAAAAACTTTTCTTTTTGAATTCTCTTTATGATTTTTCTTATTTGTCTTATTTTAGTTCATTACTATAGATACATTTATAAAAATTGGGGAAAAGGCCAACCAACTCCAATTGCACTATTTAATCCGATATCAAGGAAATGAGTTTAAAGAAGATAAATTTATATCTTTCTCATATGTTCATGTTTATACTTTTAATAAGATTTATATCTTTTTATGCTTTATATATTCCTTCATTAATATATTTCCTTATTTATTTTGCAAGTAAACAATTACTTCTTCAATGAAGCAAATTCGTCGCTATTAGTATATTTTTATTCTATTGTATTATTCTTTGTTTTTTCACAAAGTAGTTTTTATAGTGTTTATAATTTTTTTTTTCATTTTTAAATAATCAATTGTGTATATAGTTTGATTCAGTTTTTTAATATGTTTTAAATTTTAGTGTACATTTTATTAATATTTAATTTGAGCACACATAGATTGCGAGTGTGTCACAATTTGTGATATCAAGAGAGAAGCGAGGAATAAACTTGAGCTTAGAATGTAGTGAGTGACATCGGTAGGGTAGTTTGTTATTAGGATGTGAGTACTCTAAAAGCTGGTTTAGCCACTCATGAATAAATTGATCGAGAACTGATGCCACTCTCCTAATGATGACCATGGCAAGCTAAAACCAGTTGGGAATGCTGGTCTCCACAATCATAGGGGGACCATAGCAAAGCTAGATAAAAGCTCTCTTGATGAGGGAGGGGCTTGAAACAAGTCTTGGGAAAACAAGAAGGGAAAACTGGCTCACTATCTAGAAATGAGACAAAAGTGTAAAACAAGAGACGATCGAGTGTTACATGAGATCTCTAGGATGGTGAACTACTTATCCCGTGATAGGTGGTATTAAAGCCATAATGTTCCAAGCTTTATTAAGTCATGTAAATACAACTGAAGTGAAGTAAAAATTGTGTACGGATAGCCTTATTGACAAAAGGGCTCATGTGGGAGAAATTCAAGAGGATGGGCACCCACTAGGAATAGGCAGTTGTGTTGTAAGTTAAGGTTTTTGTAACAAGAGCAGCCTAAATCAACACAAAATAAGGAAGAGTAAACTAGTGATCTACCCTACCATTGGGCTACTCAATAAGAATCAATCTCAAAAGATATGGAGAGGGACGGGGCTAAGTGAGGAGGGCTATGGAAGCTTAGGAGTTTTAGCTGAGATGATCTTGGAGTGGATTGAGACAACATGTGAAGAAGGGTGGTAATGATCTAGGGTAATGTAACTATATGCTACCTTATTATTGGAAACTTAGTAAGAGATGATTTTAGAGAACATTAAGAGGGTGAGGGTGAGAGAAGAATGCCCATGAAAGCTTAGAGTTTTACTTAAGGTAATCTTATGGTGGAGTTTGGTAATGGGTAGAGAACAACAATAATCAATTGGAGTAGTATAACAATAAACCACTATACCATTAAGTAACTCAAGAAGAAAAGATCTCAGAGAATAGAAAAAGATGGTGAGAGCGAGAAAGGAAGGTTCGAGGTAGCTTGTTGTCTTAGTTGGAAAAGACCTTAGGAGAGTTTGCCAATGGGGAAGGGTAGTAATCTGTTGGAAAATGGGTAGTCATTGAAGATTGACTTCGTGATGAGGGCGTTATGAATTTAAGTGGGAGAGAATATCAAGATTCATAACATTAAGAGGGAAATGAGGGATTAACTTAAGACTTATAATGTAGTGAGGGGCATTGGTAGGGTAGTTTGTTTTAGGGGTATAGATGCTCTAAAGGTAGGTTTGGCCATCTATGAACAAATTGATTGGAAGTTAATACTACTCTCTTGATGATGGCCATAGTAAGCCGGAATCAATTGGGAAGATTGATCCTCACAATTAAAAGAGGGACTATGGTAAAGTTAGATGAAGACAATCTTGATGAGGGAGGGGCTTGGAACAAGTCTTGTGAATCTAGGAAGGGAAGGTTGCCACTAGTAGGGGTGGGCAAAAAAACTGACCAAATCAAACCAATTCGTAAATTGAACCAAATCAAACTGAAAACTATGTTTTTTTTTTTCAATTTAGTTTGGAAAATTTAAATCTGAACCAAACAAAAAATTTATGGTTGGTTTGGAGGGTTAATCCAAATCAAATCGTAAAACCGAACCAAATCATTTTGAAAAAAGATAATGATAATTTACTTATAACTAAAAAAATTCTTTTATTGTAATATAATATTTAAAAGATTTTTTTATTTTACTTTTATTAAAAAATATATGTATTTAAAATTTGCAATCATAATTTAACAAATATGTATATAAGTTAAAATTTATTTTATATGCTAATTTGAGAAATAAATTATTTATATTAAATATTTGAAAAATTTTAATTAGTTAAATATTGACTTTTTTAATCTCTAATATGATATCAAGACATGTTATTATTAAATGAGTTTAATACTAATATGAAATTACATATTAAGTAAATTACTTTATAAATATTAATTTAATCTATAAACAAATAAATGAAATCAAAATTTTATGATTTGAAAAAAATATAAAATTGAATTGTAATTCGGTTTAAAGTAATAAAAAACTAAATCATACTTTTATGATTTGATTTGATTTAAGAAAAAAAATCAAATCAATTCGATCCATGCTCACTCTAACCATTAGTGTTAATAATGGTAGAAGAAATGTTATTGTAGCGAGTCAAGTGCAATAAATGCAAGGAATAATGACATATATAGTAATACTTCTCCATTTTCCATTTTTCCGTTTTTTGCTAAATGATAATTAGGCGCATTTTGTCATTAATGCACTTCATTGCACTATTTAAAGCGGGTTTTGAGAGTATGTATAAAAAATTAAATAAAACATGCCAGACCGTGTTATAAAAATTTTCAAAAATATATAATTTAACATGATTGTTATTATTAGTGTGTTTATTGTTAAAAAAAAAAAGAACTTTACTTAATTACCTTACTCGGTTTAAATCCTTAAAAGTTCAGCCCATTGCATAAAATCTTTCACTTTGGGAAAATAAAGATTATACAAAATCATATACCGATAGCCATTGATATACTTCCTTATTTATAACATGCCAAAATTCCAAAAAATTAGAAAGAGGAATAAAAAATTAAAAGAGAGAGAGAAGGGCAAAGGAGTTATTTCATACAAGTTACGGAGCAACAGAAATCAGTTATCCATCGTTACTGTGTTGAGTTGGTGTTTACAGGTATAACAAAAGGATAAAATGAAGCGCCGTAGTGTTGTTAGTAACAAGAGAGAGAGAGAGAGAGAGAGAGAGAGGAGATACAAAAACAAGACAGTGACAGGATCATTTTTTTTTTTTTTTTTGGCGGGGAAATGCGCTTTGGTTTATGAGAAACTCAACGGTCATATATTCACATGCATACGTTCAGATATATATACATATGATACATTTATATATAATGTAACTTATATTACGTGTATATACTTTGTATGTACAGGTTTTAGAGAGAGAAAGTGATAGACGGTAATGGCGGGGACATCAAGTTTCTGGACTCAGGCAAATGCTTTACTCAGAAAAGACTTGAGTTTCCAGGTTATGCTGATTTTTCTGTATTGAGTTTCAGTTTCTGGGTGTAAAGTTTCATAAGTTTGGGATGAACAGATGTATTCTTTCTGTTGAATTCCTGAATATGATACGTTCTGAAAAGAAGACATCAATCAACTTCTGTGAAATGGTTTTTGACATGATTCAACCAATTATCTTTATCGTGAGATATACTGAGATTAAATCATTTAATTTTTTTATTTTAATTTGTTTTTTCAAATGCGAAAAGAATATTAAATTATTGGATTCTTAGTACTTATGATTCATTAAATCGCTCGGATAATTTAATCTGCTGGTTCTGTATCTTTTTGCAAAAAATATATGCTGTCTCAAAATTTCGAAATAGATAAAAAAGGAAAAAGAAAATATTATCACCTAAACTCTTTGGCAATACACCATTTTATCTTATCTCTTCACTGAAGAAAATTTTCACTGCTCTAATTTACATTTGCTACTAGATTTTTTTTTAATTAATTTTTATGTCTAATCACTCGAATAATAAATATGGAGAGAGCAGGAATTTGCTTGTGGAGACTAAGATTCTACTTCTCTAAAGGAAAATGGGTAGATTTTACTCTTATTGACACGATTCCAGAGTCAAATTTATACATGTCGCACCATACTTCTTCTGATGAATTTAAATTTCAAAATTTCCAATTCTCAAGAGTATTGATAGTTTTGCTAATCTCCATTCTAATGCAGAAACGCAAAATGAAGACGAACATTTGGCTCGTTTTGTCTCCTTGCCTTCTCTGTGTATTACTTGCTTGGGCCCAAATTGAATTAGACAAACACACGAAGGAAACTGAAAAGGGCTGTGATACTGCTGGAGGTTGTTTTAGCTTACCCGAGGAAGTGTCTCCAGAGTTGATGATACCACAACCTGAATTTCGTGCTGTGAGAACTGATTCAATCCCCTTTACCGACCTGCCTGATGGTTCCTGCAGAAGTAATGGATCATGTCCTGTGACCTTGCTTTTCACAGGAAATAATCAGACTCTTGGAGGAAGTATATTTTATAAACCTTTTGAAAAGACCCTTTTGTTGAAATATATATCCTATGAATTTAATAAATCTGTCCTAACTTAACCTGTGACATAATCTTCTCTAGTTTTGGCAAAAAATATGTTCTCAAGTCCATCCACTACGAATACCTCCGAATTGGTTCTGGTAGGTTTTCTATTGGTAAACAATTTTGGCTGGACCAATTGTAACACAAGTGCTTCACCTATAAATTTATGTGTTTGAAATGTGACAGGGCTCTTCAAAAATCGCTCAATGCCAGTGCTTAATAACTGGGGAAGACTCATCAAGTAATCTCGCCTTCTTATTCCTTTTTGCATGTTCCTAAGATCCATTTCCATGAGTTAGATCTTCCCACATGTCCAAAATGATAGAGATCCATACAATAGATAAGACTGACATTTGGTTCCCGTCTATTGTATCCATATATTGCTGGACCATAATCTCACGGATGCACACAAATTTAATGTATGATCACATAGAATGTTGATGTTTTTCATGTGTACCCCATTCATCAACACCGGCATTACAAATGATGTAATTGGTGGGGTAAGCATAAGAATGACCTTTCCAAGTTACAAAGTAACCTAATATGGCTTGACAATATGCAAACTCTATCCAGTTTAGCCTCTTCAACTATGTTCTGAAGACCTGTTTATTGTTGACCTTAGGTTTAAGTTTTTAGATTAAATGGTCGTGGATATTAAATTTATCATGGCATTGCAGTAGAAGGTGCTGAATTTGATCACCTTGTCACTCCTTTCGACTTTGTTTAACTAAGTAGTACTTGATATACTTTTATCAAAGTCGACCCACAAGCTTAAACTTCTAGATCAGATGGCCTGGGATCAAAAGTCTATCACCTGATGGCTAGTATCTCTTTGTAAGGAGTACATTCATAATTTTTCTCTTCCATGCTTGTGAAAGTAGGTTCAGTATGCACTGAAGGTTTATATTTGTGGAGAAATAACTCCTCTGACATCAACAAAGAACTGTATATGGGTTTTCAAAAAGGAAACAGAGAAGGCAAAATCAACGAAATTGTTGCTGGTCTGTCCTCTGCCTTTTACAAATCAGATTCCTAACTGTATAACTATACTCTTTTACATGATCTCCTAATCAATATACAACATGAAAAGCATAATACTTTTCCTTTTCACAGCCTATGATTTCCTAGACTCCACTGGTGGCAAATATAGCGTGAGCATCTGGTATAACTCAACTTACAAGATTGTTCCCACTGAGTTTTCACCTGCTCCTTCATGGATTCCACAATCTGTGAATTTGGTATATACTTAAGTCTCCTTCCTTTGGGTTTTAAAGTCAAAGTCATTCTAATGTAATGCGTACAAAATTAAAGGATTAAGCCACAAAGTCATTAGCTTTGTGTATATATGGCTCATTTCAATGGATTCCTTAGAGGAGTAAGGAAGCAGGATGAACAGGTTTTCAGTAATCACCATCTTAGATTTAAGTGTGATTCTTTTCACTACAGCAATGAGCATTTCACCAAGTTTATGCTAGCAAACTTTTCAAAATCATGATATTGTAAATAAAATTTAATATGTGCCAGTGGCTGATATGCAATCTGCATATTGGTATTCCAATGTAATGTATGATTTTAAATCTGGGATGAAAAAATGTTACAGTTGATCGATTGGTCAAGAGTACCATTTCATGGCCAAATCATCACTGCACAAAGATGAGTCAGCACTTATCTTAAAGAAGCTTACTTGACTATTTTTGTATAAAAATATTTGTTTCATAATTCTTTTGGTTCATTCTTTTGTAGCATTCCATTCAGGGTATTTGAGGCACTGAGGGCTTTTTCAGAATTATTATAATTTTTGCAATGCTCAAAACTTCTACATCTTTCATTATGAAGCAGCTATGGTTGCTGCTCACTGCTTTTGTCCCCCATTGAAGAGTACATAAAAAAGGGAAAAAGGAACCGTGGATCTATCTAAGTCTGGTTGAAGTTCAGCAGTCCATCACTTACCATTCTTCTCTGAGTTGTAATTGAACTTTTCTTTCTCATTTTGAGAGAAAGAACTTTCAAGCACATAGTCATCATCATAATGCCAGCCATTAATTTCAAAATGGATAGGAGTGGAAGAAAAAGAAGAAGATCAAGTTTGAATATGAATTCATTATTAATCAACCCAAAGCACGACCCTATAATACATCCCTTTGATTAATGCGTGCAACTGTTATGAACTTCAGTACTCCACAGTTCTTCTCTAGTCAAAATTTTAATAACATCTAATACTCATTACCCTTTTTTTTTTCTCTCATTAAAACAGAAATTTTTTTTTTGACAAAAGTCTGGCATTCTGATCTTAAACATTTGCAGGCATCGAATGCCTTTCTCAAATATTTAATGGGGCCAGATACGAAGATGCTACTTGACTTTCTCCAGGAAATGCCCCAACCAAGTACAGGGAAAATCAGTGTTGCTTCTCTTCTTGGACCACCTTTCTTCACATGGGTCATCTTACAACTATTTCCTGTAAGTCATTTTAAGTTGTTATAATTGGAGCGCTGGAGTCTTGAGTCATGCACCATTTGAGGGAATCAGGAGGTGATGAATATTTTGAAAAATTTAGTATGTTTTCTGGTCTGAATAAAGAGCACTGACAAAAGGCACAAACCCTCCCTGCATTTCTTTTATGACTATATATTTTGATATGATGGGGTGCCTGTCACTTGAAATACGTTTTACATGGGTAACCAGATCCTGTTTTCTGCTGATTCTCAGAGGATTATTTATATCAACATGGAATTCTGATAAATGAATAAGAGTTCTTTCTAAATAGATAAATGCTCAATATGTTTGACCTGAAGGGGTGTCTGGGCCCGATTGAACTTGGACTGGTTAAATGGTCCAAGTATATCAGTGGTTATCCAACAGTTAGCAAATTTAACTTTGTTTCTTCACTCTTACTAAGATCAAATCTTAGAAGAATCACCACATAAATACCTTTGGCTAAAAAATTTTACCACAAGCTGCTTTTCGTAGTTGTGTATGTATTGGTATGTGGGATTTAAGTTTCTCGCCTGGCATCACTTCTCTTGCACTGATAGTTTGCTCACTTTATGTGGCAGGTTTTCTTGCCACAACTTGTTTATGAGAAGCAGCAGAGGCTACGAATTATGATGAAGATGCATGGCCTTGGTGATGGGCCATATTGGTTGATTACGTATGGTTATTTTGTTTGCATATCTTCAATCTACATGCTGTGTTTTGTAACTTTTGGTTCTCTTGTAGGTATTACTCTGACTAACTGCCTTTTGTTTTTCCAACCTTTGGATTCACTTGAAGTTATTTCTCATATGTCAAATTACCTACAGGGTTGGATATATTCAAACTGAATGACTATACTATCCAGGCTGTCTTTTATTTCATCTATATTAACTTGCAAACTGCAATGGCCTTTCTGCTTGCTGCATTTTTTTCAGATGCAAAGACTGCTGCAGGTACAGCACCAGCACATACTCTTTCACTCATATACCTCATAACATTTGTCAGTCGCATATTCATTATACAAACTGAAGTGAGTTGATGTTATAGGATCGTTTTTACAATTTATTTTCGGACTCATTAAGAGAGAACCCAATAATTTCTTTTAGGGCTCATTAAGAGAAAACTATATGATCTCTTGGAACACTTCAAGTTTTAAAATTTTTGGAGAAAAGTAGGCTTGCTTCTTTGTTCATTTCTGTCCTTTATAATTACAGCATTGCAAGTGGCTGTTACAACCTAACCTCCACTTCCTATTCTTTCTCCCATTTTGAATCTAAACACAACTGACATAAAACTCCCCTATAACTTCTCTTAACACCTGGCTGCACACTAACCATTCTTATTCTACATGCATACACTCCCAGCCTAACACATGTACGTATAGCTGTACGTACAATACCATGATTAAACACATAAATTAAGTACACAAAAATACACATGAAATACAGCAAGCTACAAGACACCAGACACTTGTTACTGCTGTAACACTTGATTATTGTTGGTTGCAGTGCTAGGCTACATATGTGCTTTTGGAACTGGACTCTTAGGAATTACCTTTTTTCAGCCCTTCTTTGTTGATATGGAATTTCCAGGTATTATTTAAGTTCCACGCAACTTATTGTTTTGCTTTTTCATACACTGTCATACAACAGGTTGATTGTTGTTCATAATCATTTTTTCTTATATTTGATGTGCTTGTTAGCAATTAATCTTTTTTCACTGCAGCAGTTTGGGTTATTGTGATGGAACTGTATCCAGGCTTCTCACTCTATCGAGGATTGTATGAGTTTGGACAGTATCCAAATGGCATGAGCTGGAGTGATTTGAGCAATGCTGAAAATGGGATGAAAGAAATCCTAATTATCATGCCTATTGAGTGGTTTTTGGTGAACATTTTTGCATATTATGTCGACCAAGTGAAATCATCTGGGAAGAGTCCTTTATTTCTCTTCAAAAAATTTCAAAAAAATTCTTCAATGCATTTTAGGAAGCCTGGTTTGCAAAGGCATGGATCTAAACTCTCCATTTCCATGGAAAAAGCTGATGTACATCAAGAGGTAACAATTTCTCCTCTGTAATCTCATCAAAGGGATGAGCTATCAGCATGCTTGTTATTGTTGTTCTCCGGTGAAAAGAATTCAAATGTTGATGCATTTGAATGAAATGCATATCAATTATATATCTCTTTTATACCAGTTCAACAGTAACTTATTTGTCATGCAATCATCTATTTGTTAGTCCATCTATTTAAGATATGATAAACATTTTCTTCTTATATCTTGATGGGATTTATCTACATGGGACCATAGTCATAACTGTTAAGATTAGCGCCATAGCCATCTAATCTAGAAGTTTAAGCTTTTAGGCCACTTGGCTGTGGTGGTATTAACCTATGGAATCAGAGTAGGAGATCAAGAGTCTAATCACGTCATTCACTTGATAAGCTTCATCAAAATCCCAACCTACCAGTGATAAAGTATGTTAAGTAATAAATATATTAATCCACATCAAATCAACTGGACAACTTAAATAAATAAAGGTGCAATGCCTGCACAAGAATTTTAACTCATGACCTCCTACTAGGATACAGTGTTAAAATTAGCTAAGTTTTAGATTAGATGGTTGGGTGGTAACCTCAAAACTAACAATGCGAGCTTTAGGCTTAGACTTAACTAGTTGATGACAGTCCTTTAATGTTATGGAGGATTGCTGTAAGGTTTATGCAGTTGACACCAATATGCATTTTTATTTTTTTTCCAGAGGGAGAAAGTTGAGCAGCTCCTGCTTGAATCAAACTCGAACTACTCGATCATTTGTGATGATATTAAAAAAATATATCCAGGAAGGGACGGAAATCCTGAGAAGATTGCTGTTAAGGGTCTGTCTCTTGCTTTGCCCCAAGGGGAATGCTTCGGCATGTTGGGTCCCAATGGAGCTGGCAAAACTTCTTTTATCAGTATGGTAAGTAGTAGCTACCTTTTTTTTGGTGTGGGGAGGGATGGTGTTTGGGGGGGGGAGAGGTGTGGCATGGGCGTGGCAGTTGGGGTGGAGCTGGTGGGGGAGTGGGGGGATTGGGAATGTTCACACTAATGTCCTTTAAACAGGGGATCTTTTTGCAACACTTCCAAAGCAAAGTATTAAATTGATCAACTGTTTGAAGTGCTATCTCACCCTTAAACGCTGAAAAAGGACTACTATTTGCCTATACTAAATATGAAACTTTGATTGGCAACTAAATTTACCTATGTTTCATGACAGGAGTAGCCCTTTTTTTTTTCCTTTTCTTTTTGGGCCACTGAAATGGCCATGAGTTCACTTTTCTTAGCAGTTACGAGAATTTCTCTTTGTGACCTTTCTTGAGCCCAGAATGGTGATTTGAGGAATGTATATATTTTAAAGAGGATTCTGTATACAAACCAACAAATTAGATAATATAGCTCTTAATGGGAATTATCAAGAAAATAAATCCTTTTCAATAAAATTGTCAATCTATGGTTGATTATAAAGACTTTCAGTGTATATCTATTTGTAGATGATCGGCTTGACAAAACCAACTGCTGGAATGGCATACGTCGAGGGGCTTGACATTCGAACTGATATGGATGGCATATATACTACCATGGGTGTTTGCCCCCAACATAAGTAAGCTATCATTTTCTTGTCATTAGAAAACATTGCTTTCCTTCAAGCCACACCTTTTTCATAGAAATTACCTGATCTACTCTTTTTCTGCTTGAAGCTTGCTCTGGGAAACTCTAACAGGAAGGGAGCACCTGCTATTCTATGGAAGGCTAAAAAACCTCAAAGGTTCTGCCTTGACACAAGTAAGCCATTACTACTCTAAATAGTACCATGAATCAGTAGATGTCTGAGCCAACTTCCAACTAAATAGCTGCAAAGTCATTATGCATGCAATGTAAGTTTAACAGTCAACTTCAATATGGTGTATTACAATTTACAAAATCCAAGTTATAACAGTAGAAAGAAGAGGGCAGATGGAAACAATGGATGGCTTGCTCTAAACTAGGACTGTAGCTATTGAGCTTTTCTTTTACATGCTTGCAATTCAGTCTTGATTGTCCTTATACTTATTATAGGCAGTAGATGAATCTCTCAAGAGGCTTAACATATTTAATGATGGTGTTGCTGATAAACAAGCTGGAAAATACAGTGGTGGTATGAAAAGAAGGTTAAGTGTTGCCATATCCCTGATTGGAGATCCTAAGGTACATTTCCATTTCATTCCATTGCTCTATCTTGGTATGGATGATCTTTCATGGAATCATCATTTCACTCTTGAAAATTTTCCTTTTTGAACTAATTTTCTGTTGATTTTAAAAGGTTGTTTATTTGGATGAGCCTAGCACCGGACTAGATCCAGCTTCAAGAGACCACTTATGGAACGTTTTGAAGCATGCTAAGCAGAACCGTGCTATCATTCTTACAAGTACTATCTGTCTTCTCTCTCTCTCTCTCTCTCTCTCTCTCTCTCACATATATAGTTGTTGATTCAGTAGACATTAATCCTACTCAGCATCAGTGTAGCACTGCTCTCTTGCTTTTAAAGTAATATCATAAAAGCCATTTTTGCAATTTGAGTATCATGTTTTGATGAAATTCTATTCCTTGCAGCACATTCAATGGAAGAGGCAGAGGTCTTGTGTGATCGATTGGGAATTTTTGTAGATGGCAGTTTGCAATGCATAGGAAATCCAAAAGAGGTGTGTTTGATACAATCTTGCATTTGTGTGGACTGTCACACCAATTTCAACTGTCTCGTATAACATGCTCCTAGATGTCAATACATAACTTTATAATTTCCATCTAATGTAAAACATGTTTTTTGCCATCTTTCCCTTTAGACAGGTTTATCCAGACCTGCCTTGCACTGAAGTTAAATTTTACAACATCATATTTGTCTTGAAAAGACCTATGAAATTTGAATCCTTCTGATGCTAATTTATTCCTTCTCCACTTCAACTTTATTTCACCATCCCTCAGATGCACTTGTCGTGGTTCTAATAAATTTTTTTGAACTATACCAGATTGGGAAGTCCACAGGTCAAATTTTCAAATCGTCCATCTGACTGGCATTGAAATAATTCCTTGCGGTGTATCTTTAAGCAACTTTTTGCTAACATGGGGGGTGTGTTTTGAGTCCTTAATATATGAAATTTACAAATTTATGTTTATAGAGGAATCAATCTCAGATTTCATTTGAATATTACATGTCCGATTGAATCCATCTATTCCATCACCTGAAATTCTCTCAATTTTTTAGATTTTACTCTTCTTAACTGATTAATTTATCTCTATCCAAATTAATGATAGTTAGGGAAAGATTATTCTATTGAGATCTACCAGATTTATGATACTACTTGGCTGAGCTTTCTGCATGTGAATTAAAACAGAAATCTGTGTACCAACACTTTTTTTAAACATATATTTTCTACTTCTCTAGCAATTTCCTGCATACAAGTATGGATTTATGATATGTCCTGACAACATTTGGTTTTGTTATGAATTTTGCGTTCTCTAGTTTCATTATTCTTGCTAAATTGCTGAAAGTCTTTGAGCAATGCAGAGCATCAGCTCATTGACTTTTGCTTGATGACTGTTTTTGATGCATGAATTATGTATTTGCTTTTACATGAGCTAAAAAGGCTCGTTACTACTATAACTTGACAGCTAAAGGCTAGGTACGGAGGTTCATATGTGTTTACAATTACAACACCATCTAACCATGACGAAGAGGTGGAGCACTTGGTTCGCCGTCTCTCTGTAGGAGCTAATAGAGTTTACCATATATCTGGAACTCAGAAGTTTGAGCTTCCGAAGAATGAAGTTAGGATTGCGGATGTATTTCAAGCAGTTGAGGAAATGAAGAGCAAATTCAGTGTATGCTTGGGGTCTTGTAGATACAACTTTAGAGGATGTCTTTATCAAGGTTGCTCGCAGTGCTCAAGCATTCAACTCGTCCTCATGACAACTTTATTTACACATCCATTCCATCTTATGGATAGGTCTGGTGTGAAATCGATATTATTTCTCTGGTTTTTCGTAAGGTACATTGTCATCATGAAATCCTTATAAGTGGTAGTAAAATAGAGGACACAGTTGCTCCTTAAGTTTTTCATTAAGTAAGCATATTGGTCTAGCCTTAAGTAAACTGGATCTTGGAGCCTGTCTTATATTTCTTAGAACGAGGCTACTTGCAGTGTCAGTCTTCAAATAAATGTCTTCCGCACAATTGTTGTTGCTCCATTGCTTCCTATTCCAACGTAGCCAAGCTCCCCAGTTTATGTGGATTGTGTGAGCTCCCAAAAAATTAATAATAAACTAATTTAGGAACGTCTTTGCATACTAAAATCATTTTAGTGAGATTATTACTTAATATTGTCAAAATTAGAATAGAAAAAGAGCGTATGAAAAACATTGGGAAAATTTCAACAAGCCTTCAATACATGTGCCTTAGGAAAAATCTCCTAGGTTAATGATGTAAGCATGTTCTCAAGGAATGTCCCTGAAATTCGCAAACTAAGCCAAATTATAAATGCTTTTAGAATATGAGTAAAATATCTCCC
The DNA here is from genome assembly GCA_037954665.1 of Laguncularia racemosa. NCBI lineage: Eukaryota > Viridiplantae > Streptophyta > Magnoliopsida > Myrtales > Combretaceae > Laguncularia > Laguncularia racemosa. Next base: position 2,244 of record JBBMOL010000063.1, on the reverse strand, counting down.
TCATTTAATCTCATGAAGATTCCGGTAATTAATAATGAAATCTTGAATATTTGGAAACACTAATCTTTAGAAAAATATATTTAGTAATTTGAAGCGTCTAATTATAATATGATATTTTGTATTTGATAATAAGAGATTTTTAATTAGATAATTATAAACAAGTATCTTTAAAAGATTTTATATTCATAGATATACATTGATATGTTTCTTATACACACACATAAATATATACTAAGAGAGTATTTTCAAAGATTTATGCAATTATATGCGTGTGTGTGTGTGCACATTATATATATATATAATTGTGTGAGATTGCACAATTCAATAATATATATGTGTGTGTATGTGTGTATATAATTGCATAAATCTTTTAAAAATACTCTATTAGTATATACATATATATATATTATATAATTGTGACTTTGCACAATTCAAGAATATATGTATATATTATGTTATGTTATTGTATCATGATATGTACAAGATAATCTATACATATAAGTTGATTATAACCCTAATTTGGTAATTATCTTTACTAATTATCATATTCCAAAAATAGGGTTATATATGGTTAAATATATGTAATGGTATTATTTTGAAAATATATATATATATATAATATATATATATATACCATGCAATTTATAATTATATTTTCTATTTAGGGTAATCACTACCTTACAAAGTTTCTATGATCAGTTATATCAAAGTGTTTCTCTTGCTTCATAAAAAAATACTTAGCATTAGAACTCTTTCGAAAACTCATCTATATGTAAATTATAATTTATAGACGGTTTACATAATTGTATTAAAATATATAAATCAAAATATACATTTAAAGTTCCAATTTATCTTTTCTCAAATGTCATTAATAGAAAATTTCATTGATAATGGATAATTGATTGATAATAAAGTATTGATATGACTAAATAAATGTAATTAAAGGTGATTGTAGAATAAAATGACATGTTTATATGATGCCTCATCAATAGTAAAATCATTAATTACGAGTGTTTAAGGTTTAGGGTTGATGGTTAAGGGTTGAGGGTCTAGGGTTTGGGGTTGATGGTTGAGGGTTGAGGGTGGAGTGTTGAGGGTTTATGGTTTGGGGTTTGGGGTTCAGAGTCAGGTTTAAGGTTGGGGGTTGGGGGTTAAGGGTTTAGGGTTGAGAATTGAGGGTTGAGGGTTAGGGGTTGGGGGTTAAGGGTTTAGGAGTTGGCAGTTGGGTTGGGGTTTTGGGTTTATGGTTTAGGGTTTAGGGCTCATGGTTTTGGGTTCAGGGGGCATGAGTCAGGGGTTTGGGTTTGGTGATAAGTTTTTAGGTGTTAGTGGTTTAGGGTTAGGAGGGTTTTAGGGATTACGGTTTAAGGTTTAGGGTATAGAATTTTAGGGTTTATGTGGTTTGGGGTTTTAGGGTTTAGGGTTTGGGTTTGCAGTTTGGGGTTTAGGGCTTTGGATTTAAAGGTTTAGTGGTTTGTGTCATTAGGGTTTGGGGTTTAGGTTTTAGGGGTTGGGGTTTTATGTTTTTGGGTTTAGGGATTGGTGTTTGCGGATTAGTGATTAGGGTTTTAGGGTTTGGGTTTTGGGGTTTAGGGTGTGGGGTTTGGGGTTTAGGTTTAGGGATTGGGATTGGGGCTTGGGGCTTAGGGTTTAAGGGGTTAGGGTAAGGGGGAGGGTTTTTGGGTTTAGGGTTTAGGGTTTAGGTTTAGGGTTTGGTTTAGGGTTTAGGGTTTTGGGGTTTTGGGTTTAGGGTTTAGGGTTTAGGGTTTAGGGGTTTAGGGTTTTTGGGTTTTAGGGTTTAGGGTTTAGGTTAGGGTTTAGGGGTTTTGGGTTTAGGGTTTTAGGGGTTTTGGGTTTAGGGTTTTGGGTTTAGGGTTTTAGGGTTAGGGTTTAGGGTTTTGGGTTTAGGGGTTTTGGGTTTAGGGTTTAGGGTTTAGGGTTTAGGGTTTAGGGTTTGGTTTAGGTTTAGGGGTTTTGGGTTTTGGGTTTTTTTGGGTTTAGGGTTTAGGGTTTGGTTTAGGGTTTTGGGGTTTTGGTTTTGGGTTTTGGGTTTTTTGGGTTTTGGGTTTAGGGTTTAGGGTTTAGGGTTTTGGGGTTTTGGGTTTGGGTTTAGGGTTTTGGGTTTAGGGTTTAAAGGGGTTTAGGGTTTTTTTTAGGGTTTAGGTTTTTGGGTTAGGGTTTAGGGTTTTTTGGGGTTTTGGGTTTTGGGTTTAGGGGGGTTTTGGGGTTTGGGTTTAGGGGTTT